>OW964575.2:19790110-20456390 GCA_943138885.2 Tholera decimalis
CAACTTCGTCTGCATTCTTACTTAGATGCCGTATTTTTTTTTTACATTTTCCGAATACTAACTTCGTCCTGATATGATGTGTGTAACATGTCATCTAAATTGCTGTAGTTATGCGCGTAATATTTATAACATAAATATATGGCTTTAAGTAAAGGAAGTCGAAGAAAAAAACTAAAAATTTATTTAAAAGTTCACACAGATCGACGCGCTGTGATAATGCACTTCACACCGGAACAGCTGCTCAATTTGTATCAAGCCCGGGCTCGGTCGTGTATGGAAGACTGCTCTCATCTTTGGGATGGATCTGCGAAATACCAACTGGACGCGCTTGAGTCTATCAAGAAGCGGGCCAAGAGAATCATTGGCAACGATGCACTGGTCGAGTCAAAGCTCCAGAGCCTTCAGGATCGACGACGAGTTACAAGTCTATCGGTTTTCTATCGGTTACATTTCGGGGAGTGTGCGATGGAATTACACAATCTAATTCCACCAAGTCCGTTCCAACATCGGACTACGAGACAAATGGCGAAGTGCCATCGTTACATGGTGGACATCCCACCCATACGCACAAAACGTTTTGGGAATACCTTCATTGTGCGTACGGCTAAGGAATGGACTTCCCTGCCGGAGTCTGTGTTTCCCGACAGCTATAACCTAGGAGTCATTAAGTCAAGAGTGCATAGGTTACTTTTAGGTAAGTGTGCTCTATCTTCGACCACATGAGATGGTGGTCAAACGCGAACCTATTTTCAATTTAAAAAAAATGCGAAGTTATCCGCAGAATTATCGACGATTTCAACACAGATCTAAAGCTAGAGGAAACTAAACGAAAAAAATCGGTGACAAAAAGCTATTTGAATATCAACGACTTACTTACGGCTGCTATTTCAAATATCTTTTTTCGTTTTCCAATTTACTTTATCCCCATCACAGATAGGCTTTAAAAAGATTCGTACGTGAGAAACATTGTTCATAAAATCTGCATTATTCTTATCGTACCGACAGCGAAAAAGTAAACAAAAAAAACCTGGAGTGCTATGCACGTAAATGTAGCTTACTGATGTAGTATTATGTTATTCATGAGTTACTCTCTTTGGGATATAGCTTGAACGCTTGTTTTGTTATGATGTGCTGCCGATATGGACGAGTGATTAAAAATATCAGCCATTTGTTGTAGAACTGATTAAATTGGGCAAGTAATAGTATTTCTATATAGGTGATATACCTACAGTGAATTTTAATGATTTAAAGAAAACACTATATGATTAAAATTAAATCATGTACTGTTTTGTTTTGGCCGCAAAGAAAAATATAAAGAAACTCTACCCTAGATTGCTTCACAATCCTTATTGACCAAAACTCAACACCCATTGAGTAAACATGTACTACGTAGCGTACATGTACAAATACAAGAAAATAGGCCAAATACAACCTTTTTTTTATCGGAATTTTGCTTGTGAATAACTGATAGTTGAAAATGTTAGCAAATCTGAGATGGATCTTACACCAACATGTTTCTGATGGCACGCGTGTTTTGGAAGGCTAGAAATTGAAAGAAGAAAATATGTGTAATGGTTTTACAAATAAAATGGAAAAAGGATGAAATATTGTCATTTTTTAGGGTTCCGTAGCCGAATGGCAAAAAAACGGAACCCTTATAGTTTCTGCATGTCTGTCTGTCTGTCTGCCCGTCCGTCCGTATGTCACAGCCATTTTATATAGAAACGTGTTTCATTATGTTTAGCAGCCTAGATATGAATACATACAGGTACTCACACCTGTATGTATTCATATCATACATTTTTTGCATTCGGGGGGAAACCTTGGAATGGCGCCTGGACCCTTGGGGAAAAAGCCAGGGAGTTTGGGATCTCTACATCACTAAAACCACCCTGATGATCATTATCAGCACATAGAAGGAGCCTATTACCCCTTTAAAGACCACTCCAGAATCCCCTCTGTGTATCAAGGCACATCCCTGAGGAGACTGAAGAAAATACTTACATTGTTTTGTAGGCTGATCCAGAGAGGGTGTCGAGCCTACGAGACGCGCGGAAAATAGGTATTTACTGCAGCGGGCTAGTCGTGTGCGTTGTCACACACACAATGACAAGTTCGCTCGAGGCCCGCTTGCCGTTGCACGACGAAGTTTGCTAACTTTGCATTTTTAATTTTTTGTCATTATGTTGAATAAACTTGAAAAACGAATATTAATTATTTAGATGGTTTTATTTATCACACTAATATTATACAGGCGAAAGTTTGTGAATGAATGTGTCTGTTTGCATGTTTGTTACATCTTCACGCTCAAACGGCTGGATGGATCTAAATGAAGCAAGTAGGTCCGTAAATAAATCACAAAAATAAATTTAATAAATTATACCTATTATATAAAAATTAACGTTTGTTTTTACTGTAGTAATACATTATCCGTTCCCTCACTATTCATCCTATTGCAATAAAACTTTGATTTTATATATTAAACTCCTCAGATTTTTTTTTAAAGAATACTAGCAATGTGGGTACATTTCACATTACTAGCAATCTTGTTAACCCCTCCAACTAAGCTAAATATGCTTGTGTCTGGAGTGGGTTCACGTCAATAGTGTAATGGGTGGGGTTCGAACCTGCGGCCTCTCGATCACAAGTCCGACACCTTATCCATTAGGCTATTGACGCTTCGAAACTGGGTAAGTAGCAAGTTAGGGTAGATGGGTATGCAGTACTTATTTGAATAATAAAACCAGTATGAAATAAAAAAAAAATATAATTATGTAATGTCATAATAAAACCAGACTGAAATAAGTTTTGTTTATTAAAATTTCATTTAGTGCTCGTTTAAATTCTGATGTACTGTCATATTTTTAATAACATTCGGTACTTTATTATATATACGTGGGGCCATACCAAAAAAACATTTTTTCATTCATGCTGTCTAGCGAACTTACTTACTAGAAAATATAAGCGTAATTTATTTCATAACAATATATGTATCAAGTGTAACTTAATTTAAAAGAAAAAAAAAATGAAATCTATAAATCTAATGTTATATTGCTTATTATCACATTTTACAAAAATTGGCCAAGTGCGAGTCAGACTCGCCCATGAAGGGTTCCGTAGTAACTATAATAATATAATATAATAAGTATATTTACTTGACAAAAAACTAAAACTTACAAATTTCTTAAAACTAGCTTATTTACATTTTTTGCAACTACGCCAAATAACTTTGTTTTTCATAGTATTTGTATGAATTACAAAGTTATATTTGCGGTTTTAGAAAATATGCTGTATCTCAAAAACTGCTGACTCGATCTCTTTAAAACCAATTTTAATTGAAAGTTTACATTAAGATCTATAGATACATATATATATATATATATATATATATATATATAACGTGTAATTTAAAGGGTATATACATACCAAGTGCATGGCTTCTTTGGAAGAAAACAAACGATATGGCAAGGGTTTTGTAATCCTAAGTCTACATGTGTAGAACTTATTACAAATTCCAGTACACTGATACCAGAGACCGAATTTTTCAAATTAAGAAGAACGAAAAGAATTATCGTATCATTGGCAAGTGACGTGGAAAGTTATTGACCCTCGTAGTGCTGTGACACGTTTGTTATGATTGGTATTCAAAAAATATGTGAAACCAATAATTTGGTATCAATTCGTTAAGTCAGTTATTTTGTGCTGAAACTGTGCATAGAGACTCCATACCAAATGGATCAGCCCTTTTGGTTAGATATGGGGTTTCCGTTACACGTTGTATATATATATTTATATTTTTCACTCCATTATTATAGAAATTAGAGGGGGGCACACAATTTACCACTTTGGAAGCGTATATCTTTTAAACGATTAATTTTATGAAAAAGTGGTTTTAGAAACCTCAATCTCATTTTAAAGACCTGTGTATAGATACCACACATGCATAGGTTTCATGAAAAAAATAATATTTTCAGTTTTAGTTCCATGTATGGGGAGCCCATATACATCGAACTAAAACTGAAAATATTATTTTTAATTTAATTTAAATATATTTTAATTTTTTCTTAAAATCGGAAAGCGGTTCACAGAATACATCAATCTACCAAGTTTTATATGTATAGTCCTAATAGTTTCGGAATAAAATGGCTGTAACATACGGACGGACGGATGGACAGACAGACAGACTAGTAGTTGTAGTAGTTATACATATTATATTATTATAGTTACTACGGAACCCTTCATGGGCGAGTCTGACTCGCACTTGGCCAATTTTTCTTTGGCTAATTTCCGTAGTAGACAGACTTTGTTATGGCACTTGGCGTATAATTTGTCGGACATAGAGGGAATGTCAAAGGAAGCTGAAACTTGTTCTAAACCAGAAAACGCGGCTCCTATCGCCATAAAACTGCTTACAGAATTATCGTTCAGATTGAGGTCTGTAGGGCTATCTATCTGGTTCTTTACAATTTATTAATTCTATTTATTTCGACACATTTGGCAACTAAAATAGAATTTCGATAGAAATCCTTTCTTAGTTGCAACTAGAGAATACAATCCCGAGCCTGTTTTCCAATCCCGGGATTACGTGATTCTTGATGCTGAATCCTGGGACCCTGGGGCTATCCCCGGATTAGACTATGAGGTTTCTAATTGGTCTCAAATGTAAAAAATTGGCCAAGTGCGAGTCAGACTCGCGCATGAAGGGTTCCGTGTGTAACTATAATAATATAATATGATATGTATATTTATTTGACGAAAAAAACCTTACAAATTTCTTAAAACTAGCTTATTTACATTTTTTACAACTACGCTAGATAACTTTGTTTTTCTTAGTGTTTATATGAATTACAAAGTTATATTTGCGGTTTTAGAAAATATGCCGTATCTCAAAAACTGTTAACTCGATATCATTCAAACCAATTATGGTTGAAAGTTTACATTAAGATCTACAGATACGTATTTTTTTAGATTTTTCACTCCACTATTATAGAAGTTAGAGGGAGGGATACACATTTGACCACTTTGGAAGCTTATATCTTTTAAACGATTGACTTTATGAAAAAGTGGTTTCAGAAACCCCCATGTCATTTTTAAAGACCTGTCTATAAATACCACACACGCATAGGTTTCATGAAAAAAAAAAAAAAATTCTGTTTTAGTTCCATGTATGGGGTAGTAGTATGTTCCTTTATTTTAAATGATTTTTAATTTTTTTCTCAATATCGGAAAGCGTTTCATAGAATACATCTACTTACCAAGTTTAACATGTATAGTCTTAATAGTTTTGGAATAAAATAGCTGTGACATACGGACGGACGGACAGACAGACAGACAGACAGACAGACAGACGGACAGACATGACGAAACTATAAGGGTTCCGTTTTTTGCCATTCGGCAACTGAACTCTAAAAAACGAGTAATTTCTTAAAATATATATTTTTAATTTTGGTACACTACACATATCACAGTATAGTAAGAAAAGAAAAAATTACAAAAAGATACTATACTTTGTAAGAAATAAAAAGACAATAAAACTTATTTCGAATTTTGAAAATACAATCGTAGAAATATCAATGCATCCAAGGTTTGACTTCCAAGCCTGCTTCGTTTATTACCAACATAAGCAGCAGCTGAAAACGCTCGTTTAGGTTTAACACTGGTTGGAGGAATAGACAATAGATACTTATATGCTGTTTCTAAGTGATATCCACTAATTCCTCCATTTTCAAACAGGCTTATTTCACGTCTAATACTATATTTTGCCAACACCGATTAATTTTGTATTTGTACTTCACGATCTGGGGATTTCATACTTTTATCAATTTTCAGCTATAACTTTTCCTTTAGTGTCAATTGGGGTTGGGATTGGGAAGTTTGTGGCCTTAACTCATCATCTGTTTGTGATCCTGATCTTCCTTCTTCTTCTTCCGTGTCATCTCGACTTTTAAGTTTTTTAACAATACACTTTATTTGCTTCTAAACTAAAGCCTGTGTAGAAACTGGAAATAAGTCATGCCATTCCAAATCCGATAATAACTGATTTTCATCATCTTTTCATGGATTTTGTAATTAATTCAACACACCAGTCAAACCATCACTTCGTCGTTGCTTCATACGTTCCACTAAGGATGTTTTCCAAAAAATGATTATGCTAGATAGATGTTTTATAAGAAATTTCAAAGCGGAATCAGCTGTGCATAAATTAGCATCTCGCCGACAGATTGCTTCTACTGTCAATTTAATTGGGGTCAGCACATCAACAATTTTATTTACCAATTCAAAATCAACTTCTTCCAAACGAATTGGATGATTGAGATCTATAAGAGCTTTTTGAATGAAGGTTTTTAACAGATAAAATCGCTCCAGCATTGTTAAAAGACTATTCCACCTGGTTTTACAGTCCAAAAGAAGTGACAGCTCTTTTCCATGTTCAATTTTCATTTATTTTTGAAGTACTGTTTCATTTTTCAATGGTGATCTTTTGAAATACACTCTACAACTTTGCGGATTTTCTTTATCAGCTCATTAATGTTTTCATCTTGTGTTAACTCTGGTATGTGTTATAGCGCAAGGTTATTTTGTGACATTAAGTTTAAGTCTGATTCTGGACTGTCTAAGTCTTCTAAATGTTCATCATCATGGATGTCGTCCATATGATCAACAGCCACAGGTGGTTCATTTATAGTATCATCTGAGGTAGAGCTGTCTTGCAAATAATTATGTTTTTCATAAAGCCAGTATCCAGGGAAATATCAAATATACTTAGACGCTCTTTCAATATACGAAGACAATTTTCAGCCATACTTTCATACTTCCATAAATAGGAACAAGTACTAAATTCCAATTTTTTTTTATATGAATGAACGTTGACGAACTTGTATGGTTTATTGGATGTTGAAGTCCACTTGTCGAAAGAAAGACTAAATCTTTCACCTGCACTTTTCAAATGTTTCAATTCTGCAGTTACTTGCTTTCTGATTTTTTCACTGTAATTCATGACACGTTTTTGAATAACCTATATTATTATATAGTTGTAAGATATGTTTCCAGTTCTAAGATATGCTTAATTATATTTAAAACTTTGGTCTATACTGTCGTATAGACCAATTAATACAGCACAATGGAATTACAAATAAAAAATATCCTATAAGTTGGTCATCATGTATGTCATTGATATACACTATAAAAAGGAAAGGGCCAAGAATTGAACCTTGCGGAGCACTCATCTTGGCTAGGGATCCTGCAGATGTCGCTCCATTAACAATAACTTTTTGTTGCCTGTTTGATAAATATGAAAGAACAAGGTCAGCAGAACACGAATCCACGAACTCCGTAATGGTGTAATTTACAGATCAGTGTTTTGTGGTCAACGCAATCAAAAGCTTTGGAGAGGTCACAAAATATGCCAATTGCATCCTGAGATTTCTCCCAAGATTCCAGAATGTGACGGATGTGCGCTACTCCTGCGTCTGTTGTTGACCTACCTTTCGTGAAACCAAACTGCCGACTATGCAGAATTCCATTTGAGTTAAAATATGATAGCATCTGGTCCAGCATGATTTTTTCGTATATTTTGCTTAATGCTGGAAGCACATATATCGGTCTATAGTTAGAGGGATCACTCTTACAACCCGACTTAAAAATTAGTACTACTTTACTATGTTTCATTAAATCGGGAAAATTACCGCTGTCTATACATTAATTAAATGTGCCTGTTAGGATAGCAGCAATTGAGTCAATAATATTACCAAGAACCCTAACAGATGCACTCCATAAGTCATCAGTGTTTGTTATGTTAAGACTTTGGAATGCTTTTTAATTACATCAATAGAAATGGGCTTAAATGAAAATGTTGGTATATTCTTATTGTAGTTTTCCTTTAAAAAAGATTCTGCTAATAATGGCGAAGAATGTAGAGATTTAGTAACCTCTACTGGAATATTGGTAAAGTAATTTTCCAACTTCTCAGCCACTTTTGACTTATCTGAGATGACCTGATCATCGATGTTCAAAGTCAAATCATTCTAACCCTGTTGGTTTGTGTTTCCAGTTTCTTTGTTTATCACCTTCAACACAGTTTTTATTTTATTGTTAGAAATGCTAATTTTATTATTTTCTGATTTAGATTTAGCTTAGGGCGCATACTCTTTTAAATATCTTTGAGTAGTTTCTTACATAATTATGGAAGGCTTCATCGGAAGTCAATGATTTTTCATGGTATAAGTTGTATAAATTGTCTCAGCTTATTCTTATTCCAGCAGTGGCCCATTCATTAAATTTAGATTTATTACTCATTTGAAATTTTTTAACTGGACATGCCTTACTAAATTCGTGGCATAGTGAAGAAAATAATATCCTGTAATTTTCATTGGGGTCATGGGAGTCAAAATTGGCCATTGAAAGATTACTTAACATGTTATAATTGCCGCTTTTTAACCAAATCAAAGGATACTGGTTGACCTGTATGGTCAGACCTAACTCCACTAATTTGAGACGAGTATTTTATGGCACAATTAGTATAAATATTATCTATGCATTGAGCTGATGTTGCTGTTATTCTTGTTGCTTCCTTGTATCTGCATTTTAAGTTAAATGAACCAAACAATGAAGTAAGCTTGCAGTGTTCAGGTGAATTTACTAACAAATCAATATTTAGGTGACCACAAACGAAAACTAATTTATTATCTTTTATAAGCTTAGGTACTTAAAATTTCTCCCATTATCATTAAGATTGATGACAACTTTGATGCTGGTGGTCTATAAACACTTAAGAAAGTTTGGCCTTCAACTTCTGTACATGCTACCTCACACAAGCAATCAACAGAGCAAGCGGTGATATATATTTGTTCCTTATATCTAAGAGAATTACTACGTAATATTAAAGTACCACCTCCTACTGAGGACCTGTTGTATGCACTAGTAACAGAAAAATATTAATTTTAAACAACATTCTATCTGGTTTTAGCCAGGTTTCACAAAAACATAAGATATCTATATCATATTTATCTATTAACATTTCCTCATCTAATATTTTGCCGGAGAAACGATTTATATTCTGATGATTTAGTAAAATTGTGTTATTATAACTCTCCTTTGTCACATCTAAGGATTTAAATAATTAATTTCAGTATTATTAGATACCCTAGATAATACTGAATAGTCACTTAACCTAGGATCAGTTAAATTGTCAATAACCCAGTGTAAATTGTAAGCTAACAAAGTAGCCAATGAACTTTCGTCGTAAATTCTAAAATGAATGTCAGGATTGCAATCGGTATGCCCAAAAACCTATTACACGATGTGTGATGCAATATTTTGCAATCGACCACGTTTGCTGAGCAAGCGATATAATGCGGTCGCACTAAGTTCGCCGCGAGCTTAATGTATTTTGAACAGCAACCCGGTGCACTCATTTTCATCATTTAGCGATAATTTTAGCCCTTACGTTACTTTGCTAATTATACTTAGCAATAAACCCTTGAAGGTTATCAGTGTATTTAACTTAGTAGACACACACGATATCCATATTGAATGTTGGAGAAAAAGTTGCATCCACCAAGGATGCAACTTTTTCTCCAACATTCAATATGGATATCGTATGTGTTTTAAATTGGATTTCAAAATGAAAGCCAGATTTGCAATCACCACCCCCAAAAACCCATTACACGATACCCATATCGAATGTGTGAGAAAAAGTTGCATCCGCCATCTTGGATTTTAAAATGAATGCCAGATTTGCAATCACCACCCCCAAAAACCCATTACACGGTACCCATATCACATGTTTGAGAAAAAGTTGCATCCGCCATCTTGGATTTTAAAATGAATGCCAGATTTGCAATCACCACCCCAAAAACCCATTACACGATACCCATATCGAATGTGTGAGAAAAAGTTGCATCCGCCATCTTGGATTTTAAAATGAATGCCAGATTTGCAATCACCACCCCCAAAAACCCATTACACGGTACCCATATCACATGTTTGAGAAAAAGTTGCATCCGCCATCTTGGATTTTAAAATGAATGCCAGATTTGCAATCACCACCCCCAAAAACCCATTACACGATACCCATATCGAATGTTTGAGAAAAAGTTGCATCCGCCATCTTGGATTTTAAAATGAATGCCAGATTTGTAATCACCACCCCCAAAAACCCATTACACGATACCTATATCGAATGTTTGAGAAAAAGTTGCATCCGCCATCTTGGATTTTAAAATAAATGCCAGATTTGCAATCACCACCCCCAAAAACCCATTACACGATACCCATATCGAATGTTTGAGAAAAAGTTGCATCCGCCATCTTGGATTTTAAAATGAATGTCAGATTTGCAATCACCACCCCCAAAAACCCATTACACGGTACCCATATCGAATTTGTGAGAAAAAGTTGCATACGCCATCTTGAATTTAAAAATAAATTCCAGATTTGCAATCACCACACCCAAAAACCCATTACACGATACCCATATCGAATGTTTGAAAAAAGTCTTCATCATCACTTTCACTTCCTCAAATGGTGCTTTTCGGGAGCAACTGCACAAGGTACTATTAGAAATACCCAAAACGCTATAGGTGTGCCTATAATATTTAAAGAGTTCCCTCGCTTTCTCCAGGATCCCATCATCAGATCCTGATTTCATAACAATGGAACCAACTAGAAAGTATACCCTTTCAAACGAAAAAAAAATTCCAAATCGGTCCAGCCGTCTTCGAGTTTGAGGTTACATACATAAAAAAAAGTTTAAGACGAACTGAGAACCTTCTCCTTTTTTTTGAAGTCGGTTAAAAAGCAATAATAACATCACAAAATAGAAATACGTACTTTTTATGAGAATGGTTTTTTTTTTTGAAAATTTGCGCCAACTTTCTTGTAATAATATTTTTTTTTACATTTTCCCATAATAAAACAAATATTGAAAAAAAAATGTTAAAGAAATATATATTGAACAATAAAAAGTAATTGTTGGGTATGCATAATAAATCGTACTCAAAAAAACAAAAAATATGACTTATGTTATTCAACGGATTGCTGCAATACATACGTACACAATAGATCGCGAATTATCGTTACCGGCGAAACGCTCCACGATGAGACGTGACCCCTCTCTGAGCTCCCGTGGACGACTGAATTTTCGACCGGTGTACGTTGCGTATGGTTCAAAATAGCGCGCAAATTAGAAGAAAAAATTAAAATTAAAACAACCAAGTGACATTTTTAAAAATGTTAAAGCTGTAAATGATAGTATGATAATTAGAGAATAATATGAATTGAAGTTTATGAAAAAATTCAACAGTTTACTATCAAAATTCAGCGACGCACGAGCATGTTTTGTAAGGATTTTTGTCCAACTTTATGTATTTTTATTTAATAAACTATAAAATATTTTTAAATTTTGCCAACTATGTTGGCTAACACATTTATTCTAGTGTTCATTACATATTTTTGTATGGTAATTAAAGTACTATTATAGGTTATATTCCTTTAGTTGTGAAGACCGTTTTGAGTTATTTTACTCGGCGCAGGCTTAAGATTTATGCGTTCGAAAGCATTCGGGAATGCAAACGAAATAACAATCTCGACAAAAATATAAATATTGTAAATATAAATATAGTACATACATACTGTCAATTTTAAAATAAAGCTCAACCAATGGCCGTTAGTTATTTTATATTCAATAAATATGTACGAGTTCCGTATAGTTTACCGTGACAGGATTTACTAACAAACCGCCCATAATTTTTTACGCAAAATCATCGCAAAATTGAATATAAAAATATTTTCGGGAACAAAACCGTTTTAAAAGCGCCGATGTTTATAAAGTTTGATGATACATACTTCATATATTTGTATGACCGTTTGAGGAGAGCTTTATTGTAAAATCGTATTAGTATATTATATCATGTTTACTTTTGCTATTGTGTGACAAATTACACACCGGTCTTTTTGTTAATTAAAATATAGATGAACCCTTAACCAACTCAGAGGTTAACGTCTCTTTTAATGTCCATACAATTAATGTAATGATCCTTGAACCTTGTAGGTAATAAAATATCTGAAATAGGTGCCATACAGAATTGAGTGGACCTGTCCAGATATTGCAATCATTGGCTGGTTATTGCGTAGCTCTTAATAACGTAGAACTTAATAATTGAAATGAAATGGAAGCGTTAAAAGATTAGAATAATTTTGAGTGGGTTGATTTTTTTACACCGCTTTATATTTTGATACAGCTTTAACATTATTGTCAATGGGAAGAAAATTGCAGTTCATTATTTATTTTTACTCTAAGATAGATCTCAAACAGTGGTAGCCTGGTTACGACTTAGGCAGTTGTCTCGCCGCAGACGATGAACGACTAGCGAGTAAACCTAGCATCTGTAAATGAGTTGGCGAGTAGCGAGTGTATTTATTGTTCCGCTAGTTGAGTCGCTGAGCTATCATCTGGTTGATCTCTCAGCGTGAGTTCTGACCGCCAAGTGATCGCTGAGCGAGTATTATAT
This sequence comes from Tholera decimalis, assembly GCA_943138885.2. Classification (NCBI taxonomy): domain Eukaryota; kingdom Metazoa; phylum Arthropoda; class Insecta; order Lepidoptera; family Noctuidae; genus Tholera; species Tholera decimalis. The sequence continues at coordinate 19,802,620 of OW964575.2, forward strand.
TTGACAGCTCTTACATATATGCAACTATAATATGCAACTCTTTCGTTTACACGGAACGTATATTTCATTGTGCGTTTCTTTAGCGAGTACCTAAATCGCCGATAGTTAGTCGTTTACTCGCCGGTAGTCGGACAGCTGCCTTTTGAGTTGGAGGGCGGAGGTTTAAACCCAGTCAGATACATTACTATGGTGTAATTTTCGTTGTCGCCTAACATACTAGGACTAAAAAATGTGGGAACAATGATAAATAGAGAAATCGTAAAAATAAAATGATATACTACAATTAATACTTTATGTAATAAAACACTCGATATTTAACAGTGACAAGCTTACTTGCAATTCCAACCCAATCTTATAGCCAAAAATATGCCATTTATTACAAAAGATGATTATTAAATTTAATAAAACGCTGACTAACCCATTAATTGAGGTTGAACACAGAGTAAAAAAAAACAGTAGTTCAACTGTTCAATTATTAAAGATAATAATTTTAGCCAAAATATTTCCTCTACCTCCCCAATTGGTAATCCGGCGATTTTTTCCTACTTTTAGTAATTGAGGTCAACCATTTGGATGGCGTAGGTATATTGTAGTATCGGTCCAATGACTGAATTGAAGGTTACTTGTAAAATCAACGCAACCTTAGGCCCACGACTAAACTTTTCATTATAAGTACCTATTAGATGCCAATACAATGAATAAAAAAAAATGATGCATTCCACCCATATCGCTAGTTCCCTTTAGCAGCCGTATGGCAAAAACAGGACCCTTATAGTTACGTCACGTCTGTCTGTCTATCCGTATGTCAAAGCTATTTTATTTCGAAACTATGAACTTGTGAACCGCTTTCCGATTTTATATAAAAATAAAAAAAACATATAATATTAAGGGGAGGAATGTTTTATGTTTTTGTCCCTTTACATGTTTTATTGTCCCCATAGGTATAATTGAAACTATTTATTTTCCTTTAAACCTATATGTATGGGGTGTCTAGACAGGTCTTCAAAAATGACATTGGGGTTTCTAAAACCATCTTTTATCAATAAAAAAATCCATATTTCATATCGAGCATTTTGTATTTGTCCCACTGCAACTTCATACTTGCACTCTGTGACTCCTATCGAAAAACATTAGGTTAAAGACCAACTTTAAAGACGTCGAATTCTTCTATATAAAGCCTTTGTAACCTTATATAATGACCTAAAGTTGACCTTGAATTTAATTTCCCTTTTCTAATATCTTCGGAAATTATTTCCTGCGACGAGTTTATTACAAAGTGAGTAATTTTGATGGAATTTCAGGAAAATTAAAAGAGCAATAATTATATCAGGAAATAGGTGTTTTAATGATGTTGGAACATTCTTCATGTGACTAAATTTATTGGAGCAAGGAAAGGAATTTAGCTGCTTAAGTGCCTCTTTGGAAGTATAATAAGTTTGTTATACAACTATTTATCTATGCTATTTAAACCAATATTGTGTAGAGGTAAATTTTGTTTGTAAGTTTGTATTTAGGGAATAACCTCCGAAACTTCCGATCCATTTCTGAATATTTTTACATTGGTAGTTAGGTACATTATTTGTGAGTGCTTTAAGGCTATAAATTATTTCGAAATTCACGTGGGTGAAGTCGCGAGCGAAGTGCTCATATGTTGTTTAAGAGCTACTCGATCACGTGGTATATGTAGAATGACACATTAATTCTTCATACAAAATGGTTAGACGTTTATTGACGTCGAGTCATATTTTTTCGTACATTTGGCCAATAGCGGCACAATCGTTATCTAACGCCAACGTTGTGCATATTCTACGTACCACCAGCGCACGAGCAGGACGTCTTCTTTTTGAAGCACCAAAAATCATAATGTAATGTGACAGAAAAATTTTGAAATTCGTATGCGTTGTGGCGGAAAGACGTAGCTAGTACAATTTTGTATTGCGAGTCAACGCGACTAAACGGTCTGCTTAAAACAAGTAAATTAAAATAGACGTGGTAGTACGTTCTGTCACCACTCGTAGCTGTCTTGGAACGTATATACACGCCACCGCCCATGAAAGGGTTAATAATGACATCGGCGCGGGTCGATCTACAAGGATAATCAACCCTCACCAAGGTCGGTGAGGGATCACCAAGATCGAGATTCTAGACTCTCCGTGCCTCTTAAAGCACGCAAAGTAGTAGGCCCTGGCTATCATTTGAACATCTTAGATAGTCGTTACGAGTTGTCAGAAACCAGAAAATGTGGCATCGGTCTCGCCAAAGTGTATCGTGAAGCCAAGGTTGTGTAAGTCATATAGGCAGCCGCTTTATGTAAAATACTGGTACTCAGCCACGACATAGACATTAAAAATTGGCCAAGTGCGAGTCAGACTCGCCCATGAAGGGTTCCGTAGTAACTATAATAATATAATATAATATGTATATTTATTTGACGAATAAAAAAAACCTTAACAATTTCTTAAAACTAGCTTATTTACATTTTTACAACCACGCTAAATAACTTTTTTTTTTCATAGTGTTTGTATGAATTACAAAGTTATATTTGCGGTTTTAGAAAATATACTGTATCTCAAAAACTGCTGACCCGATTTCGTTCAAACCAATTTTGGTTGAAAGTTTACATTAAGATCTACATACATATATTTTTTTAGATTTTTCACTCCATTATCATAGAAGTTAGAGGGGGGGGGACACACATTTTACCTCTTTGGAAGCTTATATCTTTTAAACGAGTAACTTTATGAAAAACTGGTTTTAGAAACCCTTATATCATTTTTAAAGACCTGTCTATAAATACCACACACGCATATGTTCCATGAAAAAAAAAATATATTTTCAGTTCTAGTTCCATGTTCACCCCCTTTATTATAAATATATTTTAATTTTTTTTCTTAAAATCGGAAAGCGATTCACAGAATACATATACTTACTAAGTTTCACATGTAGAGTCTTAATAGTTTCGGAATAAAATGGCTGTGACATACGGACGGACGGACAGACAGACAGATAGACGGACAGACATATCGAAACTATAAGGGTTCCGTTTTTTGCCATTCGGCTACGGAACCCTAAAAAGACTGAGTAGACGATGTCAACTAGTTATGTGTTCATAAGACTTACTTATACAGAATGTTTTAAAAGTGCATCATCATACACTCACCAGATAACGTCGATCAGATAACTTGGTTATTTATTTATATGATACATCAAATTATCCCATGACGTTTTTTTTCTGGAGCCAATCATCGAATGACTCCGCCCGCGCTGGGTAGAGCGGAAAGGAGTATCAAAAATTTTAATGACTAAAAACGTATCTTGCTTCCGTGTATGCGTTCCGGGCCGCGGTTTCTCGTTAAAACGATTCTAACAGGCAATGGCTCTATCGAGCGAAGTCATTAGTGCTGACTGCTAAATGCTCTGATGACTTAATAATATAAGTTTTTAAGCTAACATGGTCACTAACAGTATCATTAGAACTTAAAACGGAATATATAACATGTGTATCTATTGTTTTGAGTTTCCGATATTTCGGCACTGTTGCAAGCGCCATGATCACGGATGAACTGAAGTAATTGCGGGTGGAAGTTTATGAGATGGAAAATGAGAGGATCATACCATTCTTAGATGTAAAAGTACTAGGTCATGCTGATGGTTCTCTAGGCCACTCAGTCTACCGGAAATCCACTCACACGGACCGATATTTGCGCGCTGATTCCCACCACCATCCGAGACATCTTAACTCTGTAGTGACTTCGCTTACCAACCGCGCATATGATTTATGTGACGAGGATCATTTACATGATGAGCTAACACATGTTCAGAAGGTGCTACAGAGAAATGGATATGCAGTGAATATCTCACAGCGTAGGCAAAAACCTAGTTCTAGACACCGGAAGTGCGAAGTTGAGAGGCAGCCAGCATTCTTGCCGTACGTGAAAGGAGTGACAGATAAGATTTCAAACATTCTACGGAAATATGGCATAAAAACTATCTTCACTCCGTTCAAGAAAGTCTCTCAGATGCTGCGTTCACCGAAGGACAACTTCCCTCTGGAAAAACCCGGTGTCTATAAAGTGGACTGCAGCTGTGGAAAGTCGTACATCGGTCAGACAAAACGTACCGTAGCTTGCAGAATCTCGGAACACATTAGGGCGGTGAAAAATAATGATGTTCAAAAATCGGCAATAGCACAACATCTTTTAAACGCAGGATCGAACCATTGGATTGAGCTACATAACCCTCAAGTCATCTCGACAGAACGCCACTATATACCAAGACTGGTAAGGGAAGCGATTGAGATTACCAAATTCGACAATTTCAACCGGGAGGATGGGTTTCAACTGTCGAGGGCCTGGAATCCAGTGGTTCAAATGTGTAAAAACCGAAAAAGTTCCGTAGAAAGTTCGCGAGTCGACACGGTGAGTTTTTTGTGTCGGGAACAGAATCGAGTGTTTAGTGATACATGTGACAGTGGTAGCAGTGTCGCTAACAGAAAACGAACGAGAAAGAGGGTAGACCGATTTGTCTGCTCATAAACTTCCACCCGCAATTACTTCAGTTCATCCGTGATCACGGCGCTTGCAACAGTGCCGAAATATCGGAAACTCAAAACAATAACTGCACATGGTATATATCCCGTTTTAAGTTCTAATGATACTGACTTAATAATGTTATTTTTATGTTAAGTATAGGCTTACCTTAGGGTTAGCGTCCAGGTCGCAGTCGATGTCAATAACCTCTCCTCTCGCTGCCCTAACCACGATGGGGGCTGGTGACTTGCAGGTTGGAAAAACTGCGCAGAAAACAAAATTCATCATATATTATAAGAAACAGTATCTATCTGTTTCATAACGCAAAAAAAATATATATATAATTTTTAAATAGGCACTTATAAAACATAACCCTTCCTTTGCAGTCGGTTAAAATTACGGAAGTCAGCCTATAGGTTTGCATTCGTCGTCTCTTATGGTGAAGAAACGGGAAAACCCTGTGGTTACTCTTTTCGAAACCTAATTTTTAAATCTTTCTTTAAAACAGTATTAGAATACAATAGTAGAACCTATAGTGTAGAGTAGACCATTCAACATAGTACGAAGTAATTAAACACAAGATAAATAGCCGATAAAGTTCTCACTGCCGGGATACTAGCCTCCTCTCAAGGAAAGGGAGTGAAAATGTATCACGTTTCTCAACAAAGACCTTTTGTATACCCTTCATGGGTACCTCATTTTCTTTTCATTATCTTCTATTTATTAGCTGAAGGTAATTTGAAACAATAAGAAAATTAGGAATGATCAAAACTTGTACTATTTTCATTATTTCACTTCCCAAACTACGACCAGCATCCTCCATTGTTTAAAAGCAATAACAAATTCATTATTCTGACTCAAACATCAGGAAGGAAGTTGTGAAATCAATATGGCTGGTACAGGGATGAAATATTAATCATTGAAGAGGCCACAGAGCACGAAAATGTTAACCGTAACCGTTTGCGATGGCATGGGCAAAACCTTTTGCATTTCAATGAGTGTCCCAGATTATTAATGCAATTGGAAAATGCCATTATACAATAAATTAATTATGCAAATACATCAAATTAATAGTGCAAACAGAAATGAAATTACAGACCGAATAGAACTAATCACATATAAAAACGCACAAATCTGTCAACTGGAGCGTCTTGTCCGATCCAGCCCGTCCTTAGCTGCCTGATATAAAACATCGACTGTAATTATATCTTTAGAAAATATGTCATGGCATGCTTATTTCCTATTCAGCCTATATGAGTGCCCTGAAATTGTGTTTAGCGCATATTGTACAGGAACTAACGTTAATAATTGAGTCTCTATTTTTTTTTTTATTATTGTGATAGGTGTGGTCAAACGCTAGGTTTGGATACTATCTGACCAGATGGTAAGCGATGATGTGGTCGAAGATGAAGCCCGCTTACATAGAAGTAACCTATCTACTTTTGAATTAAAGACCTTCAGGGTATAGCTATCAGGAAACACAGACTCCGTGACTCCACATCTCTAAATTTCGTGCTCTGTGGAACAGGCCAAGTAAGTAGCAACACGAAAACTTTTGCTGTATATCAAGATGAAGATACAAAGTACATATTAGTATTTCTTCTAGCTGAAGAATATCAACGTTAGGTTTGGCTTTGAATGTTGGGTTTGAGATAAAATACGACAGTTTGAAAACAATACACAGATCATCAAATGTGATAAGTAGTTAATGTATGACCATGATAAAAATTCAAAAAAAATGGAAGATTGATGGTTGAAATATTATAATTAAATAAAGTAGAAAAATTTATACAAGCCAGCTTTATCAATGTAAGTATGTAGCCGGGTGCAATTAGTGTATAATTTTTCAATTTAAGAGCCATTTTGAAAAATAAATGATCTGCTCTCGCTTTTTTCTAACTTGTGACGTGTTTCATTATTTCCAACTTTTCGTATCAATTTATTTTGTAAGTAGGTGTACTTTTACACGTCACTCCTAGTCAGGTCAGTCTGAGAAGAAACACCGAAACAAACCAACAAGTCAGTCGCTAGTTTAATGTTTTCTGAGATGATCTTTTGAGAAAATCACCACACAGATTTGGGCGGCACTGTCCAAACAGTGACACCATTTATGAGCTACTTGAAGCCGAACTTACAGATATTTATCATATTTCAAACAGTACAGCTATTATTTCATTGGTCTTCGGTCTCACTCATAATAAATTATTACACTTTTATTTACTTACACTTGACATCCAACACCAGGTTCTCTGAGTGCCCTTCTCCCAGAGAGTTCCTCGCTGAGCAGACGTAGGCACCAGCTGCCTTCCGCGACACCCGCTGCAGAACCAGGCTCTGGTTGGCTAACAGAACTCCAGGACCTGGTTTTACTACAACACTCTGAGAGAAACAAAAACAAAGTTAATATGATTATTAATGATTTCAATTGCCTATAATTTTGCTATAGTTATTTATTGTATACCTTACTAGCTGACCCGCCACAACTTCGTTCGCGTGGTATCCTACCCCTACCCAACCGATACCACTACCCCTATCCTACTGATACCCTACCCATTCCTTACTCTACTCCTACCATACCGAAACCCTACACTACCCTAGCCCTACCCTACGGTAGGGTACGGTATCATATACGGTAGCATAGCCACAGCCACGCATCGTAGCATGGTGGCGATGCGTGGCTGTGGCTATGCTAAAAATCTATAAAAGAAAAAGTTTTTGTGACCGATTACTCCGCCGCATACCCTGTCATAATCCTGTGCACGCGCCTGACCCTACCCCTACCCTATCCCTACCCTACCCCTACGCTACCCCTACCCTACCCCTACGCTACCCCTACCCTACCCCTACCCTACCCCTGCCCTACCCCTACCCTACCCCTACCCTACTCTCCATTTTATTTAGAAAACGTTTGTATAGGAAATAGAAAAGGGCTGTTTTGAGGGTTATCCCGGCTTTTTTTAAATTTTTCTCAACTTTTAAACCTTCCCTAGACCTCCACGAACATTTCAAAACCAAGATAAGATTAATCCGTTCAGCCGTTCTCGAGTTTTAGCGAGACTAACGAACAGCAATTAATTTTTATATATATAGTGTTCCGTCCCGTACGTGAAACAGAACGCACCTTTTGGTTGGCAACATTAATTATCTGTGGGCTTGACAAAACCTTTTTCACTTGACAGATAGACCTTTGCTTCCGTTGTTGGAAAATGTCCGCTCTTGGGACTTTGATTTTATTGTAATAGAAATATCGTGTGCAATCGCCTGATGTAACCGATAATTGGGTCGCGGTTAACGATTGTTGGAATTTGTAATCCCCATTTGATGAAAACCCTGGTATATTTTGGAATTTATCGCCGGTTGGTTGCCACCGCATGGCACGCGGAGTTGTTGGTAATAAGTTGTGCTGTGATGCTGATCTGGACCGCGCCATCTGGAGACTGGCGCCTTGTGAACGTTCTAGAACACTTGACTTGCATCACACCTTTCAATTACTCACCTCATATTTACATAAATACCACACTTGGGCATGACCTAGGAAGGTCGAAGTTGGCGTACCCAGCGCAGAAGGTAAGTGGTACCGATTAGTTATTTGAATATATTGCTTTGTCGGCCGGAGAGCCTGTAGTTTTGTTCATTGAAAGCAACGGTAGGGCTCCACGAACCGTGGACAAGTTCGGACACACCAGTATCGTTGCACTGGCCTATTGTAGTCCTGAACATTTTTGGTAAGCAGAGCGTGGCTTTATAATATAAAATCCACATAGTAAATTGGAAGTTTTGAAAGTAACTTTAGTTTAATTACTTAACATAACTTATAACTTAATAAGTTTTGAATATATTACCATGTCATCCGGGCTATCTAATTGAAGTTGAATCAATTGAAGTTGTATTTGTAATTTGTACTGTAGCCCCTTTTGTTGTATTGACAAGTAAGATATATTTGTGAAATTAGGAATTATTGGTTGTATTTGGTACATAATTTGGTATATTTGTTGTAAAAGTTGTTTGGTATATTTGTTGTAATTAATGATTGAATGTCACTGATCTAAATTTAAAAGGTTATCTAAATAATAATCACACATAGTCTAACATAACAAGACTTGAATGGTGTGGATTGACTTATTGCTTGTAGTATTTATTGGATTGTGCGTTGGTGGTTGTCCGCTCAATATTATACTTCAATTGTTGTATTTAATTGGTGTTGATCCTGCACAATATATACATTGAATTGTTATTTATTTTGTAACTAGCCATCTGTACTAAGCTAGATTCATACTTGGAATAAGTACAGGGTCGGATTTGGACTTGAAATAATTGAATTTAAGTTGTTATTTTGGTGAAATTATTTGGTCGGCTAACAAGTCATTGTTTGTTTGTTTAGTTAATTTAGCCTATTTGTATTAATATTTAATTGTTGCAATGGCCTCATTAAGGGCAGTCAGGAAGGCTGCTAACGGATTAACCTCACAGTTGAGATTATTCACATCGGCAGCTAGAACGGTTGAGCGTGTAGATTTGGAAGAGCTCACCCTTGCTCGGTATGGGTGCTTGAATGAGAGGATCAAGGCAGCTGATGCTGCGCTCACACGCTTCTGCGAGTTCATCATGGACGTGGATTTGGGGGTGATGGACCAGGCAGCCCGCGATAAGATTTTGGGTGACTATGACCAGATTCTCCATCTGGGGGATGTCATAAGTCTACGAGCTCGGGAAATTTTGAAGAGCCGGGTGCCTGATGCGGCCAAGCCGCAGACCCCCATTGTTGCAGGCCCTGGACTATTGGGCAGGCTGCCCACCCTGGAGCTGCCACATTTTGACGGTCGCTTGGACCACTGGCTGGGCTTCCTAAATCTTTTTGAAAGTCTTGTGGATGCACGCTCGGACCTCGGACCTGCCCAGAAGTTGGCCTACTTATTGTCTGTCCTGGAGGGCGAAGCCAGAGCCTTGGTGCAGCACTTGCCGGTGACGGATTCCTCCTACCCGACCGCTCTGGAGCTTCTCTCCCGACGATATCAGAACAAGCGCTGTCTGGCTGATGTGCACATCGGCCAAATTTTGGAACTACCGGCCATTGCCAGCATGTCGACGTTGCGCACTGACTTGCTGAACCCGTTGGTCTCAGCGACCAACGCCTTGAGACGCTTGGAGTTACCGGTAGAACATTGGTCCTACTTGTTGGTGCACATAGTGCTGCAGTTGCTCCCCGCGGAGTTGAGGTCACGTTTTGAGCAGAAGTATGGTGGGGATAGTGCCACCCATCTTCCCCCCTTTGACGACCTCCTCAAATTTTTGGAAGACGAGTGTCGGTTTTCGGATAACACTCGTGGCGCCACGGGGTCACCCCCACTACCTTCTCGGCCTAGAGACCAGGGACGGACTAGGGCTCGGGGGCCTGTTGATGTTCGCCCCGCCCCCCGTTTTGCTGGCGCCCGAAGTCCTCACGCTAGGGGGCCTGTTGATGTTCGCCCCGCCCCCCGTTTTGCTGGCGCCCGGAGTCCTCATCATTGTGACTTTTGTAAGGCAACGGGGCATGCCATGGCGCGTTGCCCGGCCTTTTTGAATTTGCACGTAAGTGCCGGCCGCCGCATTGCCAACGCACGCCGTTTGTGCTTCTCGTGCTTGGGGGCCCACTTTCATCGGGACTGCCCCGATTCCTGCCCATGTAGAATTTGTAAGGGGTCCCACTTGGAGATTTTGTGCGCCAACGCGAACCGCTCCAGCAGACCATCTTCTGAGGAGGGTTCGCGCAGGAGGGGGTACCCCGGAGACGAGCACCGGGCTGAGACCCGCAATTCTGTACGCCGCACTCCACCCCCCGCGCAAGTTGAACGGGAGCCCCGCGAGCGCCATTTGGTCTCCCCTCGTCAGGGAGAACGCGCATTGGCTGCTAGGCAGCAGTGGCCGGGTCGGCGCCGCTGCCTTTCCCCTCCGTTGGCGGAACGTCCCCGGCTGGAGTCACGCCCTCCGCCATTCGGGCATCCGGTGGGATATGCCCCTCCAGTGATGGCGAGCGGCTCGGGACACCGCGCGGACGAATATTTTGATTGTTGGCCTCGTCGTGAACGAAGGCAGCCAGGATGCGGCAATCGGTCGCCGCCCAGGCATCGCTAAGAAATTGACGCCTGCCCCGCTAAAGGACCCCCCCGATCAAGACGGTTTTGTTGCCAACGGCCTCGGTCAATGTCTGGGGACCCTTGGGTGACTCGATCGTGGTCTGTGTCATTTTGGACACGGGAGCCCAGGGTTGCCTTGTGTCGTCTTGGTTAGCGGGACAGGTTGGCCTGAAGGTGAACGACCTTTCAGGCAAGATTTGGGGAATTGGCGAAACGGCTGTCACCACTGTTGAGGGAAGGACCTGGTTTGAAATCACCCTTGTGAGTTGTCCTTACCCTAAAATTGGTGCTCCTGCCCTTGTTATAACTGAACTTGGTTGGGACGAGCCACTTCGGGAAACCCTGTTGGAAGACTGGCTCCAACTTGTATCTGCACTTCCTGCGGTGCTTCTTGTGCGTCTCTTAAGCCACGTTGCGCGCACTTTGGGTGGAACTGTTGACATTCGGGCTTCTTGCGCCTGGACGGACAGTCAAATTGTTTTGTGCTGGTTGAAGACGTCCGTCCACTCTTTGGAGGTCTTTGTTGTGAACCGAGTGTTGCAGATTCAAGGTTCTGAAACGCCTTTGATTTGGAGGCACGTGCCTGGTGACCTGAACCCGGGCGACGTAGCCTCACGCGGGTGCATGGCCCCTCACTTGATTGCTCACCCCCTCTGGTGGGGACCGGACTGGCTGGCTCGCCCCGGGGGCGATTGGCCTCGAACGCCAGTCTTGATGTCGTATCCTTTGCCCGGACTTAAGGTGTTCGCTGTTGGGACAAAGGACCCTCCGTTTGACCTTGATTTTTTGTTGAATCGATACAGCTCTCTCGACAAATTGTTGAACGTTACCTCGTGGATCAGGCGTTTTGGCCATAATTCTAGGAATCCAGGGGACAAGCGCCTGTCACCAGTTCTCTCTCCTCAAGAGCGACAGGAGTCACTCCTCTTTGGGTCCGCTCTGTGCAGGCTGCACACTTTGAGAAGGAGATCGAGGTCTTGAGGTCTGGTAGGGTCAGGTTGTCGGGAGCCGTTGGTAAGTTGAATCCCTTCTTGGATAGGACGGGTCTTTGGCGTATTGGAGGACGGTTGAGGCTCTCTAGCCTTCCTTATGGGGCCCGTCACCCCCTTTTGTTGCCCAAGGAGGGCCACTTGGTTTAATTGTTGGTGACTGATCGTCACGTTAAGAACTCGCATGTCGGTTGCAATGCGCTGTTGGCCATTCTGCAGCGAGAATTTGAATTTTGTCGGCTGATCGCGTCAATGAGACGAGGCCCTTTGCTGGCATCGTAACGGACTTGTTGGTCCCCTTTTGTTGAAGACGTCCACCCTTCGTAATAGTAAGATTGTTAAGTCTTATTTGTGTGTTTGTCTGCCTGTCAACCAAGGCAGTACATTTGGAGCTGGTAACCTCCCTCTCGACAGAGGCCTTTGAGGCGACTTTGGAAAGATTTGTGTCTCGCCGTGGGTTACCTTCTTTGATTAGGTCTGATTGCGGTACGAATTACAAGGGTACAAGTAACTATTTGAAGGAGGTACACGCCTTCCTTAATGAGAGCCAGGTTGACATTGGTAATAGTTTGGCCCGCCGAGGGGTCACTTGGTTGTTTGACCCGCCAGCCTGCCCCCCATTGGGGGGGTATTTTTGGGGCCGCGGTGAAAGCGGCAAAGGGACGCTGGCGGAGATTGTTGGGAGACACCGTTCTCACCTTTGAGGAACTAGCTACGGTATTTGGCCGCATTGAAGCTGTGTTAAATTTGCAACCTTGTCAAGACTTCCAATTGATTAGCGGACGGGTAGGCCCGTCCGGGGGGGGGTAGATGTTCCGTCCCGTACGTGAAACAGAACGCACCTTTTGGTTGGCAACATTAATTATCTGTGGGCTTGACATAACCTTTTTCACTTGACAGATAGACCTTTGCTTCCGTTGTTGGAAAATGTCCGCTCTTGGGACTTTGATTTTATTGTAATAGAAATATCGTGTGCAATCGCCTGATGTAACCGATAATTGGGTCGCGGTTAACGATTGTTGGAATTTGTAATCCCCATTTGATGAAAACCCTGGGATATTTTGGAATTTATCACCGGTTGGTTGCCACCGCATGGCACGCGGAGTTGTTGGTAATAAGTTGTGCTGTGATGCTGATCTGGACCGTGCCATCTGGAGACTGGCGCCTTGTGAACGTTCTAGAACACTTGACTTGCATCACACCTTTCAATTACTCACCTCATATTTACATACATACCACACTTGGGCGTGACCTAGGAAGGTCGAAGTTGGCGTACCCAGCGCAGAAGCTAAGTGGTACCGATTAGTTATTTGAATATATTGCTTTGTCGGCCGGAGAGCCTGTAGTTTTGTTCATTGAAAGCAACGGTAGGGCTCCACGAACCGTGGACAAGTTCGGACACACCAGTATCGTTGCACTGGCCTATTGTAGTCCTGAACATATAGTATACCTTATAATAACACAATATAATCAGCCTTTATCGTTCCACTACTGAGACACAGGTCTCTTTTCTCTATGTGAGGATCTGAGCCGTAATCCACCACGAGCACCCATTGCGGATTGGTAAATGTAGCATATCTTCGATTTTTTCGGCCCTAGAACATGCCAGTTTCCTCACGATGTTTTCCTATGCCTAGCGTTTTGATACCAGTGGTAATGATTTAAAATACACAAAGTATGTGGTTGCCTGTGTTAAAGCTGTACGACTCGTAAGTCCTACCTGTAGCCGCTACCATAGCTCGTTTAAAACCTCATACTTGACCATTTTTTTTTGCCTAAATAAATAATCCCAGTGATTGGCCAAGGCATCCCAATATTTTTCCAGCCAGCCTTGAATACACTTTTCTTGACGCACTTATTGAATGCAAGGACCGCTATCTGTCGCATTTGTAATCACTAGACCCAACAGCCGATATTTATTTCTCTTAGACCTTACCTAGGCATTATTTACCACAACAGAAGATCACGCCTGTTAACCCTGAAGAGCTAAGCACTATTTTCAGAAAAGTATAATCCATACTTACGTTATGCGTAAAATATACATGGTTGTGCCACGGGTTTGCTCGCACTCTGCAGTCTAGGTACACGTCTGAGCCCTCCACTACTTTGCTGGCGTCTAGATTAGCACCTAACTGCAGTCTTGCTACCGGTAAATCTGTTAGGGAAATAAAACATGAACAAAAAATCTTTTACTATTGTAGTGATTAGATAATATAAATTACCCAAAATTATTCAACTGCGTTTGAACTCCCAACATAAAATGCGTAAGTCTGGCCCGTAACCTCTGGGTCACCTCTGCTCAAATACTTTTATAATTTTTTTTTTTCAAAAATAAGTGACTTTTACGTAACGTTAAATTTTTTTCAACATACTTGCTTATAAAATGGCTCTTATTTCACCGCAATTAGGCACATAATGACACCTGTAATCAAACTGTGACTTTTTCTTTTATTCACAAGTGAGTTATAGGTTTTTTTTTTAAATTGGTTGATTTGCTTTGTTTTTAAGAAAGTTTCGAAACAAAAAAGATCGTGTTCAATAGTACAAATAAATTAATGTACCTACCTATTGCTAGTTTCATGCAACTTCGTATTTAAATAGATAAATTTCAACTTGTACGTTTTTAATAAATACAACTTTCACTCAAATATAACTTTTGTTTTTTCTGTGATAAAGAAAACTTTGAATTACCCATTTTGTATGTGGCTAAAACTCTATCCGAGAAAAGCCAAAAAAAAGGAAACCTCATTCTTTTAGTCTATGGCCGATCTGTTAGATGCGCGCGCATAGGAAAACTGATTAATTTTTCCCGCCATTGCGAAAAAATTTTCACAACTCGTTTTCACTGTTGAAATGGCTTTTTAGTATTATTTTCTTCACAAATGTGTTGAAAAACGTCGTATGATACACGTGTGTATTGATGATTACCGTCCTCGGCTCCCTCAGCGGTAATCACCAATATTACACACTTGTACCATAATGTACTATTATACGTGGTTTTGTTATGAATATTCCAATAGCTCTGATATAACGTACGATGTATCTCCATCTTCCAGCTATCCTCGTGTGTAGACTGCGGCAGACTCGGCTGCACAGCTTTGCAGGACAGCACTCGTCCAGCGTCTTCTACAGTTGGTACGAAGGTCAGGATGTTGCTGGTAATGTTGCCATCTGCTGACATCTGGTGACAAAGGCGTTGTGATTAAATTCTACAAGGCTAATGGACATGTAGTGATAATTGGACATTCATAATCTAAAAACCATCTTAAGAGACCTACAAGTAACACAAAATAAAGCAATTAAAACTCTGTTCAATTACAATAACTTAACACCTATGAAAGAACTTCACGCTAAAACTAAACTATTTAAACCTACCAAAATTATACACATATCACACATGCATATTAATAAAGAAAATTAAAACTAACAAAATACACTCACAAATCACATTCAAACGCAAAACATACCACTACTACGCTAGGAATAGAACTAACTACCTTCAATTAGAACACTGTACGGAAAAAAGAATATTATATCCCGTTTTAAGTTCTAATGACCATGTTAGCTTAGACACTTCTATAGAACTATTCAGTTTGAGGGAGCGCAGCTTTATAATAAGTTACCAAAAGATATAAGGGACTCCACATCAATAAATATATTTAACATTTAAATTCAATTCAAAGGGAAATGTCCATTTGATAAAGAAGTTTTGGCCAAGTGACACCCACGAAAGAAACAAATTGGAGGCATAAGTGTTGACATCATAGATAAAGAAACAAACACTATTTTTTACATAGAACTCGGTTGGACTTTTATAAATCATAGTATAAAAATTCAATTTTAACAAAAACATACTTATAGATTTTAGTAGCTACGCAGTATATGTTGTTGAGTATGTAACTTGTATGTTTTTATAATTAACTTAATTGTTGTGGTGCAATCCATTGCTGAAATATAGACTGAACTTCCACATTGCTCAAGGTAAATCTCTTAAGCCTTCGTGTATCCACGCCACAATTGACACAGAGATGACTCCGTGGTAATCTAGTAAGTTTGTGTAAATCAGGTTCCATAATCGTGTCAAGTCCTTCGTGAAAAACAGGTACGGTCTGCATTGACAGGCCGGTGTCGTCGTGGAAGCCGGTTACAGAACCCAAAAGCCAAGGTCATCATCGGGAACGATTACAGGGTCCATAATCGTAATCAAAGTCGTCAGAATATCAAATAGAAAAACGCAGTAGAAAATAAATCACGGTTCACAAAGAAACAGAACTAAATAAAATGTTAAATGTCAGTCAGTTGTCAATTACGATTTTCTTGACGTAGGGATGACGCTAAGAAATCAATTTATCGAAAAATCTATATTTTTGAGAAACTGGAAACACGGAATCGGTTAAATGGTTCGTATTTAGAAGCTCGATAATGCACAAACCTTTTTTGGCTCTAAATAAAATAATAAATGCGAAACAACTACATAATAAAAATAGATTTTTCATAAATCGATTTTTGGAAACCGGTTTTAGTGTAACGATTTTTTTTTTCAGTAAAAGTTACCATCCCTACTTTGACAGGATTGACCAGCGACCGGAAGCGTAAATAAGGCAATAAACGATTGAGTTTTTTGATTAAATCGGCTTTTAGTTCCGGAGTTTTCATTATTAATAAATAATAGCAAGATTTTAGTTACTAAATGGATATTTTTTTTTTATTTATCACTTTGATGGGCAAAACATGGCCAAGAATAGACGTTTCCCTTTAAATTCACTGACCTACTAAAAAGAACAAAAATAAAAACTTTTTTGCAAAAAATAAAACCGACTTCCATATCGAAACACTACAAAGCCAAAAATAATTTTAATTTCGGTAGTCGGTGTTATTGGTTTTGTATTTTCTTTTTTTTTTCACACCGCCTTCCGAAATTAAAATTATTTTTGGCTTTGTAGTGTTTTGATATGGAAGTCGGTTTTATTTTTTGCAAATAAGTTTTTATTTTCGTGCTTTTTAGTAGGTCAGTGAATTTTCCAAATCGGTTCGTAAATGACGGAATTATGCGCGAACAAAAAACGCAATGCAGAGTAAACGAAAAGATCATCAACGTAAATATTATTTTTAGACTTTTGTTGATTTTTCTGAAACGGCTTGTCCGATTTCGATAAAATTTTCATGGGACCATTTGGAAAGTATACCCTTTCTAACAAAGTAAGAATCAAGTTCAAATCGGTTGGCAAGCGACGGAGTTATGCGCGGACAAACATAAAAAAAAAAACAATACAAACATCCGAATTGAGAAAACAGATTAAAGTTGTGTTTGGCCAACCAGCAGTAATAAACTACGTACATAATGTACTCGATAGATTGAACGACAATGTTTATAATTTTTATGAATTAATTTTATAAAATATAATAAATGCACCTATCTACTTAACCTTTTCCACAGTATGTCGGGGCCGGCTTCCGGTCTAACCGGATGCAGCTGAGTAATAGTGTTTATACCACACCTGCTTGGAAAGTACCTTGATACTTTATCAAATTTACGGTAGAAAGTACGTCATTGCATATCGAACAAATATGCGGGGAGAAAACGCATCTGAGCGGGAGAGAAAAGTGTATGAAAATCCATTTCTTACGTGGTTTTTCTTTTTTAATTTTGGGTAAGACTATGCGCCGGTAACCTAAATATCAAAAGCCAAAAAGTTTTTACAGTGAGTTTTTATCTCCAAGTTCGCAAAATGACACTGGCCACTAGCTGTGTGTTGGATGCAAGGATCTTCTACCTACTACAAGTTCCTTGGTTGGATGGTGTCGGGCTGGCAGTGCGACCCTGCGGCGGCAGGATAAACAATTTGAAAAAAGAACATGTGAAAATTGCAGACGCCATTGGCGCCATTTTCAATTAGTAAAGATTTAGTTTTTTATTTTCCTCGTAGGTGTAGTATAAAGCACTATCTAACCTCCACTTGGTAGATTTCTTGCTTCTGTCTACCCGTAACAACACTATTATGAACGATCCTTGTGCTCCTGTTTACTTAAAACAAAATTTTAAATTGTTGGGCAGTTCTCATGATTTTAACCTTCGCGCATCCAAAGACTTACTTCTTCACATTTGTTCTCACTGCACCGGGTTTCTATCTAATTCTTACGCTATTACTACTATTAAACTCTGGAATTTGCTACCCCTTGACATCAAGAAGGCTGAGTCAAAATTTTCTTTTAAGCGCAAAATTAAAAACCACTACTTAAGGGGCTGTTATTCTTAGTTTGGTCTTCGTCATAATTATTATGAGCTTTCTTATTCAGAAAGAATATTATAAAGCACCGTATCTATTAGTTTGTCATTTTAGCATATATGTGTATTTTATTAGTATTATTATATATTAGTATTATATTTATTAGTATTAAATATATTATTTCATTCCATTTTCTTGTACACCTACCACAGTGTGTTTTTTTAAACCCAAAGGTTGACTGGTAGAGAATACCTTGCTGCATTAAGTCCGCCCATGTAACACTATTGTACATAAAGTTTAAATAAATAAACAACAGACAAAGATGTACAAATGACATTACGGCTGTCATGCCAAAGGCTCAACGTGCTTTCCGCGGAAGAAATCTCTATATCTTGAGACAGCCACCCATCTATGCACTAACCTCGCCAAACGTTTATTAACTTTGGAAATCAAAGCGTGCGGCTGTTATTGTGTAACCACGAGCTCCTCTACAACGTGTAACGGAAACCCCATATCAATCCAAAAAGGCTGAAGACAACATCTGGTATGGAATCTCTATGCCCAGTTTCAGCACAAAATAAGTGACTCAAAGAATTGATACCAAATTATCGGTTTCATATGTTTCTTGAATATCAATCATAACAAACGTGTCACAGCACTACGAGGGTCAATAGCTTTCCACGTCACTTGCCTATAACACGATAATTCTCTTCTTCAATCTTCTTAATTTGAAAAATTCAGTCTCTGGTATCAATGTATTGAAATTTCTAATAAGTTCCACACATGAAGACATAGGATTACCAAACCCTTGTCACTTCGTTTATTATCATCCGAAGAAGCCGTGCACTTGGTATGTATATACCCTTTAAATTACACGTTATAAGTTGGAATTAAAATCAAGTTAAAATTAAACCGCCTTACTAACAACGTTTACAAAAGAAAACTCTCAAATAAGATTAAGCCCGTTCTTTTGATTCGGAATTTAAACCTATTGTTCTTGTTAAACTACTTTAATCCGAAAGTATGCGACAGGACATGAAGTGGTTTTAACCAGTTTTCGTCCGCCTCAGGACAAAGATATCCATGAGGGTTTCAAACTCGAGAAAATAAATATCCCATAAAAAACAATACTTGTCAAAAACGGTCAAGTCTCGTAACTCAGTTCTTCTACCGTAAAAAGTTGTGAGATCCATGTAATACCAAGTCGGTTATTAATTTATTCAGTCCCTACTTAAGGGACCTTCTGTCTTAAGTTGTTACGTAATTATCTAACCTAACGACATCTTATAGTGACCATATCAATATTAAAAATCTTTAGCGTTTTAAATAAATAGATTGACTCAGCCATCGCATGAAAACACAATATATCTCACAAGTAATACATACATATATAAATTACATGGCTTTCGCGATTGCCAAGTCAATCTATTTATTTAAAACTTTAAAGATTTTTAATATTGATATGGTCACTATAACATGTTGTTAGGTTAGATAATTACGTAACAACTTAAGACAGAAGGTCCCTTAAGTAGGGACTGAATAATCGAATAAACGACTTGGTATTACATGGATCTCACAACTTTTTACGGTAGAAGAACTGAGTTGCGAGACTTGACCGTTTTTGACAAGTATTGTTTTTTATGGGATCTCATTTCTTTTTGTAGATAGTCCTACTTTTTTCCTTTCCTTCCTTCCTTCTACTTTTTGTATACCAATAACGAATTTTCTTAAAGCCCATTTTTTATTCCGTTGACCATTTTACAATTTACCTTTGAACATAATTATATCTAGATACCTATCTACACATATTGTTCCATTATACATATACAGGTACACTGATTAATTAACTGTAAATGTAACTTTGTAATTCCATATAAATATATGGGATTACAAAGTTATTTATGCAGTTGATGTATCTAGAAAACTGGACCGAAATTGAGTAACTTTGTAATTCCATATAAATATATGGGATTACAAAGTTATTTATGCAGATGATGTATCTAGAAAACTGGACCGAAATTGAAAAATATTTTAGTTTTTCTTGATTCATACACTAAACACTAATTTTATTCTACATTTGAAGCTTCTATGTCTGCTAGAAGTGCCTTAGACTTTTGATGATCGGTCAGTCAGTGAGTGACAACATTAAGGAACTTTGACTCGTTATAATTCTTAAACTACTGGTTCAAATTGAATGAAATTTGAAACATACCGTGTTTATACAATGCCTGTTTGGTTACTGAAAATTCAGGCTTCTAGTTTATCCACAACGAAGTTATAGGGGGTCGAAAATGGCCTGAATTGCTTCGAGAAAAGTATGGTACGGCCGTGCCGCTTTTTGCTTGACTTGGCGGGGGCACTGCCGTGCCCCCAGATTACACGTTAACCAATTACAGGGTTGAAAAGGTCAGATATGCAGTTATTTCATGGGAAATACTGGTACTCAGCTGCATTTGGTAGACTGAAGCCGAAAAGATTAGGTACATGATAAAACACACTCACAGAACAAAGAAATTACATGAAAGTGGACCTACTTGTATACATACACACTCAAAAACCACAGGTCCCAAATATCTACTACATAAATTGTAGTGTATCTGTGTATATAACCTGTATTTTTACTGGTCAGATAAAGGCAGTAATACTTTACTTACAGTTTCTCGAACAGTTTTCAATCTGGTGCCTCCCTTCCACCAGGAAATGGTTGGCTTAGGCCTGGCCCCGACAGCTTGGCAGACCAGCTCGGTGCTCTGTCCTGCCACTAGAGGTCGCTTGCCGCCTTGGAGACGTACCCAGAGAGGTCGTACTGTGAACAAACGTACCAACGTTATTATTCAAATAAAAGAAGCCTACCTATTAATTTATTTTGAACTTTTTTTTCGGGGTTTAATCATCAAATGACTCCTTCTGCTATTTTAAAGGTTGATCATGAATATAGTTATAGGTAGCCGTGCTGAATGAGTGAGCATTTTATCGGAAATAAGGTATAACGGTACAAAAACAACACTATTTATAAAGTTCGCTCAATAATGCAAAGATACAAAAAGTTTCCTAACGGTTTTACTTTTCAATAGTTCGGTTGTAAAGGTTAATGTTCAATTTTATTATCATATATTTAATATGACTACATCATAATAAACTGAAATGTACTATTGTAAGCATGGAACAGAAAATACAGTGGAAGTGCGATGCGACAACATTACTACGGGAACCGCTGTCACCAAACTCACACAAATAAAACGGTAATCATATAATGCACTACAAATAAACAATTATTTTGATTTGTCATTTTAATTTTAGTCAAAACCAACATAAGTCACAAATCCTACTTCTGGAAATAAACCTTGACGCTCTACAGATAGGATTTGTTTTGCTTATGTGCAGAAAATCTTTACGACGTTTTATAATCTTATGTCAATTGACGAGTATATTCCGCTACTCGACCATAGATGGCGTTATTTTCAGTGGAAGCGATTATAAATTTTATTTTCTTAGGAATAAGGTTAACAGTCGCGTCACATGTCGATATTTATTGCTACTCAATAAGTGCAGCACATTGTATTTTTAATTACATTATCGATATCGATAGATATCCGATTTATTTTGTATTTCGAATATAAATATTAAGTGGTGGGTGGGTGGAATATTAGATACCAACAGGGTCTGGAACTTACATAAATCTATTTTAAATACTAAATTAATAAATCCCAAAATAAAATACTTATACCTGCTGAATATTTTCAAAATAATCTCAATTCTCGGGTGATAATAATTAAATGCGCAATATTAACTAAATTGTGAAAATTATCGTGAAATCGGGTTAAAATAATATATACAGTAATTTTATTTTTCATTTAGTGTCCTTGAAATAAAAGGTATTTCTTAAGAAACTGGTGTTTCGAAAGTCTGAAACGAAAGAACTGGTGTTCCGAGCATATCGTGCTTGATATGGATGGCATTCAATTAACTCTACCCATTTCATCTATTCATTCTTTGACGCTACCGTCTTTGGGAAACCTATAATTATTTTAAATGATGATTAGTAACCTACCTACCTAAACGGACATTTTAGGGATTTCATGACATTGCTTGGCAGACAATATTTTTTCTTTTTTCTGTGTTTCCCGATAGCTATAACCTAGGAGTCTTTAAGTCCAGAGTGAATAGGTTACTTTTAGGTAAGCGTGCTCCATCTTCGATCACATCATCACTTACCATCAGGTGAGATAGTGGTCAAACGCGAACCTATTTTCAATAAAAAAAAAAAAAAAAATAAATAAATAATATTAATCATTAATGCAATGCAGCATAGCTAAATTTCTATGGTAATATTTGTCTTTATATGTTTATGCAATACAATACAATACAATATACAAATATTTCAATAGGTGACAAAGATGCCATACAAAGGGAAAATCCTCAAATTATACTCATTTTTATGAATAAAATTAATTTGAAATTATTTTACTATAAATGTTTATGTTTATTTTGTATTATTTTTAGCATGGTGGACATCCCACCCATATGCACCAAACGTATATAAGAAACGGAATACTTTCATTGTGCGTGCGGCTAAGAAGTGGAATTCCCTGCCAGAGTCTGTGTTTCCCGATAGCTATAACCTAGGGGTCTTTAAGTCAAGAGTGAATAGGTTACTTTTAGGTAAGCGTGCTCCATCCTCGACCACATCATCACTTACCACCAGGTGAGATGGTGGTCAAACGCGAACCTATTATCAATAAAAAAAACCCATTATGCTAGTTTCAACGTAATGTCATTGAGGCGGGAACAACCATGATAGATAGATAGATAGATATATTCTTTATTGTACACCATAACAATAAAAACAAAATTATGGACTTAACAATTAAAAGGGTGATACAATGGGCGGTCTTATCGCTAAAAGCGATCTTTTACAGACAACCTTTGGATGGATTTGACACAGAAGGAGAAAATAATTACGCGGGTAGTCCACGGTGTACTAATTATCTATATAAAATACTAAACAATAAATAACGTTCTCAAAACATATATATGCATACAAAAATTAAAAAAGAAAAAGAAAGAAACAAAGACATACATAATAACAATTTAAGGAGAGAGATAAAGATCTTTTACTAAGTTTTTGAAAGAAGATAGTGTTTGTGCTTGTCTTACTGACACGGGTAGAGCA
Organism: Tholera decimalis; assembly: GCA_943138885.2. Lineage (NCBI taxonomy): Eukaryota > Metazoa > Arthropoda > Insecta > Lepidoptera > Noctuidae > Tholera > Tholera decimalis. Next base: position 19,825,651 of record OW964575.2, read on the forward strand.
TTCCACAGCCGTACTGCTTGAGCTGCGAACGACTTACCATAGAAATTGGTGGCGTGACTCGGTACCGCAAGCCTTAAGTTTTCTGATGACCTCAGAGATTTTGCATGTGTGTCATGAAGGAACTTAAATCGTTCTTTAAGATAAGTGGGGGTTTTAGGATTAAACAGCACACTGTAAAGCAAAGACAGAATGTGTAAGTTCCGGCGAAGACGTATTGGAAGCCACTTGAGTTTCGTACGAAATTCGGATACGTGATCATATTTGCGCAAGCCAAATATAAATCTAATGCAAACATTTTGGAGTCGCTCAAGTTTATCAAATTGTGCCTCAGTAAGATCAAGATAACTGACATCAGCGTAGTCTAGGATGGGGAGTAAAAGAGACTGTGCTAGCGCAATTTTAGTAGCAGTTGGCAGAAAGTTACGCAACCTTCGTAGGGAATGGGCAGAAGCAAATAAAGGTGGTGGTGCACGAGCTTTTATGAAGGATCTTACACACTGAAATGACCGGTTCGTCAATGTTATGCAATGTCACAAGCATTATAAAAATTCCATAAATATAAAAATGATAAGTTAAAGTTAATAAATAAATTTGCTAACAGTTTTGGTTTAAAGCGTATTATATGCAACCTAATACACCTCTTAAAATATTTTTTGTGTATGAATGTTAGGAAATCTTAGTTATTTTTTATCGATATCTATCGATAACACCAATATCCGACCCAATTACGTCACTAATTGAGTAGCGAAGAACTTTCTAGAAAGAAATGTGTGAATGTAGTGAATACAATCAATCCAAAATAAACTTTATTTCAATGACAAAAGATTGATTTTGATAAGACTTTCTATTAAATTATTAGTAAATTGAAATTATCTAAGATTTTATTAGAAAACAAATAAAATCGTACTTAGCGATGGTTCATACCATTTTTAAGATTTTTTTTCCTACTATCACTTTTGCACTCCAAAATGGAACCATACGGCATAGCTGCGAAAAATTAAATTCGTTGCGAGACTAACAACTCAACGCGATGTTAGAACATGACTGAGGCCAATTGCGCGGTACAGCGCGTAATTGTGACACGCCTGCCACGCCTACTTTACACTTCCACTGTATTTTCTGTTCCGTGATTGTAAGAGTGTAGTAGTGGCTATTCATACACCCATAAACTCTGACTATAATTCCTTTCATTTCATTTATCACACGGCATTCGGCACTGATACAGACTTTTAGTTTTCCTCACTTTTAATCATCATACTCGTCACTTTTGCGACACGTTCATGTTTGTATGAGAAGATTTATTCTAGTGGTCATTTACCTAATCTTAAATGGATTGGCGTAGCAAAATGGATTTATCAGGCACAAATGCGATGTTTAAAAAAGTGTCATTACAGAACAATAAAAATTAAAGTGAATATAGAAATGCATGTTTTTTTCCTAAATAAGACCAGCACATAGCTAGATATTTTAATTTTGCTTAAAACAGAAAAGGAAACTTCAAAAGCAACGAAAAGTATATCCAATTCAAGTCGTAATCACGCCTTTCAAGTCATTAGCATATTATATCACCAGCTATTGATTGATAACTTCCCATATAAGATAACATCACCTTGTGACAAAAATAATGAAATTTTCAATTATTAAATTAAAATGGATTACGTTCATTCTACCGTTTCTCCGCGCGACGGAATTGAATTTACTTATGCATATCAAATATCAGGAGGAGGGTAAGCAGATCAGGTAACTAGCAAATTATTTTGACTAAGAGTTAAGTTATGAAATTCATGTTCCAAATGATGGCCTATTTATATTGTTATCATATAATTATATATTTTAATCCACGTAGTTTAATAAAATTATACTAGTTGTATTTTTTGTTAAACTGTTACTTTTTAGATAAAAGGTCAAGAAAGGGCATTTGCCTTATGTTTTAATATTTATCTGTTATAATTAATCTTATTTAAAAAGTTAAATCTACACAACCAGTATAAATAATATGGTTGTCTAGACTCGGCCGTCTGCATCGGAGTTTTTGGATGAATATACAAGTACTGAGTTCTTTGAAAAGGATTTACTTACTAACTTCTGAGTTCATATTTTTTTTAATAGCTATTTAATAATCTTTCACAACAACATAGCAAGCAAAGGTACAAAAAATCATTTACTTAACCACAAAATTAATAAAAATTAATTATCTAAGCCCAACTGTTTGTGTCCGCGTGTTTTATAAATTAATTGTGGGCTACAACAATAGCCCAGTTGTGGGGAGACAAAGTGCTAACTTCACTTCAATTCTAAAGAATCCGATCCCTTTTTAGTGTTCCGTAGCCGAATGGCAAAAAACGGAACCCTTATAGTTTCGAAATGTCTGTCCGTCTGTCTGTCTGTCCGTCCGTCCGTATGTCACAGCCATTTTATTCCGACACTATTAGGACTATACATGTAAAACTTGGTAGGTAGATGTATTCTGCGAACCGCTTTCCGATTTTAAGAGAAAATTTAAAAAATATCTAAAATAAAGGGGGCTCCCCATACATGGAACTGAAACTGAAAATATTTTTTTTCATGAAACCTATACGTGTGTGGTATCTATAGACAGGTCTTTAAAAATGACATTATGGTTTCTAAAATGACTTTTTCATAAAGTTAATTGTTTAAAATATATACGCTTCCAAAGTGGAAAAATGTGTGTCCCCCCTCTAACTTATATAATAATGAAGTGAAAAATCTAAGAAAACCATATGTTGTAGATCTTAATGTAAACTTTCAACCAAAATTGGTTTGAACGAGATCGAGTTAGCAGTTTTTGAGATACAGTATATTTTCTAATACCGCAAATATAACTTTGTAATTCATACAAATACTATGAAAAACAAAGTTATTTGTCGTAGTTGTAAAAATTGTAAATAAGCTATTTTTAAGAAATTTGTAAGGTTTTTTGTTATTATTTTTTTTTCAATTAAATTTATTAAGTATGTTATATTTGTTATAGTTACTACGGAACCCTTCATGGGCGAGTCCGACTCGCACTTGGCCAATTTTTCATTTAGACCACTTAAGAAGATTAAGCTGAGTTTTTGTTTGTGTAACTCTTTTTAGGGTTCCCTAAGGTTGTGTGATAAAACTTTTTGCAATGTGGATACGAAAGAGCAACAACGTTTATATTTATGTTTACTTGATAACAATTACAGAAAATTACTGTGCAATTAGTCATTACATTGCATTATACTTACTACATGATTCCCTATAATTAATTACCTAAACAAAGGAAGAGCAAGTGGCCTAAATAATATTAGCTGCAGCCCGCATGGCATCTTTAACGTTAAACAATGCTTGCCAAGTTCGGTCCATCCAATCGAAACGATCTATAATCCAGATTCTCAGAAAGCATGTACATCTGACACAGACGTTACGGATAGTCAGAAACCAGTAAGTCTGACAGTCTTCTTGCGAAGGGGTGCCGTGGTATCAAGTAACTGGTTTGGGGAAGTCCATCAGGTAGTAGCTACTGGTAAAAAAACCACCGTGCCTGAATTTGTTGAAAAAACAACACCATTGGTATATGGCACAAAAGATAGCGAGTGGAAAATAAATTCTAAAATAATTTAATAACGTGTCTACTTAGTGTATTCATTCAAATTCACATAAAAACGGATCAAATTTAAATGCATCAATTAAGCAACGCCTGTTAAAGATTTACCAATTTTGCATGCAGTAAATTTAATCGATAACTTTAAAGCTACGGAACCCGCGATACAAAACATTAAATCAACTATGATTGTAACTTGTTGTAAGAGAAAACTAACTTTGGGTTGAATTTTGTTTATGGTTAAATCTGATATGCTACTACAAAAAGTCACAAAATCCGTAGTAGATATGGACTTTAGAGTGTTAAAGATAGGGTTTAAAATCTAATACAACTTCATAGTTAAATGCAGATGCAAACAATCCAATGGAGTGAGAATATTTAGAAGTGAGTGCGAAATTTTTTAGCTACTTAATTGTTTTCAGTACCGGGACACGATCAATTTTCTATGGTGTTTTTATTAAGTGAAAGAAATGCTTGTTTCTTTTGTTTGTAGTTGTGAATGTGTTCGAGAATGCTGATTAAAATCTTGCATAGTTTATTTGGAAGAAGTCCGTTTCCAGCTGTGAGCATTTATAAGGAGGTTGGATTGTTATTCAGGATAGGTAGATTTTTTTTTTAATTTGTTGTGTCTTAAACTAAAATCCCTCTAAGAAGGCTATTTATTCATCGTATCGCTGATTCCAGAAGAAAAAGAAGAATTTAAGGCGATGGCAGCTACAGAGATCTCGAGATAGTAAAATACTCATAGTATCATTTGACTAAATGGTTGGCGCAGTGGTTGTGCGATCGATGCTGCATGTCACGAGTTCGATTCCACACCGGGACAACTGTAGGTATTGGAATTATAGAAAAAAAAGCCGATTCTAACCATATACAACGTTTAATTTAAAGGGTATATACATTACCAAGTGCACGGTTTCTTTGGATGATAATAAACGATATGGCAAGGGTTTTCTAATCCTATGTGTACATGTGTGGAGCTTATTAGAAATTTCAATACATTGATACCAGAGACCGAATTTTTCAAATTAGGAAGAACGAAGAGAATTATCATTTTATTGGCAAGTGACGTGGAAAGTGATGACCCTCATAGTGATGTGACACGTTTGTTATTATTGGTATTCAAGAAATATACGAAATCAACAATTTGGGGTCAATTCTGTGAGTCACTTATTTTGAGCTGAAACTTTGCATAGAGACTCCATACCAGATGTTGTCTTCAGTCCTTTTGGATAGATATGGGGTTTCCGTTACACGTTGTATATAAGTCGATTTCGCAAAAAACGTCGCTTATCCCTTTTTGGTCGACATCGATATTAATAATGTAAAATATTTTTCAAGAGGTTAAAATTTTAAGTTTATTATTCTTTTGTGATTCCCAAGAGGGGTAAGTAATAGATGATATAACAACAAAATCTCTAATATTAACAACATATAACAACGGAACCTATAATTTTATTTTATACTAGTACTCACGCGGGGCTTCGCTCCCGTGGATTCTATCACGGTAAAAACATAACTCTCCTCAAGCTTCAAGCTACTTCCATACCAAATTGCATCCAAATCCACCCAATACTTTCGAAGATTAGCGCGTTCAAGCAAACAAACAAACTTTTACGCTTTATATTATTAGTATAGATAGCGATTAGGTAATATAATGAACGATTGATATAATTTTAAAATACCTAATTTTTATAAGCATAACATACAATAAATATAACATCGTTTGACATAACATACATTAAATATAAAATCGTTTGACATACCACTCAAAAGATATAAAACTTATTTGGTATATTTAAATGTATTTTTTCTTTGTTTTTTTTTTGTAAGTTTTATCGTAGTTATAGGTAATAGTAACCTAAGTAGATATTAAACATAACTAGTAACTGATTACCACCTGTCGACGGAGTCCCGCTTCGCGGGGCTCTTATTTCTGGGTAGTTTAAAAATCGATATATATGTAAATTATGGAGTAAAATTGCTTTTTATTCGCACACAATATTAAGACGTAAGGAGAAAATATCAGATATATAATTATGCAATAAAATCTAAGCAAACATTAAGAGATTATCTTGAAAATGCAATATTAGCCATAAAAGAAATGTTAAATTTGTGGAAGAGGAGCCGACGCTATTTTCTAACATATAAGATTTATTTATGATAATATTATAAACAATATGAATAAAATGTAATTTAGAAATTAAACTTTGGCATAGGCAAATACTCAATGTAAGAACAAAAATAAGAAAACCTAATGTAAGATAATAAGTGCTTTTAAAGTTGAGACGCAAAATAAACAATACTGTACTTTGATCAATAAAAAAAAGACGTGTGAAAGTGTTATTTATAACCTATTTGCAAAATAAACATCATTATTTCATTATCATTATTTCATTATTTCATCCATTGATATACTAAAAACCCAAGATGCACACTCAACGTCTCAAAACCGTCCGCATAAAATGAGTGCTTAATTCAAAATTATGCGCTCATTTCAAATAGTAACGGTAAATTTAAATGGCCGCGTTTTCAGTGTCAAAACAATGTATTATGGCATCTTTTTTATTTTAGTCGCATAATAAAAATTACCCTGTTGAACAAATAATGGAGTCGACTTTTTTCTTGTATTTATTTATTTTTTATTAATAAGTTTATGCTTTATTGTCCATATTGTCCCTACTAATATTATAAACGCGAAAGTAACTCTGTCTGTCTGTGTGTTACCTGTTCACGCTTTAGCCGCTGAACCGATTTAAATGAAATTTGGCATGCGAATAATTTAGGACCGTGGGAAGGAAATTGTATAGTTTTTATCCCGAAATTCCCACGCGATCAGGATTTACGCGGGAAAAACCTCTACGCGAACGAAGACGCGGGCTAAAGCTAGTATTTAGAATAGATTAAAATAAACTTTATTGTACACCAAAAGTTAAACACATCTATTTAACAATAATTAACACTAATTTAATTTTTGGCATATATGTATACGTTATATAATATACTGAAGGAGAAGAGGTCGTAAATTTTACGGTTTTCTTAATGTTCATAAATATAATAAATTAATAATTTATTGAACATAAAAATATTACATCTATCAAGTGCAGCCCCTGCCTCCTATGCTAAGCGAGCCTGTGTTACAGGAATCAGTGTCCTATGCTATACATTAAAACACGCTATACAAAAAAAGTAACATTAGAAGGTATTGAGAACAAAAGAAATAGAAGCGAAACGTGTATGTGTGTGTAAGTTTGAGTGTATGTGCGTAATTGCGTGTGTGTGTGGGTGTGTTTGTGTCTGGCTGGACGCGTGTGCGTTAACATGAGTGTGTGTTTTGAATAGCTTAATTTACTGTACCGACGAAATGATTTTTTTTAATATCGTCATAGCTCAAAGACTGAAGCCATAGTTTTAAAATTTGTTTGACCTTATGTCACATAAGCTTCTAAATTGGGATAGTTTTATTTGCTCTATTGTAGATCCTAGAACTTAATGCTTAACACGTTGGCTGCCATGGGGGGTCAAAATGACCGGCACTTGGTAGAAGCGTTGGGGCCATGGGGGGCTTAAATGACCGGCACAACTAAGGTGAACTTGAACACCTTTTGCTCGCTGACGGCCATGCGTGTAACGCAAAATACCATTACAAGTGGCCGGCGCGGCCCCAATAATCACTTTAGATAACTTGGCCTCAAAATATTTTATAATTTTTTGGTTGTATGAATGTTTTTGTAGCGAGTCAAACAAAATTATGATGTAAATTAAAGACAGTATACTTTTTAAAATATTTTTATTATTACAAATCAAGGCTAGTGTTACCTAGAGACACATTATTTTGTGTTGAGATCAAAGTAATTTTGAATTAAAAAACAAACAGAAAATTAATGATTTTTATCAAAACACGATCTGCACAAATATGGCTTGTCTGAGCAAACTGAACAAAATGTCGTAACCTTTTTGGTTTTGTTTTTGGCAATTTTTCTTCCATGCGTTTGTGAATTATTTTTGTAACAACCTACACAAAATTTTCTTGTCGTCACAGCCTTTCCGTCTGCTTTTACAAGAGAATGTTTTATTCTCTTTGGCCTACATGGAATGTTAGCTCCATCACGTGGGTTTGAGTCAATCATTTGTTGTGACAGTTTTCGTCTAAATTCAATAATAGGTATATTCTTTTTTGTTGTAGCTTCATATAAAGATTTAGATTTACTACAGCTGTGTTTAGAAGCAGTTCTAAGGCCAACTTCTTGTACCACTTGATAGACTTTCGAAGCGGAGAAGAAGAACAAAGGCGAGAGATATTTTATGGAGAATTTTTTTGACGAAGATATTATGTTATTGAATTAAATAAAAAATTGATAAACGATTTTAACAGTTAATATTTGTTTCATTGATATACACATGTTCTACCCAAAAACATTTACGCTATAATTACGTCTTTAGAACACAATTTAATAAACTTATAATACTAACAAAAATGTCTTATAAAAAAAAAATAGTATAAGGTGTAAGTCTCCACTCAAGGCCTTGTGCTATCGAGTAACGTCAGTCGTAAAATTTGATTGTCTTTCGCACACTGCTTTGTAAAAACAACTTTAAACAATTGTCATAAGATGGAATTTGCAAAAACATATTTTATACTTATAGCATTACTATTACTACGTAGGTGGTGAGTGTTTGGCGACTGTTTTGAGCGTCACTTTTCTTCGAGACTGTGCATCTTGGGTTTTGTAGTATATCAATGATTTCATCATAAAAGTTTTTATAAGCACCTTAGCTATTTACCCCTTCGATCAACCATTATCACTTAATATATTAGAAACAGCAACGCATCACTTTTGCTTTGTACCCATCACTTGAACCTATCACAACTAAATATTCGTTAATTGATTTCAGAACGGCTGTCAAACGTCAAAGGTGGAGTGATTGGTGGTGCATCTCAAAGTTGATCCGTCAAAATAATTAAATATGGCGCCGTCTATGGTGTAATAATAAATGCATAGGTTTTACGTGGTAATAAGTTATACTAAACAATGGTACTGCTAGCTAGTGCCATCGAGCGGGGTGAAAGAGAGAAAGCAAATAAAATATGTAAAAGTAATGTTTGTATTATCATGATATATTAAAAACAGTTATAAAGCAAATGGCGATAATAACACGAACCGACTTCAAATACCTGTTGCAAATATTCAACACAACACCCGTTCATATTTAATCGTTAATTACATTAATAATGAAAACACGGTAATACGTCTCTGTTGTTAATCGATTATGTGTTATTAATTAATTTGCTTATAGGTAACCTTATATGGTAATTAGCTATTAAGAAAATAAACGTGATTATAAAACTAATATTCGCTTTACGAGGGGGAAAATGCCTACCTGATCAATGGGTGTGGTCTACAATAACACTAGCTTCTAAATATAATTATACAGCTCTAAATTTTGAAAAATTTTATGTCTGAGGACCAAATTTTTTGAGGCGAAAATGGTATACAACGATATTTAACACATAATTATATGTGCTGTGTGGCGCACAGCACCCAGTCGTAACCGATGTCCCACAGGAGCGGCCCACGACCGATCCTATCCAAATCTAGTTCTTCAGTGCTTAATAGTAGAGTCGCTTGATATTTTTAATAACCGTTTATTGTCTCAAACGCTTGGAGACTTTATCGAGCGGTACTCTCATAACTGTCAGTCAGTAAGTATCTGTATTTGTTCCCGAGAAATACCTTTATGTTAACATTTTAGTCACCGTATCACAAAAAAAAATCACCATCAATTTCACACCAACAAAAACGCACCCTAACTCTAACAAAAAATATAACGAGTATCGCATCCATACAACTCTTATCCGCGTCGGCACATCTCTGAGTAAAGTATATCATGCTGTCAATTAGACTCCTTTAGATTATCATTTACTTGATACATATGGCATGATCGTTTGGGTTTTTTCGGGGATTTTCGTGATTTACGATAGGTCACGATTTTGGCGGTAATATAGCGTACTAAAATAATTCCAGTAAGGATTCTGATTGGATTTTTGCCGTGTGATTTGGTTTTGAAATATATGAGTTTTGTAAGGAATGTTAGCTTATTTTTGCTGTGCAAGAGAATTGAAATTTCGACTTTGTAATTTGGAAGCCATGGCCGCATAATTCAGCCTTGCCTTACAAGACAAAATTAATGTTATGAAAGGACTTCTCAAAAACGTACATATTTATGAGATCCCATAAGGCCCTGCGCGCATTGCGTTGCGTTTTGGAAACGCAAAATCTGTGAAGTACCTATGGAGTGTCATAGAAGTGCGCGCACTGCGGTGGAATAAACGCGTGCGGTAGAGTCACCGGTGGGCGGTGGCCCCGGTCATTCTACCGGTGCGGTAGAACTACCGCAATTGCGGCCACCGGAAGGCAGTGCGCGCACGGCCTAACTCGTCTTGAATACAATTATCTTGGTCAATATAACATTGTTATTAAAAAATCCGTAAGTATAGCCCATATTTAAATATTAAAAACTGATGAAGTCGGAACTTTGATTGAAATATTGTATTGCTGTTGGACTCGGCTATAATTTGTACTCCTTTGACAGTTGTGACGGATAGTCACATGCCAAATAATCTAACACTGCCGGGGTGCGGGAATGTTCTAACGAGATACCACGTCCCCGGGATGTAAGGGAAGTGAAAGAACAGGGAACATTTTTAGTCAGTAGAAGTCTGACACTCCCTTACGCTGCTCCCAGAGCGGGAGAAGTCATAAGACGATTTTCCAACCGCAAAAGAAAAGATAATCTAACACGAGTCTTGCCGAAGGACATCTTGTTAAGCCTGCAATACATGTTGGCCGAGCGTTGTCAAGTGAAGGCCAATACCAACATGTAGACAGTATATTTGCCTTGTCTTGCTATCGCTCGGTGTCACTTGCCTAGTTGGCCGAATGTAGGCCAGCGCCAACGTGTATAGAGCTCACTTGGCGCAACTTGTCTTCGCTCGCCGTTGCTCGTGATCACTTGCCTCACTTCAGATCGGTGTCGGTTTTTGGTCACAAATCAAAGGCGCTCGCCTGCGCTCGGCCAACGTGTGGGCAGCTCTACAGACTCTTCTACATTGGTCGTCTGCATTGGCGTTCGACGAACTTGTCGAAAGTGTGGACATTATTTCTTGCCTTGTACCTATTTGCCAACGCTCGCGTTGGCCTACGCTCGGCCAACATGTATTGCAGGCTTTACCAAGGTCCTGGATTCTGGAGGTCGGATAGCTAGTGGCTCCATATAAAATATAAATAGTCAGCTGCATCCAGTTAAACGAAAAGTCAAACCAAAGATTGTTGGCAAAAGTCTAGGCAGACGATGATCGTTGTAATCTTACGTATAACTACAATTACTACAAACTAACCCTTTTCAACCGACGAAAAAAAACGGAGGAGCTTATCAAGTCGACGCGTATATTTTTTTATGTATGATCACCGATTACTCAAAGACGGCTGAACCGATTTGGAAAATTCTTTTTTTGTTTGAAAGGGTATACTTTGATGTTGGTTCCATTGTCACCAAGTCAGGATCTGATGATGGGATCTTGGAGAAATCGAGGGAACTCTACAAATATTATAGGCACACCTATAGTGATTTGAGTATTTTTTATAGTAACTTGTGTAGATGCATTCGAAAAGCACCATTTGTGAAGTGGACCTGATGATGAAGACCACAGATGGCCACTGGAACTACTCAATATATAAGTAGGAATAATAAGTATTTCATGTGTTCCGCTTAGATTACTTGAATGTGGTTATTAAGCACAATATGCTCGTCACAATGTATATGGTTAAGAGAAGCTGATGGTGAAGTACCAGGAGAACTCCTCAACAATTAACGGCCCAACATTGGGAAAAGCAATATTTTGTAAATGATTATAAGTAGTTGACATTTAGGATTTCGTAACTAGGTAAATTAAAAATCGACCAACTAAAAACAGTGAAATAAAAACTTTTTACCAAAAATTAAACTGACTCCCAAAAAACACTTCAAAGTGAAAAATAACTTTAATTTTGGAAGTCCGCACGAAGCACCGACTTCAGAAATTAAAGTTATTTTTCACTTTGCTGTGTTTTTTGGGAGTTGGTTTAATTTTTTGGTAAAAAGTTTTTAATTCCTTCTTTTCCGTGTAGGAATCGAATGACTTCGCCAGATCTGGATGGAACGGGAAGGAGTATCAGACTTCTTTTGACAAAAAAACCATCCTGTTCCTTCAGTTGTCCTTAAGTCCCGTAAGTTCCGGGGCCGCGGTACCTCCTTAGAACATTCCCGCAACTCCGGTCAAACTAAACCCTGATCTCTGGCTCACCATCATTCTAAGCTCTGTTTTAACTAATACTTTTCCATAACAAAATTTTAAACATGAACATTAATCGAAACTAAAACTAATCCAATAAATCACTTGTACTCACACGTACCCACAGTACTCAATATAATAATGTGCGTGCAAACATCGAGAAGATAATCCCATCTCTTTAAAGAGAGATGAAAGACTTTGATGTAAGCGTATGAAAGAGATTTCATAGATCAGATACGTTACTTGCAAGTCATGGACAAATATGTATACATAATCTGTATGGGTAACGATACATCCATCAGGAGGATACATGGTAATGTTATATTATATCATGATAGAATCGAATATGTAACAGTAAAAAATACAACAAAAACGCATTAGAAGAAGCTTACGGAGATAGTTTATCGGTTAAAGCAGTCGGCTTTTTTCATGTTAACTTCTTATACAACGTGTAATTTAAAGGGTATATACATACCAAGTGCAAGGCTTCTTTGGATGATAACAAACGATATGACAAGGGTTTGGTAATCCTATATCTTCATGTGTGGAACTAATTAGAAATTTCAATACATTGATACCAGAGACTGAATTTTTCAAATTAAGAAGATTGAAGAGAATTATCGTGTTATAGGCAAGTGACGTGGAAAGTTATTGACCCTCATAGTGCTGTGACACGTTTGTTATGATTGATATTGAAGAAACATATGAAGCCGATAATTTCGTATCAATTCTTTGAGTCACTTATTTTGTGCTGAAACTGGGCATAGAGACTCCATACGAGATGTTGTCTTCAGCCCTTTTGGATTGATATGGGGTTTCCGTTACACGTTGTATACCGCCGACCTTAGAAATCAGCACTAAAAGTGGTATCGTAGGTATGCCAAAGACAAACTAAAATGTCTCATACACATCTAATGATGACACCGACAAATTCCATAAACATAGTTCTGCTTGGTGGGAAAAATAAATAGATATTCAGAGTTATTTTTCAATCGTTATCCTCTTAACCCTAACCCGACTAGGACGGGGTTACGACCCCGGCTGGTTTCAGTCTTACCGGATGTATTATATAGTAGGTATTTTAGATGGAGCAACATGCCTATCTGACATCCATAAGTCAGTAACTCAGTAACACGATACTTGGCAAGTCTGTACGTCGATTCTGTAAAATTCGAACAACAACTCGCATCTCACATAGCTATTCACTGTCACTTCGCTTATGGTTCAAAGTGACCTTGATTTTGCATTCTGTAAACAGCGTCGAAGTGACGGAGGAATTACCTTACCGAATGCCACTTCTCACGTCATCTTATACTTTATCCGTCAAAATCTTTAGTTCAACTCGCTGACACGCTCGCAAGGATAGTGCTTTTTTTTTTATCGTGGTAAAATTATCAAATAAGTCCTCCCACCCCTACTGTCAGACTTTTACTGACTAAAATCCACGGTGTTCCTTCAATAACCCTTTACGTACCGGGGCCATGGTCCATGGTCGGACAGCGAGTTGCCCTTTACTCGCTGTCCGCATGCCCGCGCCTACGGTGGCCGGAGATCGTCGGCCGACGTCCGACGCCGTGGGCGTCTACCACTGCGGCTGGGCTGGAGGGAGGACGCCATCCTCTCCCTCATGCGGCCCGCCTCCTCCTTCGTAAGCATGACTGCTTCGCAGAAGGAGGCGACCGCTTCCCACTCCCTCTCGCCCCGCAGCATGGCCTCGACCAATGCCGGGCGCGAGAGGTCTCCGCCTATCGCCGCCGTGAGGACACGTCGGTGCTCTGCCCAGGCGGGGCAGTCTTGCACCGTGTGCTCTACGGTGTCCTCAGGGCGACCCTCGCAGTGGTGACACCCAGGCGTTTCCTCCTTTCCCATCAGACACAGGTACCTCCCGAAACTTCCGTATCCGGTGAGGACCTGCGTCATCCGGTAGGTCAGGACGCCGTAACGAAGGGTAGCGCTAGTGTAAATTCGAATTAACAACCGAGTTTTTCGAATGCCAATCAATAAACTCACAGCGGATTCAGATTCGAAGTTTAGAATGAGGTCTTACAGAATAACACAGCTGTTCTAATCTACACTTTCTAATACCTACTATTTAAAACTAACTTAATAACACTCAAACTATACTCCAATAATAAGTAACTACTTCGACCTGAGTACTCAATTAGAAGTTAAGTTTAATTAATGTCTAATAAGTGCCCGTCTACTTAAAGTTACCGTACGTTGAATCAACGTTTCTTAAGACTGTCTTGAGATTAAACTTAGGAATGATAGTGATGTGCTTAGCGCTGATGTTGCAGTTTTGAGTTTTGTGTGGGTACTTAAGTTGTGTTTAAGTTTGGGTTTTGTAGCCCCAGCTAGTAGTCTGTGAAGTTCAGATTGCCAGTCGTTCCATGTAAAAACTAGTAAGCTGTAGTGCGGTTAGACTGAAATAAATAATAGTGTAGTTCGAAAAAGACTAAGCAGACGGATGTGTAGCTGTGGATGAAAGCTTGCGGATACGTCGCTAGAAAGTTAAAAACACTTTAAATCACTCTGACTGTTCTGACACACGTTAATCGATAAGATATGCGAAATGACATAGATTTCAGGATGAAAAAGGATGTCTAAATTGTAAAAAAATTGGTCAAGTGCGAGTCAGACTCGGCCATGAAGGGTTCCGTAGTAACTATAATAAATATAATTTAATATATTTATTTGGAAAAAAACTTAAAAATTTCTTAAAACTAGTTTATATACAATTTTTACAACAACGCCAAAAAAACTTTGTTTTTCATAGTGTTTGTATGAATTGCAAAGTTATATTTGCGGTTTTAGAAAATATGCTGCATCTCAAAAACTGCAAACCCGATCTCGTTCAAACTAATTTTGGTTGAAAGATTACATTAAGCTATAGCATATATTTTTCTTAGATTTTTCACTCCATAATTATAGAAGTTAGAGGGGGGACACATTTTACCACTTTAGAAGCGTATATCTTTTAAACGATTAACTTTATTAAAAAGTGGTTTTAGAAACCTCAATGTCATTTTTGAAGACCTGTCTATAGATATCACACACGCATAAACCTATGCGTCATGAAAACAATATATTTTCAGTTTCAGTTCCATGTATGGGGAGCCCCCCTTTATTTTAAATATTTTTTATTTTTTTTTCATAAAATCAGAAAGCGGTTCACAGAATACATCTACCTACCAAGTTTCGCATGTACAGTTCTAACAGTTTCGGAATAAAATGACTGTGACATACGGACGGACGGACGGACGGACGGACGGACGGACGGACAGACAGACAGACAGACAGACAGACAGACAGACAGAGAGACGGACAGACATGTCGAAACTATAAGGGTTCCGTTTTTTGCCATTTAGCTACGGAACCCTAATAAGCATTAAATTCCGAACAAAACGTAACATCTCAGACTAGTGTTGCCCAAACGAGACTCTTGCGAGACTCTCGTTTGGGCAACACTATCTCAGACTATTAACGAAGGTGTTTGGTTCTGATATAAGTTACATATTAATCAACCTATAACGTTCCTACTGCTGAGACTCCGTCCGCGACTCTATGTGAGGAACTACTTACATAAATATATATATACCTACTTCATGAAGGTATATTTGTATGGTATCTTAAACTGAAACTAATTAAAACTATGCTTGGTACTTTTGATAGTCTGGAAAAAGACTTGAATGCACGTATCGAGTCGTTCTGAGATGAGACCATGCTGGTATAAGGATAATTAAAAAATACAATTACATTACTTACGGTTGACATCAATCGATATGTTTTCAGAGACGGGAGCTATAAGCGGATCTGTCACAGCCTGTGAACAAAATAAAGCAACCTAATATAGGTAGGTACTATACTAGATATCTATACTAATATTATAAAGAAAAATTTGTGAGTTTACAAAAAGTAATCTCTTGAATCTGGATCTACTGAATCGATTTTGAATTCTTTCTCCGATAAAAAGTTATATGATTCCTGAATATAATAGGCCACATTTTTAGCAAAAATAAACTTTTCTCTCTAGCGGAACCGCTGGGTTAATAGTGAGGCGTTCCCAGTTCTATTTACATCATCGAACATGGCTTAGGTACTGCAACAGTGTTTTTAGAGCCGAGATGTTGATGCATCTATTCCGTGTGTTGGTGCATGACGCATCTATCTATTCTACTATTATAAGAGGCAATATATGAGAGTGAGTTTGTATGTAGGTGCTCATCCGATTTTAAAAATTATTTCACCAGCAGAATGTTGTGTTTACACTGAGTAATATTGGCATTTAAAAAATATTTGCATACGTGCGAAGACGCATGCTAAAGCTAGTGCATAATACACTGTTTACAAGTGATATCAGAATCGCAATGAACTTTAATTAATTCTCACAGAAACAAGTTGAAGAAACTAAGTCATTAGCGTGTCTATGATTACATAAGTAGAAAAGTGATTGATAGACAGGTTTATTAACTGAAATGACATATCTTCAGCAATCTGTTCTCAAATTATATCTGACTAGTTTCCGCCCGCGACTTCGTCCGCGTGGAAAAAAAATCCCCCGATTTTGAAACATTCTTCATTAGTGCTCCGCTCCTATTGGTCTTAGCGTGATGATATATAGCCTATAGCCTTCCTCGATAAATGGGCTATCTAACACTGAAAGAATTTTTCAGATCAGAATAGTAGTTCCTGAGATTAGCGCGTTCAAGCAAACAAACAAACAAACTCTTCAGCTTTATAATATTAGTATAGATATTTACTCAACAGTTAATATGTAACATCACGATTTAGAAGAGAATGCTCTTAATAATATTCACCATAAACGTTACTGAGAGCAAACAATTATTTCATGACTAGGTTTAATTAGTGACATGGTCAGAGCCGGATTAACCCTGTCAGAGGCCCTAAGGCAATGGCATTCTCGGGGCCCCGTTTTCTTACTTTGACTGACTAAATCGTGTGTGAACTGAGGAAACGCACATTAATTAAGGGCTATGGTTTTTAATGTATTTGTTTACTTATTCCCAGATTTGTTTTAATTCTCGTTCGAAGAAAATGTTTTCTTGGTACTTGCAGTGGGCCTGGGCCCCGTAGTTGATAAGGGGCCCCTAGGCAGTTGCCTACTCCGCCTAATGGTTAATCCGGCCCTGGACATGGTATCTCGCTAAAATAATCTTTTAAAGACAATCTTTAAACGGATTTTAAAGATTACATAACATATAAAATCAGCCAGTAAACGTTCGCACTGCTCGTACACAGGCCTCTTCTCTATGAAATGGTGTGGACCTTAATACACCACACGGGCCCAGTGCAGGTTGGTGGAAAACCACGTGTCTTCAGATTTTTGCCCGATCTCTGGTGAGAGGGATGAACGATTAAAAATTCCTGATTACCTGACGCTATCTTACCTGACAAGTGACGTCAGTGCCATAGTCAGACCTCTGGAGCCTGAAGGAGACGGTGGCCCTCGCTTCGGAGTTAGCGAGGAGTGCGTGTGACTTCCACCAGGATACTCTGGCGGTCGGACGACCTGGACAGAGAAAACAAAGCAATAAATGTTAAGTCAATGGCTAAATTTAAATTAGTCGATTCGATATGGTTTTGGTGTGCAGAGAATTAAAGGACTTGATGTAAGCTTCCATAATTTCGTTGAAAACTAATTCACGCGAGCGAAGCCGCAGGCAGAAGCTAGTGTGATTTGTTTGATTCGAATTCAGTAGGCAATTCAAAATCGTGACTTGTGGTTTCAAGATTTCTTCAGATATAAATTTCTTTACGTTTTACCTTTTCTTTAAATAAAGATGTGTCTGGGTATGTTTAAGACGATGTCAGAATAAAAATAATTCTTCCGACTGAAAGGTAAAACGTAAACAAATTTAATAAACTCGTTACTTTTTAACGAAACAGCATTAATTATTATTCTTGAGTACCTAAAAAAAGAATCTCCAAAAGTGCGTCAACCTTGTTTCTTATTGTCCCACCACGTGGCAGCAAGCGGAAGTCAATGTCTCATTATATAGTCTTTGCAAAGGGCCGTGTTGACCGGCCAAGGTTTGAACCTTTAGATTTCCTAGCTCGATCAGACGGTCACCTACCTCCCTTATTGAGGAAAGTACATTAGTTTAGCCTTATATAGTAGGGTCTCCGTATTCCAAATTCCAGGTGAGGCAGCTCGAGAGATTCGTCTCGCCGCCAGGATCTAGAGGCATCTCTAGAGTCCAGGCCCCACCTGGACGCGGGACCCGTTCCTCAAGCCCTTCCAAAAGCCTCCTGCGGAGACGGCTGTGCGGTGACGGTGTCCATCTAGCGTTTAGCGCAGGCGGGGCGGTTTTTCTACATTTTCTTATTTTTCTTATTCACTCATATTTTTCTTAAATTTTGTTATTCATTTTTATATGGATAAATTTACTGCCGGTTCATGAAGTAACCTGCTTATCACCTGTCCGGTTATCAAATAAAGAAGCCGGTCTACAATAAATTTAACTGAAGGACCCTAGGGTCGACACCTATGCTTAACTGGAAGAATATTGAACATCTTCGTCAGGGACCTCAGGGATCCGGGACTATTAGAGTCCCTGGCACCCATTTATTAATAATTTAATTTCACTAAAACTGGAAGGTTGTACCTTGAAAAATTCAATTAAGTACTTACTTATTTTGTAATATATGACAAAATTTTGAAAGAATAGAAAAGTGCTGATATTATCTCAACCCCCGACAACCCGAAGATCCACCGACTGAAGTTTAAGCTGGCTGGCAATAACCTTTGGTATTGTATTAAACTTACCCTTGTTTGAATAAGAAAATAACTCTTTTTATGTATTTAACTTTTCCTTGTTTTAATAAATTAATGTTGTTGGAAACCGTTTATTGTTTCAATACCAAACCGCCTTGCACCTGGGATTTAGTTCCGTTACCTCTAGAGGGACAAAATCTCAAATGTAACAGTGGCGTATAATTTCGCCACTGTTATTCAACTTATTCAAACTAGGTTAAGTTAAATACCAAACATTGGTTATTGCCAGCCAGCTTAAACTTCAGTCGGTGGATCTTCGGATTGTGGGGGGTTGAGATTATCCCAGTACTGTTCTATTCTTTAAAAGTTTAAGTTAAATTTTGTCATAAATTACAAAATAAGTGAGTACTTAATATAGTAGCGCGGACAATGTAACGCAAATAAGAAACCTATTCACGCCGAAGTTTTCCAAAAAATCCATTGTCTGTCCACATTATTACTGGTGGGCACAAAAGGTTAGACATATAATTTAACATTGTGAGCCGTGAATGGCTTGATTGAATAAACAATTAAAAAACTGAATAAACAATGGAGGTTGTGTACCGGTACCCATGTCAAGCAAGGGTGCGAGATGTGATACAAGTTGGGAGTGAAAGCGGGTACATAATTATTTCTTTAGTACATTTTTGAAGTGAAAACTTCTTTAGGGGCGTTGTGCACCTTTTTTGTAATGAGTAAAAAATGTTAAACTCGCGTCAGGACACGTGACCTGATCGAAAATTCGTAAGACGGACGGAGAGTAGACAGCCGGCGCGGCGAAAATGTATGCTTGCGCAAACTTTTTAATGTAATATAAATTGTCATGTTTGTGTACGATAGCGCAATAAATAAATATTGTATTCTACCACAAAAATGATAGTACTTTTATACTGATAATTAAAGCAATTCGTGCAAAATTATTCCCTAACCATTCCAAAATATCAAAAATGCACAACTTTAATATTCAAGTTTTCACTTCTGCCGGCACTACCGGAGTGCAACCCGTCGTTTTTTCTACATACGTACTGGTACATCTCCGTCACCATGGACATTGCCACAGGTATATTGTTGGTTTTCTAAGCAGCAACTTTCATCAACGTTAAGTTTATTAAGCGGCTGGAGAAGTTTCAAATGTTTTTAGAGACCGTTTATGTCTGGTATTTGTATCGCGCCATAATTTCAAATCTTCCTCTAAAGTAATGACATAGCGATCTATTTTTGCAAATGAATACTATAGTAATTCTTGCGTTGTCGGTGACTAATAACGATTTTGGAACATCATTTTTCAATCCCAACAAATTGTACTAATTAGAATTCACATTACTAGCAATCTTGTTAAACTCTTCAACTAATCTAAATATGCTTGAGTATTATATATGCGACTCTGTTCCAGTTTCACGTCTAAACCACTAAACTGATTTTGATGTTATTTGGTACAGAGATAAATTAGACCTTAGAAAAGAACATAACTTTTCAAGCGGGTGAAGCCACAGGGTGAAGTAATAATTATAAATTCTCTTACCGTCGCCTATCTTCTATACCACAACTAAATCGTGTGCGTAAATCGGCCATTTTTCGCGAAAATTAACACCCTCTAGTGACGGCTGATACAGGTTGCTGCAGTCTTGTGTCGGCGCCACACTTTGTACAAAGCTATGTGAGAAAGTATGGACGACGCGGCGTGAAATGTAAAAATATTAGTAAAATGGGAAAATTTTATTTACCCGATTTATAGAGCATTAGCCGCGTACTGACTGACCGAGCAGCCTCGCGAGGCCTGCCGCGCGAAGCAAATGCTCGGCCAGTTAGGACGTGCCTCGCCCGAGGCAAACGCACACGCCGCCTCGCCCGAGCATGCCGCGGACCGAGCCGAGCGTTGTCGGTTTTTTGTCGTGCTCAAAGGCGTCTCAGTACGTTTGCCCCGCTCACTCAAGACGGTTGTGTGTCACCTCGCTTGTTTGTCGCAGGTTACCGTCATGGATAAAGAGCAATGTTTTAAGTTAATACAACTATACGGTGAATATAGACGACTTTGGGATGCGCAATGTCCCGATTACACTAATAGAGGACTAAGAGAAGATGCATGGAGAAATATAAGTCACGAAATGAACATTCCAAAGGCAGACTTAAAGAAAAAATGGAGTCTTTGCTAGGATCTTACAGGAGGGAAAAGTCCTGTTCCCAGCTTGTAATCTGTTTTCGTATAATAGTTTTGTCCAAAAACGTTTAGGTTTTCTTTTCTTTACAAGCCGCAGAATTATTAGAAAGGCAGTGGCAGCGATAGCTTGCCGAACGTACGGCCTCATGGCGATCTTGAGCAAAACTGGCTCGGCTTTGCCGCGCGCGGCTGCCTCGATCCAAAAATTGTACACATGGAGGCTGCCTCGCGAGGCGATCGTCCCGCGGCAATCGTCTGAGGCTGCCGCGCGAGGCCGTTCAGCCAGTCAGTACGCGCCTAATCACATATGTCAACATTCAAGGTTAAATAACGCTTTCCGAGATCCGCGGATGAGTGACCATCTAAATATTTCAGGATTTGTCCGTGCATCAGAGAGCATGGTACGTCGTTAGTCCCAGCTGTCATTTCTACATTTTTGATAGTGGTTACGGGGGACATTTGAGTGACATCACACACAATTAGTGCTGTGAATCGTGGATTTTTAAATGCTCACTATACCGTTTACTTTTTGAGGTTCATTTTTTGGTTTAATATGTCATTATGCCATTTTGTTTTGGCAGCAAAGAAACATATAAAGAAAAATACCTCAGAACGCTTCACAAATCCTTTTTGGCGTAGAGCAAAACAAGAAAATAGGCTAAATATAACTTTTTTCATCGGATTGTGCTTGTAAATAACTGACTGTTGGAAATGTTAGCATAAGTCTGAGACGGGTCTTACCATGTTCCCGTTATTATGTTACCATTATCATGTTTCTGAAAGCACGCGTGATTTGGAAGGCGAGAAAAAGGAAATGTGTATGTAATGGTTTGTATAAAGAAAATGGAAAAAGGATGAAATACTGTCATTTTTTAAATCTTACCTTAACCGTTTTCAATATTTTTTTATATCAATTTAGACTTTGTACTATGTTGAATGATCTACACTGTTTTGAAAATACCTAAAAATACTGTAATAAGGAAATATTGTAAAAATCAATCAAGTCTAATAAAAACATTCACAAAGAAAATTACCTAGCTGATAACATATTCTACTTCTTTATTCAACCAATACTCGTATTACTGTCATACATAAATTTTTTATTTTTTTTTGTTTTTTTTTTATTATCCAATACACATTACACAATAAAGTTAAAAAATGTTTTGCCATACACGAAAGCCTCTTAAGGCTTATCTGTGTACTGGCGAGTCGTAATTAGTTACTTAATTTACTATAGAGTGAAAAGGAAAATTAGGAGTACTAAATACAATTAACTATTTTCTATGTAAAAACGTTTGTATCTGTACTTACAACTTTTCGTATTTGATAGGTATAGCGTTTGCAATTCTTCTGGGAGTTTGTTAATATAGTAAGGTAGGTACTACATACTCCGAAACCCTAGTCCCATAAACATTTTTGTGTTTTGGTACGATATATTTATTGTTAATCAGTATGTATAGGTAATGTGCCCTAAACAGCGCACTTAATAAGTCAACGTCACCCTACAGGGTTGTCAAACACACGTTGCATTTTGGATTAACAGTGGTTCTAAATCTTCTAAAATACCATTTAAAGATAAAATTTTCGTTATACGCAATATTATTAAATTAATTATTATTAGAAAATAAAAGTGTGTTTAAATTTTGGTGTATAATCTATACTAATATTATAAAGCGGAAAAGTTTGTTTGTTTGTTTGCTTGAACGCGCTAATCTTCGAAAATACTGGGTGGATTTGGATCCAATTTGGTATGGAAGTAGCTTGAAGCTTGAGTAAGGTTATAGGCTACTTTTTACGCGACTGCAAAAAAGGAGAGTTATGTTTTTACAGTGATAGAATCCACGGGAGCGAAGCCCCGCGTGAGAACTAGTCTACAATACTAAGCCACCCAGCTCTTTTCTAAAAAGATATCACGATCAATGTTATGGTCACCCAAGTAGGATTGTCTAATAACTATGAACTATGACAGGAGTTATGCATATGTCCTTACGAGATGCCACGGTCTTAGAAGGTAAGAGCAACTGAAGGAACTGGGTGGGTTTTTATTCAGTAGTAGTCTGACAGCAACACATAGATCGAGAGGAGATATTGTCATGATTTTCCAAAATAAAAAATGCAAATATTTTGACGAACCTACATATTTTTTATGATAAGTAAGAAGCACTAATTAAGTTATTAGATTTGAATATATTTACTTTCAATCACACTTGTAGATGGAACGTCTTTTTAACGAACTTCAAAGTAAGGAATTTCCACTTATGTCTGACTGCATTTTTTAAAGTATGTATATTCCAATATATGATTGTTAAACGACTGAGTTAATAAAAGTATTTTCGCAAAACGTTCTGATTTCTTTTAGACCCAATTTTTTGTCTTTTATTTAATTCTACGCCCTCTAAATTAGGCCTGCCGCAAAGTTTGGGAGCCAATGTCTTGGCATAAACTGTTAAAGACACACCCCTGACATGTTGATCGTGTAATGTGATATTTAAGGAGGGGACGAGTTGAGGTGAAAAAATATTAAGGTTGGGAAAATAGTGCGTAAACTGAGTTTGTAAGAAATTGTAGTATAAGTGATCTTACCGAATTTGTAAGTAGATTTTAATGCAACTGATAATATTATTCAGTATTTCTAAAGACATGTCTCTATACGTGTTTTGAGGAGTTTTAATAATATTGGATTCGATGACATTTGTTTTAGTAGTTTTTGTATTTTTTTAGAACTTGCACAAACCCAACCAACAAATAAATAACAATGTATTATTTGAATAGGCTAAAAAGTTCCAAAGAAAACTCTTTTCAAGAAATAAACAATGATTACGTACTTAATTATAATAATTCAGCCTATATCGTTCTCACAGCTAGTACAGAGGCCTCCCCTCTGAATTTTTTGGCAAATCCGTGGGCAGATACTAGTGGAGAATAATTGTATTTTCTCTAAAAATCCTATTAAGAACTTAGATTCTTACCTCCCACTGCGATGCACGTTAGGTTAACTTCAGTTCCCTCATCATACGGACCGAGGACACCTCCTTGTACCTCGTTACCCTCATGGTTCAGGATAATCAGCCGCTCTGGAGGTACTGTGAAATAATTGAAATTAACAATGAAGAAAGAAAAAATAAAAATCCGGTTTGCACTCCGGGAATGCCGGCAGAAGTGAAAACTTGAATATTAACGTTGTGCATTTTTGATATTTTGGAATGGTTAGGGAATAAATTTGCACGAATTGCTTTAATTATCAGTATAAAGTCAGATAAATAAATATTGTATTCTACCACATAAATGATAGTCATTTATGTGGTAGAATACAATATTTATTTATTGCGCTATCGTACACAAACATGACAATTTATATTACATTAAAAAGTTTATCTCTTAGAATAATCAACTTTCATGTTAACACACACGAACATTCGCGCAAGCGTCCTGCGCCGCCTAAACGAAACAGCAGGCGCAGGCATACATTTTCGCCGCACCGTAGAAAGAGAAGGGGATACATCCTCTCCTACGCCGCGCCGGCTGTCTACTCTCCGTCCGTCTTACGAATTTTCGATCAGGTCACGTGTCCTGACGCGAGTTTAACATTTTCTACCCATTACAAAAAAGTGCACAACGCCGCTAAAGAAGTTTTCACTTCAAAAACAAATATAACGAGGAGCTCGTGGTTAAATAATAACAGCCGCAGGAGTTGATCGTCAACGACAAGCAACGCTTGCGGGTTGGTTCGTAGGTGGGTGATAATCAGATTTCTCCATGCCTCGTATGTGCAACCATTAGCTCGCTGTCATTTGTTCATCCTTTACAGACATTACCGGTAGTCAGAAGTTAGACAATGTGACACCAGTAGTAGAATCTTGTTACCCAGCTAGTGCGTCGTAGAGGCACAGATTAATAAATAGTTACTTCGTAACAGATACATCACTCTCATACAAAAGCGAAAATACCTACGCTAAAACAGCCTACGAAATCTTAATAATAATACCAGCTGTTTGCAGCGAGAAGAAATGTACCATAAGTACGCACACAGAGAGTGGAGATTGTTTTGCCCGCCGCGCGACCCACGTCATCGAGCGAATGTCCTAGGGTTGTATATAATGATATTGGTAATAAAACGAAAATAGAAAACAATTATTTTTATTTGTTGATCAAATATGTTTCAGTTTAATAAAATGATAGATGCATTTTTTCCTTCCCTGAATTCCCGATTATTAAATTTTAGTATCGAAAATATCCGAAACCGCGTAAATAATTTTAATTTTAATAAAATTCCGCACAAATAAATAATCAAAAGGGAAACAGGAGCAAAGCGGAGGAAAATCAATTGTTTTAGGTCAATCCATTATGACGTTTTCAAAATTATTTAAAAAGGCTCAGGCAGACGTGCGGCAGTCCACTGTCGATTGTACCGATGGCGATACGCGAAGCGGTAGGCATATAACGCGTGGCCTTGAGCGAGTGACTGACGCCTGGTAGAGGTCAGACAGTCTCGTGCTCCATGTATAACATAAGATGGATGGTGCACATTTTGTCTCATTTTTACTCCTAGAACATGTCTCCTGTCGATCTTTGTTAGTCTGTTTTAGAGAAGTGGTGATTATATAAATTATATTAAAACCACAATTATATGATGCAATAGTGGAGTATGTATTATGAGATTATCACTAAAATGTTTATCTATGCTTATTTTTTACATACGAAATACTACTAAAGTTTTAATCCGATATCTTAGACTTCCCAAATATACTTACTTAGCACCGTAAGATTGAGCCTCGAGTTCTTGGTTGGTGATTTGATGAAGTCCACTCGACATCTGTACTGGCCACTGTCTTCCGGCCTGGAAACAAGGAGGTTTTATTGGGTTTAATAAAAAGGTAGCATAAATGCATCACTTCTGTAGGAACACACTACCACACTGGGTAGATATAGAGCTGGAAGTTATAACCACAAGACCATTATAGTTGTATTGCAGACCGGTACTGTAGTTTTATGAGGATTATCTACTGGGATACAACATACATACATTGTCAGTGCTTCCATAGCTATCTGCCAATACGTCTCCCTGTAGCCAACTCACCGAGTGGCTAACATATCACTCGTATTTTAGCCCCGTGGCTAATATATCTCACCTGCTTAGCCCCCGAGGAGAACGCTAACGTAATCAACGATATTAGGGGATTTATTTATCTTTAGTGGAAACAAGTTGGCCTCTCTTTTATCAGCACTAAGAATATGGGAATAGATAACAGTGTTGAAAGTGTATTACAAAATTGAAGTATCTTTCTGTATGTATTACTAGTATTCTCGCGGGGCTTCGCTCCCGTGGATTCTATCACGGTAAAAACATAACTCTCCTTTTTTGCAGTCGGGTAAAAAGTAGCCTATAACCTTCCTCAAGCTTCAAGCTACTTCCATACCAAATTTCATCCAAATCCACCCAGTACTTTCGAAGATTAGCGCGTTCAAGCAAACAAACAAACAAACAAACAAACTAACAAACTTTTCCGCTTTATAATATTAGTATAGATTAGAACTTAAAACGGGATATTTACCATGTGTATTTCTTGTTTCGAGTTTCCAATATTTCAGCACTCACAGCTTCTAATAATACTGTTAGTGACCATGTTAGCTTAATAACTTATATCTGTCTGTAAGTTCAAAATAACTGCTTTTTCTCAAGTGCTTAGATAGGTGGTTTCTCAGGTGCATAACTTTCTTTTTTAGGGTTCCGTAGCCGAATTGCAAAAAACGGAACCCTTATAGTTTCGACATGTCTGTCCGTCTGTCTGTCTGTCCGTCCGTCCGTATGTCACAGCCATTTTATTCCGAAACTATTAGGACTATACATGTAAAACTTGGTAGGTAGATGTATTCTGTGAACCGCTTTCCGATTTTATGAGAAAATTAAAAAAAAAATATTTAAAATAAAGGGGGCTCCCTATACATGGAACTGAAACTGAAAATATTTTTTTTCATGAAACCTATACGTGTGTGGTATCTATAGACAGGTCTTTAAAAATGACATTAAGGTTTCTAAAATGAGTTTTTCATAAAGTTAATTGTTTCAAAGATATACGCTTCCAAATTGGTAAAATGTGTGCCCCTATCTAACTCTCTAACTTCTATAATAATGAAGTGAAAAATCTAAAAAAACCATATGTTATAGAACTGAATGTAAACTTTCAACCAAAATTGGTTTGAACGAGATCGAGTCAGCAGTTTTTGAGATACAGTATATTTTCTAAAACCGCAAATATAACTTTGTAATTCATACAAATACTATGAAAAACAAAGTTATTTGGCGTAGTTGTAAAAATTGTAAATAAGCTAGTTTTAAGAAATTTGTAAGGTTTTTTGTTTTTTTTTTTTCAAATAAATATATTAAGTATATTATATTTATTATAGTTACTACGGAACCCTTCATGGGCGAGTTCGACTCGCACTTGGCCATTTTTTTCTGCACTAATATCACGAACGGCTGAACCGATTTTTATAAGACTTTCAATAAAAGAAGGAGGAGGTTATAGGACAACACCTATATGTTAACACGAATTTTCCATGGGATAGGGATTTACGCGGGAATAATCTGCCACGCCAAACCCCCACTGGAATTTGCTATCGGAGTCTATGTTTCCTAGAACTACCACCTGGACGTCCTAATCAAAAGTGAATAGGCTACTTTAAGGCCCACATACCGGCATGGTGCATCATAATAATGGTATCGACAACGTATCCACTCATTTATTATGAGGTGAAATTAAGGTCAAACACAAGCCCGTCAGTAAAAAGCAATCTTTTGATTGGTTGTTGTAATGTTAAATATTTTGTTATATTATTTGCAATGCTTTTAATTAAATACTGTTTCAAGTTTTTAAAGTAATATTTCGGAGGGATCGTAACTTGTTGTAAATTCGGTGAAGGTGGACCATGATTTTTAGGATCCTTATCAGCGCCAGGCTGACCTTCGAACCCGACTTCAAGGAATACTTCAGTGATTATGTAGAAAAAGATTTACTAAATCCAAACTACAGTTTATTTCAAGGTTCGCTAATTACATAATTATTTACAGGAAACTCAGTTCAAAATCAGAATATTAATTTATTACAATAATTATTATTAAAAACAAGGTAATTGCGACTCAGGTGTGACCCTATTCACATTTACTAGAGATGTTGACGGAGCGAGCGCCTCGATCGGAATGATCCCCACTAGGTGGCGCGTGCCTTGCCATAACGATCCGTCCCCACCTCTCGCCTGACTCACGGAGCGGTTGTAGTGGAAATGACGTATCAACACATTGAAACGACTTTGTTCCTTTGCGCCGACAAATACTATTATTATTTTAAATACTATCAACCAATCTCACACAATGTTTTATTATGTTTGAAATCTATACTAATATTATAAAGCTGAAGAGTTTGTTTGTTTGCTTGAACGCGCTAATCTCAGGAACTACGGTTCTGATTTGAAAAATTATTTCAGTGTTATATAGCCCATTTATCGAGGAAGGCTATAGGCTATATATCATCACGCTAGGACCAATAGGAGCGGAGCACTAATGAAGAATGTTTCAAAATCGGGGGATTTTTTTCCACGCGGACGAAGTCGCGGACGGAAGCTAGTAATAAATAAAATTAACCAAACGAAACGACTTATACGCAACCACGTATTCACTCAATACCTACTCAATAGATCCCTACCCTTTTTCCAAAATAATGTTTGGGTTGGCTTCTAGTCTAATTGTATCCCGCTAAGTACTACTATTTACATGTAGAAACTGTTTACCTGACCAGGGTTAAGTTTTTAATTTGGCAGTTAAGGATCTCAAGTAGTGATGCAACGAATACTACTTTTACGAATACGAATACGAATATCAAACCTACTATTCGACGAATACGAATACGAATATCTCGCCATGGTAATAAAAGACTTATTCATTTGATGAATGTTTACTCTTCTAATAATTGAAATTTACAACAGACAAATATTCTTTAAAAAACATAAAATTTGTAGATTTTCTGGATTTAGGCAATTTCTTTTTTCAGTCCAGACTGCACAGCTGGGGCAACAGCTGGGAGCATCCAGATGCTCCCAGCTGTTGAAAAAAAGTCTTTCCGAAGTGACTGTACATGGCTTCAGTGAAAAATATTTTAGGCGAGTTTTTTCAGACTTGGAAATTTTTCAAATCTGCAGTAAATTGAGTGGCGTACAAAAATATTAGTTTTTAAATATTCGTATTAGTATTTGCTGAATACGAATATTCGGTAAATGTCTACTATTCGGCGAATACGAATATTCGTATTCGTATTCGTTGCATCACTAATCTCAAGGCTAGATAATAACAGTCACATGGTTCGATTTTAAAGGTTAACAAATGCTTGCCGAGATTCGAGATTCCTTCATGCCGCGGGAAGCATATTAAGACCAGGTAGTCCTAAATAATTTTTACGCAAGCTCCGCCCCCATGCGGCCCGGTTAGGCCGTTGTATACTAAACGCTAACACAGCAGTAATAAAGTTGAATATCGCGTGCGCTCTTTCACCATGTTCGGGTTCAAAACTAAATGTCGTAAGTCAAAATTCTTAGTTCGTTTATAACTAAAGTAATAATTGATCTAGAGAAAAAATGACCTATATTTGGATAATAACTAATTTTAGACATAAAAGCCGAGTAATCTTGATTAAATTTTGAATAATCTTTAAAAAAAGACATGATTTTTGATTAAAAAATGAATCGAGCGAAAATGTTCAAATTATGAAATTGGTCTGGACATGGAAAGAAAAAGATCCAATAAATCATATGCTAAAGTTCCATTTTGATTGTATGCGTGATTGTTTCAGAATATTAATGCAAATTTACATACAATTTAGGGAGCCTCCTCTTAAGCTCCTTTTCCTGTCATGCGTATTTTAGCCCGCACGCGGTTCTCGTCTGCATGAGGACTGCCCGCATCCTATCATTTGATACATGTTTTTCCTGACATGCGGCTAGCACGCGTGCGGAATGCGCGCATTCCGGATGCGGGCGGTGATCTTCTGCCTTCAGTGTTGTTTTTACTGTGAAGCGGGTTGCAAGCATGCTCATAGTCCGCATGTAATCTCAAACAAAAAATATTAAACGTATGATTATTATTATAAATAACTATCAATCAAATGAAACGTAGATCTAGTATTTTACATGGAACAACTGATCCGAATTACATAGCCCTCTCTTACTGGATATCACAATACCCTCATGCAACAAAGACGTGATATTTTGTCTGTATTTATTTATTAATTATATTCTTTATTGTACACCTTACAATATCTAGTATTTTTACTACCATTAAACATGTTATTTCCCTGTTAGGCAGAATGTTAGTACGTTTGTTTTCAAACGACGACAAAAAAAGGAGGAGGTTATCAATTCGACGAGTATATTTTTTTTATATATAGACGGCTGAACCGATTTGGAAAATTCTTTTTTTTGTTTGAAAGGGTCTACTTCGAAATTGGTCCCATTGTCACCAAGTCAGGATCTGATGATGGGATCCTGGAGAAATCGAGGGAACTCTTCAAATATTATAGGCACACCTATAGTGATTTGAGTATTTTTTAACCGACTTCAAAAAAAGGAGGTTTACAATTGGTCTTGAACTTTTTTTTTTTATGTATGTTACTTCATTACTCGGAGACGGCTGGACCGATTTGAAAAATTCTTTTTGCGTTTGAAAGGGTATACTTTCTAGTTGGTCCCATTGTCACGAAATCAGGATCTGATGATGGGATCCTGGAGAAATCGAGGTAACTCTTCAAATATTATAGGCACACCTATAGCGTTTTGGGTATTTCTTATAGTACCTTGAGCAGTTGCTTCCGAAAAGTACCATTTGGGGAAGTTGAACTGATGATGAAGACCACAGATTGCCACTGAAAATCCTCAATAATAAGTATTACGTGGATTGCGGGATTGCGATTCGACTACTTGAGTACGGATGTTAAACACTTTATGCTCGTCACAATACATATGGTGATGTAGAGCTGATGGTCAAGTACCAGGACTACTCCTCAAAAATTAACGGCTATGCATCGGGAAAAGCAATATTTTGTAAAAGGTGATAAGTTGTTGACTTTATGGATTTTGTAACTAGATAAATTACAAACCGACCCACTAAAAAGAGTGAAAAAATTTTTTTTTGCAAAAAATAGAACCGACTTCCATATCAAAATACTACAAAGCCAAAAATAACTTTAATTTCGGAAAAAAAAGAAAATCCAAAACCAATAACACCGACTTCCGAAATTAAAGTTATTTTTGGCTTTGTAGTATTTTGATATGGAAGTCGGTTCTATTTTTTGCAAAAAAAATTTTTATGGTAACTTGTGTAGTTGCATTCGAAAAGCACCATTTGTGAAGTGGACCTGATGATGAAGACCACAGATGGCCACTATATAAGTAGGAATCTATACATGTAATTAAATTGTAGAAAAGTGGTGTCTGTACAATGGAAATATATAAAAAAAAGTAGCAGGGGTTGTTATTATATCGATGCCGAACCCGAAATTGTAATTAATTTTTTTTGTCTGTTTGTCTGTGTGTTTGTGTACGCTAATATCAGAAACGGCTTATCAGATTTAGATGCGGTTTTCACTAATATAATTATTGTAGTAAGCTTCACTTAACATTTAGTGTTTATTTCATGTCAATCGGTTCATAAATAAAAAAGTTATGTCAATTTAAAGAATCACTATCAGAGTACGTACAGTCGGCCAAGAAAGTGGTGTACCACCCTAAGGTTGAATATCGCTTGCAGATTCATAGGTGATAAAGATTAGTTTCGCTTGCAGATCGATCTGACAACTTCTATTGCTGTCTTTATCTGATTATTGATAACGACTATTACTGTTTGTAACGTGACAGCTGTTCTTAGTTTGAACTTGATGGAACCAATGACGTCGTAAAATCAACGGCGGGGGGCTGTAGATTTTGATGACAAAATTGTATCTACAAATTCAGAATTGTAATCAACAAGTTACATAAAATTGTAAAGGCACAAGGCGAGTCCACAAACCTACAATTTCTGTAAACTTGTAATTACAATATCAATAAAAAACAAGCTAAAAATAGATTTATCCTTTTATTAAATTTCTATAATCAATTTTAAAATACTTATAACAAACAAAAACATAGCATATATAGTAATATTTAGAAGATATTGAAAATTTTTAAAAATTAGAAACGGGTGTAACCGCCGTTGGCCTCTATAACCTCTAAAAGACGAGACCTCATTGAACCAACAAGCCGTGAGCAAATATCGGTTCCCCGCATTTCCTCCCAGATATAATTACAGTGACTAATAAGAGCTTGTTTGGTTCTTTCATTTTGATGCGACCATCGTTGGACCATAAGGCCCCAAAGATTTTCTATCGGGTTGAGGTCCGGCGATCTTGAGGGCCACTGAATTACCCTTACGTCAGTGTGTGAACGAAACCAGGCTCTTACGATCCTCGCATTATGAATTGAACAATTATCTTGAACAAAATCAAATTGTGGCACTTCGTTCTCCGGGTAAACATTACGGACTGTCGGTAGCATTGCATTCTGAAGCACGTCGATATAATTTACAGCCGTCGCTCGAGGAGGTAGAGAACACAATTCTCCTACACCATCCGTACTCATCCAGCCCCAAATATTTACGGAAATTCGACCTGATTCTCTATTTGGGATTACATGATCATCTTTATACCGTGTTGAATTATATCGCCAAAGGTGAAGACGTCCATGCTGACTGGATTTAAACGTTTTTTCATCACAAAACACTGTATTAGACCAATCAAACTCTAAGTGCTCTCTGGCGAAGTTCAGACGAGCAAGTCTGTGAGCATCCGTCAAATATATTTTCTTGGCGTAATGCCTGTGGTGCAACCCCATGTAATGTAGATGATTCCTTATTGTTTGGGCACTCACATCGAACATCTACGCAAAATGTTTTGTGGGCTTAAAACCATTGATTTCATATTCCCGTCTCATGAATTCTCTATCGTTATTGGAGAGTGCAGGCCGGCGACCACTTCTTCTGTGATCCAACAAACTTCCCTCCTCTCCTTCACGACGAATCCAATAGCGGACAGAACGCCTCGATATATTCAAATTCCGGGATATCGCACTGATACTGCTTCCCTCATTAAATTGGGCAATTATTTGTGCTCTTTCGGCAATGGTCAAGTTGGCAGGCATTGAGATGATTTTATATGCAGTTGATTGAAAAATAACACGGAAAATATATCGATTTTTTGCATATATTTGACAAAATGTCAATTGTCAGTTTTCTTTTTCAAATGGAATTCGGTTGTCTAAATAGTTTTTATTACTTTTGTTTGGAAACATTTCAATTGCTTTGTAGAAACTAATGTCCTTTTCATTTATACTAAAGGTTAAAATGTCATGTACTTATATGTGACATATGACGTATGAATACTAAATACATAGGTTTACGTCATGATAATGTTGTCTCTTTCAGTAATATCTTTTTATAACGAACCTTGTTGTAATTTTCGATGACCGGGAAACTAAATCAAAACTGGTACACCACTTTCTTGGCCGACCGTACTAATTTCCTTGATTTTTTGGTATTTACTTATCTTAATTTTTATTTAGGGTTTGTAAATAAATATTGTAAGCATTTGTTATAGGTTACGCATTTCTTTCCTTG
The DNA here is from genome assembly GCA_943138885.2 of Tholera decimalis. Taxonomy (NCBI): domain Eukaryota; kingdom Metazoa; phylum Arthropoda; class Insecta; order Lepidoptera; family Noctuidae; genus Tholera; species Tholera decimalis. The sequence goes on from OW964575.2 coordinate 19,859,196, forward strand.
ATTTTCGGTATACTTATCTTAATTTGTATTTAGGATATAAATATTATAAGTATTTGGTATTCTTTATTTCTTTTCTTGATTTTCTTTATTAAGTATAAGTGCATTAGCTCAGGTTAGTAATTAATTTTTCTAGCAATTCTTTTGTTTTATAAAGTTAGTACGTTTGGTTTACACGTCTTAACACTTATTACTTAAACCGTGATAATTTTAGACTGTATAATAATCTGTAAGTATTTATAATTTAATTGTTTAGTACGTGTTTACTAAATAACTGTGTGTTAAGTAGTAAGTACTATTTTATTGTAAGAATGCCTCGAAGAAGATCCAACCTCTCACAATGTAGCAGAAATGCTAAAAGGATGAGATTAGTTCGATCACAGGAATCTGAGGAATGTCGTGAGGCAAGGCTCTCTGCAACTCGGGAACATCAGGCTAGGTTTCGTGCTGCAGAAACTTCGACTCAGCGAGAATCTCGACTGAGTTCAAATCGTTCTCGAATGATGACAACTCCAAATAGGGAAAACGAGGAACAACGAAAGTCACGTTTATCTGTCGATCGCGAAGCTCACGCGCTATCGCGTGAGTCTGAGACTTTTGCTGACAGGGAAACCCGCCTGAGCTCCCAGAGAGTACGGACAACGAGGCAGTCGTATTTTAAGTTTTTCGATCCACGAGAGATATCCACCCGTCATCCACCTTGACGTTCATCTTGAAAGTGGACAAAGAATATACTTTAACCCTGATAATGTAACGGAGCGTTTGGACAACCCAAGACGAACCACTCTGCTCGCTTTCTTTAATCTTTGCGAAACAGACGCATTTGCTAAGACACTCTTATACAACGAAGTTCCATCGTATCATACCTATAATAAACAACAGGGTATTTTTAACCGCAGAAGACGTGGAACAGTTGTAGTAGGTGAACCAGGTATTTTTAAAGATCATGTCATAGGTAAGGTTTATACGGTTCATCCAAATAACTCCGAATGCTTTTACCTGCGCCTACTGCTGCACGTTATCCGAGGGCCTACTTCTTTTGCCGATCTCCGAAAGGTGCACTTTCTGACGCTGCACAGTTGTGGTATAAGTATCAGAACAAATTGGCTGAGGATTTTTTTAGGCACGTACAACTTAATGATAACAATCCAATTGAAGAGAGATTACGTGAAAGTCAATTGAATCGTTGTTTGTTGGCTATTCAAGATATAGTTACATCTATTGGGGGTAATCCTATTTCTCAATATGGCATTCCGGAGGCATCATTTGACGGTGAACGTATTAATAGAGATTACGCGATGGAAACCAACTATGATCCAATTGACCTGGCCGAATTTTTACAAACTGATGTCTCGAGGCTAACTGATGAACAGCGTTTAATATTTGATCGGGTGTGCCGCAGCGTTGATAGTACTTTGGGAGAAATGCTATTTGTAGATGCACCCGGTGGAACGGGTAAAACATTTCTTATGAAAGTTATTTTGGCGAAGGTACGAAGACAAGGTAAACTTGCGCTTGCTGTCGCTTCATCAGGCATAGCAGCCACATTGTTGCCAGGTGGGAAAACTGCTTATACAATGTTCCGATCGATTTAGACCGCACAGAAAGCCCTGTTTGTAATATTTCAAGAAACAGCGATAAAGCACCTTAGCTTCTTCGTGATTGTAGCCTTATTATATGGGATGAGTCCACAATGGCCAATCGAAAAGCAGTAGAAGCAGTAGACAGAACGTTGCGTGGTGTCAAGCAAAATGATCAACCCATGGGTGGCATTACTATGCTTTTTTGTGGCGATTTACGTCAGACTCTCCCTGTAATACCACGTGGAACAACAGCTGATGAAGTTAGTGCCTGCCTAAAGAGTTCTCGACTGTGGCATTAAATTATCCCTTTGCATTTGACATTAAATATGCGTGTGCAAATTGGAGGCAACGTAAAGCTCAAGAACTTTCAGATTTGCTACTTGAGATTGGTAACGGTTTGTATCCGCAGGAACAAGTAAAAGTTGTTCTTAATGAAAACCTATGCAACATAGTTTCATCAATGCGAGACCTCATATCATCTGTGTATGGAAACGCAACGCAAATACCAACTTGCGAAAATTCCTGGCTTTGCGAAAGAGCTATTTTGACGCCACGAAACGACCAAGGAGCAACAATAAAAGCTGAAATTTTGAGCTATGTTCCGGGGGATTATGTTAAGTATATCTCCATTAACAGAGTCATGGAAGAAGGAGAATCTTCAAGCTACCCAGTAGAATTTTTAGAATCCCTCAAAGCTCCTGGACTACCAACACATAAAATAAAATTAAAAGTAGGCGTACCCATAATGCTTCTTAGAAATTTAAGCCCCTCAAAACTTTGCAATGGCACCAGGTTAAAAGTGACCAATTTAAAACGAAATCTGATAGAAGCAGAGATTTTAACAGGGTGTGGAAAAGGTGAAAGTGTTTTCATTCCTCGGATTCCTCTCATTCCAAACAATTTTCCATTTAGTTTTAAACGAGTACAGTTTCCAGTCAGCCTATGTTTTGCGATGACTATTAATAAAGCCCAAGGTCAGACGCTGAAAGTTGTGGGTGTAGGTCAGTTGTATGTTGCTCTGTCACGGGTTAGCAATCCTAGGAGCCTGTATGCTTTCATCCCCGATGGCCATTGTCAAATATCGTATACAGAGAAGCATCACTGTAAAGTAAATTTTTAGCTACCCAAACGACGGTATATGTAATTCAAAATATGCTGCCCGAAAAGTTACTATTCCACGCGGACGAAGTCGCGGGCACAGCTAGTAATAAGTATATTATGTGTTCCGCTTCGATTACTTGAATGTGGTTATTAAGCACAATATACTCGTCACAATGCATATGGTGAGGTGTAGCTGATGGTGAAGTACCAGGTGAACTCCTCAACAATTAACGGCCCAACATTGGGAAAAGCAATATTTTGTAAATGATTATAAGTAGTTGACATTTAGGCTCTTGTAACTAGGTAAATTAAAAATCGATCAACTAAAAAGAGTGAAATAAAACCTTTTTACCAAAAAATTAAACCGACTTCCAAAAAACACTGCGAAGTGAAAAATAACTTTAATTTCGGAAGTCGGTGCCAAAAACAAAAATACAAAACTAAAGACATGTATTCTTGGTCATGTGTTCTTATATGTGAATTAGCACGAAAATAACTTGCTCGAAAGTGGGAGTTATTAGAGGGATTTATGGAGGCTATTGAAACGATTGTAATAATGACGGGGGAATATATCGATCCCGTCCAAATGTTGAGTATAAGGTAATGGTAATTTTGTGAGTCCATATCTCACAAAGCTCACCAAATCAGCGCTCATCCTATTTTATAATCTCCTCGCTAGTTATGGACTCCTGATACCTACTTCTGTTACCTATACAAAAAGTATCGAGTCACAATTCGGGTGAATTCATTATCACTATTCTGTTACTTACTGCTTAGTCTCCTAAATCAAATTCTTTCATTTAAAATTTCTTCTAATAGGTACTCTTATTTCTGACGGTACCCTGCAACGTGAAATTTTGTGCTTGTGATGAATCGGAACTCAAAATTTAAATATTAATTTATTAGTTTGCTCTTATGACGAATTGGAAATGTATGTATGGAGAATATTGTTGATGACAAATCGGGAAAATGACAAACTGGGTATAACGGGGTATTCCATGAAGCACACCCAAACGAAGCCCACCCAGACGAAGCACACCTAAAGTATTCCACTTAGCACACCCGTAGGTGCGCTTCAAATAAAAATTTAAAACAATTAATTTCCTATTCCACGAAGCACACCCACGAATATCACTTGCATAGTGCGGAAACTAAGAAATAAAAATGTCGATAGAAGAAAATATTTATTATTTAAAAGACTAACTTAAACATCTAACATCTTTCAGTTGTTGATGACATCTTTCAGGTTTTGATGTTAGAAATTTAAGTTAGTCTTTTAAATAATAAATATTTTCTTCTATCGACATTTTTATTTCTTTCTATCGCACTATGCGAGTGATATTCGTAGGTGTGCTTCGTGGAATAAGAAATTAATTATTTTCAATTTATATTTGAAGGTGCACCTACGGGTGTGCTAAGTGGAATACTTTAGGTGTGCTTCGTCTGGGTGTGCTTCGTTTGGGTGTGCTTCACGGAATACCTCGGTATAACTCGTGAGTGGCACGTGGCTAAATAATAATAGCCCCGCTGATCGATTTTCAAGGTCGACACGTGGATGGATAATCATCTTAACATTACAGGTTTTGAAAGCCGTTACAGGTAGCCAGAAGCCTGAAAATCTGACACCAGTTGTAATGTTTCCACTTACGTTATAAAATCATTCATAGTTTAGGATTTCCTAATATTCTGGTATTAAGTTCATTTTTTATACGATACTTTGTTTGTTTACGTTTCTGTAGTCATTAGTGACAGGACTAGTTTTCTTTTTAAATCATTGCTGGAGTTAGCCGAGTTAGGTTAGGTCGCATATGTAACTGATATAATTACTTTTTTTTTCTTTTTTTTTCTTTTCATTCTAGAACTTCATTCAAACGCTAGAAAGTCAATGTAATGAGAGAGATTGACGGAGAGCGGTTAGTCTACGCTGAGTCTACGCCTGGAACACAAACAGTGAAGAAGTCTGCAAGTAAAACGGATTCGTCACCTCGCCTCCTAATACACGAGCCGTGGCCCAGACCTCCAGATGCCCTCTTCGTTCTGCTGCTGAGGCCTACCGACTGAAGGCCAGCCGTCCGCAGCCACCTCTTCGTGCTGGCCTCTTCGTTCTGCTGCTGAGGCCTACCGACTGAAGGCCAGCCGTCCGCAGCCACCTCTTCGTGCTGCCCTCTTCGTTCTGCTGCTGAGGCCTACCGACTGAAGGCCAGCCGTCCGCAGCCACCTCTTCGTGCTGCCCTCTTTGTTCTGCTGCTGAGGCCTACCGACTGAAGGCCAGCCGTCTGCAGCCACCTCTTCGTGCTGCCCTCTTCGTTCTGCTGCTGAGGCCTACCGACTGAAGGCCAGCCGTCCGCAGCCACCTCTTCGTGCTGCCCTCTTCGTTCTGCTGCTGAGGCCTACCGACTGAAGGCCAGCCGTCCGCAGCCACCTCTTCGTGCTGGCCTCTTCGTTCTGCTGCTGAGGCCTACCGACTGAAGGCCAGCCGTCCGCAGCCACCTCTTCGTGCTGCCCTCTTCGTTCTGCTGCTGAGGCCTACCGACTGAAGGCCAGCCGTCCGCAGTCACCGCTTCGTGCTGCCCTCTTCATTCTGCTACTGAGGCCATCCGTCGAAGACCACTCGTCCTGCAGCCACCTCTTCGTTCCGCTTTTATCATCCGCTCCACTTATCATCGACCCTCCCGTCATCTCTTGTGCCTTAGGGTTTCCAGCAAATATGTATAATTTCTTTTATAAATCCTGTTACGTTAGTCTTGCCAAGGATTACCATGTTACTCAGATACTGGGTTGTGAAGGTCTGACTGGCAGTCGCTCCATGTAAAACACTAGTACTCAGCTACATCTACTTAAACTGGAAGGTGATCCCAACATAATTATGTAGTTGGGAAGAAGTCTAAGCAGAAGTAATATTGTCTATATATACTAATCTATACTAATATTATAAAGCGGAAAAGTTTGTTTGTTTGCTTGAACGCGCTAATCTTCGAAAGTACTGGGTGGATTTGGATGCAATTTGGTATGGAAGTAGCTTGAAGCTTGAGGAAGGTTATAGGCTACTTTTTACGCGACTGAAAAAAAGGAGAGTCATGTTTTTACCGTGATAGAATCCACGGAGCGAAGCCCCGCGTGAGTACTAGTAAGTAATAATCATTGATCTGAATAGGTAGAGCTATTTAGGTTCATTGACCGCAAACATTGATGTTAATATCAACCACGGGTTCCACGGGATTCCTACTGATACTACGGGATGTTATTGAATTTCATTATTTTTGTCAATATGTATAAAATAAATAGTTTGTATGGTAATATATTTTTGTACAACTTCAGAATAAAAATGTTTAATTGATTGTTGATTCTTGAATAAGAAATTGTTACTTAAATAAATATATGTCGTTTAATGAATCAAGTTTATCTATTTATTATACTATCCTTAATCCCGTCCTTCTTATATTTACCCGCCAGAAAGGAAGTGTAATCTTTCAATAGTCCTGAAGGCGAGAAAGTTTTTTATGCTTTTACTACTTAAAAACCTAATCCCGGGACTCGGGGAGTATCCATATTATTCTATCCTATGGCAAGTACATAAAACAGCTCTACCTATTCCGATCTATGGTAATAATGCATAATATATTTAGTACCTACCTTAATTTAGTGAGAACCAGTACTGCAGGTCTGGTGTCGCTTCTGAAAGTGGCCCTGACTCCTAATGTGGAATCTGCCCAGTGTGACGTCACGCCTTCTCGAGTGTCCAGTCTGAGAACAAAGTTTGTATAGGTTAGACAAACACACAAGATATGGCTTCTGAACTAGTCGTTGTTGATCTCTGAAAGCGTAGCTTACAACTGCATTACTACCGTTTGCCAACTTCCGCAGAAATAAAGTTATACTTTCAAAATGATGTTATGTTTTACCACAAATCAGCAGTGTTATTATTTTAATATGAACTTTTGGTTACCCAGTGGTCGGAATATGACCATAAATTAAATTATTTCAAATACATTATTGTATAAAAATATTAAATTTTTACAACGCTTCGCACTATAAACTTTAACTGTGCCAAATTCCATACTCTTCCGTCTGCGTAATTTTCATAAAAAGGGCTTCAAAGTTTTTTCTGCTCGTATTCGCATTAATATATATTTTAATACTGACAAGTCGAATTCACCACGTAGATAAGCCTCAAATATTTTAATAAAAGATATGAATTCAAAGTCTGTGCTCCCTAAAACTTCAAAATACAAAGATGAGAACTAACTAACATAAGAACTAATAACGCACAAGTATGAAAGATTCCGAGCACTCATGGAGCAATCTAATTTTTAATAAACTCGTATGAGATCATCTATAAAAGTTATTATATTTTGGGCCTGTATTCTCAAACCTGTTGCTGGATCTTAGGTATTTATTAAAGTGTCAAAACTTTTGCGGTCCCAAACAAAAAACAGGCCCGAAGAAGAAATAACCCTCGTATTGGACAGTATCCAGAAACGAATTGGAATTTATTATTGACTAGCCGACCCGGGAACGTAGAACCGCTATTTTTTTTTTCTTTAAACTAGCCTTGTCCTGACAAGAACGGACACAAATAAAATTGTTATCTTATTTGTTGCAGTCGTTCAGGAGTTATGCGCGTATGCAAAATGTATGTCCGCGCATAACTTCTAATCTAATATAGATAGGCGAGCTTTCTGAGATAATAAATGTCCTATTATATAACCTACTCTATTTTTTGTTAAAATCGCGTTAATATTGATTCAGCTGTTCCAACCGGAGACAGAAAGAAGGACAGAAGCCAATTTGAAGAAAAGAATTGTGTTTTAGTATCGTTTACACATACTATTTGTACTTGAGAAAACACAGTTATTTTGAAATCGCAGAAAGACACTTAAATTTTATTTATATTTAATTTATGTCATATTTATGTAGGCAGATAACTATAAAATATTTCGTAACATTATATTATGGACTTTTATGGTGTTAACTTTTTATCGTAGGGCTGATACATAACGTGTTTTTACGGAGTTATTGTGGTAATATCCAATAATTTTAGAGAAGGTATTGATAAATAACATAATCATTGAATATTACGTACATTAATGAGCCAATACCATCTTAAATAACATTGTTATTGTGTATTACGGAATACATATATTAAGATGAATTCAACAAAAACTACGTACTCACCTTTACCAAAAACTTCATGAAAATTATTTACGCCAATAACCCGGTAAACACAACTTACCAAAATAATTATTTTTTTTTCGTAAAGTGTTATAACAGGTTAACAGGTTTGCCGATATATATTTCTGTCTAAATTCCCAACAATAAACACGTGTGTCACAATATGTTTGTAAATATCTATATGAAATAAATTGCTAAGGTGTCCATAGATGCCGATTTTGACATAACAGCATAAAACCCATAATAGCACATTACCGAGTTATTGCTTGGGAGGGTCGAAGTAAACCTAAATGGAAACCCGCGTTCCGTAAATATCCTTTTCTTACCAATTACACAACATTTTACTTAATATTTTTACTCCGGAAGTTTTTAACGAGCATTTCAAGCTTCACTAAAATCTGCAAAAGTTATTCAGTAATTTCGAAGGAAAGAAAGTTGAGTACTTTTAAATTCACGAAACTGACTAATCTTGTGATCGTGAATTTATCGATCGCTAGAGATGTTTCTATGATAAACCGCTTCGTTCTCAACACGCCGTCTACTTAAAACTATCAATACAATATTCAAGGAAATAGTTGAATATATTATTAAAAGCGTTTTAGTCTCTAAAAAGTTTTTCTTTATAAAGTTTTAGTCTATAAATTTCAACAGTTTATTAAACGAGTTTTTGTTATTTATTTTAAATGCGATATTGTTTGTTATTTATGTTTCATATCGCCAGATATTCACATTTTTAAATTAAAATGTGTATCTTTACCATTTACATAAATCCATTTCTATCATTACAGCTCAACATTTGAATTTCTTTGTAAACTTTTTTAGTGTTCATTTAAAATAAACGAAATAATAACATCCGCATGTAGATAAGGTAGGTAAGATCCTCAAGGAAGCAACTCCAAGATTCCAAAGACTCCAAGGAGCAACGTTACTGAACTACTAGGCTATGGAAGTCAGATAAGATTTAGGCTGTTGAAAAATAAAAACCAACCCTAACATAGTTGACAAAAGGCTTAAAAGATGATGCTTTAAAATTAACTACTTTAAAATAGACTAACAAACATACTTATGAAAATATTTTACAGATTTTATACTTAAAATTGTATCCCTACGAATGAAAAGTATCTCTAGTTTCTCTAAGTATTTATCCTGCACAAAATTCTTCTTGAAAAGGTTTTCACTCAGTTTCCCGTAACCTAAATGAAATTAATTTCGTCCAGCTTGGCAGTTTCTTTTAAAAGATTTTTCAGGAAATATTGAGTTTCAGTGTTGTAGGATTTTTCTTGTTCATTTTGAGTATGGCTGAGTGGGTTAAAATAATAACATATTGGGAATCACTGATTTAGTCGTCATTAAAAATGTAAAAAATCTAAGCATCGTTTTATTTTGAAAACTGATTACACCACGGGAACAGTGCTTTCACCACTTCCACCATTTCTACTTTATTGTACTTTATACAGCCTACCCGAATGTCCTTACTTTCATTCATCGAATCGTCCGAGCTCCTTATAGTTCTAACTAGAACTATGCGAGAACTAACAAATGATTGCATGGTTTGGATAGGTATTATAATGTTTTGATTTAGTCAACTTGAATCTTTCAAAGTAATCTTTCACATTACAATAGTTAAAGCTGGGCCAACTCATTAAAAACCACGTCCCAGATAATAATCACGGTTTAACCAATAAAGCTGATTTCAGACTACGCTATAATATAATAGCATATAGTATATAGCTCATAGCACAACAATATCGCGCTCCATACATTGTTATGAACACGTTCACATTGTACTGTACTATATATTATTGGCTTGCTATACGCTATAAATTGGTGCGATGCGCAGAGTTCATGCTATGCTATATCGCGCGCCACCCTCTTCCTCCTCCCTCACCCCCGGCTGTCCCGCAAGCGAAACGAGCGACGCAATTGTGTGCTGTGCAATTGTGCATACTCTTCAAAGATCGCGGTCGACTGAGCTTGCGATAATATCGCGTATGTGAACGTCATGCTATATAGTATAGCATTAGGTCCTTCTTTGCTATACTTTATAGCACAATAGTATAGCGTAGTCTGAAATCAGCTTTATCCCTACGTTCGTTAACCCGAAAATGCCGACGTCAATCAAACGCGTATTCAATGCGACCGATTATAAGGATTAGTGTACCTACTAGTTTATACCGCGGTGCTACTTTTTATCAGTTTTTTTTTGTGAGAAGTATTTAGAATTAGTTTTGGTTTTTTTCTACATATGGATTTGTTTATAATTTTATAAATAAAGAGTTGTCACAATGATCACACACACACACTAACTACATGTACTGTTTGTATACAGGGCGTACAAGACTCATGAAAATTTGGGGTTTAAACTACAAATTCATACACTGAATCGTTGGGTAAACATTAATTCAATGTTTTCATAGTGTTGTAATTGCAATAGATAGAAATTAAGGTTCTACATAAACAAAATCAAAAATTAAAAAAAAAAACATTTATAGAAAACGGTAAATCTAAGATAATTATTTTTATTTTTTTTTTTGTTCTCGAGGTGGAATTTCTTACCCTCTAGCTGGTACAGCCATCCCGTACCGTATCCCGTGATTTTCTCGTAGACTAGCGCCGACTATGGTAACACTTCACATAGGTCTACATGGTCACTTATAAAACGTCAAAAGCTTTTTTACCCGATTGCAAAGGAAGGGTTATGTTTTTCGCGCGTATCTTGTATGTATGTATGTAATATTCTTTATTACCTCATATCTCCAGAATCGCTGAACGGATTCACATAATTGAGCTATCATTAGATTTGTCTTAGCAGCCCAAGTATTCTTAGATAGGTGACATTTGAAAAATTCAAACATGGCGGCTGTGCGAAGTCATTATATTATATACTTATAGGTAATGAAAAAAAATTTTTTTTTCGAATACTGCAATATGGGTATCAAATTAAAGGGCTTAACACAAGGATTCAAAAAGGTATATCATGTTTATCATAAGTGTATTAATATCAAAAATAATACAAAGAGAAAGTTTAAAAATATGGACTTAGCTCTTTCACTTTCTGAATCCGGTGGGGTGCCATTGTGATACGACCGGGAAAACTATAAAAATGTTAATTAATATTTTAACTAAAAATATGAAAAAAAAAAGTTATTTAAAAAATCTAAAAAACCCGACTGCTCAACTGAAATACAAGAAACAAGCACATTTTTATTTTAAAAATTGACAAGCAGGCGGACCCATCCCATTAAAAAAAAAAACAATTGGGTCTCGCCTGCTTGTCACTTTTTAAAATAAAAATGTGCTTGTTTCTTGTATTTCAGTTGAGCAGTCGGGTTTTTGAGATTTTTTAAATAACTTTTTTTTTACGTACGTTTTGGTCGTTTCCTATGGAGACGTACCGGCAAGAAACTCTACCGTTGGGTATCTAGTCTTTTCAAAGCGTCACTCATTTTCACAATTTATCCATTCTGTAATGGACAATTATTCTAACTCGCCGTGGCTATTTTATTGCAGACTATCTTCCTTACAATCTTCAGTCCGATATCTTAGTCTAATCCCGGGAGGAATTTGTAGATAAACACATAGGGTATTATTAATAAAAATCGCCTCGCCTCGTTCTTATGTGTGCCCGGTTATATAGTTCTTTTTCTGTAGTAGGATGAAGGACAGGAGTAAACAAATATGGAGTACAAGCATACCCTGAATCTCCTAAAAGCCTGCCTTTAAATTCTGACTGCTCAAATCGTTGTTTTAAACTTGTGTACTACCTCGCCAATGAGCCACAATATCCATGATCTCCAAGTTAGCATTTGATACAACCTAAAACAATGTACAGACGCCAGCACATCAAGCTACAACAATTTGTCAAATTTCTTGAATAAATTTTCAACTTTATTGTTAAAGAAATTAGGTTTAAGGTTGATTGGAAAAATTTGACAGTTTCGGGTAGCTTCATGTGCTGGCGTCTGTACACAAATATTGAAATATTCATTAAATATAATTATGCACTTGTTTGTTACAAGCATGAGCTACTCAGGTTCTAAAAACATACTTGTACATTTATTTAACTGTATCCTTTCCAGTTTATGTAGTATTGTCTAACTTCTCCACAAAACTTTTGGGATTCGAATATGTGTGCAATCAACAGCCCCGATCACTTGTTGGAAAGCACATAATGAGTAAAATCCAACGATCACTTTATTCTGTTCTGCATTGGTTTGTGGCATTTTAATCCATTTAGTCCTTTGTGCCAGTATTGCTAAGGCAACTTGTTTGCATACAAGTGACATTGTTGACGGACTCATTCCACTAAGGTCTCCGATATCATCTTGAATCTGTTGACATAAAAGTTTTGTGTTACAAATTAAAAACACGTAAGTAAGTATCTAAATAGGTACTGCTCTGGGGAAAAAAAATATTGGTAGGTACTGATGATAGTTTACCTCTCCACGGGCCCATATTCTTATTGCTGCCAAAACTCTCAGATAGGGTGGTATAAAGCCTCCTCTTGCATCACCAGCTAAATCATTCTTCACCATGTCTATTGTGAACACTGCAGTGGGTCGAGAAAATCTGTACTTGCACTTAAACTCAGTTTCCTGAAGTTCTTCTAGTGAATTCTTTCGTATTTTAGATAATTTAACGCGTCTCCCTAATACCGTCTGGATTTCAACCTCATTTATTTCATCGTACACTCAAATCATCAATAAAATAATCTCTTTCCATTTTCTATGCACCAATAACAGGCGTAAATAAAGAAGGACAAATGACCAATTTCATAACCTAAGTATTTTGTGACCATTGCAATGGTCACAAAATACTTAGGTTATGAAATATAATAAACGTCAAAATACACGCTACTCTATGTTTAGTCAATCGTTAAACTATGTAGCGCTAATTATTAACTTTTATTCCAAGAGTAAGCTTGGATAAGCTTGGATAAGCTTACTCTCTCCTTACTCCGTATTTATTAATACTAAATTTAATTACTTCAAACTTAGCACTTAGAGTAAAGTTATTCTTGTTCTAGTGGAGGTTTATTAATAAGACCGACTGGGTCTGGAATTAATCCTAGTCTTATATTTACCATATATATGAAAGTACTCTGTGTCTTATATAGATGTCTTAGTCTATGGCTGAACGTGAAGAAGTTGTAACAACGTAGCAATTCACGACTTACCTCTCCCATATCCATCTATTAAATTTAACATTGTCTTACAATCAAACGAGAATTGTTTTCATGTTGTATATAGTCTTGCAAACGAAAGTAGAGACTGAAAAAGCGCGGCAAATTTAAAACATATCAGCATAGCAACCCCAAAACTACTATGGAATACCTGGAATAACCTTATTTGATACTTTAGAATTATCTATTTTATTTCATCGGAATAAAAATACAAGAGGGTATTTTAGGTAGGTAATAGTTTAGATACTGCGTCTTAAATCTAATTAAAAAAAACAACAGTATTCTAAAATAGTTCTGATTTATTCACTATAATCAAAATCTGAATGTAAGACTTCCATGTGGAAAGTTTCATAAGTCACTGGAATCATTGTTTCCTACGTTAATTATAAAACTTTCAAAATTATTTTCTGTAATTCTGTCCCTTTCTTTATATTCATTTTCAACATGGATGACATGATCAGTCATTTTATTTCACTCCTTGGGAGTCATATTTTCAAACGACTCTTTTATAACTTTCTCTAACTCCACTACAGGCAGAACAATATTTTTACTTGCCACATTACATTTAGCCAAACTCCATACTAACTCAATGGCATTTAGAACACAGTGGTAGGGGGGAAGTCGCAATACCTCGTGCTCATTCTGCTTCAGAATTTCATCAGCTTCATATACTGGCCTCTAGTGTGTTTCGTTTTAAACTTGTTTTCTAACGATATAAAATTCATTAATTTTGTTACGAATAGCATCTATGTCGAAACTATCTAAGTCGGACACTGTGGGTTTATATGGCCTTTACGCGCACCTTCCTTGTTAATTCTTTTTAATGTAGTAACGCTCACTTCTGTAAAGAATGGTAAAACAGAATGATTAGGTTCTGCAAATCAGGAATTAAATTACATCTTTATAAAAGTTATGTACTCCTTATTTTTTTTTTGGATTGGGAAAATCATCGAATGACTTCTTCCGCTCTGGGTCAAGCGGAAGGGTGTGTCAGATTTCTACTGACTAAAAACCCACCCTGTTCCTTCGGATGCCCTAAATTTCCGGGGCCGCGGTAACTAGGTAGAACTTTCCCGCAAATCCCAGCAGGCAATGGCCCTATGAGGCCCCATCACTGGTGTTGACAGCTCCTTGAGGCGCGCGTAGAACACGACGCGCCGCCGACCCGGGCCTAGTCCTTACCGGACGGTGAGCGACCCCTGCTCGCCGACCACAGGCCCGCGCCTACGGTGGCCGGAAATCGGCTCGTGATCCCCGACGCCCGGGGCGTCTCCCGCGGCGGCTGGGGCGTGAGGAAGAGAGTTGCCTCTCCCTCGCGCGTTCGGCCTCCTCCTTCGCTAGCATGACTGCTTCGCAGGAGGCGACCGCATCCCATTCCCTCTCGCTCCGCACCATAGTCTGACCCAGAGCAGGACGCGAGAGGTCGCCGCCGCCGACCGCCTCTACGAGGACACGGCGGTGCTCCGCCCAAGCAGGGCACACCTCCACCGTATGCTCCACCGTGTCCTCCAGGCGGTCCTCACAATGACGACACCCGGGCGTGTCCTCCCGTTGAATCCGAAACAGCTACCTCCCGAAACAGCCATGTCCGGTCAGCACCTGCGTCAGGCGGAAGGTGAGGACGCCGTGGCCTCTCTCCAGCCACTCCTCAAAGAGGGGTCTTACCGCCGCAATTGCGGCGTGCCCGAAAGTTATGTACTCCTAGTAAAAACTTACCAGTGATTGAAGCTATTCTATCGTTCTTATTCTATCTTTCTGCACTAAATTCGTAAGTTTTTTAAAGTTTTCACTATCTCATCAACCCCTGCTACATCCACCAGAATTTCTAAAAAACAAAAAAGAATTGTTAAAAACCATGCAACATTTAATAGTATGTTAAACAACTATAATGTATTATTATGAAGGTGTTTAACATACTATAAAATGAATGTGAATCAAAATAGATAAATATTTTTCCTCGCTAAAAGATAAATAAAAATTATGAATTACGACAAAGTATCAACTTAGTAGCGTCATACTGGCTTATGAAATCGAATACCACACGTAATCTTGTTTTTGTTTGAATTCGGCGTCTTTCTCCTGTTGTTTTTCTTGATATTTACACATCATGCGAAACAACATCTCCCGTACTCCACTTTTAATAGTTTTGTTAATTTTTCGCTGAATAAACGCTATTAAAAAGATCACAAAAAATCACCAACAACACGCCATCTTGTTTTCTAAATTGAGTTTGACATTAGTATAGCATTGCCATATAAAAAGTTTGCAAATAATTCGAGTGTCTACTTTCGTTTGCCAGACTCTATCAAAGTTAAGTTTTAAAATTAATTGGATGGCATACAATACTATATTTTATGTCGTCCGCGACCCATAACACGTGTAGCATAGCACGCGTTTTTAACCGACTTCAAAAATGGAGGAGGTTCTCTATTCGTTGCGTATAGTTTTTATGTTTTTATGTATGTTCAGCAATTACTCGAAGACAGCTGAACCGATTTGGATAATTCTTTTATTGTGTGACTGGGTTTACCTCAGAGGTGGTCCCATTGCCATCAAGTCAGGATTTGATGATGGGATCCTGGAGAAATCCAGGGAACTCTTCAAATATTATAGGCACACCTATAGCGATTTGAATATTTTTTACAGTAACTGGTGTAGTTGCTTTCGAAAAGCACCATTTGGTGAAGTGGAACTGATGATGAAGACCACAGATGGCCACCTGAACTACTTATTCAATAAAAAGTATTTCATGGGTTCCTGGTTTTTTCAGGAGTCGGGGTGAATAGGTCTATGAGACTTGGGGCAAAGTACCTAGCTCCAGCATCCGCCCCTGCCGCCAATGCTTATACTCTTACAACTTCACGACATAATATCGCAATGTCATAATTTTTATAAATTAACGCATTATCCTCCTTTGCAACACGCAATGGAATAATTTAGATCTGTTTTTGACAAATTTCTACAAACATGCAATGGTTCTTTTTAAGAGTTTTGTCTGTCGAAGCGAACATCCAGTAATAATGAAATACTCACGTATAAATAGGCGACTCGTGGCCCTGTTTGTACCAGATGACGAGCCCCATGCGGTCGTCGGGAAGCGCCGGAGTGACGTCACAGGGCAGCTCCACACCGCCCCCAGTTGGTGCGTGGAGGGATTCGATTGATGCTGCAACAAGATAGAGAGTTGATTAGATATTTGAAGAAAATAATGATTTTTAGTTTTTTTTTTCATTAACAGAACATTTAAACGTGCTTATGTTAAAAATTATACTAAATGTAATATTTTCATTTGAACCTACATGTTTATTTTGCGTGCTAGTGATATCTGTCCACTAGCACACGCCATTGTTCGTGTAGGTGGAACGTAAAGTAGTAAAGGCTATTGCTGTCTATCTTTGGCTTTGGCCTCCAGTTCTCCTTCTTCTTCTTCGAATCGATACCTACTTCTACATTTAAATATTATGTTGGGCCCAGTAGGTAGTCACGCTAGTCACGGCCTCAGTGGCTCCTCCAGTTGGGACAGTGATAAACAGCAATGGAAGATGTTATGTATTATAATTGCGAAAAAGTGTTCACACATATACATTTTCCCCTTCAAAGTTCTCTCAACAGTACCTTACGTTCTTAATTAACCCATAATTCAAATTTCAGCCCAACACTCTAGTATAAAGAATGTATATTGATAATTATGACAAAGGTTTTCAATAGTTTTCATATTTAAGTATAAATATTAATTTGAGCAGTTTATTAGTGCCGAATAAGAACTTCAACACGCAGATTCGATCACGTGCGTGTTAAATTGGATCATGTTTGCTGATTTGTATGGATTCGACTCTGTGATTAGTCCCGGAATTACTGTATGATTTTCGGCTAAGGCAAAATTAGTTACAGATTGAATCAAACCAACATCATTAATAAATGTGCAGTAGCAAATTCATGACTTTGCGAACACACGGACGCAGCGTTAAGCATACATATTTGGGCACGCCGCAATAGCGGCGGTAAGTCCCCTCTTTGAGGAGTGGCTAACGAGGCATCATGGCGTCCTCACCTTCCGCCTGACGCAGGTGCTCACCGGACACGGTTGTTTCGAAAGCTACTTGTGTCGGATTCGGCGGGAGGAAACGCCCGGGTGTCACCACTGCGAGGATCGCTCTGAGGACACGGTGGAACATACAGTGGAGGTTTGCCCCGCTTGCGCAGAACTCCGCCGTGTCCTCGTAGGGGCGATAGGCGGTGACCTCTAGCTCCCGGCCCTGGTTCAATCTATGGTCCGGAGCGAGGAGGCATGGGAAGCAGTCACCTCTTTCTGCGAAGCAGTTATGCAAGCGAAGGAGGTGGCAGGACGCGCGAGGGAGAGGCGAGTCCCGAGGCCCTCACAGCCCTTGCGCCCCAGCCACCACAGGAGAGGATCGGGGCGTCAGGAGTCACAGGGTGACTCCCAGCCCCCTTAGGCGCGGGCCTGCGGGCTGCGAGCAATGGATAGTTCGCCGCCCGACTGAAACCAGGCCCGTGTAGACGGCGCGTCGTGTTCCACGCGCGCCTCAAAGAGTGTCAGCAAATTGTCGGGGCCCACAAGGAGGCCATTGGCCGCTTCGCCCAGATCGGGAGGCAGCCATTGGATGATGCCCATCCTTAAAAAAAGCATACATATTCCTTCACGAACGACATGTGATCTCGACACGGTTTTGCAGTGGTTGAGCGATTGGCTGCTGCGCTGCAACCTGGTCGAATGTATGTATGGCCTACAGATACGGTTCGGTGCATATAATAACACACTTTCAAATTTATTTTACTACGGTTCTATCCATCATCATGAGGCCAGGATGGAATTCAAATCTGTTATTTAAGATATAGATAGATATATAGGTTTTTTTTTTTTTTTGGGTGAGAAAATCATCCAGTGACTTCTTCCGCTCTGGGTCAAGCGGAAGGGTGTGTCAGATTTCTACTGACTAAAAACCCACCCTGTTCCTTCGGCTGCCCTAAATTTCCGGGGCCGCGGTAACTCGGTAGAACTTTCCCGCAAACCCCGGCAGGCATGCCTGCCCTGCTCGCCGACCGCAGGCCCGCGCCTACGGTGGCCGGAGGTCGGCTCGTGATCCCCGACGCCCGGGGCGTCTCCCGCAGCGGATGGGGCGCGAGGAAGAGAGTTGCCTCTCCCTCGCGCGTTCGGCCTCCTCCTTCGCTAGCATGACTGCTTCGCAGAAGGAGGCGACTGCATCCCATTCCCTCTCGCTCCGCACCATAGTCTGAACCAGAGCAGGGCGCGAGAGGTCACCGCCGCCGACCGCCTCTACGAGGACACGGCGGTGCTGCGCCCAAGCAGGGCACACCTCCACCGTATGCTCCACCGTGGAAGATATATAGGTTTAAGATAGCGAGTAAGTTAGTATAACATAGAGGTATTTTTTGAGAGAAAACATTACCCATGTTAATGTAAATAGATTATAAAAATTGGCCAAGTGCGATTTCCGGGTTCGGAAGGGTTCCGTAGTAACTATAATAATATAATATGTGTATTTATTTGACGAATAAAAAAAAAACCTTAAAAATTTCTTAAAACTAGCTTATTTACATTTTTACAACTACGCTAAATAACTTTGTTTTTCATAGTGTTTATATGAATTACAAAGTTATATTTGCGGTTTTTGAAAATATGCTGTATCTCAAAAACTGCTGACCAGATTTCGTTCAAACCAATTTGGTTGATAGTTTATATTAAGATCTACAGACATATATTTTTTTTAGATTTTTCACTCCATTATTATAGAAGTTAGAGGGGGTCACACATTTTACCACTTTGGAAGCTTCCCAACTAGCACAAATGGGCTGCATTAGAGCTTTGGAGCGTATCCGATTATTACTTATGGTAATAGACGTAAGCGCTAGAGCGTCTACTGCAGACTTAAAGCAGCCGCTTTAGCGCTATTTGGGCGCCATTTTATGCAACCTAAAGTTCCATTTAACCTGCACAACGGTTGCATAAAGGTTCCTTAATAGCTATAACGATTTATTAACGCTATACTAAAGCTCTCGTAGCGCTACTTTTGAATAATTTTGAACTACTTTGAACGAACGAATTGATTATAGTTCTTTATTGTATATCTTCAGTTGACATTGTTTGTAATATTTTGGTAAAGTGTTTTCGTCGCCATCATGAAAATAAAACATAAGGAAGTAAATGTTTGTATTCTGTATTAGCAAGATATATAAAGATACTTAAAACGCTGTCCAGTTTACTGTAGATATATAAGATCATTTTCGAGTAATTTTAACGCGCTTTTATGATATTTAAAGAATTAACAAAAGATATGTTATATTTTTTATTTGTTATACAGAATAAATTTTATTTCCGTATTTTTACGTGTCGATAACTTACTATTCGCAAGTGGCCGATTGTTTACCGGTACATTTAATGCACATTTAACTGAAAAACCAATGTATATCAACTCAATTTTGCAAGAGAATTATAAGTTTTCTTAAAAAATCATGGCGTCATTGTACTGTAGTCATAACCTGCAGTTTGAGCTCTAATAACTCCCTTTTGAGAATCATAGTGCTAATTTTCACCCTTCTAACGCTTCCAGTGATTTTTGTTCCCCTAGTGCAACTCACAGCCACAAAAAGCTCCTATTTTCCTGTTTTTGAGGTTATAAGATTAATTATTTGTATCCTTAAGTGTATTGTAAGGTGTACAATAAAGTATATAATAAATAAATAAATAAATAAGATCTAGTTACGTACTTATTCGTTTAGCATCCATTTTATTAAATGTTTTATAATAGTTACAAAAGTGGCTGTAAAATGGCGAATGGATTGAGCCTGCAAGGAATGACTATTGCTACTAAAGGCCTTAGTTACACTGATGATTTTTTTGTAACTATAGTATGCATAAGAGTTTCTATTATTTCTATAATGAAACTTATAGTAGTATAATAGTGGTTACTATAACTATAACCTATACAAGTTACAATGGAAACTACTATGCAGCTGTGAGTGGCAGAATGACCTTCGTAACTCTCATATAAAGGTGTAAGTGGTAAATGAGTTCTACCGTGGACTACTGTGAAGGCTAGGGTAGTATTTGATTCAGCTTATAGCACCTTAAGTAACTTTTATAACTATAGACGTTTACGGATGCAGATATGCAACTCTGAACTGCTTTTTGAACCCTTAAAGCGCTATTTTACAGCCCAAAGTAACAAAATAGGCTGCTATTTCCACTAATGTGCTCGTTGGGTCATATCTTTTAAACGATTGACTATGAAAAAGTGGTTATAGAAACCCTTATATTATTTTTAAAGACCTGTCTATAGACACCACACACGCATAGGTTTCATGAAAAAAAAAATATTTTCAGTTCCATGTATGGGGACCCCCCTTTATTTTAAATTTTTTTTTATTTTTTTCTTAAATTCGAAAAGCGGTTCACAGAATACATCTACTTACTAAGTTTCACATGTATAGTCTTATTAGTTTCTGAATAAAATGGCTGTGAAATACGGACGGACGGACAGACAGACAGATAGACGGACAGACATATCGAAACTATAAGGGTTCCGTTTTTTGCCAATTGGCTACGGAACCCTAAAAACCTATAACGCGTTGCAATTGAAAAGTTGAAGAAGTTGAAAACAAATGTTCAATGATGAAAAATGCAATTTTATGCATCATAAAAGTATGTACATACGTCCTTCTGCATTTCCTCTGTGTCCGAATATTACTAGGATTAACGTCAGTTTGAATTCTAAACACTCCTACTCACCTTTACGCATCCTCTCGAATCAGATTAACGCATACTCATCTAAATAGGTTGTTATTAATACGAGTGGGATTATACAAGAATGTATTTGTAAATTATAATAATCGTACAATTGATTGAATACTTACTGGATTTATTGATAACGGGTTTAGTGATGTTATGGAAAAAACGCAATACAGCAGACGTATGAACGACCTCTATGCTTGGATAATAACGTTTACACTATCACTATACAAGATGCCAGATAAACGGGAAATAAAGTACATTGACCTTTTTCTAATATCTCTGCGTAGATACCCGAAAAACAAGCAATTAACTGTTTTTCATTACTATAAAATGTAAAGGGTCGCGATAGATGTGGATTCAAGACAGATTTGTCTTTATTTCCGTTTTTGAAATAAAATAGTCAACAAAAATGTAGGAGGGTCAATGACTTTTATTCCAAGTTTATGTGGCGTTTGGTATAGATCTTATAACGGCATATTTACCATGTGTATTTATTGTTTCGAGTTTCCAATATTTATTTCGGCACTGTTGCAAGCGTCATGATCACGGATGAACTGAAGTCATTGCGGGTGGACGTTTATGAGCAGACGAATCGGTCTACCCTCTTCCTCGTTTGTTTTTTTTGTGGTCGACAGGGCTACCACTATCCATGTATCACTCAAAATTCGATTCTGTTTTCCGACAAACAAAACTTACCGTGTCCGCTCGCAAACTTTTTTGGACACTTATGATTTTTACACGATTGAACCACTGGATTCAACGGGTTTCACACACACACACCCCTAAACGCCGTCCCGGTTGTAGTCCTTGTATTTGGTTATTTCAATCGCTTCTCTAATCAGTCTAGGTAAAAAGTAGCGTTCTGTCGAGTTTCATAACCCTCAGGTTATGTAACACCGAAAGACAACTTTCCTCTGACCTCTACAACTCAGTAGCTGGATAATACGACACTTCTTAGTAAGCCTAGAGATAGGCTTTAACTCTTCTGAATACCCGTATTGACAGTAAAAGATGTACAAATGACAGCCAAGACCGTGCTTCGTGCCGTACGGATACTATTATTTAAGGCGAGGTTATTCGAAAAAACATCGTTTTCAGTTGTGTTTTATTCGTAGACTAGTACTCACGCGGGGCTTCGCTCCCGTGGATTCAATCATGGTAAAAACATAACTCTCCTTTTTTGCAGTCGCGTAAAATGTAGTCTATAACCTTCCTCAAGCTTCAAGCTACTTCCATACCAAATTGCATCCAAATCCACCCAGTACTTTCGAAGATTAGCGCGTTCAAGCAAACAAACAAACAAACTTTTCCGCTTTATAATATTAGTACCTATAGATAACACGGATTAAAATTTTGAAAAAGAAAAACATATTACATAATTCATACTTCGATCTTTCTATTTCTGTCAACCGATACGCAATTACTTGCATTTCACTGCATCTAATTGAATCTCAAAGACATGTCTAAATTACGGTCTTATTCTTTTTTTTTTATTTTATTAGGCTTTGAATAATAAAACTTATACTATAATAAAGGTCGTAGAAAATGTCATATATGTCAGTCGTCATAATGTGAAATTTGAAAATATTCATACCACTAATTTAAAAAATAAGTGTTTTCCTATTATTTTCATGAGCGCGGTCGCGCGCCCCGCGTCCTTTAGTCCCGAGCGGAACGTGTTGGAGGCGGACGTATACCAATTTTTAGCGAACCTGCCACCCCCACTAAGTTTGGTTCCGATCGAGCCAAAAAATCATTATAAAATAATAATTCCTGTATTTGGGGGCACGGCAGTGCCCCCGCCAAGTCGAGCAAAAAGCGGCACGGCCGTACCATACTTTTCTCGAAGCAATTCAGGCCATTTTTGACTCCGTATAACTTCGTTGTGGATAAAACTAGAAGCCTGAATTTTGAGTAACCAAGCACGCATTGTATCAACACGGTATATTTCAAATTTCATTTAATTTGAACCAGTAGTTTAATCGTCCCACCATTTTAAGCTTCCTCCGTGGCTCAGAAACCATGCTTTTGATACTGGCTGTAATTTATACTTCCTTGAAAGTTGTAACTAGTACGAGTTAATACCCAGAAAATCGGAAAACAATACTTGCATTGTTTTCGTATTAGCCAGTTACTAAGTTGTGAAGGTCAGACAGTTGTTCCATATGTATAAATGGTGCGTAGCTGTATCCAGTTCCACTAATAGCCGACCTCAACATAGTTGGGAAAATTTAATGTAATAATACCTTTTAAAAATATCAATCAATCATTTATTTTGTCAAACATAGCGCTGCTTAAATTCAAAAGGGCCACAAGTCGAAAAAATTACAAATCCTTTTTAAAGCAAAGTTCGTATAAAAATCTGCCTAATTTTCATATTTGAAAAAGACACCCAGTATTTTCGCAGTAAAATGGAGCTAATCGCACAACAGCCCTTTTTGCACTGACCCTGCAGTCAGTGCGAGCGCACGTTTGTTTTGTGAAAAAGGGCCACATTCCGAAAAATACCTTAACTTTGCATAATATTATATCTCATTGTAAGTCAAAGATTTACGTCACCTTTAAATTTATGATTTATTTTAAGAGAAGATTTAATTTAGATACGAAAATAAGCATTTTAATAATTTGTTAACATGGTGTGCTAGAGATTTCTAAGCAATTTGTGTTTTTTTAACTTAAGTACATTTTTTCTTTAGAAGCTGATGTAATTTTAAGTTTTGTTTTTGTATGTGACATATCATATAAAATTCATAAACATTATATGTATATGTTTTTTATAATCAAAAGGGACTTATGTGATGTTTTTATTAACTGGGTAAAACTTATAGGAAATATAAAATTAAAGACAAATAGAGGCTTAAAATATACATTTTTTATTTTATTTAAAATAGGTTCGCGTTTGACCACCATCTCACCTGATGGTAAGTGATGATGTGGTCGAAGATGGAGCACGCTTACCCAAAAGTAACCTATTCACTATTGACTTAAAGACTCCTAGGTTATAGCTATCGGGAAACTAAAATATATATCCGATGATTATATATCATCGGATGTAACGTAGAATAATAAAAATAATAAACAAAAACACATATCAAAACTTTGACGGGCTCTCCTGTAAAAAAGTGATTTTTCGACTTGTGGCCCTTTTAAATTTAAGCAGCGATAGGTTGGGTTGCAGATAGTCAGTTTCAGTCAGTTCAGGAAAATATGCGCACTATGTTTTGCCAATATATATGGCATACAAAATCAAGTCATACAATAAAAATAATACAATACAATTTAGGAACTTTGTCAAAAATAAATGCTTTAGTACAGGGTGAGCCATATGAGTGTTGGCGATTTAATTCTTCAATTTCTCGGAAACGCGTGGCGCGGAGCGGCGGGAGGATATGTTGTTAACTGCGACGCTTCCTGGAAATTTAGTTGCCATGGAGCCGTACACGGGAGCGCAGCGTGCATTTTGTGTCCGAGCGTATTACGAAAACAATAAATCAGTGATTACTGCACAACGTTTGTATCGACATGAACATGGTTTACGCGATTTAAGTGAAGTTCTAAGCGCCAATGTGATACGGAAATAGATCAGAATATTCGAAACAACCGGCTCAACAAGATCAGCCGACATTGTGGAGCGTGTTCGTGTTTCAGTTCAGCGAAATCCGCAACAGTCAACACGTAAGAGAAGTCAGACTTCAAAAGAACGACTTTGCGACGAATTTTGAAGTGTGATTTGCATTTGAAGGCTTATAAGATACAGATAGTCCAAGAACTAAAACCAGATGATGCCAATAACCGACTTAACTTTGTCAATTTGATGCTCGAGCGGTTCAACAATTTCAATAACGTGATGTTTAGTGATGAGGCCAATTTTCACCTTAATGGCCATGTGAACAAGCAAAATTGTCGGTTCTGGTCCGAGACTAATCCCCGACGCTTGCATGAACATTCACTTCACAGCCCTATGCTTGTCGTGTGGGCTGGGATAACGTCAACCGGTATTATTGGGTCATACTTTTTTGAGGACGAAAGAGGGCAAGCAATGACGGTTAAAGCTAACAATTATTGCAACATGATAACAGACTTTTTGGTGCCATCTTTGCAAGAACTTCAAGGCAATACCTCGAGGATGTGGCTTCAACAGGATGGCGCCACATGTCAGACGGCTAGGGTATACATAGAGCTGCTGAAAATGTTTATCCCGGAAAACTCATTTCGAAAAGGGGGGATATTGAATGGCCACCACGTAGCCCCGATCTCTCTCCATGCGATTATTTTCTATGGGGCTACCTCAAATCGGTAGTCTACGAGAATAATCCGACCAATTTAGAGCAGCTGAAGAGGAATATTATTCAGGAAAGTAACAAAATACCGAGAACAACTTTTCAACGACTTTTCCAAAATTTGCGACTTCGGTTCCAAGAGTGCCATGCAGCCGAGGGAAGTCATTTGGACAACATTATTTTTAGGTCTTAAAAGTTCCAATGTTTCTACTTTAAAAAAATACAGATATATTTTTGTTATGTTTTTAAATTGAATATTGAAACCGCCAACACCCTTATGGCCCATCCTGTACATTCCCTTAAATGTGACATCATCTTATTCATATAAGACCAGTTATTGTATTCTTTGTAGATAAAAATGATTAGTGCATGAAATCATAAAACGTGGTGGAACTCTCTGCCGGCAGTGCGAGATCAGGCATCTTCTGGGCTCAGTCATTCCATCGTAGACCTCATCTATTGCTTACCATGTGACGTGATTGAGTGTGGGCTCATTCGTTATAAACAAAATCGCGACCGCTAACAAGTTAACACATAACACGCGTGTAAAGCAGTATAAATTAAAAATATAATTATGTCGGAACCGAGAACACTTTTTCTACTCATTAAAATGAACTCGTCGTTACAAACGATATATGTAAGTACATGTGACATTATAACACATGGTAAATTTTCCCTATAATAGGGCCTTCCTCTAAGGTATCTAAATGACAAATTAAGTTGTTTAAAACAGCTTTGTTGTATAAGGAACGTTAGCAGTATTAATTTGTTTTAAGAAAGTCAAGCAGGTCGATTAATATCTATGCTTACTACGTTGAGCTCATCGGTAGTAATTTATCGAGTTACTTCAATATAACACGTCTGAATGCCAATTACACTTACTAAAGATATTATAATAGTTAAATAATAAGAAACGGAAGCCATACTATAGAGAATGTTGAGCGCGGAGTGTCAGAGAAATAGGGGGACTGGGCTCGAGCGATGGTATGACTCCTGGGCACCGCGAACAATAATTATGTGTCTCTTATTCCGGTTATAGATGATCGGAGCAAACAGATAGGTCAGTTGGTCGTTGAATGAAATGGAGAAGTAGTTTTTTCGTCATAATGCACTGCTCTAGTCAAAGCTCAGTTTTGAACCTCGAACTTAATTGTTTATATATATTCTGCCAACCTAGCCCATTTATTGTTATACAATTTTATGTGTAACCCTTTTAAGAAACGGGAAAATCATTCAATCCTACAAGGAAATAGGGCCTAACAACCAGAAACTCGATGTGTTTACAATTTGTCTCAGTTTGGCAGCGTGCCATAGAGGGTTACTAAACTCAATAATTATATCAAACGTAGTTGTAAGCAAGTGTTAAGGTTTGCCACAGATTGCTAGTTCGGGTAAGTCTACGGGGATCGTCCGTTTAGAGTATTTTATAACCTATGTATTAGCGTAGGTGCCTGATAAATCAGCAATGAAGTACATTGACCTTAGCCGAAGGATGGCGTACTCCCTCCAGCCCAGCCGCAGTGGTAGACGCCCACGGCGTCGGACGTCGGCCGACGATCTCCGGCCACCGTAGGCGCGGGCATGCGGACAGCGAGTAAAGGGCAACTCGCTGTCCGACCATGGACCATGCCCGGGTCGACGGCGCGTTGTGTTCCACGCGCGCCTCAAAGAGCGTCAGCAACATGACGAGGCCCCCTCTGCAGAGGGCCGAAGCCTGCCGGGGTCGTGGGACTTATCCCATTACCGTGACCCCGGTACGTAAAGGGTTATTGAAGGAACACCGTGGATTTTAGTCAGTAAAAGTCTGACAGTCTCTCCCACCCTGCCCGGGGTGGGAGGACTTATTTGATGATATTACCAAGTTAAAAAAAAAAAAAAGGTAGGTACCCGATTAATAATATGAATCGTTTTACATTATGTAAGAAATCGATTCAAAAAAATCGAACCATATAAAAATAATGATTCCACGACACCGCCAGTCCGATTTGCAACTTATATTGATCGAGAGTTCTCTAGATAGGTATGATTAAAAAAATATATACAGGCTTTTTTGAGTCATAAACTCTTTTCTAAAATCTACATCCTTTAAAAACGAGATCTTGTAAATGAAGCTGCAAAACACTTTCTAATTATATTCATGATAAAAAAATAATCAAACGAAAAACATATAAAATAAGTCGATTAAATTAAATCTCTTTGTTCTTAGAACATTATATATTCGTTTTGTTAACAAGCAATAAAGATAATTAATCGGAGTTTTGTATAAATACCATCAAATCTATGTTGAGAATCTCTTTAGTATGTACTGATAATTATTCATTAGAAGCAAAAATATTAGGGATATGAATATTAATTAGAAAGATACTGATTTCAAATGATAAGAAAATTGGAGATGTAACAGGCTTCATCTATCTTCTGTTATACATACATATATAAAAATTAGTTGCTGTTCGTTATTTTTTATTTATACATCGTCTCCAATCGTCCAAAATACTCATTTTTTTTTTCTTTCTTTAAATAAAAACTTCCATAATCATAATTATCTACTCGACAATAAATAGGAAACGATCACTCTAAGTCTGAGAGTCCAAAACTTTGATAGATAGTTCCCTAAAGTAAGACTTATTATGTGCCTAAGTCTTCCCGACAAGGTTGTAAAGTCCCGCTTTTATGCTGTTTCTTACAAGTCTAGTTTAAGGAGACGTGCGGGGAGTGATAGGTGAAGACTTTGTACTGAAAATATAATATATAAGATTTGATTTATAGCGGGTATGTTTTTACCATAAAGAAGAATTATCAGATCTATGATAGTAGTAGCTCATGGGTTAATCAATAATAATTACCACACGGGTCCATTTTCCAAGTTATGCGACTGTTTAGTACCGATCGTTTCCGAACGTACTCTTTTGACATAAAGAAATTTGTTCTTGACATTACTCTGACTTGACAGATAGACTTTTCTTGGAAAAAATGCCGGTCGTCGGGACCCTCTTGTAATTGTAATTGTAATTGAAATATCGTTTGGAATCGCCTGTTGAAACCGATAATTGGGTCGCGAATAATCTATTGGTTGAAGTGAAATCCCCATTTGACGAAAACCCAGGGATAGTTTTGGATTTATCGCCGGTTGTGGCCACCTCGTGGCACGCGCCTTTGTTGGAAATAAATAGTTGGAAATCGAATTGGATCTCACGTGATATTAGCAGATTGATTGTGAACAGTGTTTAAGTGAAGTTGTAATCCCGGATTGACGAGAATCCAGGGATATTTCTCGGAACACATCGCCTTATTGCCTCACCGCGTGGCACGCGCTTGTTGGAAACGAGTTTAGGCTGTGATGCTGTTGGAACCGCGCCATCTGGAGACTGGCGCCTTGTGAACGTTCTACAACACTTGACTTACATCACACCTTTCAATTACTCACCTCATATTACATACAAACCACACTTGGGGCGTGGCCTAGGAAGGTCGAAGTTGGTGTACCCAGTGCAGAAGGTAAGTGGTTAGATTAGTTATTTGTATATATGGTTGTAGGCCTCAGAGGCTATTGTGTAACCTTGTTTATTGTAAGCAACGTTTATAGCTCCACGTACCGTGGACAAGTTCAGACCGTCCAGTTATCGTTGCACTGGCCAATTGCAGGACTGATTCAGCGACGCTTTTTGAGGTAAGTTCGTAGATGGGTAACCAATAATTAGATAACGAGTTTTCTCCCTTCTCCGTGGCTTGAAAAGCGTGCGAATCTGTAGCTTCCAAACATTTGATAGTAATTTGATTTTGAAGATGCCAAATTCATTAGAATAATACACCTGAAAAACGTACTCAGCCTTGTCTAGGGAGGTCGCATTACTCAGCTACTAGGTTGCTTTACGAAGCGCAATAAAAGTCGAACAACCCTTTAAGAAGCGTAACATGAGTAGGTAGATACATAGGTACACACTGGAATAAGATTAAGGCTGCGTTACCACCAGAGACGTGCGAGGATGCGTAGCGAGGGATGTGTTTGTAAAGAACCAATAGAATTGCTTCATTTACCTCGCCTCGGTCAGCACAGCTCTGGTGGAAACGGCTCAGTGGAGCTAGATTTTTGCGCATACAAAACAAGCGAGGGATGTGTGCGAGGGATGTGTGCGAGAGATATGTTGCGAGGGATGTGTTGCGAGGAATACGTGTTGAGAAGGATGTGTTGCGAGGTTTGCGCATACTCGCACCACACATTAATGCGCATTTTCACAGCTCCGCTACACATCCTCGTAGGCACATTTTCATCGCACAGCTTTGGTGGAAAACCCCACACATTTTCACAGCACAGCTAGACATCCTCGCACGACACATTTCCATCGCACATCTCTGGTGGAAACGCAGCCTTAAGCTGATTCCCACAAGTATTCATAACGCTAGATTAGCAGTGACATAGACAAAGGACATAAAAACATTTTCTTTAAGGGTTCCATAATAAATTTTGAAAGAATAGCAGTGGTGGCCCAGTGGTACTCATTCACGGACTGTCTGCGGCGAGCATTGCTTAACTCTGAAGATCGCGAAGATTCACAGAACCTAGTTAAATGGGCACCTTTTTTATTACTGATGGGCCCACTCTTGACCTCGATCTCGCCTGATGGTAAGCGATAGATGAGGTCTAAGATGGGACGAGCGAGCCCAGAAGATGCCTATTTACTCCTGCTTTAAAGGCTGAAAGGTCATAAGTGGCAGGGAACACAGAAGCCGGCAGAGAATTCCACAGCTTGGCTGTGCGCACAATAAATATGGAGAAAAAATTTACAGTTTGTTGAAATAAAACTTTATCTAATTTTTACATTTTACTGCGTTGTTCGAATTGGTCGTTTCCTTAAGAAAAAACAGAAACATGCATGAAACTCCATGGTTACGCTTTTCAAAACATTGTTTTCTACAATGTTTCCGTAATATAGTTTTTATATTTAGAAGAGAAAACTACGTATATAGACCACTAACCATAGTACGATGCAATTACTAAACAAAAACGAATTTAAGAGACTACAATGTTCACGTATTCATATCAAAAACAAGTGCGTGTGGGGCCACGCGCAGTGTAGGGTTCCGTAGTTTAAATAATAGCCAAGTGCGTGTCGTATTAGCTGACTGAGCGTTTCGTACCATGCTCTAACTAAAAGCCAAACATGACTACCTAACTAATTTGACTTCCTTTACAAATCCTCACCTGCGGCCTTAGTATGAGTTTGCGATACTATTATCGTGTTCGAAAACTATAGCTTTGTCTCTTTCACACTAATCGAGTACGTATGAAAGAGACAAAGCGATAGTTTTCGAAAACGACAAAAGTATTTCAAACTCATACTAAGCACACTGATGCGTCAATTTTGCACGGAAAGTTTTAATTTTTTTTAGAGATTTGTATAAAACTTCTCATATCCGGTGTTTTGAATTTAAATACAGGACACAGAGCTACACTACTCAACCGTCACAAAAAAATAAAATTGAGGAAGTAGTTTGCTGGGGGAGCTTTGTGTTTGATATTATATAGCATAATAATAAATAAATAATAACATATTAATTTGAATTTACTCTAAAAAACGGGCCTACATAGGGCGATGGTAACTGAAGAAGGAATTATAAAATCCAACTTCACAAAGGAAGTTTGAAAAAATATGATCTATTTGAGTACCAAAGCTTATAGGGAAGTGGTTGTAATAAAGACTGGTAACCAGCGTCACGTATTAATTTGAAAACTGCAGTGTTATCGTTACGGAGAAAGTCTTCATTAAAATCTCCAAATATTATGCAAGGACTGTTATGCGATAGTAAATTACTTACAAAACCTACTGCGCGACTGTTGGGACATTTGCATGATCTATAAAAAGCTATAATCTACACTGCATTTATTTCGAAAATTACTGCTTCACAGTGGTCACCTCCAGCAACGTCAATGTAATACCGTGGGTTGCTATATTCAATATAATTTTTTGCACATGCACACACCAAAACCTGGGTTTGGACTAGACTGTTTAGGGCCATTTGTTCTAATTATTTCCTTAAAATTAGTTATATGCAAAGAATCTTGAGAACAGCTTCACGTTTCTACTGCTAAGTAGATATCTGAAGCCAGTATTTGAGGATCGCTTACAGTATCTTGCAAGTGTGCACGTAAGGATTGAACATTATGGAACATAATTTGGTATGATCTGTGGGGCTCCCTCAAATATCGATACATAGGTATTAGAGGAATTCGACGCAGCTTTTCCATTTCCATGACGACTGAATCTTGGTCGGAGGGTGGACGTGGAGGATGAAAACATTCAGTAACGATAAATAAACCTTCAGCACATGTGGCACGTGAGCAAGCAACATATAACATTGACCTTGAAATACCGGGCTTCAGATGTACAACATTTTTTTCTAATGTGGAACCCTGGCTTTTGTGGATTGTAACAGCCTCAGTTGGAATTGAAAAAAAAATCGGATTCCAAGAAAACACTACAATGTGAAAAATAACTTTAATTTCGGAAGTTGGTGCCAAAAAACTAAAATACAGATCCAAAGACACCATCTTCTGAAATTAAAGTTATTTTTCACATTGTACCTAGTGGTTTTTCGGAAGTCGTTTTTTTTGTTAAAAAGTTTTTTTTATAAAACTTCTTTAAATATGAAACTAGCGCGATACAACTGACGCTTAGCGCCATCTATCGAAATTTCTATGGAGTTGTTCGAAATTTTCGAGTCAAATACAATTGGCCGACTATTACTCGTAAACTTGTAAAGCCCACTTATGTGTGATAGTTTTCCTTTAAACTTCGTTATATATAGGTACTACTGCCGTGACATTTGAATTTCTAACTACAACCGTTTAGTTGGTACTCGAACGAAAATTGGTACTCTAAAGCTTGATAAGTCACGAAGAGTTAACTTAATCAAAAAATGGTCTTCCCAAACCCCTAATATTTTTGAAAGACCTATCCAACGATATCCCACACTATGGGAAGGACGAAAAAAAATTTTATCATCCCACTTTACATGTAGGGCAGGTACCCTAAATAATTGTTTTTTTTTTTTAATTTTATTTTACCACTTTTTCGGCGTCAGTAACTTGTATACTCATGCCAAATTACAATTTTCTAATACTAATAGTTTTTGAGCTAAACCGCGGACGGACAGACAGACAGACGGACATGGTGAAACTATAAGGGTTCCTTGTTGACTATGGAACCCTAATGAGCTTTATATTCTTTATCTTGTGCCTTTACTTACTGAACTGAACTAATTAACATGATAGTTTAGTAAAGGGAATGCACTGGCTCCTGTCATACAGTTTACAACTAGTTCAGGAGCCAGGGAGTTTCAATTTTAAATGTGTACCTTATTTATTTCGCAACAAAGAATTTATTTATTTATTTATAGATAATTCATAACTATGATATATCCATTATACGGAGCCATGTCATGTATCACTAGAAACGCACACCATTTCTTTTCATAAAAATGTATCTATATGAAAAGAAAACGATTTTGCAGCCTTTGATACATAAAGAAATAGACCGTTTGAGTCATGTCATGTAAGTTATAAGATATTTCGGGTTTTCCAATACTTTTCTAGGATAAAAGATACGCTTCGTTCTGTTTACAGTAGTTCATGGCGTAGAAATTCTTTATCTTTCCTCGTTATTTATTTCGTAAGGGAAGTTGGAAAATGTATGTTTGTTAATATTTTGTTTGGGAATACGTCGGTTGTTAATGTATCATAAATAACATTTATATAGTATGTTAATATAAGACAGGTGACTAACAGTCATGGTCTTAGAAAGATTTCAAAAGAAATGGTACAAATATAAATAAAGTAGTGACCCGGCCCGGCTTCACACGGTCTCATTCTGCCAACCATAATAAATTATACACTAAAACCTTCCTGATGAATCAGTCTATCCATTGGTGAAACCGCATGAAAATTGTTTCAGTACTTTTCAAGTTTATCGCGAATAGACAGACAAACAGACGCGACGGGAGACTTTAATTTATAATATTGTAAGGATTTGTTCTTCAGGGCTAGTTCAGTAAAAATAACATTGTATTGTCGCATCGTGCTTGTCAAAAGGGATCTTAAGTTGCATATTAACAACTATTCATAACAAACATTGTAACAGACATACATTCACACTCTATTTAATAGTAATTTGTGTACTTCATAATTGGTGTAAATTTAAGCTGCCTTTTATAAATAAATATACTTAAGGAAGCAGAACCCCATGATCTATGAGATACCGCGACCCTGGAACTTAAGAGCAACTGAAGAAACAGGGCGAGTTTTTAGGTACCGGAAGTCTGACACGCCCTTTCGCTCCACTAGGAACGAAAGTATTCTCATTAGATGATTTCACGCCCTAAAAATAATCATCTGTGTTTCAACTATCCCCATACGACGGAAATCCATATAAACCATATATTTTAACAATTCTCAGGTAGATTTATTGTTTCCTGAGCACATTCGCATGAAATATTACACTACTTTTACGCGTTCGGTTAGTAGGTAATAAATCAAGTTTACGACTTGTCCTTCGATGAGTGCTTGCCCTTATGAGGGATTCCGAAATGGACTCGTGTGACTACGCTGAGCTGCTAAATAATGATAGTGGGCCGGATCTATATTCAAGGTTAACCAATGCTTGCCAAGGTGAATCCGTGGATGATTGATTATATTTATTTTGAAAATAATAAACAACAATTCAATACTTCAATTTGTTTCTGAATACGAGTCTCTAAATTTAATTGCGTCGTATTGTTAGTCGCTTAGTGAAGTACGTCGAGAAACTTCGACATAAATATAGAATGTTCGAGACACTAACGCCATCTAGCGGCGAGTAGCAGGAATGAGTATATCTAGTCGAGACACTAACGCCATCTAGCATCGAATAGCGGTACTGTATACCTCGAGTAGCTTCCTGGAATATTCTCGGTAGTATAAACAGTGAGTCGATTTTATAAGAATGTTCTAGAGCTCATAGACCGGTATAAATGGATCGCAAAGGGGCGCAGAGAGTCAGTCTTATTACGAGGCGAATATGCGATATAATCGAAGCTTTACTAGTGAATTTCAGTGCGATTTAAGTGTTAAGTGACAAGTGTTGTGGTGCAAATATTTGTGTTAAATTTTTATTTTGTGTCTAATTAATTAAAGTGTTACTTTTGGTTTAATTGGCGTTAATTATTTCTATCCCGAACCCCAGCTCGTATCAGTATGAACGTTTTACAAGTAACTTTTTTTTTTTTTTAACGTGGTAAATTTATCAAATAAGTCCTCCCACTCCGGGCAGGGTGGGAGGGACTGTCAGACTTTTACTGACTAAAATCCACGGTGTTCCTTCAATAACCCTTTATATACCGGGTCCACGGTAACGGGATGAGTCCAAACCCCGGCAGGCTTCGGCCCTCTGCAGAGGGGGCCTCGTCATGTTGCTGACGCTCTTTGAGGCGCGCGTGGAACACGACGCGCCGTCGACCCGGGCATGGTCCATGGTCGGACAGCGAGTTGCCCTTTACTCGCTGTCCGCATGCCCGCGCCTACGGTGGCCGGAGATCGTCGGACGACGTCCGACGACGTGGGCGTCTACCACTGCGGCTGGGCTGGAGGGAGGACGCCATCCTCTCCCTCACGCGGCCCGCCTCCTCCTTCGGAAGCATGACTGCTTCGCAGAAGGAGGCGACCGCTTCCCACTCCCTCTCGCCCCGCAGCATGGCCTCGACCAATGCCGGGCGCGAGAGGTCTCCGCCTATCGCCGCCGTGAGGACACGTCGGTGCTCTGCCCAGGCGGGGCAGTCTTGCACCGTGTGCTCTACGGTGTCCTCAGGGCGACCCTCGCAGTGGTGACACCCAGGCGTTTCCTCCTTTCCCATCAGACACAGGTACCTCCCGAAACTTCCGTGTCCGGTGAGGACCTGCGTCATGCGGTAGGTCAGGACGCCGTGACGCCGATCTAGCCACTCCTCAAAGAGGGGTCTTACCGCCGCAATTGCGGCGCTAAGAGAAATATCGATAGAGGTGTATAAAGAAGCTCGTGGCTCAATAAGAATAGCGGCACGGGTCGATCTTCGAGGTTAGGCAGCGCTGGATGAGGTCTGCCCGTGGATACGTTAACATATAGCGACTCCTCCCCGCCTCGGAAAGTACGATCAGCCGTTGGTCTCGGCTCTCATTTGTACATATTTTAGCGGCTACAGACTCACACCGAGAACCCCCGAGAACACCCGAGAAGCGTGAATGTGATCGCTTTCTTGCCATCTCGTTCTCGCGCTCGCCTGTTCTGAGTCTGTTGGCGGCTTCAAAAGCTGCCAACAGACTCACGCGAGAAATCTCGCCGAGAAGTCTCGCCGAGAAGAGAAATTGCGCGAGAACCGAGAAGGCATCTACACTCATGCGACCTTTTCATACGCATTCTCGATCGTTATCCGGAATGGACGACAGTGCAGCGGCTTTGGTTTTGTGTGCATTAGCATATTATAATCTTGTGAATATTAAATTAGAAAAAAAATTACAAATATAAAAGCCACCCAATTTGTAATAGCTTGGCGACCACAGACAGTAGCTGCATACAGCACAACAACAGTCAACACACAATCAATGCCACGGTCTCACTGAGACCGAACAAGAATGTAATACCGTTCTCTTTTCTCGCCCGAGAAATCCTTTGAAGCGGGCAAAAATACCGACATCGATCGGAGAAGAGGCGAGCGCGAGAACGAGATGGCAAGAAAGCGATCACATTCACGCTTCTCGGGTGTTCTCGGGGGTTCTCGGCGTGAGTCTGTAGCCGCTATGACAGTCGTTACGGATAGACAGAAGCCAGAAAATGAGACACCAGACTTACCAAGGGGAATCGTGTTATCAAGCTACTGGGTTGAGGAAGTCTGATAGGCAGTAGCTCCATAACAACACTAGTACTCAGTTGTATCTAAAGCTCCGAAGTTGATATCTCTGAAGCTGACCCCGACAAAGTTGGGAAAAAGATAAAAGATGAATAACAGAAATATCGCTGTAGTATGCACAATTGCATCTATCATTTGACAAAGTAAAAATATTTCTCAAGTGATAACTCTTGGTAAACATCTAACAAAAATATTTAAAAAATCTAAAAAACCCGACTGCTTAACTGAAATGCAAGGAACAAGCACATTTTTATTTTGAAAAGTGACAAGCAGGCGGGACCCAATAGAACGTTTTTTTTTTTAATTTGACGGGTCCGCCTACTTGTCACTTTTTAAAATAAAAATGTGCTTGTTCCTTGCATTTCAGTTAAGCAGTCGGGTTTTTTAGATTTTTTAAATAACTTTTTTTTTTTACTTTTCAGTTAAAATATTAATTAACAATTATTTAATTTTCCCGGTCGTGTCACATTGGCACCCCACCGGATTCAGAAAGTTAAAGAGCTCAAGTCCATATTTTTAAACTTTCTCTTTGTATTATTTTTGCTAGTATTACACTAATGATAAATATGATATACCTTTTTGAAATCCTTGTGATAAGTTCTTTAATTTGATATCCAAATTGTGGTATTCGAAAAAAAAAAATTTTTTTTTCACTATATATAATGACTTCGCACAGCCGCCATGTTTGATTTTTTCAAATGTCACCTATCTAAAAACACTTGGGCTACTAAGACAAATCTAACGATACCTCAATTATGTGAATCCGTTCAGTGGTTCTGGAGATATGAGTTAATAAAAAATATTACAAACATACATACATACAAGATACGCGCGAAAAACATAACCCTTCCTTTGCAGTCGGGTAAAAAAACATACCGTCTAAAATTACGACGCGAGCACATCAAGCTACAACAATCTGTCAAATTTCTTTAATCGATTTTTAAATTTTTGTTAAAGAAATTAGGTTCAAGGTTGATTGGGAAAATTTGACAGTTTCGGGTAGCTTCATGTGCTGGCGTCTGTACAATGGATACAAAAACATCAGGATTAAAAATCGCTTGTCTTAAATAGGTAAGACATTGATAACCTTTCCCAGCAATTCTTTGGAGCCTTTCCCAGCAATTCACATGATAAAATTCTAGTTTAAACTCTCGGAATAGGTGTAAAATAACTACCCTCGATTAAAAAAAAATCCTTTTAAGCGTGAACGGTATTAACACGCTACAGGAGATGACATCTTCATCCATCCCATCATCCCATCTATTTTAGTAACAAAATTCATTACGATCAGTTCAGTCATTCGGACGTGAAAGCGTAATTTATAAATCTATTTAAATTATAATGACATAACAAGATGAAATAATATATTTCTGTACTTAATACATTTAGCAACAACTGGAGTACCAATCTCAATAATATCAATGTCGTAGAAGGATCAGCTATTTTACAAAACCACTAGCTTATCTACAAAACAGGTCGATATAGCATCGCTAAACGTTGTTGTTGTCGTCTTAGTAGACTAATAATAATATGGCGCATCTGTAGCTGTTTTATATCACGGAACTGTTTTTTTAAATATCTAGCTATTTAAAAAAGGTACCTAATATAATACAGCTGATTCTTCAAATCTTCATCTAAATAAAAAGAATTTTACATTCATTTGACATTCTTTATTACTAAACTTTGTTGAGATGGTGGTCAAACGCGAACCTATTAACAATTAAAATAAACTTAAGTTACTATAACGGCTCGCTGAGTCAAGCCATACGTTGAAAACCAGTGATATTAAAAGCCAACTTTCAAGGAATTTCACACGATTTTTCGTAGTAAATCTACAGGATTGTAATGGACGGAAATGTAAGTGCACACAGCAGTGGCTCCATCAGACTGCAGACAACGAGGTTAATGCACCAATTACCTGCCAGCGTATGTAATTATAGAAAACTTTTCATCGACGACCTGAAATTTTTTTAGCAGTTCCAACAGTTTCTTTTTACGGAGCGATTGACGTATTTCGATTGAAATGTGTAAAAGATAAATTACGTAATTATCAATTAAATAGAGCTTTAATACAACATGATTTTTACAATTAAGCGGGTAAAAGTTTATCTAAGGTTGATTGCCGTAGGTAAGGTTTAGGAATTTCAAAGTTTCAATATCTTTAACATTCACAAAAACATAACGATAATTACCTAATCTAGTTTTGGGACCGCATGGGGATAGCCGATGTAACCTTTTACCTCCTCCTCCTACCTCGTTTGTCCAAGTTATATTTAGCTCTTTAATAATATTTCACTTAACACTAACTAAATGGAGAAATTGTGATAATAAAGTCTTCCATCCAAAGACATTAAAGCCCAATTTCAGAAATACAGGATTATATAAATACAGAAATCACAGGTTAATATAGTCAAACGGGCTACTAGTTTTATTGATTAGTTAAATGAGTTTTGCTTTTAATTTATTTTCATTCATAGCAATATTAAATTACCTAATTATTAAAATTAACCTCAAACCACAGCATTTTAAGTAGGCATATAAAACAAATAAATGGTAAGTAGGTGGCAAAAATATAATTGTAGTTGTCAACAAGAAAGTAATAAGTAGGTACGGTATTCCTGAATGCAAACTTTTGGTACTATCAAATAAAATGCTATTATTCTTTAGCTTTTAATGAAACGTTATAGCAATAATCTTTTTCAAATATTCGCAATCTTCAATTCTTAATATATAATCTGAAACAGTAAGCCCTAAATAATATCGTCTTAAGCCCCCGCTTTGAGGCTTAAATACTATCATTATGAAAATCTTACCACAAAAGGTATTACTCAAATATAAATACGAATTGTTATTACGAACCCTCAGCGCAATCTTAAAATTCATTTTTATGTATTAGCCACAACTTTCTATTTTGTATTGAACATAGAATTTCTATTAATATTTCTATATGCTTTTAGGCAGTTTGTAAGTTTTTCATTAAAGGCAGACCGCCTGGTCGAGTCCAATATAATTAATGTGTCTAAAACAGACCTTGCTATATTTTCTTAGAAATCTTTAAGTTTTAAACTCAAAACGCTTTGGACACGTTACACGATCAGGCTACAAGATATCCACAAGTACATGGTAGACATCGCACTCATAAGCACAAAATGAAAGTCTCTGCCGGAGTCGTGTTTTCTGATAGTAATAACCGGGGTCTTTAAGTCTAGATTGAATAGGTTACTTCTAGGTAAGCGTGCTTCACCCTCGACTGCATCATCGCTTACCATCACGTTAGATGATGTTCAGACGCAACTCTATCAGCAATAATAAAAATATGTATCACTGTCACTGTCTCATTGTCTCTTCGAATCCGTCCCCCGTGTGGAGTGATATTATTTGATTAGTATGGTTTGAATCCGTGGTTTGAATGGACTTCAAAAGAGACGTTTAACCTCTTAGTTTAATTCGATGTTTCTTCTCAGGGTAGTCAGCTAGGAAACATCGACCTCATGTAGTTTAAATTTACGAATAAAATTACGTGAAAGATTGTTATTTACAACCAAATTCCAAAATTTCATGCTTACCTTAAAGAAGACGCGCGCAAATAAATGATCCATTAAGGATACTTAATAAAAAAAAACACGTGTGCAATTCACACGTGGTAGAAGTGAAACCTACAAAAATTTTGGCTTTCTTATGAATTTATGTGTCTGTCTCTTTTTACTGTCGCTTTTTCGTTTCATAAATTTTCAAATCACAACGATGCTAAAGAAGCTTTCACTTCAAAAAAGTCTAATTACTTACATGCTTCCTCAATGAGATTCTCCTGCTGACTCTCAACGCAGTACTGCAGAAGTATGGTGAACAGCACTCCGGAGATCACGTGCGAACTCGAAAACAACATCGTACACAATACTAGCAGTTTCTATCGACACGAAGCACTTTTGGGCACATTACTAGCACTTATATTCACTGAAATCTTTCCCAACTTTTAGGATCCATTTGATTTCTGTAACAAAGAAAAGTCATAGTTAGATACATTATGATAAAGGCAAATTACTAGCTGTACTGTTTCAAAACTAGTAACTAAACTAGTAGGGCCTACTAATTAAACTAGGGACTGCAATTTGGATCGAGATCGAGATTTCATCCATATTTTGCGAGTTCGAGTCACGTATCATTTTCGTACGAGATCTCGCTAGTTAGCGAGATCGATGGTGAAGAGTAAGAATGAAATAAATAAAGGAAATAAGTTTACTTCACTGTCACATGACACAGCTACAGAAAAATAATTATTACTAGCTGTTGTCGTCACCCCTAGTTTTCAACGACGTGTCATCCAAAGCGGTCGTTCTATCCAACTGATAAGTTTATTTTTTAACCGACTTCTAAAACAAAGGTTCTCAATTCGGATGTTTGTATTTTTTTTATGTTTGTCCGGGCATAAATCCGTCGCTTGCCAACCGATTTGAAAAATTATTTTCTTGTTAGAAAGGGTATACTTCCCAAATGGTCCCATGAAAATATTACCGATATCGGACAAGCTGAAAAATCAACAAAAGTCTAAAAAAAATTTTTACGTTGATGATCTTTTCGTTTCTCTCCGTCATTTACGAACTGATTTGGAAAATTCACTGACCCACTAAAAAGCACGAAAATAAAAACTATTTGCAAAAAATAAAACCGACTTCCATATCAAAACACTACAAAGCCAAAAATAATTTTAATTTCGGAAGGCGGTGTGAAAAAAAAAAGAAAATACAAAACCAATAACACCGACTACCGAAATTAAAATTATTTTTGGCTTTGTAGTGTTTTGATATGGAAGTCGGTTTAATTTTTTGCAAAAAAGTTTTATTTAATTAAAATTTTAAATTAAAATTATCTTACGTTTAGCCTTCTTAAGTTCTGTCTATTCAAAGCAATGTCCTCCTAAGCTTTCAAAACACCAATCTTGCCTAGGATATTGTGTTACTCAGCTACTGGGTTGTGAAAGTCGGATAGGCAGTGGCTGCATGTAAAACGTTGATACTCAACTAAGTACGGTACAAGTCTGCCAGTCCCTCCGG
The DNA here is from genome assembly GCA_943138885.2 of Tholera decimalis. NCBI lineage: Eukaryota > Metazoa > Arthropoda > Insecta > Lepidoptera > Noctuidae > Tholera > Tholera decimalis. The sequence continues at coordinate 19,900,244 of OW964575.2, forward strand.
CCCTGCCCGGGGTGGGATCATCTGATGATTTTACCAAAAAAAAAAAAAAAAAAAAAAAAAAAAAAAAAAAAAAAAAGGTTCATCCGACCCCAACATTTTAGGCACAAGGCTAAGCAGATGATAACACTGTGATTATTTCTGAATTTACTGTTCAAAATTAAATAATACCAGTTTAAGATCATAATCATCATAATCTTAATTTATTTCTCTCAGAAAGGTATAGCGTAACTTTACAGAATATAAGTTACAACAAGATATAGACCTTAGTGAGAGCTGGAGTCTGTATCTCCAGGCTCACACCCTTTAAAATTGTGAACTATTACATTGAGGTACAACAACTATAAACATTTATATTACTATTCCAGTATTACTACTAGTATGAGATCAATCAAATTACACCGTTTATTTATCACAAAAAAAAACAATGAATTAATCAACTAACTCCACATTTATTTACGTATTACTATTAGTATGAGATCACTGACTGAAATTCGGCTATATTAGGCTACGTAAGCTGTGAAAAACGGGTGACATCGGCCCTCGCGTTGTTTGCAACACTGCTGGCCCCAAGTCACCGAGCGATCGCGCTCGCGAGAAGTCGTATGCATGCTTTTTTTCAGTCCCGCAAATCCCGCGGATCCCGCGCCCGTAATCCCGCATCATAAATATTTGAAAAACTTGTTAGTAAGCATCTGATGTGGTACCTAAAGCATCAAATTACTGAATATCAGCATGGCTTTGTTAAGTCTAGATCAACCAATACTAATCTATTATGCTTTACGTCGGCTTTGTCTAAGTGCCTTGATAATCGCATTCCAGTAGATGCCATCTATACAGATTTTAGCAAGGCATTTGATAAAGTGGATCACTGCCTTCTTATTGATAAATTGGTGCAATTAGGCTTTGGCGGAACGTTGACAGGGTGGCTTAAGTCTTATCTAGAAAACAGATTTTCAAAAGTGGTAGTTAATGGTCATTTTTCTGACAGATATCTGGCTACTTCCGCAATTCCGCAAGGATCGCATTTGGGTCCGATTCTTTTTAACGTTTTTATTAATGACATTACGCAAGGCTTTAAGCACTCCCAGGTTTACTTATTTGCTGACGACTTAAAGATAATGAAGCCGATTCAGTCTAGTATAGACTCTAAAATGCTCCAGGGCGATATTAACAGACTTGCAAACTGGTGCAAAGAAAACAAAATGTTATTAAATAAAGATAAATGTAATTACATTCAGTTCACTCGTAACAAAAATATCGTACATAATAAGTACTACATTGAGGGAGTTGAACTAAAGAAACTGAGCAATGTTCGTGATCTCGGTGTACAACTTGACCCAGCACTGAAGTTCGATGTGCACATTTTGAATACGGTTTCTAGATCTTTTAAAATACTTGGATTTGTTTTACGGAATAGTAAAGAATTTAAAAGACCATCTACAAAGATAAATCTTTTTAACACTCTAGTTCGTCCCATTTTGGAATATAGTTCAATCGTATGGAACCCGCATTACGACGTGTATACCAAGCGACTGGAGAGTGTACAAAAGAGGTTTCTATACCATTTATGCTACGGGGATCATTTGGCTAAAGAGCTTACTGGGTACACTGAAAGATTAAAACACTATCGAATGGAAACACTAGACTATCGTAGGAAAAAGCTGGATCTCGTTATTATTCACAAGATAATGAATGGATCAATAGACTGTAGTGAACTTCTGGGTTCATTAATGATTAAAATACCAACTCACATTCCCAGGCATAATACTTACAGCTTATTTTATATTCCTGGCTCAAAAACCAACCTAGGTCACTACGCCGCGGTTCCAAGACTTTGTAGGCAATACAACATGCTGTCCAAAATAACCAATTTAGATATTAGTGAATCTCTTACGCAATATAAAAAATATATAAAAGATGTATTATAATTAGTGTTAATCTTTTTTATGTATATCTAATTCATTTCTACAATTATTATTTTTTAATTTTCAATTAACTTATATTTTTTAGCTTAGTTATTAATTTTATCTCGTGCATGCTGTGGTCTCTTATAAGTGAAAGAGTACACCTACAAAACACATAATTTGTATAACCTGAATATTTATGAACTGTGTATATCTTTTGTTAGAGATCCTAAATAAATAAATCATGCGGGATTGGAAAATGAAGCGGGATCCCGCAATACCGAGATCTCGGTATTCCGGGATTGGACGCCCTAGATTAGAGATAGAGAGGTATGAGTGTGGCAAAGTAATATCATCATCATCTGCTTAATCTTTTACCAAATATGCTAGGTTCGGCTTTCTGTCTAACTGGATGCACCTGAGTAATAATATTTTATATGGAGCGTCAGATAGGCAGCTGCTCCACCCACTATCGTCGCCACTTTACCCCTTGGCAGCACTGGTGTCAGTTTTCTGACTCGAACTACCCATAACGACTGTCAAACATGTATAAATGACCTCCGGGACCTACTGCTTGATGCTTCCACGGAGACACGGAGGAGTTTTGATACGTGAAGTTGGTTTCCCATCCAGGGACCTGGAACCTGCTTAGCTTGAAAAATCGACCCGTGCCACTGCTATTATTTAGCCAAGAGCTCCTCAGAGACATATCTCATGAATATTCGTATCATAAAAACTTTTTACCAAAAAATTAAACCGACTCCCAAAAACACTGCAAAGTGAAAAATAACTTTAATTTCGGTAGTCGCTGTCTTTAGTTTTGTATTTTCGTTTTTGGCACCGACTTCCGAAATTAAAGTTATTTTTCACTTTGCAGTGTTTTTGGGAGTCGGTTTAATTTTATGGTAAAAAGTTTTTATTTCACTCTTTTTAGTTGGTCGATTTTTAATTTACCTAGTTAAAAGAGCCTAAATGTCAACTACTTATAACCTTTTACAAAATAATGCTTTTCCCAATGCTGGGCCGTTAATTGTTGAGGAGTTCTCCTGGTACTTCACCATCAGCTCTACATCACCATATGCATTGTGACAAACATAACGTGCTTAACATCCATATTCACGTAATCGAATCGCAATCCACGAAATACTTATTATTGAGTAGGTTCGGCGGCCATCTGTGGTCTTCATCATCAGTTCCACTTCCCCAAATGGTATTTTTTGAGAGCAACTGCACAAGTTACTATAAGAAATACCCAAAATGCTATAGGTGTGCCTATAATATTTGAAGAGTTTCCTCAATTTCTCCAGGATTCCATCATCAGATCCTGACCTGGTAACAATAGAACCAATTTCGAAGTATACCCTTTCAAACAAAAAAAGAATTTTCCAAATCGGTTCAGCCGTCTTCGAGTAATCGGTGATCATACATAAAAAAAATATTAATTGATAATGATAGAATTGATAACCTCCTCTTTTGGTCGTCGGTTGATGAAAATGAAAATATATTTTATTTACACCAAGAACTTCATGTACAATGATTTGTGTTTGGCGCCTCCTTTTAGGCAAACAATGCCTGTGTTAGGAGACTCCGCTCTTCCATATCTAAGCAACTACATTATTATACTTAAAAATATATATATATATACATATTTATAGATAGTACAGTTATATTAAAAAGTTACATTACATCTTATCTTAGTTTGCAATGTTGTTTATGGCGTGTGTGTAAGATGTAGTGTAGTTTGATGTGATGAGATGTGGGGTGGTGTGTATTGTGGTGTGGAGTGTTGTGGCGTGGTGTGGTGAGGTTTAGCATGGTGTGGCATATCGTTGTCTGGTGTGGTATAGCGTTGTATAGTGTGGCTTGTTGTAGCGTGAAATGGAGCGGTGTAACGTGGTGTTGTGTTGTATCTTGTAGAATAATAGTGTGTTGTGTGTAGTCGAGTGGGGTCTGATTATGCTACTCATGATATACTAGGAGAGCTTCCGTATCCTCGTAAGTGAGAGACTTAATCCAGGTTTGTACCATTTTTTTACAGTCATAGTGGTTTCTGTTGTGTACATATATGTTTTTGTTAATCCTGTTGTATAATTGAGCTGAGAGATAGTAATATTGTCTGCTTGCGAATTTTGTTTTACATTTGGGAACTTCCACAATTATATCCGTTCTTCTTTTAAGTTTTATGCTCTTATTATATAGGAGGGTTTTATGTTTTTTTTTAACCGTTTAACAGCAGGGACCTACTGCTTGATGTGCTTCCACGGAGACACGGAGGAGTTTTGATACGTGTAGTTTTAAAGTATTATACTATATATATTATATTATATTTACTATTATATTATATTATATCACTTTTTTATTATTTATTATTTGAACCTGCTTAGCTTAGAAAATCAACCCGTGCCACTGCTATTATTTGGCCAAGAGCTCCTCAGAGACATATCTCATGAATATTCGTATCAAAATGATCATGCATTGCAATAAATACATAATATGTACCAATAATAGCACTTCAACTTTCACTCAGACTATATATGGCATATACATATACTGAATAAATAAACTAACTTGAATAAAATAACTTTTTATTGATTTTTGACGTAATGAATCACATCTTTTCATTGCGGCCAAGTCCCTGATGCGCTTCAGTTGTAACAACTGTATGGGATCCGATTTGTCCTGTCTTTAAAACCACTCAAAACCAACATCTAGAGCTTCAAAAGCTTCTGCGTGAGATGGTACTTGACATACATCCCCAGTTTCAGTCTCTTCTTTATCTTCTCTCTCATTACTGTTCAAATTGTCAATGATTTCTTCATCACTTAATATTTGGATTCCAGGGTCTTCATTATTGCACTTCATCCACTACTTATTATCCTCTTCATCGCACCCTTCACCAATGCTAAGAATTTTCATTGCTTCTGTGATTTCTTTAAAATCGTCGTGCGGTTCAATCGAAGAATTATATAGAGTTAATTTTAATAATTTATTCAATGTTCTTTTTAGTGTTTGCGATTCCACAAAGTTCCACGCTTCTACCAGCATATAACAACAATCTTTTAAATTAATGTCCTTAAGACACTTTAACACCGTTTCTATTTCATTGTTGTCTGATGATAAAAGACGTGAGCGGGAGCGATAGCGGAAGTACTCGGTCGGAGTCAGGAATAAACTTGTCGTAATATGTCTCGTTGCGTCGTCTCAAGTTTAAGTTGACAATTAGAGCCGAGACAAATGAGTTCGGATAATCGGATGTTCGGATAATCGATGTTCGGTAATCGGGATTCTACTGTACGTACATAGAAAAATGAGGTTAAAACTCCATAAAACATCTAATAAAAATGGCAGCCCTCTTCAAAGAAATGTACGAGACTAGTTTTAATAAAATTAATGATAATATGAGCGCTAGTCTATGCTTTTATAGTTGTAATTGGCATATCGATGTGCAAGTTGTGGTAGGTGAGAATATTATGCTAATGTGGGGTGCAATACAATGTATTCATTTTATGGTGAAGGGAAAACGAAAAGTTATTCGAAGTTGGTCATATATGAGACGCTTTCTGCCAGATACGAAGACTTCTAGATATATACCACGGATCGACCTCGACCAACGTTGCTTTGCCTATAACATCGAATCCCGCTACTATTTAGGCACGAGCTCCATCTCTCCACCTTTCAAAACTTTATATTTAAAAAAAAACTTTTCTAATTCACTTAGGTGTATAAACTAGACAGTTAAATAGTATTTAATGGATATTTAACATGTCTCACGCTTATTCCAATACTGTCACTATCCCAAAAAGTCAACTTTTCAGGAGAGGCAAAAAATGGAATGAGAATGGGAACATTTTTGTTTAGTGACGAAGCGGACTACTGCCCGTATAGCGGTTATTTCTGTTACTTTTAGACTAGTGTAAGCGCGATTACGCGTAGTTCTACGTTTCCCAACAGATGGCATTAAAAAGTCGACATGGCAAAATTTTGGATAGTGACAGTATTGGATTAAGCGTGCGATGTATTATCCACATGGAATTTGACCGTCGCCGCGTCGTAATTATTGTTTCGAGTTTCCGAAATTTCTGCACACAAGCACTACGATCACGGATGAACTAAACTAGAAGCTACTTACCTTAACATACATATTTAAACACTTTAGCTGTTGTAACATATCTTTGTTACGACAGCCGAATTCTATGTGAATAATACAAGATTTCGTGAGATTATGTTATTTATTAATGTGATCCCAATGAACATAGGTCTGATTTCATCTCCGCATTTTATCACTAAAGACATTAAGACATAAGCGGTAGCGGAAAAGGAAAAGATATTACGTGATTACTGAGCTGTTATAAAAGTACTAAATTACTCCCCATCTTTTCGGTATTCAATGTCTTGTGAAATTTGATAATTTGAACATCTTTAACAGTCGTTACGTGTAGTCAGAAGCCTGAAAATTTGACACCAGTTTCAATAGGTATCGCATTACTCAGCTACTCGGTTGTGGAGTTTAGATAGACAATCGCTGCATTAGTTTTCAGCGTTTTCTTGTTAGACCGGAAACCGACCCCGTCATCGTTGAGAAAAGGATAAGCTGTACGTCGATTCTGTAAAATTCAAACAACAACTCGCATCTCACATAGCTATTCACTGTCACTTCGCTTAAGCTTTGATTTCCTAGGATAGCGGTGCCGTCATATAGCGGCTGTAATACAGCGGTGAATGACGTCACTAGAACGTTGTCTATGTAAACAAAATGGCGCGGTTTCCTAGAGAGCGGTAACTGACACCGTAACGTCAACAAGCGGTGCCGCCATTTGCATGACGGCCGACTTGTCGGTGTCAGATGGTTTCGTGAACGTTTCATTGATAGCGATGAAGCAGAATGTCGTCACCGTAAAGACGGCCGCCTTTTTGCGTCCCTAAAGCTTTGTTTTCCTAGGATAGCGGTGGAACTTTCAACATGTCGTCACCGTAAAGATGGCCGCCTTTTTGCGTCCGTAATATTACGGCCGCTATATGACGGCACCGCTTTCCTAGGAAACCTTGATTTTGCATTCTGTAAACAGCGTCGAAGTGACGGAGGAATTACCTTACCGAATGCCACTTCTCACGTCATCTCATACTTTATCTGTCAAACTCTTTAGTTCAACTCGCTGACACGCTCGCAAGGGTAGCGCTAGTGTAAATTCGAATTAACAACCGAGTTTTTAGAATGCCAATCATTAAACTCACAGCGGATTCGGATTCGAAGTTTAGAATGAGGTCTTACGGAATAACACAGCAGTTCATGATGATGAATTCATAACATAATGTATATCTACTATGTTAAGCATATAATGTTGTAATATGGTTTTTTTTTCGAATAAAGAAATAAATAAAATGGACTAATAAAGTGACATTTCGACTACTCACATTCTAATCTCTCATTACTTGTACCAAGCTCCCAACAATAATTAGTTCCCACTGCCCTTGCATTATTTATTCTTCTGATTACAAAACACTTTGAATAAATAATCGTAAGCCTAGATCATAAATTAAACGTTTTTAATTAATTATACATAGTTTCAATTAATTTCGTCAAGTGACTTTACTCTAAAAGGCGCCGCAGGGTGTATGAATTTCTATCATACCTGCAATTCATTTTTAATTTCTGATGCTCACAAGTTTAAAACGATCGTAAAAGAGTGAAAATAGGTATCTTACCTATATGTTTTAAAGGGTTTTTCGTTCAGGTCAAACCGAATTTAAGATTTTTGGCCAATCAGTTTTTGTAGGTTTACGAGTAACAAAACTACCATAACCGCACTTTGCCACTTTTTGAGAACAGGTAAATAGGTGGGACATAACCAATGCTGGGGAGAATTGAAACAGAGAAGAATTTAAACAGTGGCTTATTTTCTTCTCAATCTGGTTCTGTGGTTATTATCATAATTATAATCATAGATACCAAAAATAAAAGAAAGTATGAAGTGAAAGATAAATAAGTAACAAACAGAAACAAAAAATATAACAAGTATCTTTGCTGTTAATCACATTGTCTTGGTAATGGTAGAATTTTTAAAGAAAAGAGCGTGAGTATAAAAATAAATGCCATCCAGTGGGCGTGTCAGACACGGATAATAGACGTAGCATGTGTTAATTGGGGGAAAACAAAGCCAGCCTTATGAGAATTATCAGAAATTAAGGGTATTTTTCTTTATATTGATTGAGAAAATTTACTGATCATTGAACACATTTTTCACATTTTTTTTTAAATTAAACTTTTATATGATTTCTGCCACTTAGGTAATTATGATCGGTCACGCTCCTGTGTCTTAATCTCTCAGTATGTGGAGACGATTGCCCAACGGTCATAGTGCATGCGGCTAACATAACCAAATACATGCATAAAAACAATTTACTATCTTCATAATACCTTTTTTTTTATTTTGGGTGGGAAAATCATCAAATGACTTCTTCCGCTCTGGGTCAAGCGGAAGGGTGTGTCAGATTTCTACTGACTAAAAACCCACCCTGTTCTTTCAGCTGCCCTAAATTTCCGGGGCCGCGGTAACTCGGTAGAACTTTCCCGCAAACCCCGGCAGGCAATGGCCCTATGAGGCCCCGTCACTGATCTTCATAATACCTATTAGCTTATTACGGTCATGTTCTTACTAAAAAATAAAATGATTATCACAAAATTTTAAAGTACTACTTAGTAAGTGATGTAAGTAAATAATCAATTTAAATCCAGAAAATGAAACTAGTATTTTAAATCCAAGCATACCGAAAAGCGGCATTAGCAACTTAGAAGATTTCTTCCTGCTAAATACATCACTAAAAAGATTAATACGGCATTTTATTAACCAAATCGGCTCTACATTATTGGCTAAATGCCAAATACAGACCGGTTTAACACAGTCACGCCCTATTAGCCGACAAAGGAAACATTTTTTAAAAATAATTAAGGCTTTTTAAATTTAGAACAGCTATCAAAATGGCGGACGTGCATAATCCCGCGTTTACGTCATTTTGATGTTCCTGACATGACGTGAAACAGATTATGTGCGGTAGGCTAAATTTGATGGTGTTCTTATATATGGAAAATGTAGCGTTGCAAATAAACGCTATGTATGTAATTTATTTTGCAAGCATATATTATAATCAAGACAGCGGTTGATGTATGGATGTAACTTTCATTAATTTCTTGTATTTATGAGTAATTTCGTATAATATTACACATTACTCAATCATTAATAGATAATTCTATCATAAATCAAACACTTCGGTGTTCAAAGACAGTCAGGTTTGGGCATCAACTTAAAGGACATCATACCATTAACGGTTAATAATTTCGTCATTTGTGACGTCATTTTATCCACTGCTGAAATAGTACAACTTGTATTTCGTATCACATTGCTTCTCGTTAAAGCTCGTTGATGCAATTTATCTAAGTATGTATATTTTATCGTGAGACATTTTTTAACATTATAAAATAATCTAAAATCTTTACCTAAAAATTACCTACCTAAAGTGTCTTTAATTGGGTACCTTATTTAATACAATGTCGTTCGAATGGTACTTCTGTATTTTCCCGCCTCTGTCGACAGGAATTATGTCCGGAATTCTGTTAATCTTGTTCTGAATGGGTTTAATTTTTTTGTATATAAAATCGCGAGAGCGATACCCTTTCACTATAATATTATATGCAAACGAGCTGATTTAGGGTCCCCGTTAAGTTTCAGGATATAAATGGCGCTTTTATACTTTGTGGACGGTAATAAAATTGTTTTTCTTTTTGGAGGCTGGTGATATAGAGATGGAGCGGAAGGGGTTATGAAGGTTCTCTATGACAAGTATGTTATAGACGAATGAACCATAGATTAGCGTAATGAATATTACGCCGAGAGTTGGCTTAACCAATTATTTGTATGAAGAAAATGTCAAAAAGTGTGGCCTTAATAGTGGGAGTATATATTGTTCTAAATTTCATTAAAGTTTTTTTAACATTTTAACAAAATAAACGCATTTTAACCCTGTATAACAGTAACCAATAAACTACCTGAACAATATTAGAAAAGTTTGCGCAGGCATTCCCCTCGACCTTGAATGGAACTTTTAACCAAACGAAGGTACTTATGTACCTTCCCACAAACTTAAATATCTCACTTAGCAACCCACTTAACTTCAAGACATCTCATTCCAACTTTAAATTAATTTATGTTATCATAAATAACAACATTTTATTTATGGCGCCATCACCGCTACAATATCCCATATAAAACTTACGAGTATCTTAAAGAGAGTATACCAGCCGAGTACGAAGGAGGTATTAAACCAATTTATTGGCTGGGTTATAAAACTGACAAATGTAGGCACTATTAAATCAATTTTGAGGTTTTGTAATAAAATGTTCTTCCGTTTTACCGAAATGAGTAGGCACATATACTTTAAAATGTATGTTAGTCATGATAATTATCGTTGTCATTTAGTCAACATTCAAACTCTATACTAGTTTTATGAAGACGCGGTTGACGCAGACATTGAGCGATTACTTGAATACCTTTTTGACCTTCATAACCCAGTAAACTTTGCAAGACTGGTATTATAATTTCGGTTATCGCGAGCGGCTGTGAAAAATTTACTAACAGCAGCCGGGACCAAGGAGCGTCTGCGAGCGAGCGACCCGCTTTGTTTAACATCGACGCCCGATTTGTGAATAAAATTGGGATTGGCATTTAATCCACCTTTCATACATCATTCATGGACAGCCGATGCCCAGTACTTAAGTTACTACGAAGAATCGACGGAGGACTTTCTTAAAAGCTTGTCTATGTTTTCGAAGTAATCCTACAAATTAAACTGAATTTATGCGAGGTACCGGTTTATTACCGAGGTAAGTTGATATTTCTTTAAAATTCTTTTATGCTTTGGTTTGGTGAGCGGCGAAATTTTTTGTTGGCGTATGTTACTGCTGAGTAAATTCTTAGCTTGAACGTTTAGCGTGTTGTCTAGAAAAAGATTAGTTAATAGCTGGCCTTTTGGGTTTCAACTGAATATCAATATAGCAGCGAAAACTTATAAGTGGGTGTTTTTCACAAAAAATTACCCTAGCAAAATCGGACTGTCCCACAACTTCAAACATTTTTATTTTTGTTTTTTTATATGGCACATGTAGATGCGAAATGCTATATGATTAAGGCAGACATTTTAAAATCAAGTTAAATTGGAAATCACCATAAAAAGACGATAGATATATTTATATTAAAAAAAAAGCACCATAGGAGGTGAAAATTTCGTGTGTCCCACGGTGCTCTCGGAGATTTCGAATACTTCTTACTTGTAGACTATTGAGCTTTGAGTATGTTTAGGTGTTCGAACATAATGTCTTTATGTCTAAAAGTGTGGTTTTGGTCTTTATGTGATTAATTTATAGTTATTTTTAAGAAATATCATTAAATTAACGTTGTCCTACGAAAACCGTAGTACCGGAAAATCCGGTATCGTCACGGTGAATTTGATATCTTACATAAGAAAAAATCTACTAATTTGTGTTTTTTCTACTTTCCTGGCAATATTGTGATCGTATTTTGATACCGTTATTACTCTTTAAACGTCAGTTGCGACAAAGTCTATGACTAAAGTGTTGGTGTCTTCGGCGTGCAGAAAAAGTTTTCTGGATAGTGACAGTATTTAAGAGGTAAATAAACTCATTTTCTTTACTTTGGCATATTGTATTTAAAATATAAACTAACCTATATTAGATTAATAAAGCTAAAAACAATTTAACAGAGTATTAGTTATTTTTAATTTTAAAAGTTTTGTCGTATGAATATGTCACCTCCTGTGCGTCATGTGACATACTACCGGAATAAAATTGTGACGAACTTGAATTATAAAGCTTAGTGTACAACGAAATATTTAATCTTGTAATAGATACTTACCTACGTGTTACCTAATTTTGATAATTGTTTGTACGCACGTAATACCCTTGACGACTTATTGGATTTGAATCTAAATTGATTGTAAAAATTTCTATAGACTACTTATTATCCAATTTTACTACAAAAACTTATACCTTTCTTGTTTCAGATATAAGTTCGCATTTAACATACCTACTCGTATGTATGATCACTCTGCTAGCCGATATATTGATTATTGGGACGTTGACAAAATCCTAACATATTTTGATTTAAATCAATGTTACATTAATAATGCCAGGCAGCGAAAAATCAGCAAGAGTATAAAACTGCAGCATTTTACTCTTGCGATGAGTCAAAGCGATGTTAGAAAAATACTGCAGTACTCCATTTTTTGGTGTTGGTTCCTTTTGTGTGCATTCAATTTATGATCATTTTTCCGAAGACGAGTGCGAGGTTTGTTTGGGCGGAAATAATTAATGGTTATTGGAGAAAGTGTTATTTCGTTCGGTAGAGAATGGCGCTTACCGCAGCAGAAAGAGCGAAGTGATATCGCGAAAAATTAAAGCAAAATCCTGAAAAATATGAAGTCCAGCGCCAAAAACAGTTGGCAAGATTAAAAAAGAATCGGAAAAAGATATCAGAACTTACAGAAGAAGAAAAGATAAAACAACGAAAATTATGGAGAGATGATGAGGAAAATAAAACTTAAAAAAAGTAATAAAGAAAACTTAAAACCGACAAGAGAACCGTTGAAAACACAAACTCACGTAAGCAACTTATTTCGACGAAGATATAAAAATTTGTGCACCAATTACAAGAAAGCTTTAGATAAAATACAGATATTACACAGGATGTTAGAAACCAGCCGCAAACGTTATTACCGCGAAAAACTTTTGCATAAAACAAAGAATCGCGTAATTGAGAAGCTGCAAGCACGTCAAGAAGTATTAGAATATTCTTTAAAAACAGTTTATCAACAAGCAAATACCCAAAAAGAAAATCGACTGTTAAAAAATATAGCAACTAATCAGAATGTAAAAGCTAGCAAGTCAGTTATGGACGTAACAAAATATTTAGGATTAAAAAGCCGGATACGAAAAACAAAAACGAAACTACCAAGGTGTAATATTCCAAAAGATATCGAGACATTTTATAACAGGGATGACATAAGTAGTTGTACAGCGGGAAAGCATGAAACAAGAACAAGAGGGAAAAAAAGATGCAGATAAGGTACCTGGCAGACACATTAGCAAACTTGTACAATATTTATAAAAAAGAAGGAGGAAAGTACAGTTTTACAAGCTTTTTTAGATACAAGCCGTTTTATATTTTATCACCCACGGTTATAAATAGAGAGACATGTTTATGTATAAAACATAGTAATGTAGAAAATATGTTTGCTGCCCTTAAAAAAAAAAATATTTTTAGTTATACAAATCTAGAAGACGTAATTACTCAAACAACCTGTGATAGGAAGTCGTACACCTGTATGTATAGTAAATGTGATGATTGCAAAACTCCTGTGCTTCAATACAAAGTAGAAATACTGGAAGATGATATTACCTGGTTCAAGTGGGAAAGAATAAGTCATAGCTATACAAAATCGGGCAAGAGGTTTGTTACCAAAAAATATTCAAAACAACATAAAAACACATTGTGGAGACCCTAGTTTCTGAGTTTCAAAAAGAACTTCCATCGTTTAAATCTCATATTTATAATTGGAGGCACCAGCAGGGTGAATATCCAAAATGCATTAATGGGTTACATGATAATGAAATAGCCATCTTGTGCGATTTCAGTGAGAACTACGAATGTAAGCTTGGTTCAGAAATACAAGCAATGCATTTTGGAGCTTCAAAAAACAATATATCTTTACATTGTGGCATGATATACTTCAAAAGTAAATCACAATCATTCGTCACCATATCTAACAATACTTGCCATGAACCCAATGCTATCTGGGCCCATTTACTTCCCGTTCTAAAATTCGCAAAGCAGTTGGATCCAAACATAGAAATTATTCATTTTTTTTCCGATGGTCCATGTAGCCAATACAGGCAAAAAAAAATTTTTTTTTAATCAATCTTTTTGCAAACCGAATTAACGCTGGTTACTATACTTGGTCATTCTCAGAGAGTGGTCATGGTAAGGGTGTTGCTGATGGAATCGGTGGAGCAGTTAAACGTCAATTGGACAAACACGTGTCTTATGGTTACGATATAATAGATGCTAAACATGCTCACCAACACCTTGAAAAGAGCATGCAATCAGTAAAATGTTTTTTCATAGCTGATAATGACATTAGCAATATGAAACATCTTATACCAGGCAACATTCGACCTGTTCCTGAAACCATGAAGTTACATCAAATTATGTCAGGAGGGCAAAATACTATATTTTACAGGCAACTGAGTTGCTTTTGCGGTGACCAACGCGGTCTATGTAACTATCATTCTCCGAAAACACATATATTGCTTGAACAAGATCAAAACTCATTAGTTTCAGAAGACTTCAAAGTTCTTGAGAACACCAGTCATGCAACTAACTTTCAAACGCAAGATCAGAAACTCAATATTGAAACAGATCAAAGACTGAAAACTGGTGAAATGTCTTTCAATCAAGATAGTTTGACTCAAGAGGAAGATCTGGCTCAAATTATGGATACTAGTGCGAGTTTATTTCCCAGTGAAACCAGAAAACAAAATTGCCTTGAACCCATTGAGACTGATGATTGTTCCCTGATCAGTGAAATTATTTCTATTGACTCAAGTGTTTTGATTGAACTTACAAATATAATTTTATTTATTTATTTATTTGTAGGTACATAATATAGTATCATAATGAAGGAGTGCTTTGGCATTCGTACTAGGATTACCCTGTATCACGAATGCCGTCACCTTCCTCCGGACCAAATAATATCACTCTATAAAAGTTATAAAAAAAAAAGACATTAACATAATTTACTAATAACTTAAAATAACAAAAATATTAAAATAACATTGAAATTATACAAGACAAAACAGGTGTGAATAGTGTGCGACTGTATGTGTAGTGTGCGTCTGTGTGTAGTGTGCGACTGTGTGTAGTGTGCGACTGTGTGTAGTGCGCGACTATATGTAGAGTGTGTGGTAATGTGTATAGACTGCAACTGTGTGTATAGTGTGCGATTGTGTATGTGTAACATTTGATGATTCTAAGAGTCACCCCAATTTGATAAGTCTCTCAGATTCCTTATAATTGAGACTCTTAAGCCAGTCACTAACAGCGATTTTGCACTGATGTCGGGTAAGTAGGCAGATATCTAAGACCGCATTTATTTTATTATAAACATGTGAACCCAAAATCCAGTAATGCCTTTGAGCTAGAGTAGATTTGTGCCTCTCTGTGTTGCACAACCACGTTCTTTTGCGCTTTCCTTCTCGTAATTTTAAGGCCTGTGATATGGTGGTGTGTTTGCGTAATGTTATTTGGAGCACAAATAGTTGTCTAGTCGTTAAGACCTGAAGGGTTTTCTGCACATGACTTTTAGGACTGCTCTTTGTGCCCGCTCTAAACGTAACATACTGACTGCAAAGGTGCCACCCCAGGCAGAAATACAGTAGCCCAGCAAAGATTGGGCAAGCGCAAAGTAAACTGTTTTCAATGTTTTGGTATCCGCTACAGATCTGAGACTCTTGAACACATAAATGAGTTTACGGATACGAGGAACTAGTGCATCAATATGGTTTTTCCAGCTTAGCAAACAATCCACCTGAACCCCAAGGTACTTTACACTTAAGCTGTTCCCAATGGACAAACAATCGCAATAGGGGTTTGCAGAATCGCAGCCATGTGCCCGTACGGAAAATGTCTCTGGTTGGGATTTTTTTGATAAAGAAAAACATACAACTGATGTTTTAGCAAGGTTAAGTGTTAAAAGGTTATTAGACAACCAATCCATAACTAGCCTAAGATTGTCCTCAGCGTATATTTTGACCTGCTCCCAGTCTGAACCATCAACTAGCAGTGCTGTGTCATCAGCATATGACAGAATTTTAGAATAGAATAGAATAGAATAGAATAAACTTTTATTGTAAAAACATGAGTATACATCAAATGTGTAAGGTCTTAAAATAAAAACAGTTATTAGATCTACATGTTTTGCCATTCATGGCGTACAAAAACATAATAATTTCGGTTTACAATAAACCAAAAAAATAAAATAAAGACAATTTGAGTTTACACAGCAAGCTATGAAATTAATAAACTAAATCTTAATGCTAATAAATAATGGAAGTTAGTATTTATACATTTTAGAGACAAGTTGTGAAAATGTTGTAATTGTAGGTTAATCTATTGGATTATTTGTGGTCATTTAAAAATTCTGATATGGAATAATAGCATTTGGCTATGAGATATTTTTTTAAATGTATTTTAAACAAAGCAGTAGGCATTTGTTTAATAGTTTTAGGAATTTTATTATAAATGATTGGTGCTAAACCAAAAATACTCTTTTGCATCAATGCCGTCGTTGATTTTGGTACACATAATCTACTATTATCCCGCCGATTACGAATACAGACGTCTGATAATTTCTTAAATAGTTTTGGATTGGTTCTTATAAAATTTGCTATTTCATAAATAAATACGGAAGGTAGAGTTAAAATGTTATAATCAATAAAATACTGTTTGCAACTATCAGTTATTTTCAATCCAAACATAGCCCTAATACACCTCTTTTGTGACTTGAAGATAATTTCTTTATTCGTAGAATTTCCCCAAAATATAACTCCAAACCTCAATAAGGAGCCGACGATACCATGATAGGCAGTTATAAGTGCATTGGTACTTATAATTGGTTTTAATTTATATAGGGCATAGCCAGAAGAACATACTCTATTATTTAATTCTTCTATGTGTGCTTTCCAGTTCAAGTGTTTGTCAATGGTTACACCTAAAAATTTAGCTGTGTCTACCCTTTTTATAACAGTTGATTTGGATTGAACATTAATATTTGGTGCTGCTAGACGTTGACTGAAGAACATAATTTTAGTTTTTTCAAGATTTATTTTTAAATTATTGTTATCTAACCAGTTAATTATTGAATTGATTGTAGTATTAATTTCATTTTGATAGCTATCTTCATTTATAGAATTAATTGTGACTGTGCTGTCATCGGCAAATAGGGATACTGGATAATTAGTTACTAATGGCAAGTCATTTATGTAAATTATGAATAACAAAGGGCCCAATACGCTCCCTTGCGGGACTCCATATCTAGATATACGTTTTCTTGATGCATATGTTTCTTCTTTTTTGGTATTAATATTTATTCTGGAAATTTCAGTATATTGTTTACGATTTTTTAGATAAGATTCTATGAGATTGAGTAAATTGCCTCTAATGCCATAAGCTTCCAGTTTACGGAGGAGAATGTCATGATTGACATAATCGAAAGCCTGGGTCATATCGCAGTAAATGGAACATACCGGCGTCCTTTTATCCATGTTACCCATGACGTTATTTATGAAATCAAAAATAGCCATATTTATTGTTTTATTTTTGCGGAAACCTTTCTGGTCTACTGTAAGAATGTTGAATTTTTCTAAATAATTATAGATTTGATTATATATGTATTTTTCAAAAACTTTAGAAATTATAGGAATAAGTGCAATATGTCTGTAACAGTTCATACTCTGCTTATTGCATTTTTTGAAGATGGGTTTAATGATGGCAGTTTTTAGACTTTCCGGGTATAGTCCAGCGGTTATACACATATTAATAATATGACTTAGGTGGTCACAAATATGATAAGCAATAGACTTTAGGATTCTAGTAGAGATCCCATCATATCCAACACTTGTAGTATTTTTAAGCGATCTTATAATTTGAAGTATGTCGTATGGAGTACTTGGTGCCATAAACATAGATTGATTAGATTTGGAAATATTTACGGTTACATCCTTACCAGCTTCTGGTATTGGTGTTATCTTTTCTATGAAGAAGTTGTTAAAAGCATTCGCAATCTCTCGCGGCTTGGTTATAGTTTTATGATTTGTTTCAATGGAAGTGATACTGCTCTTTGGTAAATTGAGTTTAGACCTATTTATAATGGCCCATGTGGCTTTGGATTTGTTAGCAGAAGATTTTATTTTATGATTGTTTTGTGCTCGTTAGTATGGGGCAGAGCTAGCATGCATAGATTGTTAATGTAAATTAAAAACAAGGTGGGACCCAGCACACTGCCCTGGGGCACACCGTACGTGATCTGCTGCTCATTGCTAATAAGAGAACCGATCTTAACGGTCTGACTGCGTTCAGCAAGATAATTACGGAAGATATCAAGAACAACCCCTCTAATTCCTATGGATTCTAGTCTATCGAGAAGGATGGGCACCGAGACAGTGTCAAAAGCCTTGGACAGATCCAGAAAAATACCGATGCATTTGTTGCCAGAATCAAGTTTCCTACTGATATGTTCTGTCAAATCAATAATAGCATCTTCAGTAGACCTACCACGTCTAAATCTAAACTGATTTTGTGAAAGAATATTGTTTGTATTTAAGAAGCTAATTAAACGTGTATTGAGTGCTTTCTCTATAACTTTAGAGATTGTGGTCAATACTGAGATCGGTCTGTAGTTCGTGACACTGCCTCTATCCCCACTCTTAAAGATAGGATGCACAAGAGCTCTCTTGAATACCTTAGGAAATGCACCGTTCGAGAAACACAAATTTATAACATGTGTAAGGGAAGGCAAAATAAATGTTCGTATTTCTTTCAGAAAATTGGCTGAGATTCCGTCCCATCCTACTGCACAATTGTTGCGAAGACCCATTATAATTATCTCAACCTCTCTCCCATCAACATCCATCAAAGCCATCGAGTTACCTGTCATGTTAAGAACCTGTTTATTCCTTGCAGGTGAAAAGGGAGTCGGGGTAGTATTCGAATTACTCTGTTTTTGCTTAGAAATTATAGAGAGAGCTAAATTTTTCCCTATGCTAACGAAAAAGTCATTAACAACATTTATGGAAGAAATTGGATCATTTGAAATATTCAGCAATTCATCAGGTGCGGGTTTTTGCCGATTAAGCTGAGCAATATTCTTAATAACATTCCACGTAGCTTTAGGATCACCCTTTGCCTTTTCAAACTCATCCTGCTCGTGGACTTTCTTTAGTTTTTTAAAAAGTAAATTGCAATAGTTACGATACCTAGTGTACGTGACACGCTTCACCATATTCTCAATGTCTTTTTTTGATTCCATGTGCAATTTATCGCGATTTTTAATGCATCTTAAAAGGCCAGGCGTTATCCATGGCTTAATAATTATTTGCTTATGCGGAATCGTAACATTTTTAGTGTTAGTCATAACTATATTAGATAACATGGAAACGAGGTTTTCGGCTGCAAGGTTAGCATCATTTGATGAAATAATTGAGGTGAAATCTGTATTTTTAACATCAGTTTTTGCGGATTTTATGTCTAATCTACTCACGGTTTTCATAGTTTTATTACGGTTCAGTCTTAGATCAACACAGAGCAAAGTTGGAAAATGATCAGTAATACATGTATTTAATACAAAAACCTTTGAGATATGATTAGTTTTAAGCATTATATGATCGAGACAGCTCTCGCCCCGGGTAGGTATCTCATTTGCTGGTAGGAGGCCATGGGAGGCTGTCAGACTAAGGTACTCGTCTGCATGGAGATCACATCTGTTCGGGCTGATGTTGATATTGATATCCCCCATTATAACAACAGTTTTGAATGAGCTTAAAGAAGATAGGACATCATTTAGGCTATTCAAAAAACTGTCAATTTGTTTGTATGAAGGGGAACGATACATAGCAATAATAGCTGTACTCTGTTGTTTAATTACAAGACAGTTTCCATCAACAAAAGGAGGTTCAGTACATGTATAAGAATTAAGCTGCGTGGATACGTAAACAACCACTCTGTCGTTCTGATTGTAAAATTTGGATTTATGCGAAACGAAGCCAGGAAGCTCGGGTATGTTCGTAACTTTACTCAGCCAGCACTCTGATAGCACAATTACATCGCAGCTTAAGTCCATGCTCATTAATAAAACATTTAGTTCATCGAAGTTACAATTTAGACTGCGTATGTTCATGTGTAAGATGTTCATAGTTTTTGCAACTCCTAAATACTTAGAACACTGACCCGGTTCGGTAACACACGATGTGGCAATATGAATGTTATCAATGCAGTATTGGCTACAGTATTCAAATCGAAGTTTAAGGTGGCCATTGGTAACAAGATGGCAGTACTGTAGTAATCTTTGAATTTGAACAAACTAGGCAAATATTATTAAGCATAATAACATGGTGCATTTTTTGGCCATTTTGCAGCTCTAAAATGAGCAAGTGAGCATGTGTGAAGGTTAGTTTATGTATTTTGTTTATGATGTGGGTAGGAGGAAAAAAAACCCTTCCATTTAACCCGAGGTACTTATGAACATTCAGTTGATAAGTTAATATTGGCTCAATCGTACGTAAATCGCTGTTTGTAGTTTGTGTTTTTATATTGAAAGGTGTTTGTTTTGTGTCGGTATTTAAGTTGTATGTCTTTGTGTGTGTGATTATTCTACTGTAATATAAAATTTGTGTCACTTTTTGTTTAATAATGTAATACAATATGCTTTTAAATGATACGACAATTTTAAAACTTATGAATGACCTAGAAGCTTTAGATGTATCAGCACTACCACAAAATGAGGTTTTACACTGTAGTCCTGAACACAATATTGAAGAACCCTAGTACTTCTACAGGCTTGAAACAAAATATTGATTCAGAGAATTTAAATGTACCTAGAAAACGGGCAAAGGTAATGACACCAGTAAAGAGCGATAGTTACAGGACCGGTAGAGACACCAGGAAATCAGGATCACTAAAAACTGTAGTTTCAAGGTACTTTTTATGTAATTTATGTAAACGTCGAAAATTTTTTGTACCTACAGATATGACTCGCTGTGTTGCATGTAAAAATTGGGTTTGCAGCTTGTGTTGTGGCCATCCCTCAGTTATCGACTATATTTGCGACATATGTTATGGATCTGAATAATACAATTATTCAAATGTGTACGTAGAACGTTCGTTTAAATTATGATTGAATGGTTGATTGAAGTAGGATGATGATATCTAAAATTAGTACACAGTAATATTAAACGTTATTATCTTTGTCGAGAAGAATATTAAAGTTCCTATGATTCCAAAGTAATTGTGATAATCCTGTAGGTGTAAGTAAAAATATAAAATAATCACCAACGACTACTAAGTTGGTTCTCGTAATATAAGTTATGTGATCTCAAATTGGTAATGCTTTTAATGTAATTTTATGTATATAACAAAAGGTTTAATGAATATTAAATATTAATAATATTAATTTTACGCTCTTTGTGATTGTGTTTTAAATTGGCAGTGTGGATACTGCTCAAATTATTCCTATTCGTCACGCAATTTTCGTAATAGTCACTGTCCTATATTCTAAATTGTACAAAACTAGTTTTAAAAGTATCTAGATTTCTTTAGAGTATTAAGTTTTGTCACTATTAGAATTTCGTTATTGTCGAAAATTCCTCACTTTGCTTGATTTTTTAATTTGTAACACGTATCATTAGTAAACAACAACTTTTCGAGGGCGATGTGTCTAAGAAGTGACAAAAATGAAACTATTTGGCTGATTATTGCGATAGAATTATGCTAACTTTTTGTTATTTTTGGAAACATTTTAAGCATATCTTTATGCTAATATAAGTTGATTTTGTTTCAATACCTGGTTGTTTTATTTCTGACTGATTATATTGTGTGACGTACAGTAACAATTTGCGTCATGTATTGACCGAAAAACTTGAATATTTCTCATAATTACGTTTAAATTTTAATTTAAATAGCATATTTAGCTAGTTAATTACATATTCTTTGATACCAGAGTAAATTTAAGCAATTTCATTTAATCCCAAAATTATATTTCCTGATCGTCACGGGGTCAATTTTTCTGAAAATCACCCAAGTACATATTCCATCAGCTCTAACAAGACTACTTCCAATAACTAGGATATGCGGTAAAATATTTTTCAGGAGAAAAATATCTATCACAGCATCCAGCGTCAATTAATAGTCTCTAGGTAAAACCGCGAACGGATAGATATGGCGAAACAATCAGTGTTCCTTGTTTTACTATGAGATACGAAAAAAAAAGAAACGTAAATAAATAAAGGCCAGGACCTGTCTACCCCAGAAACCACACGACTACAACAAATCCTAGACCGCATTCAAGTTTAAATATTTGACATACACAGATGTTAAATCGTTAGCAGCAGCTTTGGGCACAAGAGGTCTTTGA
Source organism: Tholera decimalis (assembly GCA_943138885.2). Lineage (NCBI taxonomy): Eukaryota > Metazoa > Arthropoda > Insecta > Lepidoptera > Noctuidae > Tholera > Tholera decimalis. Next base: position 19,922,398 of record OW964575.2, read on the forward strand.
TGTTACCCGGAAAATGTTAGCAGTCACAGTATTCTTCTGACTTATTATTTAACAGTTAGATTCCTAATCAGATTTAAATGTCGACAAACTCCTGCCTTTTGATGTTTAAATTAAGAATGGACGATGAACCACAGTTTAAGTCATAACCTCATTAGTCTAAAAAGTTCGAAATTTCAGAATGGCGTGGTTAGCGTGATGAGGTGGCGGGTTAGAGTTCTAGGCACAGAAAGTTATAACAGGTTTCTGACTGATTTCGTGGTACCACATTGTAGCGTGGTAGTCGATTAAACTAGAATCGATTACCACACTCCTCCCTAATGTCTATGGTTTCACTGAGTGACAACACTTATGCGGTGCCGGCTATAAATTCTAATCCCCGGTCTGCTGAGTTCTTTTTTACACCGCCTACTAATACAAGTAACTAATATTGAAACCCCTCTGTGCCCAAGGGTAAGTGCTCAAACGTATCTGCCATTTTTCTCCATCTTGCCAATCGCAATCCTCTTATTTCGCCATAATCTGCAGCGTTTGTAAATTTATATAATTGCCCGGTTGTCAAGATGGCTTCCGTCTAGAACATCACTGTGCTATTTCATTGTCATCTGTTTTCCACTAGTGATTCTAAATTTGTGAAGCGTCCGCAGGTCGCAGCATTGCTTTCCTGCTGTGTCATAGCAGCTACGAGCTTAAACGCCTTGCCACGCGGTTACCTTCTATTATGTTGCACGCGGCATGCGCACGCTTATCTTTAACCTTTGTGAACCGCCACGATGGTGAGTTTCCTTCGTTTCCCTGAAGCTGTTCCTTGGGCTTACGGCTGGGAGACGCACGCATCGCTGGCGCTCACGAATCCTGGCACCACGCTTACGGAAGCACCCTTCGTGTTGATTCCAGGGTTTTCCTTTTTACTGCCTTCATCTCTGATATCAACTACGTCAACGTCTGCCACGCGACGGGTGTCACCGCTGCCTCCGCGTATAACCGCTAGAGAGACGCCCTGTCGCGTGGTCTGCCTGCATAACCTCTGCACCTACCACGTGCGAGTTGGGTGTCAACGCTGCCTCCGCGGCTAACCGCAGGAGAGACATCCTCTCGCGTGGCCTGCCCTGCATAACCTCTGCGTCTGACACGTGGTCGCTGCCGGCTTCGGGGTCGGCCCGTCGGTCTGCGTGCGTCACGGCCTAAGCCCAGGGCAGTACCTTGCACAAACCTACAACCAGAGGAACACCTTGGTGAACTGAATCCCCCCCCCCCCCTCTACCGAATAAATGCTGTAAACTTCTGTAGTCATCTTTCAATTCTACCACCTAAACCTCTACGCCACAACATACTGCATTAAATGGGCCATAAACATAATGCTTACTTACTTATTTTAATATATTTTATCTACAGAACTCTGTAATGTACTATTATGGGCTTTATGCAATTACGTAAAATTTGGCATCTATGGACTGGAATACATCTTAGCAATTTTTTTTCAGATTTTTGCTAATACAAGATATTTTTATTTAATTAAGGTAGGTTAACTCTAGGTAAGCATGCTCCATCTTCGACCACATCATCACTTACCATCAGGTGAGCTAGTGGTCATACGCGAACCTACAGTCAATAAAAAAAAATATGTATAGAATTTTAGGTATTAATTTTCTTCTTCAATAACTACGTTTTGATAAACGAAATTTCATATCAATGACACAGTTACATAACGCAAAAAATAGCTTTCATTTAATACATCAATGACTCAATAGTCCCACTCGTTGAAAACATATTTCATAAAATCAGTAAATCTTTTCTGCTATAAAATTTTGATTTTTTGATTACCGAGACATTGCTTGAGAGCATCGATATGTATAAATAAAATTAAGCTGTCTGTCTGTGATTTGAAAATAACTGTGGTTTTCTAAATTATTTCCAGTTATTTACACGATAGGTAAACACAAAGTTTTTAAAGGCTGAACCGATTTTGATGGGATGGAAAGTAGATGAGATTAGAGGGTAATGTATAGACTACTTATGAATTAAGGAATTCCCACGGGATCGGGATATACGAGGAAAACCGTCCCACGCAAACGAAATTACGTGCACAGATAGTTATAAACATACCCTAAACAATAACTTTAATATAAACGTCTTAACATTAATATTTCCAGATTCTTCGAAAACCCCGAAAACTTAAAAAATCATGAAGACAGGGAAAACAACACCAACTAAAATTTGCTTGTAGCCTGAAGCGGTCGCCTCCTTCTGCGAAACAGTCATGCTTTCGAAGGAGGAGGCGGGCCGCGTGAGGGAGAGGATGGCGTCCTCCCTCCAGCCCAGCCGCAGTGGTAGACGCCCACGGCGTCGGACGTCGGCCGACGATCTCCGGCCACCGTAGGCGCGGGCATGCGGACAGCGAGTAAAGGGCAACTCGCTGTCCGACCATGGACCATGCCCGGGTCGACGGCGCGTCGTGTTCCACGCGCGCCTCAAAGAGCATCAGCAACATGACGAGGCCCCCTCTGCAGAGGGCCGAAGCCCGCCGGGGTCGTGGGACTCATCCCGTTACCGTGGCCCCGGTATGTAAAGGGTTATTGAAGGAACACCGTGGATTTTAGTCAGTAAAAGTCTGACAGTCCCTCCCACCCTGCCCGGAGTGGGAGGACTTATTTGATAATTTTACCACGTTAAAAACAAAAAAAAAAAAAAAGGCTTCATCTTTACACTTGTAATATTCTAGGCTAGGCCTTATTTTTTCCTCTACCACTTTCACGACGAGATTAAGAATGAAGAAAAAAGTGATAAAGAATAATTGACCATTCCATGTAAAAAGTTTTCAATCAATCCGTGTCACAGACTAAGAGGAAGAATTACTTAATTGGATTTCGGAGATAATGGATTTTTTTATTCAATAGCTTAGTAGTCTTGCCGATAGATTATCGGATGTAGGGCGTCCAATCCCGCAGCCTGAATTCAATCTCGGTATTTGCGGGATCCCGCATATTGAAAATATTCACATTTATAAAGGCAAATAAAACAATGAATTAATCAACTAACTCCACGTTTATTTACGTATTACTATTAGTATGAGATCAATCAAATTACACCGTTTATTTATCACAAAAAACAATGAATTTATCTACTAACTCCATATTTATTCCAGTATTACTACTAGTATGAGATCAATCAAATTACACAATTTATTTATCACAAAAAAAAAAACAATGAATTAATCAACTAACTCCACATTTATTTACGTATTACTATTAGTATGAGATCAATCAAATTACACCGTTTTTTCTTCACAGAAAACAGTAACAAATACTGAATAAAAAACTTTATTGATATTTTAGGCTACATATTTAGGCTACCACTAACTGAAATTCGGCTATATTAGGCTACATAAGCTTTGAAAAACGGGCGACAACGGCCCCCGCGTTTTTTGCAACACTGCCGGCCGTTAGTCATAGTCACCGAGCGATCGCGCTCGCGAGAGGTTGTATGCATGCTTTTTTCAGTCCCGCAAATCCCGCGGATCCCGCGCCCGTAATCCCGCATCACGCGGGATTGGAAAATGACACGGGATCCCGCAATACTAAGATCTTGGTATTCCGGGATTGGACGCCCTAATCGGATGGATAGTGGGAGTCTGTGTTTCCTGATAGCTATATCCTGGGAGTCTAAGTCATGAGTGAAACTGGTACTTCTAGGTAAGCGTGCTACATCATCGCTTACCATTAGATGGTGGTTAACCAAGAGCCTATCAACAATAAAAAAGTGTTCACTGCCAAGTATGTTTGTCTTCCGATTCTGGGTGGGACAAGACGAAAAGATCATTGAAGTAATTTACTTTTTCCCGACTGCAAAGGAAGGGTTATGTTTTTCGCGCGTATCTTGTATGTATGTATGTATGTATGTATGTATGTATGTAATATTCTTTATTACCTCATATATCCAGAACCGCTGAACGGATTCACATAATTGACATATCGTTAGATCCTTCTTAGCAGCCCAAGTGTTCTTAGATAGGTGACATTTGAAAAAAACAAACGAGGCGGCTGTGCGAAGCCATTATACACAATGAAAAAAAAAATTTTTTTTTTGGAATACTGCAATATGGGTATCAAATTAAAGGGCTTAACACAAGGATTTCAAAAAGGTATATCATATTTATCATTAGTGTAATACTAGCAAAAATAATACAAAGAGAAAGTTTAAAAATATGGACTTAGCTCTTTCACTTTCTGAATCCGGTGGGGTGCCATTGTGACACGACCAGGAAAACTATAAAAATGTTAATTAATATTTTAACTAAAAAGATGAAAAAAAAAGGTTTTTTAAAGAATCTAAAAAACCCGACTGCTCAACTGAAATGCAAGAGACAAGCACATTTTTATTTTAAAAAGTGACAAGCAGGCGGACCCATCCTATTAATAAAAAAAGTTCAATTGGGTCTCGCCTGCTTGTCACTTTTTAAAATAAAAATGTGCTTGTCTCTTGCATTTCAGTTGAGCAGTCGGGTTTTTTAGATTCTTTAAATAACTTTTTTTTATAATAACTTGACGAATGCCAAAACACAGGCGGTAAATATTAGTCTTGCCCAAACGAGAGTCTCGCAAGAATCTTGCAATTAGCGATTATCCTATTGCTATTTATTAAACGGTAGTTGAGATCTCAGAACAATGTAACAGACTCTGTTACATTGTTAGTAAATATATGTTACAAAACTTTACTAACTTAGCTTAACTTTTATAAAACGTTACAGTCACAAAATAACTTTAATTAATATCAAGTGACCTTGCAGTATTCATCCTAGTATTGAGAGCAAAGCTTTTCCGGCGTTTGGGCAACTTAGTTGGTGCTAGCTTATTTTACAGTAGACACTTTTAAACTATGTATGTGGTATGTGCAATCGAAACGTGAATAGATACATACATTTATGTATGTACGTAGTTCAGACTCTAGTCATTGACATTATTGTCATTTAATAGGTGGCGGGATTAGAATCAAATGATTAAAATTAATTGATTGATTGATTGATTAATTGATTGATTAGAATCAAATAAAATTTAAATGTTTGTCTGTGATTTCAAAATAAGTGTTTATTCAAGTGATTTTACACAATACTTAGCCACAGCACGGGAATAGAATCGTCGTAATTACTAAGTTTTTATTATGTTGCTATTTCACGAATGTAGATAAGGTATCACCATTTGCCTAGTATTAAAAAACCCATGCGTAACAGTCGAAGCCATTATACTACGCGGCAGATCACCAATAAGGTGAACTGACAAAAAAAAACGAGACATTCAACGGACCACTGCACGTATTTACAAGGCGAGCGAGAGTTTGTGAAGAGTGCTATAGTGTCGGATTGTGAGGTAGACCACTAAAATCGACGTCACGACCACGACTGCTCTGCAAAGTATAATAATGCCAAAGGAGAAGAATGTGTCTAAGGCGACAAAGTACTCGCTTTCAACAAACGACTTCGTCGCTCAAAGAAAATGAATGCCCATTTGGCTAGCCTACAAGACTTTCTCCTTATTACTTTCCTATAACCTCAAGCAATGTTGCCAAAAACCTTATTAGGCGTAGGATGATTCTCGTGAGTATCTCAAATTACATTGGGTCAAATTTACCCTTAATTACCTACATTATACATGCAGAAATTTAGATTTTAGTTCTTTTTTGTGTAAATAAAGGTCAGTCTAATAACTTTTGTATCCGTCTTATTATCATGGTTGAATTGGTGAAATTAAAGGAATCTTGAAGATGTTTTATTGTAGTACTCGAGGAATGTATAACACTTTTCCAGGAATGTCAAAACGAGATACAACCCAAAATGCAAGGACAACTAATGGAACAGGATGGGTTTTTACCCGACTGCAAAGGAACGGTTATGTTTTTCGCGCGTAGGTATCATGTATGTATGTATGTTTGTAATATTATTTATTACCTCATATTTACAGAACCGCTGAACGGATTCACATAATTGAGGTATCATTAGATTTGTCTTAGCAGCTCAAGTGTTTTTAGATAGGTGACATTTGAAAAAATTAAACATGACAGCTGTGCGAAGCCATTATACATAATGAAAAAAAAAAAATTTTTTAATACTGCAATGTGGGTATCAAATTAAAGGGCGTAACACAAGGATTTCAAAAAGGTACAATTATCATGTTTATCATTAGTGTAATACTAGCAAAAATAATACAAAGAGAAAGTTTCAAAATATGGACTTTAGCTCTTTCACTTTTTGAATCCTTTAGGGTTCCATTTTGACACGACCGGGAATACTATAAAAATGTTAATTAATATTTTAACTAAAAAGTTGAAAAGAAAAAGTAATTTAAAAAATCTAAAAAAACTGACTACTCAACTGAAATGCAAGAAACAAGCACATTTTTAGGAAACAACCCATTAAAAAAAAATTTAAGATAAGGTTAAGAAGGAAAGATAAGGAAAATATAACAATAATAATACTTCCGCAAATATAAGGAAAGAGTCTTCCTAGCACTTACGAAAAACGATAAAGGGAATTTTCAAGTCAAATTATAGGAAAATGTTATCCGTCAGTACCAGCTTATCGTGACCAAAACGTTCATGCCATCGATCATCGCGGTCTTGGAAATCAAATCGCCTATAGCGAACTCACCACATTGCAAGGTAACGTCTTGTGGGCTATAACTTGATTGTGAACGATGGGTACGGCCGATGTTGGCGTATTGGATTCAATCTCCAATGCGCAAGCATTGGTATGACGTGTGTAGGGTTCGTTGTTCCTTGCTAAACTAATTATTATTTTTTATTTTTTTTTTCAACTAAATTGTATAGGTAAAGAAATACAGAGCTTATATTGATAATAGAGCGCTTTGTTATATCGTTGGCCAATAATAGGATACTCTGTCTAATGCGAATAACAATAACGATTTACGGTTAGGTTTGCATGACATACAATTTGACGGTTTTGTGCCAGAATCGTTAAAAATAAGTAATTTTTTTTTCATATCAGTATTCTACCACGCTCCAAGTATTTAGTTCCACATAATTAATAAACTCCTCTGTTTTTGAAATAACAAACATCAAATTCAAGCTTTCACAGCAACAACCGCTGTACATAAACTTACTTGAACTCAGGCCCAGTGTAGGCCAAAGAGGAATTTTGGACAATCCATTTCTGAAGTACAGCGAGCTAACTTTTAGAGAGCTCCAGATAAACGGGTCTTAATCAAATTATAAGCAAGCTTTTATTTTATGCCGACCTCTTGGCATTGGTCCAAGTATTCCAAAGTGTTCCAGCTTAGTCAGGCCATGGTTTTATGAATATTGGCGAGATTATTGCTGTGTGCAGCCATGGAGGATCAAGGTTCAGTATTAGTTGAAAAATGGAGAGCAGTACCTAACTTCTTGGACAGATAAGATGGTTTGGAATTAATATTTAAATCAACTCTGTGTTAACTGACAGTTTCCTTTATACCGTTCCATCACGGTGTTTAAAATAAACTGTTCAAACTCAAGGTTTGCCAGCGTAATTGCAACTATTTTCTACCCGCAGCTACGCTTGAGTGGACAACAATGAAAATGTATTCAATTTTAAAGTGGTTTCGCAGATCCCCCGTGGTTGCCAAACAAGTGATGGACATCTATCTAATCGATAAATCGGGCTCGGATGCCTATTTACTCTTGCCTTAAAGGCTGAGAGGTCATAAGAGGCAGGGAACACAGAAGCCGGCAGAGAGTTCCACAACTTGGCATTGGGATCAAACCAAATCAATGATCTTACATGTACCTGGAGCGCTTGACACTACTAACGAGTTTGAGTGGTTAAGCGATTGATTCGTATAGTGCTACTATTCTCCTCACCCTCTTTTAAAAGTTACCGCGCGAAAATCAAGAAAGACTTCAGAAATAAACGACAAAACATATCGTCTTACCAAACCACTAAATAATCCATTTCGATATCAAAAAGTAATCATCCATTCAAGTAATTGCCACTAAGTATAAGTGGAGCTACGTCTCAGTACTCGTACGGCAAGTAGCTGGCCTAATAGTTTACATAAAAACATATGGTAGACGATACAAACATATCTCTTACTAGCTTGTGCCAGCGGCTTCGCCCGCGTAGGAAGTTTTTCCCGTGTAAATCCCGATCCCGTGGGAATTTCGCAAAATCCTTTCTTAGCGGATGCCTACGTCATAACATCTACCTGCGTGCCAAATTTCAGCCCGATCCCTCCAGTGGTTTGGGCTGTGCGTTGATAGATCACTATGTCAGTCAGTCAGTCAGTCAGTCAGTCAGTCACCTTTGAGTTATATATATTTACATTATGTACAAAGGTCTATTTGGTAGGATGCCAGTGGCAGAACTGTACCTTTTCTAGGAAGGTTTTTGTTGGATCTCATCGTGATGTGATCTTAGTTTTATGAGGAAGGCCGTGCACAGTGTGAAATTTTAATGAAATAATCAATCAATCAATCAATAAATCATTTATTCTCTCTCCACAAAGTTGCCTTATAATATAATTAATTTAGGTACAATTTCATAAGCTGTACTCTTTGTGAGAGACTGGTGCCTGAAATAGGTTTTTGGAAAAAAAACCTGTGTTACAGGTCACCAGGCCCCTTCACGGCTAGAATAAGCTTTTAATTTGGTGCCGTCTAAGGACAAAGGAGTAAACAATATTAAAAAAGAAAATAAATAAATAATAGAAATGTAGCTATAACATAAAAGAAAAAAATATTAAAACTACAACTAAACAGAAATTATTGACTCGGCTTATGAGATCGGGTGTGTGAGTGAGAAGTGTAGTATCAGTGAGGTTGTATGTGATATGTTTTGTTTAGGTGAGGAGTGTGAGTGTGTGTAGAGGTGAATGAAGTATGTATTTGTAATAATGTATGTGAGGCAAATATTGAGATGAGGAGTAGCTGTGAATGGAGTTAGTTTATTTCAGAATGGTTAAAAGATTCTCTGTTTTCTGATAGTCAAGGGTTTTCAGGTGCTTTTTTATTGCTATAATACAGCTTGATTTGGTTTTAGGATATTAGGATAGATAGAGATTTAGGTGTTTGTTAAGCTTATTATAGAGATATTGTCCGAGGAAACAGAAGAACTTTCAGGGAGTGAGGATTTGAATTGGGCCGTGGGACACACTACCCTTTCGTCACTTGTCTTTATGTAGGTTAGCATCAAACTGCAGCTGAGAATGTTTTTTCATTAAAGTGTGTAGTGAAATGAGATTATTATAAAAGTGTGTGATGTGATGATGAAATAATTATATTCATACGATTTCAAATCATTTCTGATGGACTAGTTCACGCGTTAAACATATCATACACTCTTTTGATACAGCACTGGTTTAACATTTCATTTATTTAATAGCCTAGGCCGCGACTTTTTTCGCGTGAATTACGGGATGAATGTAATCTACATGTTGTCCTATAAACTTTTACATTCTAGTAAAAGTTCCATCAAAATCGGTTCAGTCGCTCCAAAGATTGGACCGGACAAACAGAAAATTACACATACAATTTCATAAAAGTTTGTTAGTGTTTTAATAACTTGTAAATAAATAACTTAAATATTGAATAACTTTTAAATATCCCACCTTAATTACTTTGTCAAAAATAACTTTCATCAAACATTGTCCTTGAAATCTAGGTAAATGAAAATAGTTTAGAAATACTTCTCCCATGCACACAAAAGAGCATGGCAAGGCTGGATTTATGCATAGAACGCAGTTTTCAGTATCATAAATTATGAATTATAAGGTTCACATACTAGGTACCGTTATGAGACGGAACTATATCGTCAGCTGGGACAGGATGCATTACCTTTGGGATAGGCTAAGGTGTTAAAATGAAGGCAGAATAAATCATTTTTAGATTGGGCTACCACGATGATTGAACTGGTATTTTATGGTTGATTTTTAGTATCGTTTTATAGAGCAGCTCGTGGTCAAATAATAATGCATTTATGGTGGTTGTAAAATTTGAAGTGATTGGACAGGTATCAAAGTAAGACTTGGTTTAACAAAATTTTAAAGAGGTCTCATACTGTGGGTGTTGAAAACTGTATATGTTGTAGCCATGTTCATCTTTAACTTAGTTATTCTTCTAATCTGTCTGTCTGTTTCTGTGTGCGTGTTTTCATATTTTTTTGCATATAGGCCTTTCTATCTCGAGGAGCTCTTATCTAATAATAGCCACAGGTGTTGATCTTCAAAGTTAAACAACGCTTGACGAGGTCAAACCCTGGATGGGTGATCTTAACATGACGAGATGCCTATATGCCTCGAAAAGCACATTAAACCGTTGGTCCGGGCGATCTTGTGACCATCGACCATACCAACCACCACTAAGTTATTGACCGCCTGTATTTTTAATACATTCTAGGAAACATGCCTTAGGCTGCGTTTCCACCAGAGATGTGCGAGGATGCGTAGCGAGGGATGTGTTCGTAAAGAACCAATAGAATCGCTTCATTTACCTCGCCTCGGTCAGCACAGCTCTGGTGGAAACGGCTCAGCGGAGCTAGATTTTTGCGCATACAAAACAAGCGAGGGATGTGTGTGAGGGATGTGTGCGAGAGATGTGTTGCGAGGGATGTGTTACGAGGAATATGTGTTGAGAAGGATGTGTTGCGAGGTTTGCACATCCTCGCACCACACATTAATGCGCATTTTCACAGCTCTGCTACACATCCTCGTAGGCACATTTTCATCGCACAGCTTTGGTGGAAACACCCACACATTTTCACAGCACAGCTAGACATCCTCGCACGACACATTTCCATCGCACATCTCTGGTGGAAATGCACCCTTAGGCTGCGTTTCCACCAGAGATGTGCGAGGATGCATAGCGAGGGATGTGTTCGTAAAGAACCAATAGAATCGCTTCATTTACCTCGCCTCGGTCAGCACAGCTCTGGTGGAAACGGCTCAGCGGAGCTAGATTTTTGCGCATACAAAACAAGCGAGGGATGTGTGCGAGGGATGTGTGCGAGGGATGTGTGCGAGAGATGTGTTGCGAGGGATGTGTTGCGAGGAATGTGTATTGAGAAGGATATGTTGCGAGGTTTGCGCATCCTCGCACCATACATTAATGCGCATTTTCACAGCTCCGCTACACATCCTCGTAGGCACATTTTCATCGCACCCTTAGGCTGCGTTTCCACCGGAGATGTGCGATGGAAATGTGTCGTGCGAGGATGTCTAGATGTGCTGTGAAAATGTGTGGGGGTTTCCACCAAAGCTGTGCGATGAAAATGTGCCTACGAGGATGTGTAGCAGAGCTGTGAAAATGCGCATTAATGTGTGGTGCGAGGATGCCCAAACCTCACAACACATCCTTCTCAACACACATTCCTCGCAACACATCCCTCGCAACACATCTCTCACACACATCCCTCGTACACATCCCTCGCTTGTTTTGTATGCGCAAAAATCTAGCTTCGCTGAGCCGTTTCCACCAGAGCTGTGCTGACCGAGGCGAGGTAAATGAAGCGATTCCACAGTATTACGATATTTCCTAATATCGTAATACTGTGGCGATTCTATTGGTTCTCTACAAACACATCCCTCGCTACGCATCCTCGCACATCTCTGGTGGAAACGCAGCCTATTACGACAAACTGAGAAAAAGCATGCCTCTTTATCGTTTATAACTTCTCATGCAGACAACGAGTGCATAATCGTACGTCAAAAATGCTATTTAAACCTGAATTTTTTTAATTGATGCGCCAAAACAGGCTTATTGTTTCGATGACGTCACTACAAAGAACTGCTGCCAAAGCTAACGAAGCAGTCGCTGAATGTTGTTTCGGTGACGCAGTGATTGTCTTCATTTTGATATAGTTAGTTAAGAATGTTAGTTTTACAAACAATATGCTTTGCCATGCCTTGCAAAAACAAAATATTTCAATAAAATAAAATAAGTTATTTTAATAATTTATTTATTTATTTAGACTTTATGCACATAGGTACAAAGGCGGACTTAGCGCCGTAGGCATTCTCTACCAGTCAACCATGAGTGATGAAGAGATAGTGTGGGAGGTGCAATATGAACGTGAAAAGATTTTGCATGTATCATTTTTGGATCTCCATTTTTCCAGATATTTAATAAACTTGGGTTAAATCCAGAGTACTGATGACCCGAAAACAGCTATACTAGCATCAATTTTAAATTAATTCCATTGTTTCATGCACGCAGCTGCATCGGACATGATAAACGAATATGAAACTGAAACATGTACAGTTTCTTTAAATGCCAAATTGAAAGGGCGATGACCTTTGCCCCAGTGTCGGTTGACAAAATGACGGCAGATGGCGCTGACACGTAAACATTACTTTTGACTGTGCTCCTACTAAACTTATATTTAAAAATACTTAAACTCAACTGTGAACTGTGAATTCTTCAACAAAGTGAATCTGAACACATTATCCATCCGTGAAAGTGTTATCCACGATTATTGTGCATCTAAATCTATACTAACAGTGACTTAAAGTGACCCAGACAGTGACTTGTATATTGCGAATCAAGACGTTATCAACATACTAAAAACAGTGTTGCCAAAGCAGACTTAGTCTCGGTGCCATTGGTGGTGCAGTGCAGCAGTACCCAGCGACAGCGGTGCAGTGCAGCAACACTCAGCGGTGCAGTACAACTATACTCAGCGGTGCAGTACAGCGACACTCAGAGGTGCAGTGCAGCAATACTTAGCGGTGCAGTGCAGCGATACTCAGCAGTGCAGTGCAGCAACGACGACGTTGTCTGCAAATTGCTGCTTACCTAGGTACTCAATTCTTGCTTTTTACCTATTTTAATAATTTTGACACTACTATCATGGAAAACACGAATGAAAATATTACACTTCGAGGAAGAATTACTAATTTAAATACCTCTGCAACAAGTTTTGAAGATAATTCATTCTTATCCACCGACTCTAATGCCCTGGGAAGAAGTTTACCTGACTTATCTACATGGAATTACCAAGATATTACTGATTTAAAGGAAACTGTCCGAGATTTAAAGGAAAAGCTAGAGAGTGCACATAAAGAAATTGAAAACTTAATACTTGAAAAACTTGAATTAGAGAAAAGACTACAAAACCAAGAAACCAAAATTAATAGTTTAAGTAAAATATTTTCACCAAAAATTAGTACTCCTAGGCGGAAATCTAGAAACTTTAACGAATCAAAGATTTTAACCAACCAACTACAACATGAACCTGGAATGAGAAGGAAACAAAACAACTCGTTACATAATGGGACTCAAAAGTCTAACTTAACCATTGGGACTACTACACAGTCTAACTTAACCATTGGGACTACTAATACGGAAGAAAAACCAAAACACAAGAAGATAAATGCGGAAAGCGCCCAAACTACTATGCAGCATAATAAGAAAAAAAACTATTAGAACTGTTACTTCATATCTTAGAAGCAATAATAATTATCCGAAGAGAAAAATACATGTCCTTGGAACCCAGCAAATTACGGGCTTAACTACACGCTTACTTGACTTAAGATCTAATAGCTCATACGAAAGGTACTGCGTAGAAGGAATGTTAAAATACAATGCAATCTCTCAGCAACTATTAAACACGGAGTTGACATGTAAACTTTGTGATAAAATTATTATTTGTGTAGGAGAAAATGACTACAACCCTACTATTATGTTAAATGAATTATATACGTTTATAAAAAAGTATGAAAAAAAAACAAATTATTGTGCTAAGTGTATTGGAGAATAAATATCTAAATGTAAAATTACTTAATAATAATTTAGAACTGATATGTAATAATAACGAAAATTGTTTAAAGTGTTTCTTACGTACTCATAGCAATACTTGTTATAAACTGAACGTTTTGATCGATACAATTGATTATAAAAATAAATACCTAAACTTCAACAAAAACCCAACTGCTCAGTCGAAATGCTCCGATTTGCCTACATACTTTACTACAAACCTAGACACAAAGCCTACTTACCAACCAAAAAGATCATATAACTACAAAAGCACCCCAAATAATACCTTTTTTCGCAGGTACTAGTAGTACTTTACCTACTACTAAAACGCTCTGTGACCAACCACTTAGAAACCTATATAATAATGAGTTAGGTAAGGTAAAAGACGTAAAGTCCATTGACGTAATTAATTGTCACTCATTAAATGTTCTCCATCAAAATATTGCAGGCTTAAGAAGTAAAAGAGAACTTTTAGAAATTGCAATTGACTCGTTCCTAAATGAAAAGTTAATTATTGATGTAATATGCTTGACGGAGACATTTATTAAAGCGGGTGAGGAGAGTAACGTTGCCTTAAATGACTACAAACTAGGAGACTGGTACTCAAGGAAGAATAAAAGGCGAGGGGGTGTTTGTATTTTCTGCCTGAATCACATTGAGTACAAAATACTGACGCAATTGAAAAAATATGCGTCTGAAAATGAGTTTGAGTGTTGTGGAATTGAACTCTTACAATATAACATTATTATAATAGCCTTATATCGTACGCCAAGCTCAAGCCCTTTTATTTTCCTACGTAATTTAGAAGTAATGTTGTGTAACCTTCGATATAAATAAAAAAAAAACAATTAGTAATAGTAGGTGATCTTAACATTGACATTTTGAGCAATAAAATCGATAGTAATTAAAAATGTATAGACGAATTAATTAGGATAGTAAATAATTTTGACTTAACATTACATATAAAACAACCAACAAGAAGAAATTCATGTCTTGACCAAATAATAAGTAACTGTAAGGATGCAATATGTGAGGTTATACCGCTGGGATTGTCAGATCACGAAACAGCTCAGATGATATCCTTACAAATAGATAATAAAGTTCCACCTCTACGCTCTCGTACAATTCATAAGCGTGATTTTAGCGCCGAAAATAAAGAAAAGTTCTTTAACTGTATGTCGAAGTTAAAATGGACCGAAGTTTTTTCTGATCAGGAAGCCAACAGTGCGTTTAATCAGTTTCACGATACACTTGTCTTGTTTTTTGATTTATGCTTCCCGGAAATCAAGATCAAAGTCGACCTAGTAAAAAAATATGCAAAATGGATTTCCAAAGGTATAAAAAAATCAACTAAGACCAAAAGGAACTTGCGTTTTAAATACTACTTCTCATCAGATAAAGGTAATAAATTAAAATACTTAAACTACAATAAATTACTTAAAAAATGTATACAAAAAGCACAAAAAATTCATAATTCTAATTACATAATTAGGGCTAAAAATAAATGTAAGGCGTCATAGGACTTAATAAAACATTATTCCAATAATAATCAATTTCAGGAGACAAATATTAATGAGATAGAAACTGAAACCGGACCTCTAACAAACCCTACGGACATTGCCAATTAATAATAGTAATTATGACATCGATCCTATAAATTCTAGTATGTTTTTAATGCCCACCAATGATGACGAAATACAAAAAGTAATAAAATCACTCAGGGATACAAACTCAACAAGTTATGATCAAATACCTACAAAAATTATCAAATACATAAGCCCTACTATTAGTCAGGTACTGGTACATTTAATAAACTTGTCGTTATACACGGGAGTGTTTCCTGAAAAATTGAAAATAGCCGTTATTAAACCAATATTTAAAAAAGGTAATAAAAACCTTATTGATAACTACAGACCGATAGCCTTATTGCCCATTTTAGCGAAAATTTACGAAAAGCTCATGCATAAGCGATTAATAAATTTTATCGATAAGTTCCGGGTTTTGAAACATGAACAACATGGATTCCAAAAAAAGAAATCGACAACCACAGTGGCATTTAACTTAATTAACCTAGTTACTAAAAATATTGACCAGAAAATCCCGACCACTGTTGTATTTTTTGACATTTCAAAAGCCTTTGACTTTGTATCGCATGAGCTACTTCTAAAAAAATGTGAAAAATATGGAATACGCGGTAAAGCAAATGCGTGGTTAAAAAGTTACCTTACAAACAGAACGCAATTTGTAGAAATAACTGTGGACAAACCAAATCAAAACGGTGAAATGAAATTTAAATCCGAATTGGGTTACAATTGTACAGGCGTTCCACAGGGTAGTATTTTGGGTGCCCCGCTTTTCCTGTTATATATTAATGACCTGACAGAAGTAACTGACTATCCTTGCATACTATTTGCAGATGATGTGTCCGTAATTATCCCTAAAACTAAAGAAAACTATAATGAAGAAATAAATAGTACCGTAAGCAAAATTATATCTTGGATGGAAAAGAATAATCTTAAACCTAACATAGATAAAACCAAATATGTACAATTTCTTAACAAAAACTGGAATAAAATTAATTTAAACATTACTTATAAAGATAAACAAATACAACAATCAGATAGTATGACTTTTCTTGGGATAGTGCTAGATGGGGAGTGTTCCTGGATTGGTCATATTGATATGATATGTGGAAAACTCAGTAAGTTTGCTTATGTTCTATGGCGTTTATCTAACCTATCAAGTAGACAAGCCACATTACAGGCTTATCATGCATATGTTGGTTCAATACTGCGTTATGGTATACTAGTATGGGGAAACTCGGTGCATCTCGGAAGAGCCTTCATCGCACAGAAGAGGTGTATACGTGCGATTTGTAATGTAGACCCACTGACATCCTGTAAACCACTGTTTAAGAAACTTAGAATACTTACATTAACTGGTATTTATATTGAGGAATTATGTAAATTTACCAAATCTCATCCTGAGATGTTTGAAAAACTGGGAGATAAATGCAAATTCAAAACTAGATTTCCTAATAGGTTGATTAATCCTAAAATTAAAACGGAACTATACAGGCGAAGTTGTTACCCTATGTGCATTAAAATTTATAACAAGGTTCCAGACCAAATTAAGGAACTTCCTATGGTCCGCTTCAAAAGGGCTTTACGCAGATGGTTGATTGAGAATCCCTTTTATACAATACAAGAATTCCTCCAGTTCAAATTTAATTAATTTAATATCTAATTTATTTTACATTTAACTAATTAAAATAATATCAACAAAAATTTGCATGTCATAATATGATTAAATATGTTAAGCTACTATTATACCAATAAAAGAACTTTGTAACCATATTTATTTGCAAATAAATCTTTGACTTTGACTTTGACACGCCGTAATTTATTTGCTTGTATTTGGCAAATATTGGTCACATATACAGGGTTAATTGTAAAACACCAAAAACCTCTCAGGGCTATGTTACTAACATCATAATCAACAACTTATGTTCTATGACTTTTAAAAATTCGTCATATATTAGTTCACCAGATTTTCATAAAAAAATAAAAATATTTAAATTGAACGCCCTAAATGTTACGTATGTATGAAAAAGCGATTTTTACTATCGCTTTCTTTTGCTTCGCATAGACTTCGTAACATTTAGGGCGTTTTTTCTCCAGCAAAATAATATGCAAAGTTGTTACCGATTGATGTGACCATTCCTGATATGGCCTAGCTGTTTGAGAGTTGATACTATACGTAATAAAAACTTTTTTGCAAAAAATAAAACCGACTTCCATATCAAAACACTACAAAGCCAAAAATAATTTTAATTTCGGTAGTCGGTGTTATTGGTTTTGTATTTTCTTTTTTTTTCACACCGCCTTCCGAAATTAAAATTATTTTTGGCTTTGTAGTGTTTTGATATGGAAGTCGGTTTTATTTTTTGCAAAAAAGTTTTTATTTTCGCGCTTTTTAGTGGGTCAGTGAATTTTCCAAATCGATTCGTAAATGACGGAGTTATGCGCGAACAAAAAACGCAATGTAGAGTAAACGAAAAGATCATCAAGGTAAATTATTTTTTTCGACTTTTTTTGATTTTTCAGAAACGGCTCGTCCGATTTCGATAAAATTTTCATGGGACCATTTGGGAAGTATACCCTTTCCAACAAAAAAAGAATTTTTCAAATCGGTTGGCAAGCGACGGAGTTATGCGTGGACAAACATAAAAAAAAAAAAAAAAAAAAAAAAAAAAAAATACAAACATCCGAATTGAGAACCTCCTCCTTTTTTAGAAGTCGGTTAAAAATATTATTTATGCCGTAAAAAATATTTCTTTTAAGGCAAAGTATACAGATTTTCTATGTTTTCATTTTGGTAAACAAGAGTCATCTGACCAAGAAAAATGCGTAACTACTGTGTATGAATTTCTAATAAGGTTTAATCGAGATAACATCTTAATTAGCTTTGCCCTCAGGGTCGCAAGCTTTATTAGAAAGCCAATATTCCCAGATTCCATAATTATGTAATCACTATATGTATAAGCCACATTATTGGAACGAACCCGCAGGCTGTAGGTAATTAATAAAATTCGTAAAAAATACGATACTCAAAACAAAAAATACACATGGTAAATTTCCCGTTTTAATTTTTAAAACGGGAAATGTTGATACTAAACAGAATCTTAAAAAATATGCAAATATAAAAAAATACACATTATTTACATTATCAAAGCAAAAAAGAGTTAGCACAAACTGCCACCTATAACATAATATAGGTACTAATGAAAAAGTAATATAAGACAAAAACATGAATGTATTAACAGTATACCCAGCATTTTTTACGACTTTTGTTATACTGTTTCATTTGCGCTCTGAGTAAAGGCGAAGGCACACAGCGGACGCGGCTAATCTACGCATGTAGCTTGGCTTCATTTTGCAGAAATTATTTGCGATTTTAATATTCGCAGCCAACTATGTGCTGCGACTATTGACTAGCTCAAGGCAGATGCAAATAAGTAAGGCGAGTGTGATTGCCTAACTCTTAATAAAGATAATAACTTCAGACAGAGACTCGCTAAAAGTAGTCGCTTTTCACTAATTTCTATCAAAGTAGGAGAGTTAATTTATGTAAACTGCAATTTGAATTATCGGTTCTTCGATTGGTTATTTTTAAGGCATTTTTATATTTTGTGTTTATAGGCGGGATATAAAATGGAATCAAAATCAGCATGTTTTAAACGCACGCGAAGAAAGCAATCGAATTAATCGTACAACTAAAATGGCAAATATCTGCTCGCACTGGGAGGCCGAACTTGATATTGTAACAAAAACAAAGTACTTATCTAACACTCGAATAATGTTGGCTATTTATAAGGGTTTGTTCCGACGTCGACACATATGTCGCCTATGTATGAGTAAAGGATCGTATCGAGAGTGACGCATCAGATATATGGCGAGTTGAGACGGTTATATGTTGAGTGAGATGTTCATTGTAGTGCGAGAAAAACTTAGTTCCGTAAAAAGATCGTGTTTTTATTGTTTATGAAACATTTATGGGTTTGCGAAGGAGCTAAAGCTTATACATTCCTTATAAATAAAAAATATACTGAAGATAATAGCGCAGATACTTTTTTATATTGGTATTAACTACTTAGGTTATGCATTATTAATATGACTACGGTACTAGCCAGATTAAAAAAAAATATTGGGTAAAACTAACATTTCATTCCATACTAATATTATAACATAGTAGAGGAAACCGTTCATTCATCACAACGCACATTCAAAGTTTCAGTACTACTCAGAAAAATAAGCTGTTAATTTAAACATGTTTGAAACACAAAATTTGCTATATCCATTCAAAACTATATAAAATTAAACTCTACAAGTAACCACTAAACTTAAGCTTTTATTAAGAACTCGTATATACTGTTATTATCTCCATTCCACACACACTCACAGCATTTCAATAAGTCTAACTTTACCCAAACATCGATGCAGTAAAAGTTGCAAGATTCAAGCGGCAAGTCGACGAACTTTTAATAATGTGCAATAACTCGGCAACAATGTGATCCCCCGTCTGAACAAGGCATTACTAATGCTCATAAGGCTAATAATTTCAAGTGTGTGAACAGTTAAATTTGGTCTCGAAATTTAGAAACTGAATGGAAATTGTCTAGAAACTTTTGGACAGTAATACTCCGAAAAAAAAAAACATAAAAATACAAAAAAAAATCTAAGTTTTTAATGATGCAGCCATTGCATTAACGTTGTCTTTTTTCTTTGGCAACTAGTTCTATGTTTAGTTTCAGACAGTTGCAGTGAAATGCTTATTCCATTCTGGATGGTATGGTATATGGTACGGTATAGAATTTTGTTGCTTATGGGTAAACAGATCGCAAAAAGAAGTTGAAACTGCATATTAGGTGAGCAGGGATTTTCACAGAATAATAATCATAGTGCTTATATTTCTTAACTTGTTGGTCAAACCCAGAGGTATCAATTATTGAAACAAGACTTTATTATAGAGCCTACTTGTTATCTTCCTTCATTATCAAGAATTATATATTGGTTCTCCTTTCTCCTCTCCAAAATGAGCTCAATTACAACTATAAATACGTTTCATCTGCTGCTAGTACATTCCCGCAACCCTGGCAGCTTGTTAATTTAACTTGTCTTACATCCCATTAAACATGCTCTCTAGATATTTATCTATTTTGGCAGAGGTTTTCTTTGGCAACAGTAGAACACAGCGAGCAATAGATCACTTGTGCTAGATTTAAATCTTGGAGGTAAAGTTGTAAAATAATGCTTACTGGGTCGTTAGCAAGAAAATTATTCGGTATTTATGCAAACTATAGACAAAAAATAATAACTTGGTCATTCTGACGGGCAGGTTTTTCATGTATAATACTGGTACTCAACTGCATCTGATTGGACTCAAACCCGATATCGACACCTACATATATACGGTAAGACTAAGCCTATAAGTTTTTGTAGGTGATAACCAATAGTTTCATTATCTGACTAGCCCTTTCCAAGTGTTATTCGGGTCGACTTCTAGTCTAACAACTAGAAGCTAAGGACCAGTATTTTATACCGCCCGATAACTGCGTCACATAATATCCTTTGGCAAGTCTGGCGTCAGTTTTTCTGGAATACCTGTACCAACTATTAAACATGTACAAATGCCAGGAGGAACGGCTCACCGTACATTCCGAGGTATGGACGAATCTCGATATACATGTAGTATGATAAATATGTATGTATGTAAGTTTAACCTGTAATAAACTATTTATCTAAATATATTTTCTACTATTTTATTAATGATTCTGCGGAGTTCTTTATTCACCACCCATGGTTGACTGGTAGAAAATGCTCAAGTAGGCCGCCTCTACCTTTTTTGTGCTGAATAAAGTTGAAATAAATTTAAAAAGAATTGAACTTTTACTACAGATTCCTACATATAAACTTTTGATTATTACCCCTCAAAGAAACACGCGATTTTCTTAAAAAACAATCGAGATAGCAGCCGCATTCTGTATGAGATATGGAATCCATTACGTAAAGATATCATACGTTGGAGTCAGGGCTCCAGGGAGGCATTAGAGGCCAGGTAATGGCGTCGGGGCAAACAACTTGAAATTCTCATATGAATATTTGTTTTGTTGCTGATTTTTATGTAATGTTTAAGTCGTAATCACAACATAGTATTGCACCTGTTAACTCTAAAGTAAGGTAGAGGAACAAATTTTACCCTTTATTTTAGAGAAAATCATGATACGTCCTCCTTACGCTGACTAAATAAAATCCACCCTGTTCATTCATTTTCGCTCACGTTTAGGGGCCGTGGTATCTCGTTGGAGAGTATGTTTGTTTGTCCTTCTTTCACGTCAATACGGAGCAGCGGATTGATGTGACTTTTAGCAAGGATACAGTTAAGCAGCTGGAGGGTGACATATGCTACTATTTTTATCTTGGACAAAAAGTTGCGAGCAGCAATTAGAAATAAATAAACACTACTCACAACCTTGAAATCATATCTAGGACCTCAATCTCAGCAGTCGATCAATATTAATTTTAAAAAAAAATTGCAGAGTGCTTAATACTTGAAAACTAAAAATAACACACGAATATTGTAACACTTACGAATATTTTTACACCTATGTAGCACATACCTGCAAATAAAAATAGTACTATGAAATACATGAGTCAACTATAAATTTCTCTCACAAAGTTGCAACCACGTTCACCGTTTTAATATATTTTTTGAAATGAAAACTTCTTTAGCGGCGTTGTGCATTTTTTTGTAATGGGTTAAAAATGTTAAACTCGCGTCAGGACACGTGACCTGATCGAAAATTCGTAAGACGGACGAAGAGTAGACAGCCGGTGCGGCGTAGGAGAGGAAGTATCCCCCTCTCTATCTACGGCGCGGCGAAAATGTATGCCTGCGCCTGCTGTTTCGAGAGATAAGCTTTTTAATGTAATATAAATTGGCATGTTTGTGTCCGATAGCGCAATAAATAAATATTGTATTCTACCACATAAATGATAGTACTTTTATACTGATAATTAAAGCAATTCGTGCAAAATTATTCCCTAACCATTCCAAAATATCAAAAATGCACAACGTTAATATTCAAGTTTTCACTTCTGCCGGCACTCCCGGAGTGCAAGCCGTCGTTTTTTTTTTTTAATTCCAGTTATGAAGTCAGCCGGAAAATGTCCGAAATTTATTTCATAGCAACATTTTTGTTAAACTTCTAATATATCATTTGGATTTCTAACTACCCCCTTATGGGATGATTTCCCTAGACTCACACCTGCTACCCCAAATATAAGTAGTTCTCATATTAATTTACTGGATTTTGTTTGATAACTAAATGTCGTTTCAGCCCAAAAACCTTTGACGAACCTTTTCTTTGATACGTTGCATACAAGAGTAGCAATCAATCTCATATACTTTATACTGGTCTACTCAATACTTAAACTATCTCGAATCTGTGTGGTGATTTTCTCAAGTCCAATTCAGACCCTACACGTTTCTCTTAATTATGAATTGAACACTATGAATTGTATGGACTTTAAAAGAGACTTTGACGAGTTTATTCCGATGTTTCTACACAGGTAGTCAGGTTTTTTTACCATGAGAAAGAAAAAATACCAATCTCATCTAGTCTAAAGTGTTCAAAAATACTGAAGTGTAAAAATTATTTTAAACGATTGACTGACTGAAGGTTGACTGGTAAAGAATGTCTTGTTGTATTTAGTCCGCCCATGTACACTATTGTACATAAAGTTTATGTTAACGATGGTACAACACTATCGCTGTGAAGTGAGCCAGGAACGCGCTCAACCCGCGCTAACGTCATGGCAGGGGATCCGCCGGCCGGCGCATGCGCCGCGAAATTGGTACTGAACACCGACACCGCGCCATAACCACGTACTTCTGCACTTCAGAAATTATATTAAATTTTGCAATCTTAATCATTATACAATTAGTATCTTCTACATCGCATTTTTAATGTGCCTCCTACATCCTGCACATTTAAATTAATTCATTAATTAAAATAAACAATTTCTCTGGTTAGTCCCTCATATTTGAGGATCCTCGTCAACATCTGTTCATTTCCTGCGCGTCTCTGTCGACCGTTTTAAATTTGCACCTTGTTGGTGAAAACAAAATGTCTTTTTTTTCAGTCCTGTTGGTTTATTTGCTACAGGTATTATCAGAAATCAGGGTACATATTTGATCAAAAACTCGCAGCCATAGATTCCAAAACTGTTCCCACAAACACACAACGTCCCATCCTCTCCCAATTCCTAGCGATAAAACTTAGAACTTCAATAAATCAAGTCCCAAAATAGATACTCTAGTACTCTTCTTTCCAAAATACGCCTAAATTGAACATAAAATACATTTAACGAGATACGAATCACTCAGCATTTTGAAATATTTTGTTATCTCGATAACGTACAACGGTGACGTCATCTATCATCGTATAAACGTCATTAATACTATAATTTGCTTAAACGATCGGGCCAAAGTACGGGGAACTTGGGTCGTTATGTTATAATGAAATGGTACGGTTTCGGGTGATGATTTATTAATTTATTGGTTGAGTAGTTATTTTCATACGTGGTATGTAACATATCATATTTTTTCTATATTTCATGACTACTTTTAAAAACTCAAAACGTAGAAATGATCACCCGGAAGAAATGTCTATGAAACACTCGATTCGTATTCGTAATAAAATGTAATTAAAACTCGTATCGAGTGGCGTCCATGGACTTGAAAGAGGAGTGTTGGTTGTTCGGCAGCGAGATGGGCAGACGACATTGTTTCTATGGCGGGTATACCCTGGGTGAGAGTGGCACAAGAACGTGGAATGCGTATGTCAACTAGTTACGACAACAAACCAATAAAGTCATTAAACCTAGACTGAGAATCAAATCTAGGACTAAAATTCACCATCAGAGAAAGTAAGACAAAATACAACATTGCAAAACGGACTTCACAAAAATGCAAATAAAACTATGCTCAAGTTAAGTTGAGCTCCTTGACGTTTTAAGTTGAGTTATACGTTATCTAACAATGTTTGCCCTTTCTCTATAGGCCTATTCAAATATGTGTGCATTTTCCTCAAAAGATCGCCTCAGACATTAACGTATACAACTAACAAACAAGGATTAAAAATAAATTTTGACATCTGAGTTTGATTTGATGTTTCTTCTCAGATAGTTAGGAAACAACGGCCTCATATAGTACCTATTACTTAAAAAAAAATGCATGTCAACGGTTATTTAATATCTAACCACTTTGCTAGATAAATATCCTTTATTTTACTTCTTTAAAGATACACTTTCCCTTATTTCTGAGGAAAACTCAAAGATAAACTAAATAAAACTTTAAAGGTACCATTCACTTATTTATTCCCAAGGATTTGACTCTCAAAAATCTTCTTTTACATGTCTATAAAAATAAATTTTGAAGCCAAAACCTTTTTAACCTTTTTAACGAGATACCTCCCTGGAACGTACGGGCAAGTAAAGGAACAAGGAGGTTTTTAGTCAATAAAAATCTGGCATTTCCTTTTGTTTCCACCTACCACTCCAGTCCCTGCTGAAGAAGACGAAAAGGTTTCCGTAACAGCACCGTATAGCTCATCCATTTTGAAGGTAGTTGTCCATACACGCGCTAACATCATCGAGACATTTAATACGAAAATATTTCACTTGAGTAGGTATATCGTGAAATAATAAATCTCAACACTATCTGTACATACATATAGCTTCTCTATAAATAAAACGTAATGTTTCCATGCAATGCATTCTTAAACCATTTTTCAGATTGTGATGGAACTACGGCAGGGTGTTATGAGGAAAACTCTTTCAAAGAATCCATTGCCGCATGTTCGAAATTTCCTCGCGAACGAAGTCTCGAAACAGCTAGTTAGTTTCTGTGAATGAACATAGCAACATTAGCTGACGTAATATATACAAATCGGACTTGTCTTTAACTATTCCTCCTCCTCCTTCCTACTTCAATTAATTTCAATTAGTCTATCGGATCAAGACGTAAGTCATCCATGATAAAATCAGTGAGTAATCCTTGTTAATTGTTAGCTGAATAATTATAATGAGCTTGTTATTAGCCAAATATGCAAGACAGTGTAACTACAGGATATCATTAGAAGTCAAATTCTCACATACCGTTGGTGACATGCTAAAGCGCAACTAGCAAATGTATTACGTTAATACACTTATGGACATATTTATAAGAACGTACATAATGCAGAACAACATACCTTATATATTTTCTGATTTCATAATGAACATTTTACACCTGTACTTAGTCATTTCAGAAATAGAACTGTTTCATTAAAATTATACTGTCAATTTTCATTTGTATTTTTTTTTGTTTTTTCGTTCCTCTAAATATTATATAAGTGTATTAACGTAATACCTTCGGTAGTTGCACTTTAGCATGTCATTAACGGTATGTGAGAACGACTATCATTACTGACATACATATCTAGAAGATACGTAGTGTGGGAACTATCATGTGTCGATATGCTTGCAACCCTATCTTTCTAGGTCATCATATAGTGCTGCCGCTGCGGAATACTGGTAACTATATTTCTAAGCTGATTGGGGTTATAACCCTCAGACCGTGGGGCCTCACAGCTCTTTCTTAATTTCACAGCCTTTTCAAAGAAATGTAAGCAGTTCCGATCTTTTCAGTCTGTGAGGGACGTGACCTGTTGTGTTCTTTAATGTTTTTCGAGTTTTTCTTGTTTATGTCTTTCAAATTAAAATAATAATGTTTTTAATATATATGTGATGGAATGATTTATCTATAATTTTTGCTCCTAAAACACTTCCTTTCCCCTTTCCCCTAGTCCTTGCTCTCTCCAATTGCCCTTCTAACTTTCGAACTTTGTATTGAAAGTTAGAAGTCATGGTAATAAATAGGGTTTAATATACAGATAATAATAAGATATTTTAGCGTATTAGATTTTCCACACGTATTATCAAAAGCTCTTTGTTATTTAAACGCTATATTTAGCTTTTTCAGAGTCAACGTCAAAGTCAAATTTCACAATGAACTACCCTCGCTTTGTCGCCACCTCCGACCACATCCAAATAAAAATATATTTTTCTTTACCATTACACACATCGCAAAAAAGAGAAAGTTGATTTTCCCTTTTTTCCTTCTTTCTTTCTTTCTTTGAAGTCATATATTACGACATTTGGATGGGGAATAACTCAAACTACGTTACGGCCGGTGGATAGGGACAAGTGACGTCATCTGTTCATGATGCGATGTCTTCGATAGACCTTAAAACGGGTTAGACGCAGTTTGTGTACTTCGCAAATTATGCACTTGACGCAAAATGTGCATTTTGCATAATGAGCACTTCTCAAAATGACTGTGAATTTATCACAATGGGTCAAAATAAAAAGAGTTTGCTTCAAATTTTTTAAATATAATTTTGCGTGATTTTTAGTACGATAACAGTAGTATGTTTGTAAAAAGTAATCACGTTAAGAAATGTTTGATTATGTATTTTCAGTACACGTCAGCTATACACATAATAATTCCTGTGCACTGCATCAAAATCTATACTAATATTATAAAGCGGAAAAGTTTGTTAGTTTGTTTGTTTGTTTGCTTGAACGCGCTAATCTTCGAAAGTACTGGGTGGATTTGGATGAAATTTGGTATGGAAGTAGCTTGAAGCTTGAGGAAGGTTATAGGCTACTTTTTACCCGACTGCAAAAAAGGAGAGTTATGTTTTTACCGTGATAGAATCCACGGGAGCGAAGCCCCGCGAGAGTACTAGTAAACATATATTATTACTAGTACTCACGCGGGGCTTCGCTCCCGTGGATTCTATCACGGTAAAAACATAACTCTCCTTTTGTGCAGTCGGGTAAAAAGTAGCCTATAACCTTCCTCAAGCTTCAAGCTACTTCCATACCAAATTTCATCCAAATCCACCCAGTACTTTCGAAGATTAGCGCGTTCAAGCAAACAAACAAACAAACAAACAAACTTTTCCGCTTTATAATATTAGTATAGATGTATTTTTAACCTTCCTTTAAATAATCGTATTGATTACCACTGTTCCAATAAATTGTATATTTTTTTATTAGCAACACTTAGTTAATTCAAAGGATTTTTTCTGAGGTACACAATTAAAAAAAAATGTAAAATAAAACCGTAAACAAAAAGATACCCAGTTTGATAAAAAATATAATAGACTTTTAGTTAAATTAGAAAATAATGACGTAACAATGCCAATGTTCATGAAAGGGATATGTATTTTTTTACAATTCTAACACAATGGTCATAATATGACCCATTGTGATAAAATTCACACTCATTTTGAGATGTGCACATTTTGAGAAGTGCTCATTTCGAGAAGTGCTCATTTTGAGAAGTGCTATTTTGAGAAGTGCGCATTTTGCGAAATGCACATTACGCGAAATGCATATTTTGCATCAAGTGCATAATTTGCGAAGTGCACAAACTACGTCAAACCCCTTAAAACAATGTCTTGAAAACGTCAGTTCCTTTTGTTTGCGGTAAAAAATCTACGAAAAGTTCTCTAAAAAATTTTTTTTGCAATAAATAGAACCGACTTCCATATCAAAACACTACAAAGCCAAAAATAACTTTAATTTCGGAAGTCGGTGTTATTGGTTTTCGATATTCTTTTTTTTCACACCACCTTCCGAAATTAAAGTTATTTTTGGCTTTGTAGTGTTTTGATATGGAAGTCGATTCTATTTTTTGCAATAAAATTTTTTTTCACTGTTTTAAAAGGGTCGGTTTGTAATTTATCTACTTACAAAAGCCATAATATCAACAACTTATCACCTTTTACAAAATATTGCTTTTCCCGATGCATAGCCGTTAATTTTTGAGGAGTTCTGGTACTTGACCATCAGCTCTACATCACCATATTGTGACGAGCATAAAGTGTTTCACATCCGTACTCAAGTAATCGAAACACAATCCACGAAATACTTATTATTGAGGAGTTTCAGTGGCCATCTGTGGTCTTCATCATTAGTTCAACTTCCCCAAATGGTACTTTTCGGAACTAACTACTCAAGGTACTATAAGAAATACCCAAAACGCTATAGGTGTGCCTATAATATTTGAAGAGTTCCCTCGATTTCTCCAGGATCCCATCATCAGATCCTGATTTCGTAACAATGAAACCAACTAGAAAGTATACCCATTCAAACTCAAAAATAATTTTCCAAATCGGTCCAGCCGTCTCCGAGTTATGAGGTAACATACATAAAAAAAAAATATTTCAAGACGAATTGAGAACCTCCTTTTTTGAAGTCGGTTTTAGTTATTTTTGAAATTGTAAACAACAAATAGTTAGAGATTAATATGAGCACTTCGAAACATTAAGACCAGCAGACCGCTTTCAAATGTAATCAAACAAAATCTTAACGTAATAATAATAATAATAAAGGAAATAATAATAATAAAGCCTTTTTATTTCCTTAATAAAAATACAATTTATAAAAAATTACAGTGCATGCAATTCAAGTATGTATTAATAAAAATTAAATTCTAAGATATTATATAAGATTATTAATTTGTTCTGATTCAATTAAATAATTAAATTTATATATATTATTTTTCTATATTTACTAAGGACCTCTCTATAGAGTGAAGGCCTCCTCCATTTTTCTCCACATATTTCTGTCTTTGGCTTTGTGTGTCCAATCCTTTCCTGCTGTTTTTAAAATTTCATCAAGCCATCTCTCAGTCGGTCTGCCTCTGTTTCTTTTGCCAATAGGTCCCTTCCATGAAGTTATCTTTTTAGCCCATCTGTCTTCTTCCATACGTGCAATATGGCCAACCCACTTCCATTTCAGACTTTTGCAGTGTTCTAGTGCATCAATTAACTTTGTTGTTTTTCTTATATCTGTACTTCTCTTCTTGTGTGTCAATTTTAGATGCAGAATGCTCCGTTCCATGGCTCTCTGGGTTGTTATTATTTTGTTCCTAGTTTGTTTGTTTAAAATCCATGTTTGGGATGCATAGGTGAGAGAGGGTAAGATGCATGAGTCCATTACTAGTTTCTTTAGCTTTATTGAAGTGTTTGACTTAAGGATTTCCTTGAAACTCCAAAATTTATTCCAAGCCATATTTACACGCCTCATTAACTCATCTTGGTGTCTAGATTTTTTAAATGATACTTGTTTGCCTAGATATGTGTATTCTTGGACATATTCGAGATCTTAACGTAATACTTTTCCTATTACTAACAATTGACCGACATATCTGGGAAGGTAAGCCACATATACCTACTAACTAGGTACATATTTATTATGAACTAAAATTACCGATCAAACATAAACGACATGGAAAGACCACCCAAAACTTTGTATATTATCTCTTTTTTTACTAAATTACTGACCGTCGTAATTCACCCCGGACATAAAATTTAACTTCGTGGCGAAATTAGAGCATACATCCCTAAAAGGTTCTAAATACGTTTAATTCAAGGAATGTTCTAACCGTATACAAGGATATAACTTTATTTGAATCTATTCCTGGTTTCCAACTCAGGCAGACACATTACCTTGTGTAATTTTCATCACTACAGCTCTCAAACCAATGAAGGGACATATCTTGAGGAAACTGGCAAGTGCGACTATCAAACCGCTCTGGGCCCGTGTGATGGATTGCGGCCCATTCCCTCAGCAGTAATAACGGG
This sequence comes from Tholera decimalis, assembly GCA_943138885.2. Lineage (NCBI taxonomy): Eukaryota > Metazoa > Arthropoda > Insecta > Lepidoptera > Noctuidae > Tholera > Tholera decimalis. The sequence continues at coordinate 19,952,390 of OW964575.2, forward strand.
GCCCATTTACGCAATTGTCTGCCGAAATTGCATCCCCCCCAAACTAGAAGGGTGTAACACCTGCTACTCTTTAGCAGAGGATTAAAATAATAATATATAATAATAATAATAAAAATAATAAATATAATAATAATAATACTTTGGGAAATGCCAATACAAACAGACACAGAAATACAAAACAATAGACCGGATATAATTTACATTAATAAAAAAGAGAACAAAACTTACCTTATTGACATAGCAGTGCCATCGGATTATAATATAAGACCAAAAGAAATAGAAAAGCTTACTAAATATCAACCATTAAAAATAGAAATAAATAGATTATGGAAAACCAAAACCACCATAGTTCCAATAATAATAGGTGCAACAGGAGTAATAGGCAAGAGTTTACATAGATACTGCGAAACACTAGAGAGCAAAATAAGAATAGATATAATGCAGAAACAGGCTGCCATACACACTGTAACAATTGTAAGCAAAGTGCTAGGTGACAGTGTTTTTGTAACGAGGAACCCTGATCCTCCCCTACCCTGAGGGTCTCGGGGTGGGAGGTTCAGTAGAAAACCGACGAAAGTCGAGAAGTTAGCAACTAACAAACTTTAATATATAATATATATATGTATCTGTTTAACATGATAAAACAAAGGCTTTTATTTTAAAGAAAAAAAAATACAATAATAGGTGATTCCTTTAAGCAAACTAATAATTTGAAAATGCAGGTGTTTATCTATACTAATATTATAAAGCGGAAAAGTTTGTTTGCTTGAACGCGCTAATCTTCGAAAGTACTGGGTGGATTTGGATGCAATTAGGTATGGAAGTAGCTTGAAGCTTGGGGAAGGTTATAGGCTTTTTACGGGACTGCAAAAAGGAGAGTTATGTTTTTACCATGATAGAATCCACGGGAGCGAAGCCCCGCGTGAGTACTAGGTATTATATAAAACTCTTTTTTCATTAAACTCGTATTTACCATAAATATCTACATTACAATTACCCCTTAGAATATTATCTGATCATATCACTTCAAAAGTCATTAAAATAGTTTTAATAGTGGTCTGCTATGCACCGTGAAACTATGGGGGTGTTTTAACTACCCAAGTTTTGAGGTTTACAGACTGCTATCGATGTTGTTGCACATTTATTGATAAGTGGTTACAACGCTTCAGTTCACGGTTTAGGGATTAATGGCGGAGGTTGAGGCGTTGACGATCGATATTTAGGTGTAAAGGGAAAAAATCGAGAATATTTATAATTTATTTAAAAACAACTGACCCAGTGAACTTCGTTCCGCCGTATTTTATGAGAATAAGAAAAAATATAAACTTTGTCAGGACACAACAATAAAAAAAAAGAATTATCCAATACGGTGCATTCGTTCGGAAGTCATGCAATGTAACAATAGGTTAAACAAAATTGTGACACAGTTTTGTTAAAATTTTGGTGAACAACGAAGTTAGTTTGTAATTACACAATATGTAAGGAATACCGGAAAATATCGCAGACAAATCGACAGCAACAATACACACGCAATTCTTCTAAAAATTATCTTTTAAAAATATTTTTAATAAAAAAAAAACAAGAAAATTGCACCACACTCTATGCCGTGCAAAATCTCATGAAAACAGAATCATAAAGAATAATAAGAACCACGACCATAATGTTATCAAAAGCATTATGCTTTAAGAGAACAAGCTTTATTATTAAATACAATTTTCTTAAAAAATACATAAGTTTTTCTGAAGCAATAAATAGAACTATATTTCGGTTTACCTGATATTCCGTAGAGCATCGTACCGTGAAGCGTAGCACCGGAGCTCGTAGCCCGTAGACGTTGTTACGACGTAGCAAGTAATACATTCGCTATCAGCATTACTTATCGGGAAATTTTCTTCAAGGCAGATTTCGCGGGACTAAAATATTTATACCGATCGGTCATAATATCGGTGTAAGGAAATATCATGTAGAGGAAATGTGGAAATCTTGTTACAATATAGAGCAGAGTAATGTAACCTTTTAAAGGGTTGTTGGTAGGTTAAAGTGGTGGCTGGCAATCGAGTTCGAGCTTAGGCAAAGCTCTACCGTGTCCTCGTAGGAGCGATAGGCGGCGACTTCTCGCTCCCGGCCCTGGTTCAATTCATCGTCCGGAGTGAGGAGGCATGGAAAGCAGTCACCTCTTTCTGCGTAGCAGTTATGCAAGCGAAGGAGGTGGCGGGACGCGCGAGGGAGAGGCGAGTCCCAAGGCCCTGTTAGTCCTTGCGCCCCAGGAGACGCTCCGGGCGTCGGGAGTCGCAGGTCACCCAGCCACCGTAGGCGCGCGCCTGCGGGCAGCGAGCTATGGGTAGCTCGCCGCCCGACTGAAACCAGGCCCGTGTAGATGGCGCGTGGTGTTCCACGCGCGCCTCAAAGAGTGTCAGCAAAAATGTTGGGGCCCACAAGGGGGCCGTTGTTTGCCTGGGTTGCGAAATTGTTCGAAAGAGTTCCACGGCCTCGGAACACGAAGGGCATATGATGGAACACGGGTGGGTTTTAGTTAGTAAAAGTCTGACACACATTGGATGATTTCCCATCCTTAAGTGTCGGTACCATTCACATTACTAGCCATATTGTGAAACCCTCCAATTAAGTAAAATATGCTTGTGGAGTGGAGGACTGGAGTGGGTTCACGGCATTAATGTAATGGGTGGGATTCGAATCCGTTACCTTTCGATCACAAGTCTGACACCTTAGCTATTAGGCTATCGACTCTTCAAATATATGCTTGATTATATGTTCGTTTGTATAAGATAAACACAAGAACTATTAGACAGATTAAAATACAAAGCTACATTTATCAGCAAGTATTAGAAGTAGCGGGTAGAAGCTATACGTCACACTATGAAGAATATAGATACTAACTAAGGCCGTGTAATATTTCTTTAGGTTAAAAATTGGTTTTTAGATAGCGTATGAGTATGCGCATCTTAAAACCAATGTTTAACCAAAAAAAAATTTACACAGGCTTTAACTAAGCCTGTGTAAAAATTTTTTTGGTATAATAAAAAATAAAAATAAAAAAAAATTAAATTAATTAATACCTAATATTAATTTAATTTAATTTTCCTATGAGTCTTTAAGTCCAGAGTGAATAGGTTACTTTTAGGTAAGCGTGCTCCATCTTCGATCACATTATCACTTACCATCAGGTGAGATAGTTGGTGGGATTTCTCATTCAGATAGTACATGCTTACCAAGTTTTTTTTTCGGTGTGAAGGGGCCTGCAGACTCTAACTAATTAAAAGCTCCCCTGGTTCCTCCTCACACCTTTGGCGGAGGCTAGGGAAGCACTTAAATACTCTTTGCTTTCTAATAGCGTAGCTTTACCTCGAAGGACGGCACGAGTGGCTGTTTAGCCATGAGACTCTTTTCATTCACTCTATGCATAGTATTATTATTTACAGCTGTATTATGGATACTCGTGGCACCATCAATGCTAAGCTGTTACTTCCAAAGTACACGAATTTTCACGGCAAAAGATCGTTAAAATATGTAATACCTTGTCTTATAAACCAACTTCCTATACCATTGAGGGACCAAGTGACTCAGAGAAACATAAAAAACAAATTAACACAATATTTTATACAAAATATAAATACCTAACAATATATTATAAGAATCAAGAATAACACCTGACACCAAAACAAAAATCTTATTTAAGAAAAAAAATTAACTATTAATAATAAACATTTTACTTTCTGGGAACAACCTGTATCGTCTAACATTCTACCACCACTTTTGTTATAAAGACGGCCGGCCAGAATGGTCACCCATGTGTGCTCGTTAGTTGTAGTAAATAACTGTTACTTTTTTAGCTTATACCCCCAATGTAATTTAATTATTTGAACAAGTATTTCTTAAGATTGTAAAATATGTAGTCGATGTTTTTTGGTGCACGGTAAAACTCTACTGAGTTTATGTTGGCACCAACTTAAATGTAAATAATGTGTGTGAAAGATGGAATAAATAAATAAATAAATAAATAAAATAAAATTTACTACAGACCGAGGACAATTACTTGCTTCAAATTTGACAACTCTAAGGTACCTACTTTCAGTCATCATTCTCTTAGGCACAACCATGGCCAAAAACTCAGTGAAAAACACCTCATAATAAAATTTACGTTTCAAAGCGAAACTAAACCATAGTAGTCTTGTTAATTACCATTTGTTGATTCGCCATTGAAAATGTTCTGCAAAGTTAAACTTAACTATGCAATTTACTGCATGAAAGGAAACGCTGAACTTGCTTCGTTTACATTTTTATGTCCAAGATAATTTAGTTTAAAGGTCAGTTTAGGTCATTTGTATTAGTCAAACAAAGACGGCATTGTTTTTTTGCATAGATTATTATACTATACACCTACTAGAACTCAACTGTATCTGGCTACAATGGAGACTCTGACCTTTCAATACGATATGAGATGCCGATGATATATTGACAGAGAAAAGGTAAAATCACTGAATCACCATTTTGGTTACTTTACAAAAACGACAGTTACACTTTTTATTCTGTAATCAACATTATATCTTTCTTGTTATCTATGCGAATCATAAACACGAGAAATAAAATCCACGGTATCACGGGTTCACGGTACATTCTATCCCATAGGAAGCTTATGCCCAGCAATGGGTAAGTTTTAAGATCAACGAGTGCAATTGCGCAAGTCGGACGGTTTCCGTACCATTATCTATAAAAACGGCAAAAATATCACGTTTGTTGTATGGGAAACCTTCTTAACCTAACCTTCATAGCAATTCTACAATTTTAATTACAGCATACAATTAAATTTCAGAATTAACGTAAGTATACAGTTTTCAATTAATACAACGAAAACCGCAAAAACTCAGTTATTAAATTAAGGCCTAAACTTGTGTGCTTAGAGCCACGGACATGACAGTTTGGTTTTATTATAATTACTGTTCAGATTTATGGAGGATATTAAGTACAGGGTATTAAGAGATAATGGGAGGATAAATCTTAAAGGGGAAGCTTAGACTTGAGTTGTGAGCAAATAGCAGTCGAGACTGTGTTTATTAATTAGGCTAGTGCTGCCGTTGACCACATCATAGCAGCCATACGCAAGATATGAAAATACAAAAATGCTTTGAATGTGCCCTGAAAATCTCATAAGGCCACTACAAAACTGACTTTTCCCAGCAATTCAAATTGTAAAAAAAATCAGAATATGAATTCACGACTCAAATTCAACATTGGTTGAAAACACACTTTGACAATTTGAATAGCGGTGCAAATGTCAAGTTTTTAGTGACCGAGGTTACGACTCATATATAAGTCATAACACTCTAGCTTGATTTTGAAGATTACAAGTTTATAATGATGAAAAATCAGGATAACCTACACAATATATCAACACTCTCTAGCTTTCGGCTGCATCTCCCGGGTGTAATGATCATAATAAAAGCGTCCTCACATAATTATACACCGTTTTAGCGTTAATTTAAAAGATTAACTTTAAATATACCAATGGAGAAAGACATCAAAACCGTTTCATTTCAAAACGGGTTGTATAATCTCATTAAAATATGAAGTTCGCTTGAGAATGAAAGAGAATGAGATTGTTGAAGCTGGAGATTGTTACAGAAGCGCTAAAGTACTGCGATTTATGTCAGTGCTGTTTTGCATTCGTTTGAGACTAGGTCTCCCTGTGGTTTTACCCACAATTTTTAATTTTTAGAACAAAGGACAGATTTCTCAAAGGAAGTTCTGTTTAAATGAGCAAGTTTTGTTTGAAAGAGTAAATTAAAAAGACATAATTATTCTTTAGATAAAAGTCATTTGATGCCTGAAAAATTAGGCCTGAATTATTTGCATGTCATAAATAGATTACAGTGAGGTATTTACGGAATAACAGCCTAGAAACTGACACATATAATTACCTATTATACATTTTTAGGCAGATCTTATGGCACCCAAAACTGGCAATATTTAAAAGGCAGTACACATTACATACACAAAAACACATTTTCTACAAACTAAGTTTGAAATTTTGAAAACTCTGTCGCAGCGTCATATATCCGACACTTGTCACAACGCAAGACGGTATCCTGACACAAATTCTAATCTGAGCGTCACAACTATAAAGTTCCATTAGTCAATTTAATTGGTCGTTATTTACTGTATAACTTTTAATTCACTAGCAATATTTCATTGAGTGTCAATACTCATAAATACGAATAACTCAATTAATGGATTGGAATCAATTTCGAATCTATTACAGAGGTCTGTTACAGATTTCTCGACACCGAAAATTGTTTTTACTTTTGCAAAGTCATCGTCATTCAAACCATTTTACCTACATAGGTATTTCTTATTATAACCTACATCAGAACATACTTAGCTAATGAAATATCTACTGAAGCTGCAGACTTATCTCCATTTATGCAAGTGAATCTAATTGTAGTGCAAGTCTGTGGTGAATGTGAAATGGACCGAGTAGTCTCACAAAGTTCTTTGTTTCTAGCTTACGGGTGGAGAGACTGGAGAAAGTTAGTTAAGGATTTTATGGACCTAAAAACTAGGAACAAAACTAACAAACGATCTAGACTAAGGATAGATCCGTTTCAAGATTCATTAAAATGAGTTTGAAAACAAGAAGGGTGGTGCCGAGCTGTTCTTGAGTGGTGACAGTGACGGAGTTTAAATTACCTAACTTGATTTAAATCAGTCTGTAAAACAAGATCCAAGCATTACCAACGCTCTATTTTACAGCTAAGCGCACAACTGCAAATAGTTGCATATATTCTCGTGCAACCTCATTTTCCTCAAAACAGCTTTAATATCCTCAATTCCGCTGTAACGAGTTCTCCCTATGTACTTGTTCACGTAGGAAAGCGCGGGCGCGGCGGCGGGTGCGGGCGCGGAGGCGTGGTGAGTTCGTGTTCACATTGGCCACCAGGCGTTTGCGCGATTGTGATGTGTTGTCAGAGGTTGTAAACATGGACGACGATTTTTTTGTTTTTAACCGAAAATTCATACCTAAAGTGGGAGATGATAAAAATTAGAATTGGTGTGCACGAAATTAATAAAGAAAGAGAACGCTATGGTGAATTTCATACTTTATATAGTAATTTGAGAGAACATCCTTTTTATCATTCCGAAATTTCCTTCCATAACTTATTGAGAATATTTCTGTTCATATGATGCCTGTGTTTACTTTGCCAAATCGGGGTTCTAGCCTGAACGGCACTAATAAACTCTTCTGTATTGAAATACATGATGAAAACTTGCTACCGTTTCTAGCGACAAGTTCCTACTGATTGAACTTACCTGACGTCGCGGGTGAATCGCGCGCTCCGCCGCTAGTTCGACATGAACACACACAAACAACTCACGCGTTTGATATTGCCGTGAGCAGCGCGCGCGCGCTAGTCGCTAGCTTGCCCGCTACTTAGACCGCACGTGCGTTTCGTACGTGAACACTTGGATATTACACCATAATGTTTGATATTTCGTGACCGCGCCCGCGAGTCAACGTGAACGAGTACTATCACCTAGATAGTTACAGCCGTGCTCACAGACTCATAGAACTCCCCGATCGCCCCTTTGTCCAGCACTCGCCTCATTTGGCACACAATGCTAGTAAAATAAAAGGAAAAGGGGCACTAATCGCATACGAATTGCAGATTAAAGTGATGGAGAAGTTTTAAAGATGGCGGTAGTGATTACAGTTGTATCAAGAAGTATAGTTTATGAAAGGTTCACACTGAAAGGACTGATTTATTAAAATAACATTTTATCTCCAGCTTGTTGTATAGGTACATTACCTTCCAAAAAAATTGGCCAAGTGCGAGTCAGGCTCGCCCATGAAGGGTTCCGTAGTAAGTATAATAATATAATATAATATATTTATTTGACAAAAAACCTTACAAATTTCTTAAAACTAGCTTATTTACAATTTTTACAACTACGCCAAATAACTTTGTTTTTGATAGTATTTGTATGCATTACAAAGTTATATTTGCGGTTTTAGAAAATATGCTGTATCTCAAAAACTGACCCGAACTCGTTCAAACCAATTTTGGTTGAAAGTTTATATGAAGATCTACAGCGTATATTTCTTTTAGACTTTTCACTCCATTATTATAGAAGTTAGAGGGGAGGGGGTGGGGACACATTTTACCACTTTGGAAGCGTATACCTTTTAAACGATTAACTTTATGAAAAAGTGGTTTTAAAAACCTCAATGTCATTTTTAAAGACCTGTCTATAGATACCACACACGCATAGGTATCATGAAAAAAAAATCAGTTTCAGTTCCATGTATGGGGAAATGCTCCCTTTATTTTAAATATTTTTTTTCTTAAAATCAGAAAGCGGTCACAGAATACGTCTACCTACCAAGTTTCACATGTATAGTCCTAATAGTTTCGGAATAAAATGGCTGTGACATACGGACGAACAGACGGACGGACGGACAGACAGACAGACGGACAGACATAACGAAACTATAAGGGTTCCGTTTTTTGCCATTCGGCTACGGAACCCTAAAAAGTGACAAATATATGCTATGTTCCATAGCTAACTTCTCTCAGAAAAATATCAATGCTCAGAGTCATCATCATATTACTGTAATGGACCAAAACGTATGAAAACATGTAGGGTTACATCTGATATGGCTTTTTGAGGAAAGTGTCAAACATATTCGAGTGGAGCTGTCGAGAAAGAGCAACCGTTTGTTAGTTTAGTAAGCTTAACATAGAACTTTTGGGAGCTCAAGAATTCAACTGAATTAACGTATAATTAAATAGCTTTTGCCTGCGACTTCGTTCGCGTGTTTTTCATGTTTTTCCGTGTTTTCCCGTGGGAATTCCGGGAGAAAAACTATGCAGGGTCCTAAACTATTCCCATGCCAAATTTCATCTAAATCGGTTCAGTGGTTTAGGCGTGAAAAGGTAACAGACAGACAGACAGATATAAGATGTATGTAAGTCTACTTATTTTATACAGAAATAAAACTATTAATTCTTAAAAATCTAGCTGTCCTATACGCGGTATCTAAATAAATATTCTGTGTGATCTGTAGAATTACGAAAAGTATACACCGCTATGTGCGATTTGAATTGTCGTATACCTAGCTACCACTCCAACGCCTAACTAGTGGGCTTAGGGAGTCCTAGTAACGACCTGTGTTTGTGGTGTGATACAAGACAGAAGATTCTAGAGTTTTAAATGTAAAAGAAAATGGAATAATGTAAATCACGTACGCAAAGGATTTTTTTTCCGTATCGTATTTTTTTACATATTTCAAACTAAATATTTTTACACATTCGTACTTAGCTAAGCATAGTGATGGAAAAAACTGGAAAAACATTCCTATAAGCAAAGAATTTTTGCCTGTATTAGTTGTTGGTAATTTTGTGTACTTTATGATTACATCCCTTTCGATTTTGTGGTAAAACAATGAAATATGATCTTAACATTATGATATGTTCATGAAACAAAACTACTCATATCGATTATGGATATAATATAGGAATGATCATGAAATAGTCATGGCACTGTGGGGCTGAACGTGGCGAATGACTGACATTTCTAGACGTGCCAACGTTTTATGGTACTTTCAGTCACTCATTTAAGGCGCTATTCACTCATAACTTGCACCACATCTACAAAATTCAAAGGTACGCATAATTAAGCCTTTTGTTTGAAAATTATAAACTGCAGCTTAGTTGATCTATCCAACAATCAATCTATTATCCGTCGTGAATCAAAACATCACAACTGGAATTCATGATTAATTATTGTCAATAACATAAATTAATTTGTCCCATGAATGTGGCAAGAAAAGTAAATAAAAGATTAAGAAAACTTTTAACAACATTAATTTTCCTTGACTTAGATCGATATACCGGACATGATAAAAATAGACAGCTTCCTACCACGTGTTTGAAAGTTTCCAGTGGAAACTTTCCACCTTTTGCGAGAGAATAAATAGAACCTCATCTAGATTCATAATTTGTGATACAGAAATACTTGATTCCATTTCATAAAACTTTTAATTCGTTTTAGCGGATTGTCGAGAAATTAGGTTATTTGTAGGTCTTTTTTGTTTCCTAGACGATGCCGTTATAGGTAAACGTATTATTTCTTTTTTGTTTTTTTTTTGTTTCCAAATCACTATCTTCTGACCGCGTCTTCGCTCATTTCAGGCCCAGAGATATATCACTCAGATAAAAATCACGTTCTGCCTAAAAATAATAAAACATTACTCTTCATTATCTCAATGAAACATTACTTTGCACGTCGAGAAGGGAGCTTCAACTGTGGGATCTTTCAAAATTCATCTATTTCGTTTTATATTAATGCTCAAAGGAATGATTACTCTTGGTAATAATAAGAAAAACACACCTTTCTGGTTAATGAATTCATTTCTGCTATTGAGGTCATTACTTAAGGTTAAAAAAATTATGATGAATTCCGGTAGTTTATTTTAAAATTTACAGAACACTTTCTTGGTAAAAACTAGCGAAAACTGATGCTATCAATGCGCCGAGCGGGTCGTTTGTCGACAACGATAAGAACAAAAGTCACGCATCCGGATATCAAGTCATTGGATACATCTTCTAGTCATTTCATGCTAATAAATTAAGGTGCTTTGATGAATGATTAAATAGATAATAACTTTATTAACAACCAAATAACATTACAAAAGTCAAAGAGTACATACATTTTTTGGAAGGGAAAATATACAAAGTGTGAGTCTGCTGACTCCCAAGCTAGAGTAATCTGTGTTATGGGAGTCAGTGTTCCTCAGTACAGCAGTGGCTAGCCTAAATTTTAATACATATTATAAACTATTGAGTAATACAAAATTAACTATTTGTGTATAAGAGTATATATGCTTGCGTGTTTGTGTTGTGTGTTTGTGAGTGTGTGTTGTACGTGTTGTGTATGTGAGTATGTTGTGAGTGTGGTATGTGACTGTCTGTTTGTGTACGTGTCTCATTGGGTGTAACTGGAGATAGGTGTAGCAGAGGTTTCACGTGAGTATCAGCTTTTCAGTTTTATCATAATCAAGACTTAGCAGCCATACCCGCAATTTCCTTTTGATAGAGAATTTTGGTAGAGATACTATATGCAGTATTTTGTCAATAAATAGATAGCTATCTTTTACAGCAAAACATCACGCTTATGCCAAAGAAAATAAACTTAATTATAATACAACATATGTGCAGAAGGTAGACTCCATACAACCAGCGAGAACAGAGATCGCAAATATAGATAAATATCATCTGCCCGAAGCATTTATTGCGTAATAAGAATTTTTCAGCAAAAACAAGTAACCCTTATACATATGTCCTTGTCCAAGGTCTAATCTAGCTCTGTACCAAATTTAATCAACATCGGTCAATGTGTAACAAGCATTCAGGCATTTATAATACTAGCTTCTATTCGCGGCGGAATGAATACAAAAAGAAAAAGAAAAAAGAAACAAAAAGACACGCTTCACGTACAGCTTAGGCCGTGCACGCACTGCCTTGCGGTGGCCGCAATTCCGGTAGTTCTACCGCACCGGTAGACTGACCGCAGTGCGCGCACTTCTATGACACTCCATACTTCACAAATTTTGCGGTACCGCAATTCCGGTAGTTCTACCGCACCGCAAAATTTGTGAAGTATGGAGTGTCATAGAAGTGCGCGCACTGCGGTCAGTCTACCGGTGCGGTAGAACTACCGGAATTGCGGCCACCGCAAGGCAGTGCGCGCACGGCCTTAATCGCGATGGGTTTTTAAAGTCAACCTTTTGCAAACGATCTGTTGTGCGGTTTGAACTTGAGAGTACCTATTTCTATTGATTTGTTGCCCTCACAGGAATATATTGTGTTTTACGACATTTTACTGTATCAATTCTAAAACGTCATCGTTATTTCGGGCGAAAGAATTCGACTGCGGTTATCGGTCAACCTCATCCACCGGATCGCGGATTAAGCGGATTCCCGCGCCCTTTATCAGGTCATTGATTGACCTTTTTAGGGTTCCGTAGCCGAATGGCAAAAAACGGAACCCTTATAGTTTCGACATGTCTGTCCGTCTGTCTGTCTGTCCGTCCGTCCGTATGTCACAGCCATTTTATTCCGAAACTATTAGGACTATACATGTCAAACTTCGTAGATGTATTCTGTGAACTGCTTTCCGATTTTAAGAGAAAATTTAAAAAATATTTAAAATAAAGGGGGCTCCCCATACATGGAACTGAAACTGAAAATATTTTCTTTCCTGAAACCTATACGTGTGTGGTATCTATAGACAGGTATTTAAAAATGACATTAAGGTTTCTAAAATGACTTTTTCATGAAGTTAATCGTTTAAAAGATATACGCTTACAAAGTGGTAAAATGTGTGTCCCCCCCCTCTAACTTCTATAATAATGAAGTGAAAAATCTCACAAAACCATATGTTGTAGATCTTAATGTAAACTTTCAACCAAAATTGGTTTGAACGAGATCGAGTCAGCAGTTTTTGAGATACAGTATATTTTCTAAAACCGCAAATATAACTTTGTAATTCATACAAATACTATGAGAAACAAAGTTATTTGGCGTAGTTGTAAAAATTGTAAATAAGCTAGTTTTAAGAAATTTGTAAGGTTTTTTTTTCATATAAATATATTAAGTATATTATATTTATTATAGTTACTACGGAACCCTTCATGGGCGAGTCCGACTCGCAGTTGGCCAATTTTTCTTTCTTTCTTCAAAGAAGAGTTTTTTATTTTTAAGAAAAGCATACTATAAATTATCGTCAATGTAGGTATAGTAAACAAAGCTATTAACGAAAAACAAAAAACCTTAGCTCAAAAAGCCAATAGAGAAGAAAATAGAGTTTTCAACTTGTTTCTTACCGGAGATTAATCAGATGGGTATCTGTAGTCGGAAGGATCCATAACAAGATAATATATGATATTACAAGATATACCTTGAAGACCTTGAAGACAATGAGCTCCTCAGTGACCACCAGTATGGCTTCCGCCGTGGTCGGTCAACCGGAGATCTTCTTGTGTATGCTACGCACTGCTGGGGCGAGGCCATTGAGAAACACGGCGAAGCCCTTGCCGCGTCCCTCGACATCTCAAAGGCCTTTGACAGGGTCTGGCACGCTAGTCTGCTGAGCAAGCTTCCTAGATACGGTGTCCCTGCTAGCTTATGCAACTGGATTTGTGACTTTTTGAGTGAACGGTCGATCCGAGTGGTCATCGATGACTGAGCATCGGATCTAATGGCTATTAATGCCGGTGTTCCTCAGGGGTCTGTTCTCTCTGCGACTCTATTTTTGCTTCATATCAACGACCTGCTCCAGTTGGGAGCTATTGGGTACGCGGATGACAGCACAGTCTCAGAGAGATACTTGTCCAGTGCTAGAGCTGGTAGGGAAGAAATAGCCGCTCTTAGAAAGGCCATGGTAGAGCGAACGAATTTGACCTTAAATCTCGTTTCCCAATGGGGCGATGACAATCTGGTCAAATTCAACGCTTTAAAAACACAGGCTTGTCTTTTCTCCGCTAAAAGGAGCCAATTTGAATGGTCTCCTACTTTCAGAGGTGCATCTGTACCTATTACCGACCGCCTGGAGCTCTTGGGCATGGAGTTGACGTCTGACCTCAACTTCGGCTCAACCATTGAGTCTAAAGCTCAGACTGCAGCCAAAAAGCTGGGCATCCTACAGAAAGTGAGGCGATACTTCACACCTGGACAGCTTTTAAATTTATATAAAGCACAGGTCCGTTCCTGTATGGAGTATTGCAGTCACTTGTGGGATGGCTCAGCCAAATACCAGCTAGCTGCACTTGACTCGATCGAACGCAGAGCCAAAAGGCTCATAGGTGACGAGGTTCTGGCGGGTAAGCTTCACAGCCTGGCTCACCGGCGAAACGTTGCTTGCCTGTCTATCTTCTACAGACTGTACTTCGGAGAGTGTGCGCAGGAGCTCCACGACCTGATCCCTTCATCCCCCTTTTACTACCGGTCTACCAGACGTACCGCAGGATACCATCCACACTTGGTCGATATACCGTCTTGTCGTACTAAGCGCTTTTCTTCAACATTCATTGTGCGCACAGCCAAGGTGTGGAACTCTCTGCCGGCTTCTGTGTTCCCTGCCACATATGATCCGTCAGCCTTTAAAGCAAGAGTGAATAGGCATTTTCTGAGCTCGCTCGTTCGATCTTAGACCTCATCTTACACTTACTATCAGGTGTGATCGAGGTCAAGAGCGGGCTCATTCGTAATAAAAAAAAAAAAGATATCAAAGTAGTCTTACTGAATTTAAAATAGAAGTTCACTTAACGTAACTTAGATTTTCTAATTAGTACTTCGAGCCAGATACTTATTTCTTTATCTAGCTGTCTCGGACATGTTTGTGACCACGTTATTCTTCAAAATTCCGTAAAGGATTTTCATTATAATTTTGAGAATTTACACAGAAAAGTTTATATTTTTTACAAGTTACTGTATTTTTTTCGCCTTACAACCTATTGACGCTTCATGATTATATTGTTAACGACTAGCAACACGCCCCGGTTCTACCCCTCGTTTCCCTACCAAGCACAGTTTAAAACACATTTTAAAACGGTGAAATACATATATCGGTAGAAAACGCAAGAAAATCCGCTCAGTAGTTTTTGAGTTTAGCGCGAACAGACAGACAGACGCGGCGGAAAACTTTGTTTTATAATATGCACTAATGAGTCACAGAATCCAAAACACCAATGAAATTCTTTCTCTTTTCTTTGCCTGACATCTGCACTGTTATGAAGCGAAAACCTCATCAGAAATCTTCAATTGTGATTGAAGGTCTTTCATCTGACAGCAGACAAGATTGCATTTTTGACATTTAAGAGACGTCAAATACGTTGTGAATGAAAGGCATCGTGGAGCGTCGAATACAGTTTTATTTGTGAGATTGGTGCTCTGTTTTCGTTTTCGATGCATAGGTAGGTATATGTTATTGTATGTTTCGCTTCGCTCTGATTTCATTAAATAGTAATATGTAATAGTGAAGCACGTATCTATACTAATATTATAAAGCGTAAAAGTTTGTTTGTTTGTTTGCTTGAACGCGCTAATCTTCGAAAGTACTGGGTGGATTTGGATGCAATTTGGTATGGAAGTAGCTTGAAGCTTGAGGAAGGTTATAGGCTACTTTTTACGTGACTGCAAAAAAGGAGAGTAATGTTTTTACCGTGATAGAATCCAAGGGAGCGAAGCCCCACGTGAGTACTAGTTATACTATATGTGTAAATATTTTAAATAACACATCAAGCATAACAATGTTCCTGCCGGGGCTGTGGGAATGTTTTAGCTAGACACCGCAGCCCCGGATCTCTGGTACAGCTTAACCAATTTGAATGGGACTTTTACTGGAATAAAAAGGAGGTTACAGGACGCTACTTTTTGCCCCGGAATTGCCACGTAACCGGCAGTTTCGCGGAAATAACCTTCCACGCGAACGAACTTGAGGGTATAGCTAATGAATAATTGGCCGAGTGCGAGTCAGACTCGCCCATGAAGGGTTCCGTAGTAACTATAATAAATATAATTTAATTTATATTTAATTTGAAAAAAAAACAAACTTAAAAATTTCTTAAAACTAGTTTATTTGCAATTTTTACAACTACGCCAAATAACTTTGTTTTTCATAGTATTTGTATAAATTACAAAGTTATATTTGCGGTTTTAGAAAATATGCCGTATCTCAAAAACTGCAGACCCGATCTCGTTCAAACCAATTTTGGTTGAAAGTTTACATGAAGATCTACAGCGTATGAAATAGCACATATTTTTTTAGATTTTTCACTCCATAATTATAGAAGTTAGAGGGGAGAAGTTACACATTTTACCACTTTAGAAGCGTATATCTTTTAAACGATTAACTTTATGAAAAAGTGGTTTTAGAAACCTCAATGTCATTTTTAAGAGACCTGTCTATAGATACTACACACGCATAGGTTTCATGAAAAAATATATTTTCAGTTTCAGTTCCATGTATGGGGAGCCCCCCTTTATTTTAAATATTTTTTTTTATAAAATCGGAAAGCGGTTCACACAATACATCTACCTACCAAGTTTCACATGTACAGTTCTAACAGTTTCTGAATAAAATTGCTGTGATATACGGACGGACGGACAGACAGACAGACAGACAGACAGACAGACAGACGGACAGACATGTTGAAACTATAAGGGTTCCGTTTTTTGCCATTTGGCTACGGAACCCTAAAAAGGCTTTTCATATTCAAATTCGTTGCTTCCAAACATTCGTTGTTTCTCCAACACTAGAAACTCTATCCTCCTGGGAAATAAGGACAAAATCTAGTTGTGATTGAGCAATAGTGATCGCCCAAAGCACTAATACAACTTGTATATAAACAGTAATAAGGTTGAAATTAGACTGAACAATACCTAGGGACAAACAAAGCTGTCTTTTGTTTCTTTAATAGTATTTTTGGCTTTGTAGTGTTTTGATATGGAAATCGGTTCTATTTTTTGCAAAAATTTTTTTTCACGCTTTTTAGTGGGTCGGTTTGTAATTTATCTAGTTACAAAAGCCATAATGTCAACAACTTATCAGCTTTTACAAAATATTGCTTTTCATAGCCGTTAATTTTTGAGGAGTTCTCGTGGTATTTGACCATCAGCTCTACATCACCATATGTATTGTGACGAGCATAAAGTGTTTAACATCCGTACTCAAGTAGTCGAATCGCAATCCACGAAATACTTATTATTGAGGAGTTTCAGTGGCCATCTGTGGTCTTCATCATGAGTTCAACTTCCCCAAATGGTACGTTTCGGAAGCAACTGCTCAAGGTACTATAAGAAATACCCAAAACGCTATAGGTGTGCCTATAATATTTGAAGAGTTTACTCGATTTCTCCAGGATCCCATCATCAGATCCTGATTTCGTAACAACGGGACCAACTAGAAAGTATACCCTTTCAAATGCAAAAAGAATTTTCCAAATCGGTTCACCCGTCTCCGAGTTATGAGGTAACATACATTAAAAAAAAAAACTTCAAGTCGAATTGTAAGTCCTTCTTTTGAAGTCGGTTAATAATCTATACTAATATTATAAAGCAGAAAAGTTTGTTTATTTGTTTGCTTGAACGCGCTAATCTTCGAAAGTACTGGGTGGATTTGGATGCAATTTGGTATGGAAGTAGCTTGAAGCTTGAGAAAGGTTATAGGCTACTTTTTACGCGACTGCAAAAAAGGAGAATTATGTTTTTACCGTGATAGAATCCACGGGAGGATCTACGGGAGCGAAGCCCCGCGTGAGTACTAGTAAACAAATAAATTAGTTGTTTCTGTGTCACATAAAATATTTGAATGTAATGAATTGTAAGGTTTTCCCAGAAGGGTGTGTGTCACGAATAATCTTTATTCCTATGGTGTTTTATTGGACTTAGCGATGGGTTTTTTATGCTGTGCGAGCAGGCAACTGTCAAGGGAATTGAAGTATACAACGTGTAATTTAAAGGGTATATACATACCAAGTGCATGGCTTCTTTGGATGATAACAAACGATATGGCAAGGGTTTTGTAATCATAAGTCTACGTGTGTAGAACTTATTACAAATTCCAATACACTATACCAGAGACCGAATTTTTCAAATTAAGAAGTACGAAAAGAATAATCGTGTTATTGGCAAGTGACGTGGAAAGTTATTGACCCTCGTAGTGCTGTGACACGTTTATGTTTGGTATGCAAGAAATATATGAAACCAATAATTTGGTATCAGTTCTTTGAGTCAATTATTTTGTGCTGAAACTGTGCATAGAGACTCCATACCAGAAGTTGTCTTCAGCCCTTTTGGATAGATATGGGGGATAATTATACTTTTCGAGTAAACGTAAAAATAAGTTTTCTACAAAACTACGCTAGCTAGGACGATGTTTGTAAATTATTTTTGTGGCCATAGTTTCTGTGCACAATATATAACATTTGTTTTTTGTATATATTTGTTCCGTCCAAGGTGAAACAGAACGCACCCTTTTGGTTGGCAACATTATTATCTATGGTCTTGTCTTTGAAAATGACTTGACAGATAACCTTTGCTTTGTTGGAATAATGTCCGCCCTTTGGGACCTTTTGATTTTGTTGTAATTGAAAATATCCGGTTGAATCGCCTGTTGTAACCGATAATTTGGTCGCGATTAACGATTAGTTAAAATTGTAATCCCGAATTGACGAAAAACCTGGGATATTTTGTACAATAACGCCGAGTGACGTCAGCCGGTCTGACACGCGAACTTTGCAGAAAGTAATTGTGAATTGGTGATAAATAGCTACCAATCTGGTGCTAAAGTGTAGCAGAGTGGTGCTGTGAATGCTGCCGGGACCGCATTGTGAGGACCTGTAACTTCTTGGAAACCTCCGTCCATCAACACTTGCCCACATTACACGTTTCAATTACTCATTACATACCTACACACATATCACGGACGTGGCCTGAGGAAGGTCGAAGCTTGTCGTCCCAGCTCAGAAGGTAAGTGGTTAGAACTATTTATTGGTAAGGCCTAAGAGCCCATATTGTGTTTGTAAAGCAACGTAGTTAGAGCTTCACGTACCGTGGACTGTTCGGACACACCAGTTACCGTTGGCTGGCTGATTGAAGGATCGAACAATATTAATTCGTTTTTAGTATTGTATTCTATTTTAATATTATATGTAAAGTATTGTGGTTTAGTCGCTTTTTAACTAAGGAAGTGTTGGCAACATTAAGATAATTGTCTATGACAGGATCTCTCTCTATTAAAAAAGATACGAAACTGAGAACACGCGTTTCAATCATCAAAAATCCAAAAAACCGAAGAAAGAAACAGAACTAAAGAATGAGGTTTTAAACATGGTCCGTCGAGCCACCCTTCGTGTTTGTGCCAAGGATTTTGGAGAAAAAATCGCGTCGATTTTGTGGTCAGGTTAGTGGGAGCCTACATAGTTTGGCATTTCATTCCAATCGGATCGCCATTTTACGCCGCTTCATACCGGCTGCGTCGGTACAGCAGTGCTGCACCGTGCTGCCCTCTATCACCGCAACACAGCGTCAGGCGACGAGCTGTCATCTGTGCGCCAATAGCCGCACGGATCGCCTGCAAGGACGTCACGGTTGCCAACATAACGCGCCAATTTTATGCTTTCATTCGTTCATCTCATCGATTGATTTATCTATGCTCACGCGACTGAACACACACATTTTGAACGCCATTCACGAAGATTTTCTACTTCGTCATATTTTTTGGGTGCAAATTGCAAAACTAAGTGAATATGGCAGAACCAGAATCAGATGTGAAAAAGATGATCCAATCAAGAGGGATTTATAAAGGAACGCTTACTAGAATGCAGAAGCGCATTGATAGCGGCATTTCAAGTATGCCCATGCATACAATAATTTTATACGAGGAGAAAATAATAGCTACTTTTGGTGAGTACGACAAGATCAACAACGAGTTGGGAAGTATGGATAGTGCAGAAGATCCTACGCAAACGGAAGACTGCTTCTATGAAAGCATGTCTAAGTTGCGTGCACGCCTCGCCGAGCTATCAAAGCAGGAGAAGGCCGAGATCGAGAGTACGAAGTCCACGCCTTCATCGTCAACGTTGAAGCTGCCACAAGTGTCTATTCCGTCATTTGACGGCAAATATGTAGAATACAAACCATTTATTGAGTTGTTTAATGCTTTTATACATAATGACAAAGGTTTAGATGACATTCAAAAGTTCTTCTATTTAAGGGGGTTCCTCAAGGATGAGGCATATGATTTGGTTAAGAATTTGCCTATTTTAGGGTCTAGTTATAAGGAGGCTTTAAATATACTGTCAGATCGTTATGATAATGAGTTTACTATAATTCAGGATCATTTAAATGCTTTGCTTGACTATCCTACTATGAGCAAACCTAACACCTCAGCACTGCGTTCTTTAATTTCTCATACAAAACAAAATATTGCCGCGCTTAAAAATTTGGGTGAGTCAATTGAAGCATGGGACAATATCCTTATCTGCCTGCTTGTGAAGAAGCTGGATCCCCACACAACTAATGCCTTCCATGTCACCCACAATCAAAACAATAAATCATTAAAGCCAACCTATAATATGCTTATGCAATTTCTAGAATCACGAGCTTTAGCCTTAGAAAATTCTGGACGAAGCAAGGAGCTTGGTAATGCTAATGCTGCCAAAGCAGGGACGATTAAAGTGGTCAATGTAGTGTCCACCAATAAGGAAGTGAAATGCCTCTTCTGTGGTAAGTTGAACCATAAATTATATAACTGTCCTGCCTTTATGTTAGCTTCAATTAGTGAAAGATTAGACTTTGTTAATAAAAATAAATTGTGTAAAACTTGCCTTAATGCTCATCAAAATAAATGTAAATATCATTTTAAATGTAAAAGTTGTAAACAAAATCACAACACATTGTTGCATTCTATAAATGAACAAGAATCTGCTCAAAGTACAACTGTTTCCAATGTTAGTAACACTAGTACACCTAGCAGCAAAACTGACATTTTGTTACCTACAGCTAAGGTCAAACTTGTTTCAAAGGATGGCCAAGAAATCATAGTCAAGGCATTATTAGATTCCGCTAGCCAATCTTCATTTATCAATTTGAGTACTGCGAAATTGGTAGGTAAACAGCTTATGCCCAATTATACTGATATAGTAGGTATAGCCAATACAGAAAAGAAGGTCCAATTTGCCATGCAGTTAGACATATTTTCTTGTGTTTACCCTTATAAAGTAAAGGCCAAACTCTTAGTAGTGGACAAAATTACTTCGAACTTGCCGCAACATCCTATTGGTTTCTCAAAGCTCAATTTACCTAAAAACTTAAAGTTAGCAGATGATTCCTTTCATGTCACCAGTGAAATAAGTATCTTACTTGGTGCTGATGTCTTTTTCCAGAGCCTGTTGCCGCGGGATGAACATATGCCATCATGTGACACAGCACACCCTAGTATAGTTCACACCCAGTTTGGTTACATTGTAGCAGGTAATATTTCTCGCAAATTAACACAAACTTGTTTTGATTCTTCTGTAGCTCTTTTTTGTCAAGAATGCGAAAGAGATTTAAATAGTAGTATGAACAATTTCTGGCAAAATGAAAAAGTACCAGAAACTTTTGTTGAACATACTTCAGAGCAACAGTATTGTGAGGAATATTTTAAGAAGACAGTCAAGCTGGATAACAATAAATTCGAGGTTTCCATGCCTTTAAAGATACCACTTTGTGATATAAATAATATGCTAGGAGAATCACTAAGTTTAGCTTTAAGTAGATTTTTAAATCTCGAGAAAAGACTACAAAAGGATAGTCAATTGTATACAGAATATAGAAACTTCATTCATGAGGTTATTGAGTTAGGTCATGGATCATTTGTGGATATTTCGTTGTATGATCTTTCAAAGGATCCAGTTTATTTCTTTGCTCATCATGCTGTCATAAAACAGGAAGCCGTTACAACAAAATTAAGAACTGTATTTGATGGTTCTATGAAGACAAGCAATAGAGTATCTCTAAATGATTTGTTACTAAATGGGCCTATTGTTCAACAAGAATTGTTTGACATATTATTATTGTTTAGACTCCATAAATATTTTTTCGTCTGTGACATAAGACGTATGTTTCGCAACATAAATATTACAGAAGAACAAAGATCTTTACAAAATATAATATGGAGGGACAGCCCTGAGGAAACTCTCAAATGCATACAACTATCTACTGTAAGTTATGGTCTCAAAAGCTCATCTTGGCTGGCAACCAGATGTTTGTTTGAACTAGCTACAAAATTCAAAAATGAATACCCATTAGCTAGTCCAGTATTGCTAAATTCAACATATGTTGACGATATCATTCACACTGACAATAGTTTAGATAATCTAATTGAAACTAAGTCACAATTAATCCAATTATTAAGTAAAGGAAGTTTTGCATTGCACAAATGGTCAGCTAATGACAGGATGATCTTGAAAGACATTCCTGAGCAGCAGCAACATCCTTTTGATTTGGAGTTGAATAAGGACATAAAAACATTGGGTTTAAAGTTTGATATTCAAACAGATTCTTTTAAAATTCAATGTCCCCCCTGTAATAAAATACCTAAAACTAAAAGACAAATACTTAGTTATATTAGTAAATTTTATGATCCTTTAGGTATAGCAGGCCCAGTCTTTGTCCAAGCTAAGATAATTATGCAGAAACTATGGCATTCAAAAGTAGACTGGGATTGTTCTCCTTCACATATTCTGCAAAAGGAATGGCTCAATTTTTTCAATGATTTGCAACAAATGAAACCTGTACTTATTCCTAGAAATATTTGCCCAGAAAACATTATATTAATTCAATTAATAGGTTTTGCAGATGCATCAATAGCAGCCTATGGTTGTGCTATTTACTTGAGAGTCATTGACCAGCAGGGCAAGGTAACTATGTCCTTACTTTGTTCCAAATCGAGGATAGCGCCAAAATGCAACAAATTGTCAGTGCCACGTCTCGAGTTAAATGCTGCTCTGCTCCTTGGAAAATTAGTAAGAAGGGTACATAATACTTTAAATAAAAGAATTACAGTGGAGAACGCAATGTTGTTCACTGACTCACAAGTGGTACTAGCCTGGCTTAGTACAGATCCAGCATTGTTAAATGCATATGTTGCAAACAGAGTTCAAATGATTAAAAAGGATACAAATTCATATCAATGGTTTTACATTAAATCTGGTGATAATCCAGCTGACTGTCTAAGTAGGGGTATTCATCCTACAGAGTTGCAATGTAACCAACTGTGGTGGTTTGGACCACCTAGTTTACATAGTTCAGACTTTAAGTTTGAAACTAATATTTATGATTTACCTAAAAACTTACCTGAGGTAAAGCCTTCCCAAAAGGAAAAACTGGTGTGTGCAGTATCACAGGATCAACAGGAATCTTTATTAAACCATTTAATTAATAAGTATTCTTCTATTACCAAAATAGTCAACATTCTTGCCTATATTTTAAGATTCTGCAATAATTTAAAACCAGGTTCAACTAAAATTAAAGAAAACTTTGTAACTTACGCAGAAGCACGTGAGGCACTACATTTATTAATTAAAAATGAACAAGCCAAGCATTTTCATGCGGATCTAGCATTGTTGCAGGTAGGTAAACAGGTGTCATCCTGCTTAAAGACGCTTAATCCTTTTGTTGATAGTAAGGGTTTGCTCAGAGTAGGTGGTAGATTGCAGCATGCATCTTTACCTTATAGCCAAAGGCACCAAATAATTTTACCAAAAGAATCTGCTGTAACTCATCTCATTATTCAAAATGAACACTTGAAACTATTTCATGCTGGCCAAAAACTTGTTTTAAGTAGCCTTCAGCAACGTTATTGGATGGTTAATGGGTTGAGATTAGTCAAAAGGTTTATTTATAAGTGTGTAACATGTTTTAGATTTAAAGGTATCACTGCACTGCTGCATAGCTGATGGGGTCATTGCCCGCTGATAGAGTAAATGTTCACAGATGTTTTATGAAAGTAGGCATTGATTTTGCGGGTCCAATTATGATTAAACAATCAAGAATAAGAAGTGTTATTACAACTAAGGGATATATTTGTGTTTATGTCTGCTTTGTAACAAAGGCCATACACATTGAGTTAGTTTCAGGCCTAGATACTCAAACATTTCTTGCTAGTTTTAAGCGATTTATTGCAAGACGTAATGTCCCGTCTGATGTCTATTGTGATAATGCAGGCACTTTTAAATCTGCGAACACGCAGCTGTCAGAATTGTATAAATTAAATAATTCTAAAAATCACCAAACACAAGTTCAAACTGTAGCTTCAGAATTAGGTATTAAGTTCAATTTTATACCCAGTTATTCACCTGTTTTTGCAGGCCTCTGGGAGGCTGCCGTTAAAAGTGTAAAGCATCATTTAAAAAGAGTGTTAGGCTCTCATGTTTTAACTTTTGAAGAACTTTATACTGTATTAGTTGAAATAGAAGGAATTTTGAACTCGAGACCAATAACCCCATTGTCATCAGATATTGAGGATCTTTCTTATCTAACACCTGGACACTTTCTCACAGGTGCTCCTTTAAACTGTATTCCAGAGTTAGATATCACTACCGTTCCCAGTAACAGACTGAATTTTTGGCAAAAATGTACTGCCTTAAAACAACACTTTTGGAGATATTGGTCCAAACAGTATTTAAATGTATTACAAAACCGCCCTAAATGGCAACATAGTGCACCTAACATACAAGTGGGTGCTTTGGTAATTTTACGTGAGCTTGATACTCCGCCTATGACATGGCCTATGGCCAGGGTAACTAATGTATTTAAGGGCCAAGATGGTCTTGTTAGGGCATTAGAAGTAAGAAAAGCCAATGGTAATGTTCATAAAACTTAAATTACTAAAGTATGTATACTTCCAATAGATTAGTCTAGCTTTAGTTTGTTATTTCTAAGTATCCTGCCTAATTGATAGGTGTGTGGGTGCAACATGCTGTTCATACTACTAAGCGTTAAAAAGAATTTTTTGTTACTTAATTTTAGCGATTTAAAATTGCATAAGAGAAGTAAAAAGAGTTTTGTTTTGTCATATGCTTAATAATTTTAAGTTATTTTAACCTATGTACAGGTTTAATATCTACCTTCTCTTAATATCCACTTACCTTAAAGTCATGTTTCATAGGGTACTGCCATGGACAGATATAGCATGACTGTTATTGTCTTGTTTCAGTTCAGTTTACTTAAACATCTAAATTACTTACCATTGTTGGACAATCAGTTAAAACGACTTGAACATTCATATCCTAGTTATTCATATTGTATAATTATCGTTCATGATGTTCTTATTGACGTTTGCAGATAAACAAAGCCATGTCATATTGAGTCGTATTTCTCAATGTGTTTATGTAACTTTTCTAGTGGTTTTCTGACAGTTTTGTAACTTGATTAAAAATTTACTTACTGACGATAACTTGTAGCATCATAATATCAATTTCAATAATCTACAGTCCACTTTCTAGCTATATAATATTGTGTATGTATACAGAAAAGGTTAGGTAAATGAAAACTTGTGTATTTCTTCAAAGATTTATTTATTAGGTTCATGGTCGAATTGTCTTGCTTCGGGTGGAGTATGTTGGCAACATTAAGATAATTGTCTATGACAGGATCTCTCTCTATCAAGGATCTTCTACCTACTACTCTCTATTAAAAAAGATACGAAACTGAGAACACGCGTTTCAATCATCAAAAATCCAAAAAACCGAAGAAAGAAACAGAACTAAAGAATGAGGTTTTAAACAGGAAGTGACAAAAATTATTTGGCTTAACTGCTCTGCAAAATTGCTGTATCTCGTAAAGTATTCATCGTAGGAAAATTATTCTTAGACCAGAAGATAGAGAATCCAGAGTAGGCGTGTGTCACTCTTTACGGAACCGACTCACTGATTCAAATCATTGAAGTGATTCAAAAGATTGGTTCAGTAACAATGTTTCAAATGCATCATTTGAATCTGAAACATTACTTTGCTCTGGCTGACTGATCAGTGTGCGAGAGAGAGATAGAGACCGAGACACACTGAGTTACTCTAACTATTGACTCTTGTATCCTATGCACGAAGATCTACTTTATTTATAATCTCACTTATAACAATAAATATTTAGACATAAAACATTTCCATGTCTCAATAGTAAACGCCCGCAACGCAACGTAAAAATGTTACGTTTCTATACATGACGTCGCGTCGCGGGCGTTTACTGAGTCATTTGAGCCGATGATCCAAATGAGCCAAATTAAACATATCAATGTTTCGGATCATTTCAGTGATCGAGATGCAAATGTTCCAATATCAAAAATGATACACTTTGCCCACCTCTAATCCAAAGTAGTTTAAAGGTGAACGCAGACCTAGCCGCACCGCAGTCTCTACAGTCCCCGCAGTCATCGCTTTTTGTTAATGGCCTCGCACATCTATCCGCGCCGCAGTCGCTGCAGTCGTTCCCGTCAGAGTTGCCAGATTTTTGAAAGCATTATCTATCCGAAGATTTAAAAAATCTGTATAAAATCTGTATTTGGTATTGGTATTTTGCTCTTTTGTGTAATTTTATCTGTAGGTGCTATAATAGGGAATAAGCAAGTAATTATTTACACGAGAATAAGTAATTTTATTATAAACCGTTGACAGAGATTCTCTGTCTACTTTATAACTCTGGCAACACTGCGCGCCGTGGATGCGAATGACGTCATCTGCACTGCGTGCGGGTGACGTCATCAGCAGCGGCTAGGGGAGTTCGGTCGTTTCAGAGACTGCGGCGACTGCGGCGCGGGTAGGTGTGCGAGGTTGCATAGAACTTCATATAAAGAATTCGAATGCAAAGACTGCGGCGCGTGCGGTGTGGCTAGGTCTGCGTTCACCATAAGGATACATTAAAAAGTGAAAAATTACCTTTTGTGGCTTAAGGACGCATGTTCAAAATTGATAGGCATCAAATCGCATCACTACATAGACAAGGCTCAAACACACACAAACGTACGAATAGCTCCGCGAATTATGGGTACGTAAAGTCATTTTGATACTTTAGATTATTAATTTTTTTTTTTAATGGCTTCATGGTTGCTTTTATTTTGTGTGCTGTTTGATGTCATGAAATTATTGGAGTGACTTGTAGGTACACTTCGATGACTGGTACTGGATCTCTTTGACAACAAGATGTAAATGTGCAGTTTTTTTTTTATTAAGGTTTCTTAGCCGATTGGCAAAAAACAGAACCCTTATAGTTTCGTCATGTCTGTCTATCTGCCCGTCCGTCCGTAAGTCACAGCCATTTTATTCCGAAACTGTTATGACTACCTACATGTGAAACTTGGTAGGTAGATGTATTCTGTTCCGCCGAGTTGAACCGCTTTCCGATTGATAGACAAAAATATTTATTATATTTATTTATAATTTAAGGGGGGCTCCTCATACATGGAACTGAACCTAAGAATATTTTTAAGCTATTGCATAGCTTTTATCGCGGGCTTTGAGCGCGGCGACCGAATCAAGAAATTCCGTAACGAAAATAAAACCTAATACGGTTGAATATGGTCAGTTATTTCAATTCGGGTTACTAACGTTCTATTAGCGTGTTTAGTAAAGAATCGGATTGGTAACCGTCAGTATTTTGGATCAAACCCAGGGTCTCATCATATCTTTTAGCTTCTGCCCGCGACTATGTTCGCGTGGAAGTGGGTTCCCGCGTAAATCCCGAACCCGTAGGAATTTCGGGATAAAAACTATCCTACGTCCTTCCCAGAGTCCTAAACTATTCCCACGCCAAATTTCATCTAAATCGGTTCAGCGGTTTAGGCGTGAAAAGGTAACACACAGACAGACAGAGTTACTTTCACATTTATAATATTAGTATGGATTTAGATATTTTGTAAATATTTTGTTGAATAAAATAAGAAACATTTACATTTTTTTATAGGAGAAAGAAAGTCTAAATTGTCAACGTCGCGAGAAATAGCTTAAAACTAAAAATGTGGTATAATTGACCCGGTAACTTGAATTAATATCAAAGAAAAAAAAAATACTGCATAAATAAAAAAATATATAAATAATTATAATTGCATAAGTTGATAAAAAATGCTATGCAATAGCTTTACCGCGGCAGTCCCCGAGTGCCACACGGGTTTTTTTTTTTTTCATCAAACCTTTTCGTGTGCGGTATCTATAGACAGGTCTTTAAAAATTATATCGGTTCCTAAAACTACTTCTTCTTAAAGTCAATCGTTTAAAAGATATACGCTTCCAAAGTGGTAAAATGTGTCCCCCCTCTCTAACTTTTATAATAGAATAAAAAAAATATGCTGTAGGTTTTAATGAAAACTTTCATTAAAATGGTTTGAATGACATCGGGTCAGTAGTTTTTGAGATTTAGCACATTTTCTAAAACCGCAAATATAACTTTGTATTTCATACAAACACTATGAAAAACAAAGTTATTTGGCGTAGTTACTACGGAACCCTTCATGGACGAGTCTGACTCGCATTTGTCCAATTTTTACGAATGAGCCCACTCTTGACCTCGATCTCGCCTGATGGTAACCGACAGATGAGGTCTACAATGGAACGAGCGAGCTCAGAAGATACCTATTTACTTTTGCTTTAAAGACTCAAAGATGGCAGGGAAAACAGAAGCCGGCAGAGAATTCCACAGCTTGGCTGTGCGCACAATAAATGTGGAGGAGAAGCGCTTGACAAGACGGTATATCAACCAAGTTCGAGCTTGTATTGTTAGATACGATGAGATATTATAATTATACGAACTCAGTGGAGTGGCCTGCAGGAATACAGCAACCGCTCTTGAAGATCCTAGACGATAAGAATAGCTTATCAAGTTTGGGTCCATTCTGTTTGGTAGGTGTGTAATTTCGTGGTTTTCGGGGTCGCTAATAACGTATGGGGTTCAAAATCAAAGATTTCGCCAATTAAACTGTTCACCGTGTGTTTCATTTGCTTGGTATGATAGCATTAGCGATCTTGACAAAAGCAGGGTGGAACAATATTTTAATATTAAAAATCAATTTCTTATGTTTAATATATTCTTGGAATATATGAGGAATGAGCTCGTAACTCCATATTTCTTACCCGTCTTGGGATCAATCAATTCTGGAAGAAGACAATTTTTGTAAAATCGAATTAAGTGGGTTTCCATTTTTTCCTTTCAGAATTAAAAGTCCTTTTCATTGATTTCAAACTTTAATTTACCAGTCTTGCCTAGTAATACGCAACTGCCCTTGAATTTGATAATACCATTTATATTTTTTTAATAAAAATACCCAAATTGCTACAGGTATGCCTATAATATTTGAAGAGTTCCCGCGATTTCTCCAGGATTCCATCGTCAGATCCTGACTTCATGACAATGGAACGAACTAGAAAGTATACCTTTTCAAATAAAAAAAAGAATTTTCCAAATAGGTCCAGTAGTCTTCGAGTAATCGGAGAACATACATTAAAAAAAACAGATTCCGAATAAGTGAGGACCTCCTCAATTTTTTGAAGTTGATTAAAAAGTGTTTCTGTCACAAACCAAACAGTAATACAATAAAAAATATTGAAACATTAGTAGTTTCCAAATTGTTGCTACAAAAAGTACTACAAATCTGTTGGTCAGATCTTTCCGGACGCTCTTCGTGTGTACTGCGAGTATCGCGACTGCCTCCATAAATCCTGTGTAAAGAGGACCAGATCGTTTTGATGGTCACAATAAAATGACACATATTTACAACTAGCTTTTGCCCGCGACTTCGACCGCGTATCTCGGAAAATATCCCATCAGTATATTTATGTGGAGAACATAGCGCCGTCTGATGTAACTGTACAAACTCAAATGACTACTATATATCATTGCCGTGTATTTGGTGAAAACCGTATCAAAATCTTATGTGCTTTTTATCGCGTTCAAACAGACAGACAGACGCGAGGTGGCGGGAGGTCTCTGTTTAGATAAAATTTATTATGGTAGTTACGATCTAATAACAAATATTTTTTGACCACATGTCCAAATACCGTCCCGTTATCCTACACCGGTTCCCGCTCGTGCACCTCCGCTGACCTTGATCACCGACTGGAGGAAAGTAAGTGAAAAACAGTAATGAGGTAAATGCAATTAAAGAAATTGGTCAGTTGCATTTTTGCGACACTTGCACTAAATATCTCATGGTGGCAGTTCTAATTTTGTGAAAAGTTTTAGTGATGGATTTTACTTCCGAAGGTATGTACTATATTATTTTCTTGTTAGAATATTTTAATGTGTCATAAAATAGACTATCTGTGAATTCACAAAAAAGGCATGTTTTTCTTTGTTTTCGAACTTATCAGGCTTTTGGGGTATTAATGACAGCTGCAGAGGTTACTGCACGGTCAACTGGACATAAAAACGTTGCCAGATTTATAAAGGATATTCGCAAGAATCCAGCTTCTGCAAGTACATGCATTAGCCTTCAACAACCAAGTGCTGTGCTGTGCAAGTGATAGACTGCTAAGTAATGACGAGGCATTAGCGTATTATATTGATTCAAAATCAACAACTCACTCATATAAACAGACTAGAAAGTGGATTATGAAAGTCGGGCATCACGTGTTTCCATCATATGATTGCATTGTTAAATCAAAAAAAGCATATTATCCTTCCGAGGAGCACATTGTTTTGACACAATCTCGAGCAGAAATTGAGCAACAAGCTATTTTGAATAAAACAGCAGAACGTTTAGTAGAAGCTCAGAGAGAAGTTGTCACAAGTGTGCTCCCCAATCTAATACCCAATTCATCGTTTATCACACAACATCTCTTATAAGTAAATGGGGATGTGACGGAAGTTCCGGTCATAGTGCTTACAAACAAAGATTTGAAAACAGCGAAGGCACTGATGAGTTCCTTTTTGTTTATTCGTTGGTTCCTCTAAGGTTAATCGACGAGAGTAACAACATTATCTGGCAAAATCCTCGTCCATCATCGACGATGTTTTGTCGTCCAATTAAATTCATTTTTGCCAAAGAAACAACGGAATTGACAAAAATCGAAACAAATAAGGTTTTGGGATAAATAAACGACTACTTGGAGGCTACATCTTATGATCTTGGTGGTTCTGAAATTTCTGTTAAGCACAAGCTTCTGCTGAATATGACTGATGGAAAAGTATGCAATGCTTTGACAGAGACACATTCATCGCAGAAATGCATTGTGGGGCCACTCCCAGAATGATGAATCAAGATAATTTTGGCTTGGGTTTGTCAACATTACATGCTTGGATTCGTTCGTTTGAGTGCTTTTTACACATTAGTTATAAGTTAGATATTAAGAAATGGCAAGCTAGGTCTTCAGAGGAAAAAGCAAGTGTAAAACAACGATCAGACGAAATCAAACAACGATTCAAGCATGAAACGGGATTAATTGTGGACAAGCCAAAGCCAGGATTTAGTTCCACAAATGATAGAAACAAAGCTCGACGTTTTTTCGGGAACCCCGAACTGAGTGCTCAGATCACAGGATTGGATGTTATAATCATCAAACACTTTGATGTATTGTTGAGGACATTGTCTTCTGGCTTCGAGATAAATCTTGTTGAATTCAAAAAGCCGAAGAAGAAACAGCAAGTGCTTCCCCTTGCTTCTCAATGGCGTCGCTCCAGATATTAATGGCATACGCTAGAAGATCCCCAGTTGACCGGTTTTTTGCGAAAACCGTATTATCGGTCACTGAGGATATCGTTGGCTTCTAGGTATGCCAGGAGCTTACTATTAAGTACACGCTCCATACTCTTACAGAGTATGGACGTGACTGAAATAGGCCTGTAGTTGGCCGGGTCAGCACGACTGCCCTTTTTGGGTACAGGCTGAACGTTAGCCAGCTTCCATGCTTTCAGCACCTTTCCAGTCATCTAGCGAAAGGCGAAACAGGCGTGTCAAGATTGGAGACAATTCAGGCGCACAAGTTCTATGAACAATTGCTGGTATCCCGTCGGGGCCACTAGCTTTGTTCACGTCAAGATTACGCAGCACTCTACGGACGTCCTTCTGATGGATGCGAATGTCCAACATACACGTCTCGCATCCAATAGGAGCATCAGGAGGGTGAGCGCCACTACTATCCAGACGTGAAAACTCCGCAAAGAGGGCGGCAAACAAGTTTGCTGGTTTGAGCAGTGGTTACCACCACTGCTCAAACCTGACGGGTCTACACTACCGTGAGGGATGATAGAAGTTGAATTCGACCGACTTTGCCAGGGACCAAAACGCTGTGCTGCCAGCAGGATATGAAGCGAGTTTGTTCCCGATTCGGCTAACGTGGTCAAACCGAACCCTCCGCAAAACCTTCTTGCTGGACTTGCCAGCCCTGTTGAAGGCTCTCTTCTTCTGATCCACGTCATTTGCTTTGCAGTTTCGAGCATCGACCCATGTTAAGTATGCCCCGTGTTTAAGCGCTTCAGCGCGATCACATTCGGCGCCAAATCAAGGTCGAGCTTTGCCGGACCAATGTGGAGTACTACATACCGTTCTCTGACCTAACAATTTAGGTCAGAGAACGGTATGTAGTACTCCATCCCCTGTCGCAAAACATCTACCACGGCGTTTGCGCACGACGATGAATCATTTGAAGAAAAGCAAGTAGGCTGCCAAGGATAACATGCAAAGAAAGATCGCATGCCATCCCAATCCGCTGACTTATATCGCCAAACCCGCCGAATGACTTTAAGGCTAAGATCGGGCGGAGAGGAGACGGGTACAGACTTCACCAGACAGTGGTCGGAACTACCTAACGGTGAAGATATCGTTACCGAGTAGCGGTCTGGATCTGTAGTCAGTAGAAGGTCCAAGCAATTGGCTTTGTGTGACTCAACATCCGGCACCCTCGTTGCTCCCTGGACCAGCTGAGTGAGATTTAATGCAAGTGCAAGATTGTGCGTCTCTCGCCCAGCATGGTCCGTGCACTGGTATGGGAAGAGCCACTCCTGGTGATGGGCATTAAAGTCCTCCAGTAACACGAACTGAGCTGCTGGGCCGCATCTGCCGCCTCACTGATGTATTGTGTGAGCCTGGTTCTCTCATGATCTCCGCTGTGCGAGCGGTAGACACAAGCATAGATAATTTTGTCTATGTCCGTATCCACCAGAGCCCAAAGTGTAGAAAACCTGGAGTCCTCAAGGTTCCGGAGACGCCAATAGCAGATGTCGTCGCGGGCGTACATATATACATACCGCCGCACGTGGTTTAAAGTTGTGCTCCAAGGTAAACCCTGGGTATGAAAGATACGACACGTCTGATGGACATCTGATCTGCGTCTCCGAAAGAAACAGCAGAGCAGGTTTCAGTCTCGAGGTGGTGGTAGACTGCGACGAGATTTGAGTGCAGACCTCGAATATTACTGAGGTGCACTTTGAGAGAGAGGGAGTGCAGCCGCTGTTTAACTTTTTATTCCATTTCATGATTTAGAGAGTGAAGAGGAGAGAAGAAGGAAGTGAAGTGAGGCTTCACGCTGTTAACCTCCAGACCCACACTAGACGGATGGTATTGATTGGGGAACTAGTCTGGAGACTGCGGGGATGCCCAAGCCCCCCCGGGAATGACCATCGGGCCCTCTCATCTGGTCACCAACCAGCACGATGGTGCATTCCGGGATGTTTCGACAGTTGGTGGGGCAGCCTGTCATGTGTGGCTGGCACACTACTTGGGCCCCCAACTACCTGCGGTCGGCCAGCGGCGCACCGTGCCTCGGATCCGCTCCTCTCCGCGACTAGTCTCCCGATACGTCCGCACTAGTGCGAGCCAGATTGGTCTTTCAGCAGTGAAGCAACTACTTCGACCCAACTCCTTGATAGGCTACACAGTGCATCGTACCGGATAGTGTTGCCCAAACGAGAGTCTCGCAAGAGACTTGCAATTAGCGATTATCCTATTGCTATTTATTAAACGGTAGTTGAGATCTCAGAACAATGTAACAGAGAGTCTGTTTGAGAGTCTTGCGAGACTCTCGTTTGGGCAACACTAGTACCGGAACACAGCTAGGCCGTTTGGCGGTACGTCTTTGCCCTGTGGGTGGTCACAAGCCTGCAGTTTTAACCTGCCACCTGTTTGATGTCACCTAATTAGCACCACCCGAGGGCCACGTGTAGGGATTTGCAAACGGGTATCCTCTTACGGACACGGGTGACTCAGCCCCCAAAGCTGTCTGTCTGTCTGTCTGTCTGTCCGTCCGTATGTCACAGCTATTTTATTCCGAAACTATTAGGACTATACATGTGAAACTTGATAGGTAGATGTATTCTGTGAACCGCTTTCCGATTTTAAGAAAAAACTTAAGAAATATTTAAAATAAAGGGGGGCTTCCCGCACATAGAACTAAAACTGAAAATATTTTATTTTTTTCATGAAACCTATGCGTGTAGATACCACATCTATAGACAGGTATTTAAAAATGACATTAAAGTTTCTAAAAGGACATTTTCATAAAGTAAATTGTTTAAAAGATGAACGCTTCCAAAGTGGTAAAATGTGTGTGTGTGTGTCCCCTCTAACTTCTATAATAATGGAGTGAAAAATCTAAAAAATACATATATCTGTAGATCTTAGTATAAACTTTCAACCAAAATTAGTTTGAACGAGATCGGGTCAGCAATTTTTGATATACAGCATATTTTCTAAAACCGCAAATATAACTTTTTAATTCATACAACTACTATGAAAAACAAAGTTATTTGGCGTAGTTGTAAAAAATTTAAATAAGCTAGTTTTAAGAAATTTGCAAGTTATTTCTTTTGTCTATTAAATATACATATTATGTTATATTATTATAGTTACTTCGGAACCCTTCATGGGCGAGTCTGCCTTGCACTTGGCCAATTTTTTGGGGGGGAAAATCATCAAAATGTCTCCTTTCGCTCTGGGTGTAGCGGAAAGTAGTGTCAGACGAATACTGAATAAAAACCCACTCTGTTCCTTCAGTTGCCCTTGTGATCCGGGGCTGCGGTGTCTATACATATATATATGTCTGTAGATCTTAGTATAACCTTTCAACCAAAATTAGTTTGAACGAGATCGGGTCAGCAATTTGTGAGATACAGCATATTTTCTAAAACCGCAAATATAACTTTGTAATTCATACAAACACTATGAAAAACAAAGTTATTTGGCGTAGTTGCAAAAAATGTAAATAAGCTAGTTTTAAGAAATTTGTAAGTATTTTTTTGTCAAATAAATATACATATTACGTATATTATATCATTATAGTTACTTACTACTATATATATATATATTGTAGTTTATTATATAAATATATAATAAAAAATATCATGAAAAAAATCATTTTAACTAAAAATAAGACAGATTTCCAAAAATAACAAGTTGGAAGTTTTTTTTTTTGTTTTTAGTGTTTTGGTTTGTCGACTAGTGCTTTACCTAGTTACAAAAGCCTAAATGTAAACTACTTATCACCATTTACAAAATATTGCTTTTCCTGATGCAGAGCCGTTCATTTTTGAGGAGTTCTTCAGGTACTTCACCATCAGCTCAACTTCACCATATACATTTTAACAAGTATAAAGTGATTAACAACCATATTCTAGTAATCGAATCGCAACTCATGAAATACTTATAATTGAGTAGTTCCGGTAGCCATCTGTGGTCTTCATCATCAGTTCCACTTCACCGAATGGTATTTTCCGAGAGCAACTACACAAGTTACTTTAAAAAATAATAATATTTGAAGAGTTCCCTCGATTTCGACAGGATTCCATCATCAGATCCTGACTTGATGACGATGGGACCACCTGGAAATATACCTACCAGGTGCCTTTCAAATAATAAAAATAATTTTTCAAATCGGTCTAGATACGAGTAATCGGGGAACATACATTTAATAAAAACCGAGTCGTTTGCACCCATTAAAAAAATCGGTATCATCTTGGGTTTAGACATTTGTTCAAAAAAGATAACAATTATTCCCAAACAATAGATAAAAAACTTACTTTCTCAAGTTGCTCATATAAAATGCGTAAAGTATCGAAATAAGTATTGTGTAGTATTATGAATTATTTTGTGTTCGTACAGCGATCTATTTTTAGACAAATTTCTGTTGACAAGCGACATAGCATCCACTCACGAAGGCGGCTGACCGCGTATTAAAATTTCTTTACACTTTTCTGTCCAATAAATCTAAACAGTGACCAACGAAAATAACCCTTAATGCGACCAGTTAAGATTCATGCGCTGTAGCAAAATATGTGAAAAATTTAAAAGGGATTTTATTTTTTTGTGAAGCTATTTGTTACATTTTCGTTATTATTAATAGGCTCATTTTGAGGTAATTATATCGATGGTCCCTAGGTAAAGTATCGAAAATGAAAAATGCTACTTTACAGGAGAGCGTTTTAAAGTTTATTTTTTGCATAACTTTTTTTTTCATTATTAGATTTCCATAAAAATTTGGATTCACAGTTGTGTTGGGTTTACAAACTATTACTCTGCATCAAAAATTAATATATATGAATAGTTTTCGAGAAAATTGAGTTACGATAGTATACCAAGTTACTGAACTTGCTTTATGAATCGAAACTGGCACTTTCAATCATTTACAGGGAACCACAAATTCAAAAATGCATCGGATCTGCCGATTTCGATATTCTACGTTGGTTTGTGTTTAGAATATTTTATTGAAAGTGTCACATACGATTATTTACTTCGCAGATTGGTTGTACTTACAATTATTTCTCTATAGAATAACAAAAACACAGTTAACATGGAATATCTTTATTAAAGTAAATGTATTACAAATTGAAATAGTTATAATATATTTAGCTAAAATTATTTAAAGCCAGTGCTTGATACGTTAACTTACGGTAAAAAGCTGAGATCACATATTACTGTTACTTAAGTTATAACAAATGCGAGTGCTGAGCACTTAATATGCTAAAATAATAAGAAACATTTTAAATCAAATCACAATATAATCACATTACTTATACAAGACAAAAACTAATAAAACTTCTAAGAAACTTCAAATAAAAGTGACAAAAAATTATAATCTATAACATCAATTAAATACTTACTACAAAATATAATTACGAATTGTAGTTAAGTATTTATGACAGTTCCTTTGTAAAATCTAATAAACAGAATAAAGTGTAAGAATACTCTGGTAAAATAAAAAAGTACTAATAAATCAGGAAAATATTTATGTTTTAACAAAAATAATAAGACGTGACACGTAAAATCTTAGTACGTAAATATATTACTCATCGGACTCATTTTCAGAATTTTCTGCGGCTGTAGAATAATATAGCATAGCTTTCGTAAAACCTATGATATTCTTTGAATACCCCTCCTGAATTACATAAAGAAATCAAATCTTTATACTTTGCCACTGGCAAAGCTAGTGAATCCGAATAAAGATTTTTAATTACATAGATTGAAACTTTCTCTTTTTTCGGCTTCTTGTTTCTACAGAAGTATTCACACAAAAATAATCAGCCTTCAAATCGTATTTTAAGTATAGGTTATTTGGTTCCTCTTTTCTCACACTAACTTCCTTAATGCTGTTTTATCTCACGTTTTCTCTTTTGTTGTCTTTTTCCAATTTTTGTCATTTATTAAAAATTTATAATCATAAACATCACTCTTGGTTACTTCTATAACCTTGTAGGGTTTTACTTCAGCCTTTGCCCGGCGTACTAATGCGTACCATTGGTCAAGAATGTTAATTATTTTTCTCGTTTTGATAGGTACATGTATAACGAATAAACGACTCTATTCGTATTCTGGCCCCCACAATTATCTGACCAAAATAAGAATTTCTTAGCACCCCAATCTATCTTTGCGTTTACAAATTACATTAAACAGCTTCTTACTTCATTAGCTCCTCTTTTACCGGTACTTTCCGTCCACACGTAGCATGTACCTTCTTTTAACGCTAAATCGAAAACGGTAAAGTTAAATACAGAAAGATTACGCTTATAATAAAACAAACCAACGTCTCCATGTGGACAATTTAATTTTTTTTGGAAATCAAATGTAGCACACACAATTTCAGGTGATTCTCTAGATTGCTGTTTGTCAATATTCTTTAACTCTCTAGCTATTGTCTTATTTTTTAAGTGTTTATTATGAGTCTGTACTTGTTCTTCTGTCGGAGATGAATTGTTAGAAAAACTATGACACTTGTCACAGATATCCTTCTTGGGATTAAAAAATCTAACATTCATGTTACAATTGATGATGTCCCTGTACTAACGAAGGGTCTGTGCTTGATTGATATAATTTGAAGGTTGGCTCCATTCTTTGTATAAGGGAAACATTCTGTTCATATTTAAATTATTATCTAAGTACAGCTTACTGGTGTCATTACGTGTATAATGTGATTCTACGGGTTGGAAAGAAGCTACATGATCATAAACACTTTTAATCATTGCAGAATCTATTACGTTTGGATGATTGGAATGTTTACCTTTATTAACCGATAAAGTTATTCCTTCTTGGCTTAATTTACTATGAGAAGTGTAAACAAACTGGTCGTTATATCAAAACTGTGGAAAGCCTCTTGTGCTAAATTTTATTTCTGTCCGAGGAGAGTTCGTCATCCACCAACTCCTTTAAGTTATTCCATCAGATTCATTGAAGGCGCAGTTCGTGGGGAGCGGTGACTCTAAAAAAGAACATTGAAGGTCAGAAGGTACATTTAATAAATATATGATTAACAATTCATGTATACAAATCCAATTTAGTTAATCACAGAAAGTGACATAAAAGTAAGTTACTAAATTTTTATCATAAACACTTAACACTTATATCGAATCTTTACAAAAAATAAACAAAATTCGATCGAAATAATCGAAAGTGGCACTTTCATTAGAAATTTAAATTTATAATACGACGTACAGTATCGAAATCATCAGTTTCGATTGAAATAATTTATGAATAAACCCCATACATTATCGGAACTGGTATTTTCGGTACTATCAGGAACATGACAATCCGTCATAAATGATCGAATCTACCCTATTCGTTATATTACGTGGGACACATTTTTAATTCAAGCAAATCATTAAGATGGTCAATAAAACATGATTTAGGTAACCTATACTTAAAAATATTCTTATTTATCAAAGTTGCAATTACGTGTCAGTCAAATAAAAGTATTTCAAGTATTAAAACTTACCCGCATTAAAAATAACTGATTGTGTATCCAAGTCTTGTTGTTGTTCATTCTCACTGTTTCTTTGCATTAAATCAACTATTTTCCTCGATCTTGAATACATTTTTAAAGGTAACTGGCTCATAATACAGTATTTTAGATATAACATTTAAAAATCAGTAACAAAATACATATAACACTATTATTACGCAAATGCAACGCCGCGGATGTTGACGTTGCTGAGCGCACGAGCACTGCGGCGGCGTACATTCGCGATAGTGGTAGTTCCGTCCTTGTCGCACACTCGCCGGCGCAGCGTAAATACGCGAAACTTAACATTCGTTGATAGACGTCGGATAGACTGACATATTTCGATAAAATACGTCTCTAATAAACGCATAAATAATGATTTTTTTAAATTTTTGATATTCAATTAATAAAATTACCTTTATTTATAGTTCTAAACAGTAATAAAAAAAAATTGGCATTTTGTAAATTCGATACTTTACTTAGGGACCATCGATATCTGCTAGCCTGTGGTATTTTTTAAGAATCAAAATATGTAAATGTTTAGCAGAAAAAGAATCCTAAACTTAACCCTTTTTCCTCAACTTTGTATGCAGAGGTTTTGAAAAATCGTGTTTACAATACTAAAAACCATATTTTTTGTATTTTAAACACGGCTGCTTTGGAGATAAAGAAGTAATCTATCTATTGCAACTGTTAGTTTTGTTTGAATTTCTTTATATTAGTCGGAAAAGGCACCCAAAAACAGCTTATTTACGTCAGATTCGAACTTACGTCCTTAACGGCCTTTTAGTTAGTGCAGGGCAGAACGAACAAAGGTTCAATTTGGTACACTCCTACCAAAGTTATGCAGTCAATGGAGGTCAGACAGATAGTCCCTCCATGCAAAACATTAGTAGGTACTTAGTTGTATCTAAGTAGACTGGAAACCGACTTCAAGATAGTTGGAAAAAGGCTAAGTAGATGATGGTGATATTTCTTGTTCATAATATAAGTAGCATATAATGATTTAGCTATACCTATTCTAATCGATGTTAGCAGAAATATTTACTCTCGCGCCCGGCTTTGGTCGAGGCCATGCTGCGAGGCGAGACGGAGTGGGAAGCGGTCGCCTCCTTCTGCGAAGCAGTCATGCTTCCGAAGGAGGAGGCGGGCCGCGTGAGGGAGAGGATGGCGTCCTCCCTCCAGCCCAGCCGCAGTAGTAGACGCCCACGGCGTCGGACGTCGGCTGACGATCTCCGGCCACTGTAGGCGCGGGCATGCGGACAGCGAGTAAAGGGCAACTCGCTGTCCGACCATGGACCATGCCCGGGTCGAAGGCGCGTTGTGTTCCACGCGCGCCTCAAAGAGCGTCAGCAAGATGACGAGGCCCACCCTGTAGAGGGCCGAAGCCTGCCGGGGTCGTGGGACTTATCTCATTACCGTGACCCCGGAACGTAAAGGGCTATTGAAGGAACACCGTGGATTTTAGTCAGTACAAGTCTGACAGTCCCTCCGGCCCAGCCCGGGGTGGGAGGACTCATCTGATGATTTTACCACGAAAAAAAAAAGCATAAATATTTAAATCTGAAAAATTTAGAGCCGCACAGTAGGTACTAGAAAATTCATCAAATAACGTCTTGAATAGAGAAAGGTTACATACTTTTAACCTACACCTACACAGATACAAGAATAAATTGCCATTACATTGGATAAATATTTGATACAAATATATTATTCGTCTGTAGACAGAAAACGAATTAATCTACAGTCCTCTGAAAGATTTTAATAAAGTGGATACACCTACCCACTTGTATTCGTAAAGCCGGGTCCGCTGCGACGTGTTTTCGTGTTTGCAAATAGTATAACATTGTTTGCTAACAGAATATAGGCGTGGCCTAACAGTTTTGTTAGCAAAAACACAATAACATGTTTGCCGAGACGAATGGATAACATCCCCGCGTTCGCCTGCGGGGAGGGGGAAAGTGACGCATTTTGTGTTCGCGCTCACTATCCCTATTTTTTAATCTCAGAGACAGAATTGCAACTTTCAAATGTCAACTAAATCTACTATTGCTATAACAGCTTCCACGTTTTCTTCATCGGAACACATTTTTGAAATTAAAAAAAAACATTATAACAATAGGCGCAGCGGACGGGCGGTTTTACTAACATGTTTTGA
Organism: Tholera decimalis; assembly: GCA_943138885.2. Taxonomy (NCBI): domain Eukaryota; kingdom Metazoa; phylum Arthropoda; class Insecta; order Lepidoptera; family Noctuidae; genus Tholera; species Tholera decimalis. Next base: position 19,993,294 of record OW964575.2, read on the forward strand.
TAACATGTTTTGTTAGAAAATTGGCGCAACGGACCCGACTTAAGGAATTTCGTGAGAGCGTTTTGATTCTGAGATAGCTTGGGTAGTCATTTTTTTTTGCCGCACACAAGACATTTCTCGTTTTTATTTTATTCAGAATAGGCTCGCGTTTGACCACCATCTCACCTGATGTTAAATGATGATGTGGTCGCAGATGGAGCACGCTTACCTAGAAGTAACCTATTCACTCTTGACTTAAAAACCCGTAGGTTGTAGCTATCGGGAAACACAGACTCCGACAGGGAATTCCACTCCTTAGCCGTACACACAATAAAGGTATTCCCAAAACGTTTTGTGCGTGTGGGTGGGATGTCCACCATGAAACGATGGTGCGTCGCCGTTTGTCTTGTAGTCCGATGGTGAAACGGGCTTAGCGGAATAAGATTGTGTAATTCCATCGCACACTCCCCGAAATGTAACCGATAGAAAACCGATAGACTAACAACACGTCGTCGATGTTCAAGGCTCTGGAGTGTACGGTGAGTGCCTTTTTACAAACAGCCCCGAAATAACTACAAAGGAGATGTTTCATTCTGTGAGTTGTAAGGATGGGCAAAAAAGATATCGATAAGTATCGAATTGATATTTTTAAGCTATATCGATTATTATTGGGTAAAGAATATTAATAAATCGATATTTTTCCTAAAAGTAACGTACATAGGTAACATCGACTATTTTGGGGCGTGTTTTTTGGTACTACGCAACCTCGTGGCCAAAAAAAAACTAATCTGTAGGTATATGCATATAGGTACTTATGGAGCAAACGTGCTGACAATCTAGTGATTAACATTTGAACTACTCCCCGGATATGACAAGATTAGAGTAAGTAGGACCAATTAAGTATACTAAAGTAAATAACAAAATATAGATTTATTGAGATTTAAAATATCGACGATATTTATTGATTATTTTATTTAGCCGTCAAGCCGACATGACAAAATGATATTCGCATCACTATTCAACAGCAACATGGCTAATCCACCATATTTGTTGTTGCCCTCCTTGACCGAGTTAATTTGAATATGAACACTATTTATTTATTTATTTACACTTTATGCACATAGGTACAAAGGCGGACTTAATGCCGTAGGCATTCTCTACCAGTCAACCATGATTGGTGAAGAGATAGAGTGGAAGGTGCAATATGTACGTGAAAATTATATTGGAAAAATAATTATAATAATAGTGATAAGACAAAAAAAAACCTATAATAATAATGAATTTATTTAATTTTTTACCATAGAAAATCAAATTGATAACCTAGTAAGTAGACTTACTAAGTTTTGATTTGGTTTTTACAGTAATATCTGAGTAAATTCACAAATAAAAACAAAGTATGAGCGATTACAGTGTAACCATAAACTCCATAACGATAACGAGTATTAAAAACGAATGTCAACAATATAGCACAACTTTTCGCCAAACATCCAAACCGCCATCTTTTCTAGTTTTTTCGGGCGAACGAATCAAAATAGCCGACACGTTTTTTGGGTCTCCTGAACATTTTTGTTGGAACGAATTACTATGTTTTGATTTTAAACAGCCGAGCAGTAGTTATGATGAAAATTACACCTGGCTGGGTTTGCTGGCCCACGAGTCATAACTCTTCAGTCGTCTGGGCTACCACTGCTCTCGTCTTACCAAATACCAAACCTAACCTAACCTAACCAAATACCAAAGCCAAATAAAACTAATGATAATATCTTAAAAACCTATTGTATGAACTGACATTAAAATCGTAAATTAGTACTTCTGTCTAACAAAAATTGTTAGACAGAAGTAGATACTAGTACTAGACGAAGTCATGTCTTCAGCACCCCTATACCGCCATATACTCATTAATATAAGCTTAAGTTTGAAGTGTCTTTAAGAGGTTAAGCAGTTATTTATACCGACACTTTTAACTGAAATGCCTACTCGTGAAGGTTAAGTAGAGTTCATTAATCAAATTCCTTAGGTCTGCAAAGGACTCCGGCGACGGCCCATACTTCATCCGGCCCACTTTTTCTACTCAACAGACAATGATAATAATTATGAATACTAAAATAACTGGTAATAAACACTATTTACTATAAAAACATCAATATCAATATTGATCATGGGAATACCGCGATAACAAAGAGATACCTAACAAAAACGTTTTTAGGTTATGAAAAGTAAAAACCTTAGAATAACAACGCATAGAAGAGGCGTCTAGAACAAAACACGAACGATTTCGTGTGTCCACTTTATTTTCTTTGTGTGCGTGAGCCGAATGTGTCTACGTTCTTCAAACGCACACAAATATAGCTTTCAGTGATACCATTACCAGTACCATTACCACAAAAATGGGAAAACGCACTATTATGTTGCTGGATCAAATCAAGTATTTTATGTTATGAAACTAAATAAGATGATGTTTTTTCATGTAATATGACTTATATGACATATATTTACGGAAGGTAAACGAAATGAGATATCGTTTATTGCGTTTAGAATGTTTGATGTGTAATGTGTTATAATGATATTATAGAAATGTATTAATTGCTTGAAAAATCTCGTTTGATATCAATTAAAAGTATGTTGTATTTATGAAATAGAAAAATATTATTGAGAACATTACTTAAATGAAAAAAATCTTAATCAATAAAATTGTCATCTTTATGATGCCACTCTTCGAACTAACAGTAACTTTTAGTTATAAAACACTGTAGGTAGTAGCTGTAAATAAATATAGTTTAGTTTGACGCATACATAATTGCCGACAAAACTATATTAAAAAAAAATAAGCACAAAAGAAATCAATATGGGTATTTTTTTCCTCACGGATAGCAAAATTGAATTGTGATAAGTTAGGTTATTAGAATTTTTGTTTGATGGTCGATTTACTTAAATATAATGTAGGGGAGACCGGGGCTACAATTAACAGAGGTAAGTATTAACAAGCAAATTTCTCTATAACTATACACACTACACCTCCAGTGCGTGTCTCAATTTGACAACTCGATAGCGCCGCATGCCACAGCCGTCGGTTAGTTGCGCTCCGCACGTCATTTGTGTGAGTTGTGTGCCGGTCGAAATTTTTAAGCAGGTAACGATCTTTTTATAGTTCACGATTTTTTGATTTGTACAATAATTATAAAATGTTATGATTATGTTTTTTATTTCCTTAAAAGCATATTTTATACTTAATAATTCCAAGTTTTTCATTTGCTATTACTATTGACCAATATTTTATTATGTTATTTAAAAATTAAAGTGTACCTTTGGGGCTATAATCAACACATGGGAGGGGCTAGAATTAACTTGTTAATACCTACCCCAGATGTGGAGGCTAGTATTAACAGAGTAGCTGAATGTTTGTGAATGATTTTTTTATATGTTTCTTCTTTATGAAAGCATAAGAACTTATAAACGGACAACTACGCGTGGCACCACATCAATAGAAGTCTACGAGCTGGCTGCGCTAGAGATTATTGAGAAGAAAAGAAATTACAGGATGTCTAGAAGAAGAACATAATATTAGAGAAATGAAAAAGGAAAATCACATCAAAACACCAAAATAAAGAAAACAAAAAAGATAAGGGAAAAGGCAAAGGAAAGGCTAAAGGAAATGTAAATTAAGACGAAAAAGTAGGAAAAGTGAAGAAAAGGATATTAAATGAAAGCAATAGCTCTAACGATGACGATGACTATTTTCGTATCATTTGCGGTGCCTCCTATAATGAAGATACATCAGGTGGTGAATGGATCGAATGTATCTCTTGCAAGGACTGTGCGCAAGCAGGATGTATCAAAGGTGATATCACAGCATTCTGTTGTTTGAATTGTGATTCAGATGATGAATACTAATAGATACTCTTTCAGTTCGTAGGTATTTAAAATAGTTCCTAATCCTTGATATTTTTTGTTAATTTTGTATTAAACTACATTTTATATACGTTGTTTAAGTCTAAAGATAATAATAATTAAGTTAAAGATGTTTATTAAAGACTCATTACCTAGCTTTTAAGATAAAAAATTAGCCATTTTCTACCTCATCGTATGATGTTGTTTAAGTAATATGTCTAATTAAGTTTAAATATAAAAATATGTCCTGTTTAAGACTGATCAATAGAGAGATTTTACTTTGTTACGTTGAAATATTTAAACGTATTTTGAGATTTCGTTTATGTTCAGATATTTTGTGATTTTGTTATTGTGAGTTTATAAGAATACGAGTTCCATGCAAGGCTGTATTAATTACACTTTTAATTAATAAACACAATATGTCCTAAATATATTTATTTTTCTTTATATTAGTCAGCATAACCTATGTTAATTTTTACCCCTTCTGTTAATACTTGCCCCATACCTGTTAATTCTATACCCAAACCTGAGGTAACAATTAACAACCACCATTTTTGGGAAAAACCGTTCTATCTACGGCATCGTTTCTATTAAGTTTGTTTTGAGATCATTACGTAATACCTGAATGATTTAAGCATCACGTATCTCAAAAATCAAGTCAAAATGTTGAATTATTTCTTAGCTACAACTACTAATATAAATTTTGTTAATTGTAGCCCCGGTCTCCCCTATAAAATGTAAGTATTTACTTGTGAAATGTAATTTGATTACACGTTTTTTGTTTTCCTGAAGGACTATGACATCCCTTTACGCTACAAACGGTCGTTTTAAATTATTTACTCGCGAGCTCTGTTCGGCAGAATGTGACCTTGAATACTGACGGCTCGTCGAGCAAAGTTAGCCAAAAATGGCTAAGTTTTAGTTGCCTCACTTTTTGCACTCGTACTATCCTTCTATGCGTTGTTATTCTAAGGTAAAAACATTTAAGTTCATCTATACTATAATATTATAAAGCGGAAAAGTTTGTTTGTTTGTTTGCTTGAACGCGCTAATCTTCGAAAGTACTGGGTGGATTTAGATGCAATTTGGTATGGAAGTAGCTTGGAGCTTGAGGAAGGTTATAGGCTACTTTTTGCGCGACTGCAATAAAGGTGAGTTATGTTTTTACCGTGATAGAATCCACGGGAGCGAAGCCCCGCGTGAGTACTAGTTGAGATATAAAACCGAAAATGAAAGAAAAAACAACTTAATACAAACTAAAAGTAGTTTGAATTAAGTTGCTTTTTATTAATTTTCATAATTAATCAATAAATCATTTAAAAAGTAGGAGTATTCACAGTAAAGGCATGAGTCTATAATACGAGTTTGCGCCTTCGCGGAGTGAATGACATTGATTGATCTTTTCAGCTCATTTGACGTTTCTTGAGTTTTTATAATTTGGCTTCTAGCATTTTTATCCACTATCTAAATCAACACAGTTATTACGGACCAAAAACGCTGTAATTAACAAAAATATTTACGTAATGCGTTAACTGATATATTTAGACTTTCAAAATGGATCTATTTTTAATAATAATACACAAAATAATGAGAAATCATGACCCCTCTACATCTATTTAACCCCCTGGCAACCCTGGAATTAGGAAATGCAGATGTCATGGCTGACAGATAATTTATTCACAATGACTTCCGCTATATCTTCTTTTTATTGTGTTTTTCATTACCCCATGATTAAAAGTCGTATAAAAATTACGATAAATAACTATTAAATAAAAGTTATTTTTTTTTAATATATATTTCATTTGTGTCCGCTATTACACTGCTAGTGGGCCTAATTTCGCCGACCTCATTTCAGGCACTTGAGAAATCGCTTAGGCTTCTTAAGTAAAGGGTATTTTTTCTATTCTCTTTTATTAGATTAGTGTTAAGCCTATAATATATATAATATATTATAGGTAATCTAATAGCTTAACATTACAAACCTTAGTCGTAAAAGTCCTTTTTAGGGTTCCGTAGTCAACAAGGAACCCTTATAGTTTCGCCATGTCCGTCTGTCTGTCCGTCTGTCCGCGGTTTAGCTCAAAAACTATTGGTACTAGAAAGTTGTACTTTGGCATGAGTTAATGACGCCGAAAAAGTGGTAAAATAAAATTTTGAAAAAAAAAACAATTATTTAGGGTACCTCCCATACATATAAAGTGGGATCATAATTTTTTTTTTTCGTTCTTCCCATAGTGTGGGATATCGTTGAATAGGTCTTTCAAAAATATTAGGGGTTTGGGAAGACCGTTTTTTGATTAAGTAAACCGTTCGTGACTTATCAAGTTTTAAAGTACCAATTTTCGTTAGAGCCAAGTGTCCTCCCCCTCTATCAACTAAACGGTTATAGTTAGAAATTCAAATGTCACGGCAGTAGTAGCTATATATAACGAAATTTAAATAAAAACTATCACACATAAGTGGGCTTTACAAGTTTACGAGTAATAGTCGACCAATTGTATTTGACTCGAAAATTTCGAACAACTCTATAGAAATATCGATAGATGGCGCTAAGCGCCAGTTGTATCGTGCTAGCTTCTTGTGACGATTGAGTAGTGTAGTTTTGTGTCCGTATTTAAATTCAAAACACCGGCTATGACAAGTTTTATACAAATCTCTAAAAAAAATTAAAACTTTCCGTGCAAAATTGTCGGATCAGGTGAGGATTTGTATAGGAAGTCAAATTAGTTAGGTAGTCATGTTTGGCTTTTAGTTAGAGCATGGTACGAAACGATCAGTCAGCGAATACGACACGCACTTGACCGGTTTTTTAATATATAGTTAGTTTAATAATACTGGTTAGCAGACTCTGTACCAAAAATCTTTATAATAATATAGTATTTGATTAATGAATCAGTTCAATATGCTTAGTTAAAATATTGATTAGAGTCTAAATACAAATAACTGATACGAATTTTTAATTAAGTCTCTGTTATATGTAATAGAGTCTTAATTAAAAATTCGTATCATAACAAAGTCAGTATTTAGAATAAACATAACATACGTAGTTTGATTTTTTTATGAAATAGCCTGTTTTAAATTTCGTAGTCGTAAAAGATTGACATTTATCAATTTCCCATTATAGGTTTTGGTAGTCAAATCGCATTGAATTAATCTATTTGCACAGTTTAAAAAAAACATTCACCAAATGACATAAAACATTGACGCAAAAATACTAATTAACATGTATATTCACTAAATTAAAACTAGCATTATGATGTGATGAAAGTCTCGGTGTCCTGGATCGAAAATAACATCAGGTTTAATATACAACGTGTAATTTAAAGGGTATATACATACCAAGTGCGCGGCTTCTTTGGATGATAACAAACGATATGGCAAGGGTTTTGTAATCCTATGTCCACATGTGTGGAGCTTATTAGAAATTTCAATACATTGATACCAGAGACCGAATTTTCAAATTAAGAAGAACTAAGACAATTATCATTTTATTGGCAAGTGACGTGGAAAGTTATGACTCTCATAGTGATGTGACACGTTTGTTATTACTGGTATTCAAGAAACATAATTATGAAACTGATAATTGGGGTCAATTCTGTGAGTCACTTATTTTGAGCTGAAACTTTGCATAGAGACTCCATACCAGATGTTGTCTTCAGTCCTTTTAGATAGATATGCGGTTTCCGTTACACGTTGTATATTATGTTTATGGGACGTGATTATTACTTGAGCCATGTGCTGAAATATGCCTTGTTTTGCGGGTATGTTTTAACGAGGTGCCGCGGTCCTAGAACGCAAAAGCAAGTGAAGCAATAAGGTGGGTCTGACACTTTCTTCTGCTCCACTCAAAACGGGAGATGACATTTGATTTTCGCCCAAGAGACATGGTACTTATCAATAATAAGCTTTGTTACGTAAACATAGGGGATTTATACTACTAATAGTCGATTTCATAAATAATTTAAATTATGTCAAATACATGACAAATCATACGGATTACAGATTAACCCGTCCAAGTCCCATCTTAGGTAGTCGATACTATCGCTCTGAACTTGACACTTCCTCTTTGAGGCCATTATCCCTTAACGGCTTGGTCATTTCGTACACGGATATAGCAAAGAATCTTGGTGTGTTACTTGACAACAATCTTTCTTGGCGAGCGCAAGTAAATGAGGTTAGTCGAAAGGTGCACTTTTCCTTCCACTCTTTAAAATCCCTTCAAAGCTTCTTGCCTTTCAAAACTAAAATCTCTTTAGCTCAAACTTTAATCCAGCCGATTATTGATTATGCCGATGCCTGTTATTTGGATGCCACTGAGGAGCTCTTATGTAATCTTGAGCGCTTGCAAAACTTGTGTATTCGCTTTGTTTTTGGTCTGAGGAAATACGATCATGTCTCTCAGTTTCGCAAGGATCTCAAGTGGCTCCCTATACGTCTTCGCAGGAACACTCGAATATTATTCCTACTGTACAACATCCTATTCAACCCTGCATATCCTAGCTACCTGCGCGATCGTTTTTCGTTCACTCGTTTAACTGATGCCCTTTGTAGATCCCACCTTAAACTCCATCTCAATTTCCCATCCCATAAAACCCGTTTCTATTCCCACTCCTTCTCCTTTCATGCAGTACGAATATGGAACTCACTTCCCGCTAAAATCCGCGAAGCTAAATCTATTAGTAATTTCAAAAAGCTAGTCAATGATAACATATCTAACATCCAGTAATTTTATATATTTATTATAGTTATATATTTTTATAGCATTAATATAAATATGTAATTTAACTCTATGTATGTATATATTTGTTTCTTATATCATTATAGTTTAATTTACTAGCTAAGTACCTATGTTCTATTTATCGTAATTAGTATTTATACACACTGTGTCTATCATCTCCTCTTCAACTCTCCTGTCACAGGTCTGCTGGAAGAAATTTCTTAGGAAATAAGCAGCACCTTTGTGCTCTTTTGTCTGTATATATATATTTTTTCTTTTGTAAGTGTCATGTGTGTACATAAATAAATAAATTATTATAGAAACATATTAGCTTCCTGCACTCCTTCTCCATATAAACTTTAAATTGCTAAAATTCATCCGTCATGAACAAATCCTAAGCTTCTATTTACTTCATCAAAGTTTATTTATAAGCCAAACATTGAATTCAACAAAAAATTCAATACACGAAATATAATCCTCCATGCTGTACAATTATTTTTTTCGCTTTTCATCAGTTTTCAGCATTTGACGTGTTCCAACTTCGCAGCAGCCATTTTGATTGAGTAGTTTTCCAAATAAATATTAACCGAAGGAAATACGTGAGTAGGTAGGAAACATTATTTGTGGGTAAATATAAAGGAATTTAATTTGATTTCATATATTTGTAGGTCGGGAGAGATCAACAAAGGAGTCCGATAATTTCGTTTTCAGAAATAATAGTATTATGTAAGAGGCTTCGCTCAGAAAGACTTAGAACTAAAAAAAGGATTTTCAAAATCTAAAAAACAATCAGGCGGGAGCCATCCTTTTTATATTACCAATATGTTCAGTTGGATCTCGCCTGTTTATGACTTTATTAAATGAAAATGTGTTTGTTTCTTGCATTTCAGTTAATCAGTCAGGTTTTAGATTTTATAATTACTATTTTTAGAAGAGAAGTATGTAATTAGTAGAAAAATATTGTATGAGCTCGATTATAGTGGCATTATAAAAGCTAAATTGTAATTTTGTAATACGAAATCCGTTATAATATTTGAATAAAATTAGGAACATTAAATACACATGGTAAATATGCCGTTATGAGTTCTAATGATAAAGGAATAATGTTCAGTTAAGAAAAAACAAAACTATTTATTTCACATGGCGAATCGGTCGTTTTTGTTGGTCTGTATTATTCACAGAACAAATAAAAGAGGTTAGAAAGGAAATAGTTCCTGATTTGTATAAGAACGCGTGTCGCCGCTTGCCTCCCCACTCTTTAGCTCTACTAAAAGCAAGAGGCCCGTTACGTATGCGAATTACGCACACAAATAAATTACACACACTTAAATCGAGAGCTTGCTTCTGATTGTAACTCACTGTCGATAAACATGCGCCGTACATTACGGCCAATCAGGGCAAAGGACAAAACGTCAATGGTTGAAGTGTGGCGCATGCAGAACATTGTAAGCGGACTTGGTCATTGCGTTGATTAAGCAAGTGCACAACGGGCAATGTATACTTTTTGTAACTTGTTGCAATAATGTTGTTAATGTTCGGAATTTCATAGTGATCAGAATATTTTTATGTATTTTAAAAATAAAATTGTAATTAAATGTTATTTTCGACTTATCGATGGAAATATATATCTCCTCGCTCTATACTTGCGGTCTGACTTTTTGTTTTACAGGTTATAATTGCACAACACGGCATTTTAAAGCAGAGCTCTGTGTACTGAAGTAATCCGAGGCGCACTAAACGCGGTGAATGAATTAATCGGTCGCGCTATGATTGTCGTATTATAAATGTGGAGCACGCGCCACGCCCACATTACCATTCCAACCTTATTCATCTATTCCGTGGTATTATTAATGCTAAAGTTACTTGATCTGTCTATCTGAACGGCTGAAATGATTCGGAATAAACTTGATTCCCTGATAGGCCACATCCTGAATAAGTATTATGACTAAGGCACTGTCAGAATCTACTTATTTATGATCTTCTAATATTTTATATCAAACTTAGAGATATTCTCTTTACTGCCCTAAATATCTTAAATGTCCGAAACTAAAAGTACCTACTGACAAAGTTCTCTTACGTAATTCAAAACAATAAACATAGGTAACAAATCAAAAGAAAACGACTTAATATACTGTGTACAAAATAAATAACTTTATGTTAATTCGTAACAAATAAGGGCAGAGAAAAAATTCTAGAAGGTTTGACATTCTTAAGAGGCATATGATCCAGTGAAAGATAAGCTATAGCTAAGCTATGGCAAGCGACTCAGTAAATCCTTGTGGTTCTCCAAAATATGTGAAGTTCTTTGTGAACGGGTTAGCTTGTGTAAACTGCGACCATCATTCCTATTTCAGGGATTATGTGTTCTAGTTTGTTGGAGTTAAAACACAACCCATATTCTAAATATATCGATTTGTTTAGATATAACGGACGGATTAATATGCCTATAACATAGGATTTTCCTAGCATTGCGGGTCAATAATCTGTTAGTTACGAAACACCTATCACAAACCGTTTTGGGAATACTATCATTATGCATATATAGCTAAGGAATGGATTTCCCTGCCGGAAACTGTGTTATCTGATAGCTATAACCTGGGCGTCCTAAAGTCATGAGTGAAGGTTACTTCTAGGTAAGCGTACTTCATCTTCGACCACATAATCTTTTAACTAATCATCAGGTGAGATGGTGGTCAAACGCGAGCGATCTATAAATGTGTAATGGCAATTAAAATGATTATAAGATATTTCACCTAAAATATAATATGATGCCATGGTAATTTATTGTTATACCTCTGGCCACACTCCATTACAGCTAGAGCGAAATTATACATATTTAACACTTATGTCATCGATATCAAGACACTTCTGACTTGTGTCTCTCGAGATGGACTTATGGAATGTTATTGATGAGATTTGTTTCTGTTGGTCACCCAATTCAATTAGTCAATGGTGTTTGCATTTTCGACAGTTTAAAGCAAGTGAACACCATAAAAAATAAGTAGTCAGTGTGAACAAAACATATCAGCCTTTAACTTTCGCACTGGTGGGATACAGACCTCCTCCACCTATATGAGAGGAAATGAGGATGACGAAAATTACAGAAAGTAAACTACCTCCTTTGGGAACGAACTCACGACTTGCAACTCTTGTTACCATGGGGCCAACACTGCTCCAGTCAGTGAGTCTGAAACCCTGGAAAATTTAAAAAATAAATACCCATTATCATTATACCCCGCGAACTGAATGCTATGCGAGATCAGATTTAATCCTAACTTGTGGCACACTTAAAACTAATGATATCACATCACTAGCTTTAAGTATGTAACATACCTAACAAAAACAGTAGCTACCCATATACAATAGCTATATACAAGCGATTATAAAGCGGAAAAGTTTGTTTGTTTGTTTGTTTGCTTGAACGCGCTAATCTTCGAAAGTACTGGGTGGATTTGGATGCATTTTGCTATGGAAGTAGCTTGATAAGATAAGATAAGATAAGATAAGATGTATTTATTTGCGTAAAACATGGTATAAATAGGTCTTACAGTGCAAAAATAGAGCAGACATGTTTTGCCAAGATTAAACATAGCATGCAAATGTATTTGTAATAACAATTTTCTTAGTAAACTAAATTATTATTATATTTTAAGAACACTACTTTTGTTCTAGGTATTGTTTTATACTATAGAAGTTGCTATTAAGTAACCATTCATACAATTTAGATTTAAATGCATATCTCGAGTTTAACATTTTCAGGTGACTCGGTAATCTGTTGTGAAGCTTGAGGAAGGTTATAGTCTACTTTTTACGCAACTGCAAAAAAGGATATATGTTTTTACCGTGATAAAATCCACGGGAGCGAAGCCCCGCATGAGTACTAGTAGCTATATACAAGCGATAAATCTGATCGCAGTTTACATACTAAAGATGGTACGATAGGGCGATACATCGAACGAGTCTTTTGGGTTACCATTCTGAAGGTATGTAATCAATATTAGCAGACTGACTCCGTTCAGTATTGCATAGCCTTGAAGATTTTATTACTTAGCCACAAGGCCCTGACTTTTGCAGCTCCTTTACGGAATAAATTATGACTGCTGTCAAAAGATAAACGAGGCGCTTCCATATACTAAAAGTGAGTAGTAAAATAATGAATGTACAGATATTATTTCACGCATTATTTTCTACAATAAATATACTGTATGTCATAAACTTTTCACATGTAAGTACATAGTAAATAATACCTTTATTCGTTCTATATCTCCTGAGTAATGGAAATCTCAATCACAAGTGAAATAAAATGTTAAGAGAAAATGTAAGCATTCGATTTTCTTCATCAATAGGGATTGAGTCACATGAATGAAGAATCAAGTCTAATTCGAGATGTGAATATATTTTATGTTGTTAGTTATGGTTCACTGGAGTTGTGTTACTTGAAATTTAGTTCATTGCTATCATTGTATAAGGAATTAATGGGAATTGTTAACAGAAATGGCTCAAAGAGGGGAGAGAAAAAATACATATCGTAATTTACTACTTACTATTACAGTTGAATACTATTGCAGTGGGGTTTTTAGAGGAGCTTCAGGGTTAATAACACGGAATAGATATAATAACGAATAAGGTTGGAATGGTAATGTGGGCGTGGTGAGCGCGCCACATTTATGATACGAAAATCATAGCTCGACCGATTAATTCATTCACCGCGTTTAGTGCGCTTCGGATTACTTCGGAACACAGAGCTCTGCTTTAAAATGCCGTGTTGTGCAATTATAACCTGTAAAACAAAAAGTCAGACCGCAAGTATAGAGCGAGGAGGTATGTATGTCCATCAGTAAGTTGAAAATAACATTTAATTACAATTTTATTTGTAAAAAACATAAAAATATTCTGATCACTATGAAATTCCGAACATTAACGAACATTATTGCAACAAGTTACAAAAAGTATACATTGCCCGTTGTGTACTCGCTTAATCTGTGCAATGACCAAGCCCGCTTACAGTGTATTGCATGCGCCACACTTCAACCATTGACGTTTTGTCCTTGCATTATCGACAGTGAGTTACAATCAGTAGCAAGCTTTCGATTTAAGTGTGTGTAATTTATTTATGTGCGTAATTCGCATACGTAACGGGCCTCTTGTTTATAGTTGAGCTGTGGGAGTGGGAGACAAACGGCGACACGCGTTCTCATAGAAATCGGGAACTATTTCCTTTCTAACCTCTTTTATCTGTTCTGTGGTTAATAATAACAGCCGCCATGTGCATCTTCAAGTTAAGCACACTTGTGGAGGTAGTTTTTAGGATGTGTCACCATCGTAATATATCGAGATTCCACCATGCTTCACGCACGTTAGGCCATTCGTATCGGCTGTCCTTTGCATATCTTTGGCAGTCGTAATGGGAAGACCGAAGCCAGAAAATTTAAAATAGTCCTGCCTCGACTATTGCCAATATAACAGTCCACCAAAGAGTTCTGTAATTAAAAGAATATAATATATTGTTACGAGCTGGGGTTCGGGATAGAATAATTAACGCCAATTAAACCAAAATTAACACTTTACTTAATTAAACAAAAAAATAAAAATTTTACACAAATCTTCGCACCACAACACTTGTCACTTAACACTTAAATCACACTTAAATCGCACTGAAATTCACTGGTAAAGCTTCGATTATATCTCGTATTCGCCTCGTAACAAGACTGACCCTCTGCGCCCCTTTGCGATCTATTTATACCCCGGTCTATGAGCTCTAGAACATTCTTATAAAATCTCTGTTTATACTACCTAGTATATTCCAGGAAGCTACTCGAGGTACACAATACCGCTATTCGACGCTAGATGGCGTTAGTGTCTCGACTAGATAGATAGATAGACTCTTTATTGTACACCATTACAGAATTAAATAAGGACTTAAAACACTACAAAGGGTGTTGCAATGGGCGGTCTTATCGCTAAAAGCGATCTTTTACAGGCAACCTTTGGAAGGATTTGACACAGCAGGAGAAAATAAATACGCGAGTAGTCCATGGTGTACTATTCACTTATATACAATAAATAAGTAATAACCTACATACTCAATACACATATACATATATATACATAAAAAGAACAAAGCTGAGATATATAAAAAATAGTAACATATTAAAGAGATTCCTGCTACTCGCCGCTAGATGGCGTTAGTGTCTCGACTAGATATGCTCATTCCTGCTACTCGCCGCTAGATGGCGTTAGTGTCTCGAACATTCTAGATTTATGTCGAAGTTTCTCGACGTACTTTACTAAGCGACTGGCGTAACAGTATCTTGTTACCCAGCTACTTAAGTCAGATAGGTACTCGCTCCATGTAAGACACTAGTACTCGGCTGCTCCGGTTAGACTGCAAGCCGACCCAGACATAGTCGGGAAAAGGCTAGGCAGATAATGGTGACAGTATTTTTATACGTGACAGATAAAAACTTTTTTGCAAAAAATAAAACCGACTTCCATATCAAAACACTACAAAGCCAAAAATAATTTTAATTTCGGTAGTCGGTGTTATTGGTTTTGTATTTTCTTTTTTTTTTTCACACCGCCTTCCGAAATTAAAATTATTTTTTGCTTTGTAGTGTTTTGATATGGAAGTCGGTTTTATTTTTTGCAAAAAGTTTTTATTTTCGCGCTTTTTAGTGGGTTAGTGTATTTTTTAAATCGGTTCGTAAATGACGGAGTTATGCGCGAACAAAAAACGCAATGCAGAGTAAACGAAAAGATCATCAACGTAAATATTTTTTTTAGACTTTTGTTGATTTTTCAGAAACGGCTTGTCCGATTTCGATAAAATTTTCATGGGACTATTTGAAAAGTATACCCTTTTCAACAAAAAAATAATTTTTCAATTCGGTTGGAAAGCGACGGAGCTATATATAAACAAACATTAAAAAAAAAAACAAACAAACATCCGAATTGAGAACCTCCTCCTTTTTTAGAAGTCGGTTAAAAATAGACTTTCGTACGTCTTAATTTAAGCAATTACTGAAAATCAGCGCCTGGCTGCGCTTCCTACCACGGTACAGCAGTATGCTGAGCGCCATGTAGAGGAACGCAACCAAATACTAATCTATACTAATATTATAAAGAGGTAAAATTTGTATGTATGGGATAATCTCTGAAACTACCGAACCGATTTTGAAAATTCTTTCGCTTACCTGTAGCTGCATTATCCCTGAGTGCTATCCTATCCTACTAATCCTACTTCCTACTAATATTATAAATGCGAATGTTTGTGAGGATGGATGGATGTTTGTTACTCTTTCACGCAAAAACTCCTGAACGGATCTGAATGAAATTTGGTAAGTAGATAGTTGACATTCTGGAATAACACATAGGCTACTTTTGATCCCGAAATTCCCACGGGATCAGGATTTGCACGGGAAAATCTTCCCACGCGTACGAAGTCGCGGGCAGAAGCTAGTAGGCTATAAATTATCTTTATATCATGCATATTAGCCGAGCTATTATAATCTTTGTCAAGCAAATCGGAAAATTGTACCTCTTAAAATAGAATTATTTGCATGCGCTGCCTAAACAGTTGCATAAAACTGAAAACAATGTATGGCAATCTGGTCCGTCAAGCTAGTCGACAACAAATGTATTATCATCTGATAGTGGCTACTCGGAAGGAACTCCAAGTTATCCATAGACAACAAGCTTCTCATTACAAGACATTGCTCAAGCCAGTCTGGAAGTATGGGATTGAATTGTGGTGCTCAGCTTGTGACTCCAGCATAAGTATAATACAGAGGCTTCAAAATTACATCCTGAAGCATATATCCAACTAACCCAAAGATCTCGGAAGTTCATGAGCATTTAAACATAAAAAAATCAAGGGAGAAATAAAGTCTACTGCTACAAATATAAGGCACGACTTGCAATCCACCCGAATAAATTAGCAGTACAATTGACCATTCCAGAAACAATGCGTAGACTGGAAAGGCGGCATATTCTGGAAATGGAGAGCTAATAGAAAGAGCACTATGGAGTTTTGTCCCTAAAAGGGATTTTGCTCTGAAAGCCATGAACACCTCACATCACATGTGCTCATAGTCTACCGACTGATTGCAAGATTAAGAAAAAAAAAACTATCTGATAGTTTACACGAAAATAGTATAATAATAAAGTGTCTTAAAAAGTTATACCTAATAAACGCAAAAGAAAACATACCTACATCGTTACAAAAACTAATAGCTTTCATGTCCTAGATTTTAACCTGAGATATGAGGGTGCGCCCTACGTAAGTAAAGATCTGAATGAAAATATAAATAATCGCAAGGGCCAACAGGCGGTCCTGAAATCTTAGAATTTTTGTAACTTCAAGGCAAGTAAATTGCAAAAGTTATTTTAATGTTTTAGCAAATTCTTTCTTTATTAGATTTACTTTAAAAGCAATGTAATTATTTGGTGGGTAAAGGCTTTTGCTTTTTGTCAATCAAAGTAGACATATTTTTACTAAAAAGATAAACACACATAAGTATATACTGAACCAGCTTTGCCCGCGACTTCGATTGCATAGGAGTCGATATTACCTAAGTGAATTTAAAATATAATTAAGGTATATTTTTACTTTATGACTTCATTTATCTTGCAGTAGAATACCCATTAAAATCGTTTCAGATGTTCTAGAGATTAGTCCGGACAAACAGATACTTTCAAATAAATTAAAAATTGTTTGTTTTAATATCGTGCAAATAAATATAAGCAGATGAAAAAAACAATGAAATCTCATTTAATTGTTTGAGAATTCCAGTTGGTCCTTAGTGTAATCAGCATAAAATAAAATACTAAAAAGCTAATTCATTTTTGGAAAAGGAAAACCAATATTTTTAATGCGAGTTTACCTTCAGCTCTTGTTGTTAAGTTTTTGACGGTAAAATATCCTTTTAAAAAACGTTGGGTTAGGTTAGGTTTTCTCCTGTATCGTCAATGTTTTTACAACCAATTAAAAACGCTTACATATTTATATACCGAGTAGATATCGGACTCGCGACACTTACCACAACCACTTTATTCACTGCGCTTATGCTAGTGTACTATAACACAAGAAAAATATACATCTTATCTCAACCACCTTATATTAAAACATAGTTTTTTCAAGAATATCCAGATAGCAAATTATTCGAGTAACAGTAAATATTTGATTTATCTCTCACTTCCTTCCAAAAGAGAGGTCTATTTTCTTAGAAAAATATTATATTCGTCATTTTAGTCGTATAAAAAATAATGGCTAACCTTTCAGAAAAAGGAACTGTAATTAGCTTTCACATAAAAATAGATTGCTTTCTGTTTTTATTGGAAAACTTACTAGAACGGTTTTGCTTGCGAACGTAAGTATTTGTTGATCGTAAAATTGTGTTTAAGGGAAAAAAGTAAGTAGAAGTATATTTAAGTTAATTTCTCCACGTGCCCGCACCTCATGTAAGCGTCCATTATATTGACAGTAATCAGATGGTAAAAACCTCCTAATCAAGGAGTTTTTGATGTAGATGTTTACAATAGAATATCATATTATTAAATGTATTTTTTATTTTGAACAAGGTTTCTTTTCAGCGAAATTAAAGCAGCCTGTGTTACTTGCTGATAATTTACATATATTGAGAGGCCTTATAAAATAAGCAGCACCTATGCTGTGTGTCTTTATTTATTTATTATTTATTATATACTTTATTGTACACCTTACAATACACTTAAGGATACAAATAATAAAATTAGTGTACAATGGGCGGTCTTATCGCACAGGGCAATCTCTTACAGACAACCTTTGGATGGACAGAAATGAAAGGAGATAGATTTAGGGCTGTCAGTGTACAACATCATACATAATACTAATTAAATATAATAATATAAAATACATACCATATATATAATATGTAGAGATATAATATATTAATAGATACTAATACATATCAAAAACATAATAGAGAAAGGAGGGGAAAAAATTATAGTGAGAGGTAATTCTCTTTCACCATTTTTTTAAACGTAGTTAATGTTTGAGCACGCCTCACATCTATGGGCAATGCATTCCATAAACGGGCCGCTTGGATAGTGAAAGATTTATCGAAAAAAGAAGTGGAATGCATACGAATACTTAACTCTAAATTTTCCGAGGATCTCAAGGTCCTTGAATGCGTGTCACAGAGAAACCGAAAGCGGTATTTAAGATAAAAAGGAGTGAAAGGATTAAATAGCACATTATAAAGCAGAGAAAGTAAATGAACATTCCGGCGAAGCCTAATAGGAAGCCATTTGAGCTTAGTACGAAATTCAGAAACATGGTCATATTTGCGCAAGCCAAATATAAACCTAATACAGAGATTTTGAAGTCGCTCTAGCTTGTCGAATTGGTCTTGGGTCAAATCAAGATAGCTGGCATCAGCATTGTCCAAGATAGGAAGAAGAAGAGATTGTGCAATTGCAATTTTAGTGGTGATGGGAAGAAAATTACGAAGGCGTCTCAGGGAGCCTGCAGAAGCAAATAGTTTACGACTGACTTCCTGCAGTTGCTTCGTCCAAGACAGAGTTTTGTCGATGTATATCCCCAAGTTCTTCACGGCGTGACTGAACGGAATGACGGTGTTATTAAGGGAAACTTGGGGAAGTGTCGACCAATCGATCTTAGAGATAGTCCGGGAACTACTAACAACAATCACTTGGGTTTTGGCAGGATTGATATTCAGTCCGAACTCAGTGCTCCAATCACTAACTCGAGCGAGGTCTGTATTAATTGTCCCAATGACACCAGATAAGACGACGAGGGGTGCTTGCGTGTAAATTTGCAAATCATCAGCATACAAGTGGTAAAAATAAAATAAAAAGTACAAAATGTAAAGGAGATAAAACGCCACCCTGCGGCACACCGGCAGAGGTGTCACACCAAGAAGAGAAATAATCCTCAGAGCAAACACGCTGCCAGCGACCAAACAGGTAACTACCAAACCAGTCAATTACCGAAGGAAATATGTTAAAAGAGCATGGAATGCCAAGCAAAATGTCGAAGTCAACGGTATTAAAAGCATTGCTGAAGTCAAGTAGTGCGAGTACCGTTAACTTCCCCATCTCCATGCCTGACCTTATATCATCCGTTATATGAACGAGTGCTGAGGTAGTGCTGTGACCAGGTCGAAAACCAGATTGGAAGGGATTTAAAAGATTATGTTTAGAAAGAAACGCGCTGAGTTGTTGATGAACAAGCTTTTCAAGGACTTTGGACAGAAAAGGGAGAATGGAAATGGGTCGGTAGTCAGAAAAAGATGCAGGATGCGATTTCTTTGGTAACGGGATAACTTGAGCGTCTTTCCAAGCTTGTGGAAAGGTACTACTAGAAATAGAGAAATTAAGGATATAAAGGATGACTGGAAGAATGTTGTCAAGGTTAGGAATGATCATCTTACGACTGACACAGTCACTACCCACAGCGTCGGACGTAATAGCCACAATACTCTTTTTAACATCACAAGCAGTGAATTGACTTATGACAAAAGGAGAATAATCAGGTACCGGAAGGTTTGAAAGATAATTTAGAGTAGCAGCTTTAGTGGCCCTATCTAATACTGGCGAAGTAGAAAAATTACTATTAAGTAAGTTGAAGTCTAAGTCCTTAGGAATTGTTTCATGAGACTTTTTTCCGATACCTAATGATTTGAGAAAATTCCAGACCTTAGCTGGATCACCATTCTGAACCGAACTGTGGATATATTGGCGGTTTGCATTTCTACACACATGATTGTGTGTAGGTACGTAACAAAATAAATAAAATCTAGGCATTTGTCCCATCGACCGCGTTGACGGCGAATTTTTTTCAAAATGACAATTTAATATAACATAACCAACTTATAACCTCATCACTGCTGGGACAGAGGCCACCTCTAAGAAGCAAGCTATGTATAGTGATTGAACATTAAGTAATCAATTATTATCTGATAACTCAATGTTAACAGCTTTAATCCTTTTCTATTTTCTTTAACTATGAGCTCTATCTGCTAGATTTAGGGACCATTTTCAGTTGCCCAGTACAAGTCACGTCTAATACATACGTTAAACGTAACGTAATAAGTAAATAAGCTCGCATACTATAACAAAACTCTTTTTGCCAGCTGACATAACCGTATTTTATTTTGGTCTTAACCCCCCATAAATATACTTTGTAGTCGAGTGAAGGATGAAACTTTCACTGTCACGGCTGTCTAGAAGAAGTAAAACAGTATGCTGTACTTGGAACTGGTTTATTAGGCACACAACTTTACAGTTTTTTAGGGTTCCGTAGCCGAATGTCAAAAAACGGAACCCTTATAGTTTCGATATGTCTGTCCGTCTGTCTGTCTGTCTGTCCGTCCGTCTGTCCATCCGTCCGTATGTCACAGCCATTTTATTCCGAAACTATTAAGACTATACATGTGAAACTTAGTAGGTAGATGTATTCTGTGAACCGCTTTCCGATTTTAAGAAAAAAACTAATGGGGACCCCCCCCCCATACATGGAACTAGAACTGAAAATATATCTTTTCATGAAACCTATGCATGTGTGGTATCTATAGACAGGTCTTTAAAATTATATAAGGGTTTCTAAAACCACTTTTCCTCAGCTTCATCTTCTTCCTCAGGTTAGACTCGAAGCCGACCCAATGCTAAGCAAATGATGATGATGATTCCTAGAATAAATGGGCAGGCTTATGTTCTCATACATTTTGCTAGTTTTATTATATAGCAAGATTTTCTGAAACTGTTTCCCTATATCTCTTATGGTTTAGATTGTCCCCTGTTTTTAGGGTTCCGTAGCCGATTGAAAAAAAACGGAACCCTTATAGTTTCGATATGTCTGTCCGTCTGTCTGTCTATCTGTCTGTCCGTCCGTCCGTATGTCACAACCATTTTATTCCGAAACTATTAAGACTATAAGACTTACATGTGAAACTTAGTAGGTAGATGTATTCTGTGAACCGCTTTCTGATTTTAAGAAAAAAATAAAAATTATAAAGGGGTGTCCCCATACATGGAACTAGAACTGAAAATATATTTTTTCATGAAACCTATGCGTGTGTGGTATCTATAGACAGGTCTTTAAAATGATATAAGGGTTTTTAAAACCACTTTTTCATAAAGTCAATCGTTTAAAAGATATAAGCTTCCAAAGTGGTAAAATGTGTGTCCCCCCTCTAACTTCTATAATAATGCAAATTTAATGATTATTATAACAAAAAAATCCTTTTACATTGCATTATTTCTAAAAGCAGAACAAATTAACTGGAACAAGGTTCGCGGCTTCGCGCGCTTTTTCGGCAAATTATTTTTGAGGCAACTAAGAACTTATTGGTCGACTAACTACTTGTTTACAAAAAATAATGACTTGGCAGCTAATATTAACAGACGGATATCAAACATTGTATTATTATCAACTATTGATTAACACCCCGACTCAGAGTACCCCGACTCGGATAGGTTAGGTTAGAAGGCCTTGCCTTCGTGGTTATTTTTTTTAAACCACCCAGAAATAGTCGTCGATTTTGCGTAAAAACTGTTGTCGCCTAACAATAGATTCAGTTGCTACACCATAAAATTCGCCCCGCGAAAGCAAGACCCGCTTTAATAATTCAATAAATTACAATTTTGTATCTAATTTTATATTTTTTTTGCTGATCTCATTATGTGGTAATTAATAAATAATAAGACGACTGTGACTAATAAAATGCTGTTTTACCTATTTAGAAAAACTGCTGTAAATAATATAAAAATAGAAGCTATATTTAAAAGAAAAAGAGATAACATGTATAACTAACACATACAAAAAAGTATCAGTAAATAAAATTACGTTCGTATATAAACATAATAATAAAAGGCAACTTAATTGCCTTTATAGCTTAGCGATTAACAGAACGGATTTTTATATCTGTGGAACAACGTTATTAGGAACAGAATATTTAGGGAGTCAAGTCTGGTCTAAAACCTATTTTGAAAATTAAACTTAGAATATAAATAAAAGTTACTATGCGTAACTATTGCCAAAGTAGTGCTTTCTCTAAAAACAATCTGCAATCTGGCTTTTGATTTCCAGTTTTAGGCTACAAATACTTAAAAATATCTAAGAAGGATCTCCGTTCTTTGAGACCATTCAATAATTTCGTCTCGGTAACAGAAAAAGATTATGAGACAGAATTTCAATTCAAAAAATCTCTTGTACTCGACAAGTCCTTGTGAGTTTGTGTATTAATTCATATGAATTAGCGGGTAAACAACGTATTTAAATGAATGAAATTGCCTAAAATGTAACGTTCCGTAACTGACAACTTGCTGACGTGTTAGAGCATACATAAAAAAGTTTAAAATTAGCTGTCAAATAATTCTAAATTGTCACTAGGTTTATAAATGGAACTGATGGTCTTTAATTTAAAAAAAGTAAAACCTGAAAGTGTGCGGTGGAGGTACTTCGATTATATTCAGCCTTATTTAATTAAAATCTTTATAAGTGGATAATGAAGAAATTTTTTTGAAATAAGTAGCACCATTGTGTGCATAAAATAATAATAATAAAAAAAACTTCTTAGAAAATGAAGTCATCTTAATAGGGCTATTATGATAAAGTCATTTAGATGTCGACACTTTCGAGAGTTCTAAAAAGGTTTTTATTCACTAATTCACGCCATCAAAGGCAGACTTTATTCAAGCTTCTGAAGAAAACTACCAGCCTTCTAATAGAAACAGTAAATTTTAACAATATAACCAAATAACTATCAGAATCTTGTTACAGTGGGTAATTTAGTACATTAATAGGACATAATATTAAAACTCCTGTGTTCCTATATAGCTCTAAATATAGTATAAAGTAACAGTCTAATAGAAATGATTGTGAAAATACCAAATGTATCGTATCGACAAGTCATGAAGTTAATTCATAACCTCATAATTTTTCACTACGGAATCATGATTATGATTGGCGTCAAAACAGGGGCACGGGTTCAATTATGAAAATTATTACACTCTTAAAAAGAGACTACAACACAACCGCTCAGTATCATTGCCAAAATTTATTTTAAGACTTGCAGACTATCAGATGTTATTTTTCTGGCCTATTAAAACTTCCCTGAAAGGGAACAAAAAGAATGAATCATATCGGTTCAGTCTTTCTCAAGTTTTAGCGGTACTAACGAAAAGCAATAGTTTTTGAAGTATTAAGATAAGTGAATTTTTGAAGAAACTAAAACCGTACTTCATAAAGAAGAACAGATAAATTTAACGGTTACCGTGTGGTATGAATAGAAGTAAGATAGATACATAGATAAAATACAGAAGAAGATAAAATGCAGAAATAGAGAAGTAAGATACATAGATAGAATACTCTTTATTGCACCCCAATCATTTAAACACATCTGATTCACAATACTTACTTTTCAAATTATGGTTACAATGGCGGTCTAATCACTGATGGCGATATCTTCCAGACAGCCTTTGGAGGGTCTTTATGAAAATAAAACAAAGAGGGGAAGGTAAAGTCAGTGTATAACTTCTAGTCTATACTAATATTATAAAGCGGAAAAGTTTGTTAGTTTGTTTGTTTGTTTGTTTGTTTGTTTGTTTGTTTGTTTGTTTGTTTGTTTGTTTGTTTGTTTGTTTGTTTGCTTGAACGCGCTAATCTTCGAAAGTACTGGGTGGATTTGGATGAAATTTGGTATGGAAGTAGCTTGAAGCTTGAGGAAGGTTATAGGCTACTTTTTACCCGACTGCAAAAAAGGAGAGTTATGTTTTTACCGTGATAGAATCCACGGGAGCGAAGCTCCGCGAGAGTACTATATATAATAAGATTGAATAATAAATATTTTTACGTACGTAAGGAATACAGCTGAAGACCTATTATCGTAATTGAAACGCGATAAAATCAAACTCGCAATATCACCATAGCGTCAACATCAAGCAATGTCAAAAAGTGTCAAATTTTAGCGAAATCACAGGTATTTTTTCTGTAATTGCTTTTCTTTTGGTAAAGTAAATGCACAACTCTTTTATTTTCTTATCTTTAGAGTACACGAATAAACTCATTTTACCAAGGAATATAAGAAGATAGAAGTAAAAATAGCAAAAAGTAAGATAAATTGCAAGATCTACTAAACCAATTCGCATCACTAAGTTAACTAAAGTTTTTTATCTCTTCTAATACTAAAAACCGCTTATAAATCACGGCATGCATCGTAGTAGGTACGCTTGAAGAATATTATAGGACCAAAGTGTTAAGTTACGAGCGTTTTGGGAATTATAACTTGCGCTGGACTTGCGAATATATTTCATTTGCGATTTAGAAGAGTTGGGCTTGAATCTCAAGTTTTTCCAGGTTAAGGTGCGGATGACGCAGGTCCTCACCGGACACGGAAGTTTCGGGAGGTACCTGTGTCTGATGGGTAAGGAAGAGACGCCTGGGTGTCACCACTGCGAGGGTCGCCCTGAGGACACAGTCGAGCACACGGTGCAGGACTGCCCAGCTTGGGCAGAGCACCGACGTGTCCTCACGGCGACAATAGGCGGAGACCTCTCGCGCCCGGCCTTGGTCGAGGCCATGCTGCGGGGCGAGAGGGAGTGGGAAGCGGTCGCCTCCTTCTGCGAAGCAGTCATGCTTGCGAAGGAGGAGGCGGGCCGCGTGAGGGAGAGGATGGCGTCCTCCCTCCAGCCCAGCCGCAGTGGTAGACGCCCACGGCGTCGGACGTCGGCCGACGATCTCCGGCCACCGTAGGCGCGGGCATGCGGACAGCGAGTAAAGGGCAACTCGCTGTCCGACCATGGACCATGCCCGGGTCGACGGCGCGTCGTGTTCCACGCGCGCCTCAAAGAGCGTCAGCAACATGACGAGGCCCCCTCTGCAGAGGGCCGAAGCCCGCCGGGGTCGTGGGACTCATCCCGTTACCGTGGCCCCGGTATGTAAAGGGTTATTGAAGGAACACCGTGGATTTTAGTCAGTAAAAGTCTGACAGTCCCTCCCACCCTGCCCGGAGTGGGAGGACTTATTTGATAATTTTACCACGCTAAAAAAAAAAAAAAAAAAAAAGGTGCGGACATGAAGGATAGGAGTTTGTGTAGTTTTTGTACTTCTGACTTGATTGTAAAGACTTTATTTACTATTAAAAAATATTTTAATGTGATCATTTGCATTAAAGAGCTAAAATCAAATGAGAAATAGAGATAGTTATGTGCAAAATTTGATAAATCTATCTATCTATAGAAAGTATACTAACCAAGAAACTTATAGGTAAAAATAAAGCTAGTTTAAGTAATTTGAAAAAATCTCATGCATTGTGAACCAACCCTATATCCAACCCTTTTTCAGTAGTTCTCCAAAATTTTACGTCTCATAGTTGATTTCGTATCCACATATTATATTTTTACAAAGCAAAATCTATGTAAATAAAAAGAAAAGTCCTGACTGACTGACTGACTCATCAACGCCCAGCGCGAACCCTTGGACGTAGAATGTTGAAATTTTGCACAGAGGTTTCTTTTATAATTTAGACAAGGAATAAGGAAGGATTTTTTGAAATTCAGCCCCTAAGTGAATTAATTAGGGGATGAAAGTTTCTATGGAAAATCGTCATTTTTGTAGATCAAACCATGAAAATTGGTGCTTAGTTTTCTGGTAAAAAATTAATAAGCCCATGTTTCAGTGTTTTTCGAAATTCAACCCCTAAAGCAGTTAAATACGTGCGAATGGAATGCATATAACATACACTTAAACTAATTACTGGAACGATTTCAAAAATTCATTCGAATTAATTATTAAGTACTAGCTGACCCGCCACGACTTCGTTCGCGTGGTATCCTACTCCTACCCAACCGATACCACTACCCCTATCCCACCCATACCTTACTCTACCCCTACCCTACACCTACCCTACACCTACACTACCCCTACCCTACCAATACCCTATACCTACCCTAACCCTACCTTAACCCTACCCTACCCCTACCCTACCCCTACCCTACCCCTACCCTACCCCTACCCTACATTTTATTTAGAAAACGTTTGTATAGGAAATAGAAAATGGCTATTTTAAGGGTTTTCCCGGTTTTTTTTTAATTTTCTCAACTTTTAAACCTTCCCTAGACCTCCACGAACATTTCAAAACTAAGATAAATCCGTTCAGCCGTTCTCGAGTTTTAGCGCGACTAACGAACAGCAACTCATTTTTATATATATAGATATTAATTAACAGGCAAGCAACACGGGGTATATTTGAACAATTTATTGATTAAATGGTCACCCAACCATGAAGCGACCTTGAAAGTGTTCCTTAACTTTGAAGATCCACCAATTAGGCTGTTATTATTTAGCCAAGAGCTCCCACGTCTTAACAGTAATATCACAAAATAGTTGTGTATTGTTATTTGCATAAACACTTTCAGTCTTGCTCATGTTTAGCGTTCCGTAGCCAAATGGCAAATAATGGAACCCTTATAAATTCGTCATATCTGTCTGTCTGTCCGTCCGTATTGCCTCTTCTACACGTCTGCGGATGCGTCCGCGGACGCCCGAAACCCTTTGATCTGTGCCACAAAAACTGACAACAATCTGATTCGAGGCGGACGCGTCTGCGTGCGTCTGCGGACGTTAAATACCTACAACAGATGCACAAATTACCCCCTCTATACGTCTGCGGACGTTAAATACCTACAACAGATGCACAAATTACCCCCTCTATACGTCTGCGGACGTTAAATACCTACAACAGATGCACAAATTACCCCCTCTATACGTCTGCGGACGTTAAATACCTACAACAGATGCACAAATTACCCCCTCTATACGTCTGCGGACGTTAAATACCTACAACAGATGCACAAATTACCCCCTCTATACGTCTGCGGACGTAAAATACCTACAACAGATGCACAAATTACCCCCTCTATACGTCTGCGGACGCATCCGTAGATGGCGTCCGCGGACGCGTCTGCGGACGTGTAGAGGAGGCTTATGTCACAGCCACTTTGTTCGGAAACTATTAAGACAACCGAGTTGAAACTTGGTAGAAGTATTTTGTGAACTGCTTTACGATTTTTATCCTACTAATATTATAAATGCGAAAATTTGTGAGGATGGATGAATCGATGGATGGATGTATGTTTGTTACTTCTTTCACGCAAAAACTACAAAACGGATTTGAATGAAACTTTACAGTAACATAGGTCAGAACATCAGAATGACGTCAAGATCAGAATAACACATATGCTACAATTTATAATGTTTTTTTTGTAATTTTGTCATAATATAACGATAAATAACAAGTAAGTCAGAAAAAAATCTGCACTTTGAGAGTTATCTTCGCGTGCGCTGCTAAAACCGCTGGAGATACACAAATATAATATACCGTAGGATTGTCTGTCTTAAATAGTTCTAAATAAAAGACCACGACAGCATATAGTGAACCATAAATACAATTAAATTGGAGACTTTTTTACTATGCACATTTTAGAATAATTATCAAACTTATCAAAATCAATACATTTGTCGCTTTAAGTATTTAATGTAGATAAACTTGTGTCTTTTACACTACGAAATTTGAAGCCATAGTTTAAAAGTTATCACGATAAGATTAACTTGAATGGAGCTCGAGCGACATAAATACGCGCGGCGGGTAAAGCGGGGAGGGGCGATGTGGTCCAAACAATGACGCGTCATGGCTAAGTGCGCAGACGTCATTGATGGCTGTGTTCATAATGCGTATTTTCTAGAGAAAATTATTATTATAATTAATAAATCGCTTCGAAAATAGAATTTGCTGTAAACAGGAAATTCGATTTTCGAAGCTATTTATTAATTCATACAAAGCATAAATATTTCTTTTAATTAGTGTATTTTTAGTAGAAACAGAGGATTGTTTTTTTTTGTTTGTTATAGGATTGTAGTTTTAGTTATACATATACTTAAATAAGGATTTTGTTTGAATCAAGTCAATAGCTATGCAGGGTAACAATGTGCTTATACCACGCATCCCAATAATACCCTAAAAAATAATACCCTAAGTTCAGAAAGTATGCAAGTTTTTCTTAATGATGATCCGCTCAGTAGGGTTGACGATCATCACCTACCTTTGAGTATAATTATGAAAAGCAGTGTTCCTACCAAACAAATGAAACCGAATAACATTAAACGGTTAAATTTCCGAAAGTGCGACTATGTTAAGGTAAGGGCGGATCTCGCAGAGGTTGACTGGTCTTGGTTAAAGTTGTCGACTGATATCGACCATGCACTAGAAGAATTTTACAGGGCTCTGAACACTATAATCAGCAAGCATACTCCTACAACCAAGCTGAGTGAGTCTGCACAGCCACTATGGTACTCGCTATCTCTTAAAAAATGTCTCAAGGAGAAAAATAAATATCATAGGCGCTTCAAAAAGTATAACAACCCTCGTGATTATGACACTTTTTCAATGTTGCGTAGTAGGTGCAAAACTCTTACAAAGGAATGCTATAGTTCCTTTATAAAATCCACTGAGGACTGCTTGTCTGACAATATCAAATCGTTTTGGAAGTTTGTCAACAGCAGGAAAAATGCGAATGGTTTACCTCAAACGATGCAGTTTCGTGGAGTAGTTTCTTCGGATAGTCAAGATATCAGCGAATTATTCTCGAAATTCTTTAGCTCCGTATTTGATGACACCTCTAGATCTGCCCCTAGTACTGAAGTATGCGCCGATGTAGAATGCAACTCTTCACTATCGGAGATTTATATTGAGCACGATTCTGTTTTACGTTCATTAAAATGTTTGGATCGCAATAAATGTGCTGGACCGGACGGAATCCCTTCTCTTTTTCTAGTCAATTGTGCTAATGAACTGTCATTGCCTTTGTATTACTTGTTTAATCGATCACTAAAGCTGGGTGTGTTTCCTAATTTTTGGAAAAAGGCGCACGTAGTGCCCATATATAAGGAGGGTGACAAGTCTGATTGCGCAAATTACAGACCCATAAGTTTACTATGTGGTTTGGCAAAACTTTTTGAAGCGTCCTTATATGAGCATTTTTATTCACACATAAAACCGTATCTTTCCCATTCCCAGCATGGATTTGTTCGAGGAAAATCAACCCTTACAAACTTACTCGAATATAAAAACTATCTGTGTACTGCCTTCGCCAAAGGTGGTCAGGTTGACTCAGTCTATACTGACTTTCGTAAGGCGTTTGATAAAGTTAACCACGAAATACTGCTTTTGAAGCTCAAATCGTACGGTATACATGGCTCCCTGTTTCGATGGATGCAATCTTATTTAAAAAATAGAAGCCAACTCGTGTCGGTTAGAGGATACTTGTCGTTGCCAGTTAACATTACATCAGGCATTCTACAAGGGTCGCATTTGGGACCCTTACTTTTCATCATTTTTATTAACGATCTTGTGACTAAATTACAGTGTCCCTGTCTGTTATATGCCGACGATCTGAAGTTATTCATGTCCATTAATAATATCTCCGACTGTGAGTTCCTTCAAAATGATCTGAATATTATTTCCAACTGGTGCATTCTTAATCGAATGAATTTAAACATTAATAAATGCTTTGTTATAACTTTCACAAAAAAAATTATTAAGAATATATATGACTACAAACTCGAAAGTCAATCATTAGAGCGAAAGCATGTAGCCAGAGATCTTGGCGTGTTGTTCGATGAGAAACTTTCTTTCAGAGAACATTACGAAAGCATCACGAATAGAGCACTTAAGCTTCTCGGTTTTATATACAGGACTACCAAAGGATTTAAAAACCTTAATAGCTTCCTATTACTTTACAAAAGTCTTGTAAGAAGCATATTGGAATATTGTTCGGTAATTTGGTCACCGTACTATGCAGTGCACTCTGACAGAATCGAGAGCGTTCAAAGAAAGTGTTTAAAATGGGTCTCGTACCGGTTTGGCTTCGCAAGAACACTACAAACTTATTCGGATCGCCTTAGTAAGTTTAATCTGATGCCTTTGCATGTTCGTCGCAAGCAGCAAGATTTAATAAGCCTTCATAAGATCCTACACTCCACACTGGACTCATCCACCCTGCTGTCCTCTATTAATATTAATACTAGGTATACCTCCAGAATACCAAGAACTTTTTCACTTCTGGTATATAGAAATAACACCTCTTATTATAACCCTATCATTAGAATGTGTCGACTTTATAATGAAATATCGAAAGATACCAGAATTAGTATTGACATCTTCGATGCTCGTACCACAGCTTTTAAAAGACTTGTAAGTGTTCTTACTCTCTGTTAATGTTAATGTTTTAATATATATGCTTAACACTGTTTTACACTAATTTAGTTTTTAAACACTTTTTCTGTAACCTAATGCTTGTAGTTAAATTTATATTTCTTTTTTGTTGTTGTTGTCATGTTGTGCGATTACGCTCTGGGTCACAATCAGCCCAAAACATATTATGTGTATTTGTTATAATAAGTGGATTGTAACCTGTTGTAATTGCCTTGAGAATAAATAAATAAATAAATAACTTACCTTTTAATTTTAAACGTTTGCAGTTCCCACTTATAGTTGCATTTTCAATGACCATCAATAAATCGCAAGGGCAAACTTTAAAGGTAGCAGGGATACCTTTAAGCACGCCCTGTTTTTCCTACGTAGCTTGCTCACGTGTTTCTTACTCGTAAAATCTATCCCATAAAAAACAATACTTGTCAAAAACCCAAGTCTCGCAACTTAGTTGTTCTACCGTAAAAAGTTGTGTGATCTATGTAATACCAAGTCGGTTATTAATTTATTCAGTCCCTACTTAAGGGACCTTCTGTCTTAAGTTGTTACGTAATTATCTAACCTAACGACATCTTATAGTGACCATATCAATATTAAAAATCTTTACCGTTTTAAATAAATAGATTGACTCGGCCATCGCATGAAAAGACAATATATCTCACAAGTAATACATATATAAATTAAATTGTTTATTGCGATTGCCAAGTCAATCTATTTATTTAAAACGGTAAAGATTTTTTCATATTGATATGGTCACTATAAGATGTCGTTAGGTTAGATAATTACGTAACAACTTAAGACAGAAGGTCCCTTAAGTAGGGACTGAATAAATTAATAACCGACTTGGTATTACATGGATCACACAACTTTTTACGGTAGAACAACTAAGTTGCCAGACTTGGGTTTTTGACAAGTATTGTTTTTTATGGGATCTCATTGCTTTTTGTAGAAAGTCCTACTTTTTTCCTTTCCGGTACCTTCTACTTCTTGTATACCAACAACGAGTTTTCTTAAAGCCCTCTCTCTGTCTTATGAGCTTTTCTTATTTTTGTTGGTAGCCTTCCTTTTTTTATTTTCCGGTACTACTTCTTGAAATTCAGCTAAAGTTTTTTTCAAAGCCCACTCCCTGTCTCTATGAGTTTTTTTCGGAGGCTTTGATACGCACATATGAATACGCACGTACGTCTTTTGCATTAGTTAGTAATAATTAATGCCGCACTTGTCAAACGTCTCGGTTAAAGTTAAACCATAAGTAAGTAATTATGCAATTTCGGGCAATTTACTCTACTTAATACTCCCCAATACTCTTAATACTTCTTGCTTTTTTATTCCGTTGACCATTTAACAAGTTACCTTTGAGCATAATTATTATATCTAGGTACCTATCTACACTGGAAGACACGGTGGAGCATATGGTCGAGGTGTGCCCTGCATGGGTGGAGCACCGTCGTATCCTCATAGAGGCGATCGGCGGCGGCGACTTCTCGCGCCCTGCTCTGGTTTAGACCATGGTGCGAAGCGAGAGGGAATGGGATGCAGTCACCTCCTGCTGCGAAGCAGTCATGCTAGCGAAGGAGGAGGCCTAACGTGCGAGGGAGAGGCAACTCTCTTCCTCGCGCCCCAGCCGCCGGGGGAGACGCCCCAGGCATCGTGGATCGCGAGTCGATTTCGGGCCACCGTAGGCGCGGGCCTGCGGATGGCGAGCAGGGGTCGCTCACCGTCCGGTAAGGACCAGGCCCGGGTCGGTGGCGCGTTGTGTTCCACGCGCGCCTCAAAAAGCTGTTAATACCAGTGACGGGGCCTCATAGGGCCATTGCCTGTCGGGGTTTGCGGGAAAGTTCCATCGAGATACCGCGTCCCTGGAACTTTAGGGCTTCCGAAGGAACAGGGTGGGTTTTTAGTCAGTAGAATTCTGATACACCCGAGCGGAAGAAGTCATTCGATGATATTCTTCACCAAGAAAAAAAAAGTACCCATCTACATCTATTATTTCATTATATTATACAGGTACACTGATTAATTAACTGCAAATGTAACTTTGTAATCCTATATATTTATATGGGATTACAAAGTTATTTATGCAGTTGATGTATCTAGAAAACTGGAACGAAATTGAAAATATTATAGTTTTTCCTTGATTCATATACTAAACATTAATTGTATTCTAAATTTGAAATTTCTATGTCTGCTAGAAGTGCTTTAGACTTTTGATGATCGGTCAGTCAGTGAGCGACAAAATTTTGTAAATTAAGGAACTTTGACTCATTATAATTCTTAAACTACTGGTTCAAATTGAATGAAATTTGAAATATACCGTGTCTATACAATTTCTGTTTGGTTACTGAAAATTCAGGCTTCTAGTTTTATTCACAACGAAGTTATAGGGGGTCGAAAATGGCCTGAATTGCTTCGAGAAAAGAATGGTACGGCCGTGCCGCTGTTTTGCTCGACTTGGCGGGGGCACTGCCGTGCCCCCAGACATATTTTCCCTTTTTTTTTCATGGTCAAATCATCAGATGAGTTCTCCCACCCCGGGCAGGGCCGGAGGGACTGTCAGACTTGTACTGACTAAAATCCACGGTATTCCTTCAATAGCCCTTTACGTTCCGGGGTCACGGTAATGAGATAAGTCCCACGACCCGGCAGGCTTCGGCCCTCTACGGGGGGGCCTCGTCATATTGCTGACGCTCTTTGAGGCGCGCGTGGAACACAACGCGCCGTCGACCCGGGCATGGTCCATGGTCGGACAGCGAGTTGCCCTTTACTCGATGTCCGCATGCCCGCGCCTACGGTGGCCGGAGATCGTCGGCCGACGTCCGACGCCCAGTGATGTGAACTTAGCTATTTTATAGCTAGATCTAGCTATTTTTGCACCCCTGTCAGCTACAATTTCTAAAAAATTGTAGCTAAACGATTTAGCTATTTTTTTTTAGCATATTATCAACAGAGCGACTTTATCTACACACTATTATTGATGCTTGTGTGCGTGATTTTCAGTTTTAGTTTTTTGTCTGTGGAAGCAATTTTTAGAGTCGTAAACTCTTCAGCATTTTGAGTCATATTGTAAAAGCAAGACAATAGATAAAAAGCACAAAGGGCGCGTGATACGGATCATATCCTAGGGGATTCCCGTGATAGTTTCGCTTGCTGGAACATTGTGATTATTTTCACAATTTTAACGATTAGTTTAGTTTTTTTTTTAACTTTAGCAACTTCTAGCTACTTTTTGGGGTACGATAATGTGGGAATCTGGCAACTTTTTGCAAAAGATCTGGCTACAGAGGTGATAGTATAGTTGGCAACACTGCCGACGCCGTGGGCGTCTACCACTGCGACATATTTTCGCTTAACGAAACAAATCAGCTAACATAGTTTACAGGAGTATAATTATTATAGTGGTAAGTAGGATCACCAAAACTAAAAAAAAAAACACGTTGATAAATTACCTTACATTGAAAATTATTCTAATCCTTTCAGTTTTACTCGCTGCTGCCGAACGAAGTAATTAATTTCAATAAATTCAATAACATTATATACTAATCCTTGACTGACACGAACAATAAACGAAAGTAACCTCTGTTGGGCCCGTTTGTTAATTAGTGTCATTGTATGTATCATCGCTGTGCTGATCTGTTTGTGATGAAATTTGATATGGATAATCTCAAGCCTGGGGAAGGACATAGGCTACTTTTTATCAACACATCACACAGGCGAATTTTATAATAAAACTATTAGTTGATTGACTGACACACCCAGCGGTTGACGCACAACCGAAACCACTGAGTTTAAATGAGGACTAAGAAAGGAATTTCGATAATTCCACCTCCAAGGGTTTCGCCCTTAATATAAAGGTTTAAAGATTGTATGGAATCCATCAGTTTTGAAGTTAGACATCTGAAATTTCGGACACGGAGTAGAACTTATAGTTAAAAAAAAATTATTTGTCACGAAACTTTATGTGGCACACCAAATTCCATGCAA
Source organism: Tholera decimalis (assembly GCA_943138885.2). Taxonomy (NCBI): domain Eukaryota; kingdom Metazoa; phylum Arthropoda; class Insecta; order Lepidoptera; family Noctuidae; genus Tholera; species Tholera decimalis. The sequence goes on from OW964575.2 coordinate 20,028,127, forward strand.
GCGAAGCCGCGGGCAAAAGCTAGTTCCCTATATATGCGGACGATTGCATTCCGGTGCTTACATATTGGTAACCCTAACTGACGCAGGGATGAAAATGTTACGGTTTTGATATGCTTATAGTAAATTGTAAGAAGAAGGCTTGCTGCATCGTGTTATGGAAATAACTACAGCCAGCTTTGAGATAGAGGTCTTGTGGAAAAGCTCGTTACGTAGATCTATTAAAAAAAACATTGCCATACAGTAGTAATTTTCCTGTATCGTGGCTACAATTTTATAAGCCATCGGAACAAAAATTTGTAAGCTCTTCAAGCATTTATTCTAGCACGGGAAAAGAAGCAGCGCAGCAGCATAACTTCTCAATCATTGCGCCAATCATGTTTTCAAATGTTTGATTTGACGTCGATAGAATTTTCTAACAACGCTGTTTATTTTAATCTTGTGAAAGATCTCCGTGTGTCTGAAGAATGAAATAGAAGTGATTGATCACGTCAAATTCTGACATTTGTCAATTTCATTCATATTTTAAATTTTGACAATCACATTCGCCACACTACGGGCAACAGAATGTTGATGATACCTATTTTTCCAAACTTGTCTTTGTAATTCGTTAGTTAGTCAAATATTATGTAGTTTTTTTTTTTTTTGTTTTACATCATTACCTGTGCCTGTACCATGGTGGAAATCCCACCTATGTACACAAAACGTTTTAGGAGTACTTTAATTGTGCGTACAGCAAAGAAGTGAAATTACCAGCCGGAGTCTGAGTGAATAGGTTACTTCTAGGTAAACGTACTTTATTTTCGACCTCAATGTGTACGTATTTCAAGTTGAATACACAAAAATAATTTATGAGTTTGTCCCGTTTATCTCGGTTTACTGACTAAGATTAATTGAAAAGACAGTTGTGTTGCCAAGAAACTCATCTACTTAACGTTTGACTGTGCAGGCTAGTTATACGTTACGAGAGTACCGCAGTATTTTGTTCCAATGGCAAATACTTGAAGACTATATCAACTTGAGTTTTTTTTTAATGTTTTATTGGAATGGGTATTTTCCGTAGATAAGTACAATAATATATTTATTGTTAACACTTTTATATATGTACATACACTAATGATTCGGCCCAAGTTTGCACCGTCTGATTCTGTTAATTCCCACAAAAACTTAAAAAATTAAACACTAATACCTGCCTCATAATTCACTCAACCCATAGGTGAAAACCGCATAAAAATATGTTCAGTAGTTTTTGAGTTTATCGCGAACGGACAGAGAGACATGCGGTGGGTGACTTAGTTTTATAATACGTAAGGATAAAATCATTGTGCTTAACAAATATCAACATAGTTTATAAGATCAACCAGTTTGAACGTCTCTCCATTATTTTTAAAATATTTCACGGCGTTGTTTACGATCGGAAATGAATCCTCAAATTCCTCGAAGTGGATTGCGAAACTCGCTTCGTCGTTTTTACATGCAATATAACATAAGTAGGTTCTATCAGCGGAAATTCTTACCGTAAATACTTTGACACACGAGATCGAGGGAAAAGTCAAGCGTAAACTACGACGAAATTCGGAACGTTGCTAACCTTTTTGGAATAAGTGAGAAGCACGGCACGGAGCCTGGTTAAGTTTGCTTTGTTGCGTTTTGAATAGGCTATTATTTTCATAATATAAAATGTTGTTGAAAGAACGTCTTTAGTGAATAGGTATACAGGGTGTAACAGATTAAGCGCAATACCTCAGACACCCCAATTAGAATATTAAATTATAAGTCTAAAACAACATCCGTAACTAAATAAATTGAAACCAAACCTAGACATTTTTTATAAAATAGTTATCTTCACTAAACGCAAGACGTATGTGTGTCATACAATATCCTTACGCAGACGCATACACTCATGCAATGTTAGCGGCCGACACGCACACGAGCGCATTTCCTTGAGTTAAGGATTGTATTAATTTGTCATGATACTGTGTTTCCATTTTAGGTTAAATGAAAAAAAATTCGTCAAAATTTAACACCTGTTTTTTATGACGGAAATTGATTCAGAAGCTGATGCTGAACATACTACTTTCAGGAATTGCGTTTATTCTGTTACACGTTGTATAACGTCATGGTAAACATGTAAAGTTTTTCTGGGAAAAACCATCAAATGATTGCTCCCACTGTGGGCGTAGAGGAAGGGAGTGTCAGACTTTTACAGACTAAATCCCGCCTCAGTTTTTAGTGCTGATGCATTAGTATTAGTTTGTATTAAATTAACATCATGAAAACTTGGGCGAAGACAACTTGAAGTAAGCTATAAATTGAAAGAACTATGTAAGAGTAAGGATAAACAAATAATTGTAAATAGCATAAGAAATAGATAGTAAGCTCTAGACATAACACTGTAGTATAAGAAAATATAAGTTAAGAATTTGTAGTATTATTCTATTGTATAAAATTGTCAAGCAGAAAAAAACATGTAATAACACCAAGGTTATAATAAATGGTAACAAATTTAGAAAATTATTACCCCAGCAAATAAAAATAAATAAAAGTAGTCAGAATAGCGGGAGTCCCACCCGGCGAAGAAAGAAAGGTGATGTATGAAAGAAAGATACAGTATGAGGCATGTCAGTGCGAGAAGCATACAAACGAGAACTAGAATGAATGTAATTCCTAGAATAATAAGGTCCTGCCGAGCCTATGGGCGGGGAAAAGCAGAAAAAAAAAAAGCTATAAATTGATAGTTTCACGCGAAAAGATAATTCTATTCACGCCGACTTCAGCTTAGTTTACACGGTACAGATAGCTGGCTGATCATCTTTACCAACTTTAAGGAATATTTGGTACTTTCATGCATTTTCGAGATAAAACATGTTGTGGGACAAATGTTGGTACCTAGGTATATAAAGTTGACAGAAATCCGCAATATTGTTAATAGCTAGCTAACTTACTAAATCACCATTATTAAAAATATTTCAAAACTCAGACAAGCATAATATTCGGAATTAGCTTCTGCCCTCGGCTATGCTCGTGTGAAAAGGTTTTTCAGCAAAAATATAGTAGCCTGTGTTACTTTCTGATAATGTAGCTTTAAATTCATTAAAACAGTTTTAACATCGGTCCAGTATTTTTGAGTATGTCCATTACAGAAAAAAAAACCGGGCTGCACTCCGGGAGTGCCGGCAGAAGTGAAAACTTGAATATTAACGTTGTACATTTTTGATATTTTGGAATGGTTAGGGAATAATTTTGCACGAATTGCTTTAATTATCAGTATAAAAGTACTATCATTTATGTGGTAGAATACAATATTTATTTATTGCGCTATCGTACACAAACATGACAATTTATATTACATTAAACAGTTTATCTCTTAGAATATTCGACACGTTAACTTCAATCACAACACCATCTAGTATATTACATTAAACAGTTTATCTCTTAGAATATTCGACACGTTAACTTCAATCACAACACCATCTAGACAGTTTTCTTATAACTATTGTAACGAAGTAATTGATACACGCTTGTAGCTTTGACTGTGACAAACAGTCATTTGGGGCTGTATTAGTTTCAATAAAGTCAAATAGATGTCACTGTAGAAAAAGTGCCCGTCTTACGAAATTTCGATCAGGGTCACGCGTCCCTGACGCGAGTTTAACATTTTTTACCCATTAGAAAAAAAGTGCACAGCGCCGCTAAAGAAGTTTTCACTTCAAAAACAACAAATATTTCCTCACTAGCACTTCGTCTGCGAATATTATTATAGACTATAATAATTAGTGTAGATAAATATATCATAAAACAAGCAATGACTTTCCATTTTTAGATTGCGTATACGAGTAAGAATCATGGTCACTTCTGTAACCGTTACATCACTTTACCAAAATCTTTGAATCTCTCATCAGTACTGAACCCAACCAGGGAACACTTACTCTGGCACCTTGCAAACACATGCAACTGTAATTGAAGGGTCCCTAAGCAAATAGGAAGGGTTAACACGCAGCCTTTATTCGGATCCAGGAGACAAGATCCACTCAGCAAGCTTATTGGACGTACCTGAGGAAAAGAAAGATGGCGTCAGTCGAAATGTTAAGATTGTTTTTGTCAAAGATTGCACGTAGGATTGTTTCTTTTAGATCAATTGTTATTTAATTCCTTTCCGAGGTCGGAAAGGAATTAAATGGGTGATGATGGGTGACCTGTTTAATACCTATTATATTGAGATTCCTACAGGTCCGACAGGTATCTTTTAGGCTAGGTCGGATCATCATAGACCTCATCAATTGCATACCTACTATCAGCCGTGATCGAGGACAAGAAACTAGCACACCAGAAAAAAGGTCGAAAAGGAATTACGAACTGACACTTTATCATAACAGAATTATCGACATCATACAATATTAGATTTCCTGTAATTTGTCTATTATCAATATCCAGATAATCTGTAGGCACTTTAGCTGGAGTTTCAGACAACGCAGTAGGCATACTTTCGCCTCAACGCCTGAAGTTATTCGAATAGGTAATAATTTCGACGAAACACCCCTTAGGAAAAACTTAAGATAAGTAGCTTACCTACCTGGGAAGCTACTTATCTTTAGTTAATTATAATCCTCATATACTTTTACAATATAATAATTTGACACTTACTTCAATCCTACCTTCAAACTGCACTAAAAGTGGGCCTAATGGCTTTTAAAACTACTGTAATCCATTTTATCATTATAAATACAGGTGCAGTACCTGCTGACAAGGAAGTGTCAGGGAACAGAAGAATGACCGCGAGCTAAATTAAATAAAATACTCAGAAAAAGTAAATAAAATGATTAATGTGACTGACTGCACAATTATAGGTTGGAAACTGACGAAGTATTATTATAGTATTATTTGCGATTTTGACTCTTATTACGAGATCAATAGCTAGAAAGAGATGAACGTGGGATTGCGATTTTGAACCATAGTCAACACGATAAATATCGAAAGGAACAAATTAGGTACAATTCATTGTTGGGTGCAGTTAACGGAGGGCCAATCTATGTTTAAAATATCAATAGTATATATAAACATATATAATGTATATCCGCGGTTACTTGTTTTCATTCATGTGTAGATATGAGAACATTTCAGTTCAGTTTATTGCTATATTTATTAATCCTGAAAAAAAAAATACCGAAAGACGAGACACTAAAAAGTTTCAAAGAATAGTCGCTTATTATGATGCTCACAAAAATAAAGTCCGCAATCCACATTTGCCGTAAACAGGCAAATCAGTGGAAGTATACGCATTCATTATTCCATCCTTCACGCAAACTCAAATAATTCCTATAAACATGTTACTCTTAACTTCATTAGAACAGAATACCGCGAGCATGTTTAACATATTGTTAGTTACGTCACGAGAAATTTAATTAATCACACCGTTTCCGGGAGTCGTCTGTTACAGTGTATGTTTTCCTGGAGCTTGGAATTTCGTTGAGCTGTATAGTATGGATTAAGGATAGCCTGTAGCTGAATGATAACACCCATAAGATTCGATCAGGTTAAGCAATGCTTGTCGAGGTCGCGCCATGGACCATCTTAATCACGATTCCTCGGTTCCCAAATACATAGCAGTGACAGATTATACACGTCAGTTCGTTTGAAGCATCCCGAACTATTATTGCAAACAGAATTAATAACCAAGAAATATCAGTTCCTAGAATACGTCAGTCATTTCCTTCAGTAAATTAGCATAATTGATATATTATACAGTATGTTAACTAACTGAGGGTATTCCCGTTAACCCGCAATAGTATAGCATCCATACATGCTAAAAAAATATTACCATTCGAAAACAAAATGTTTTTATTTTTTTAATATTAAAATATTCACTAAAAATGTTAAATTGATAGGTAAAAGAACTAAAAGAAGTGACTGAAAAGACTGAAGAACTCTGTACACGCGTACTTAAAGGACGGCAACGTCGCAATTACGCGTGTGAAAGAAAAGAGAAAAGAATAATCGCTACTAGAAATAGAATGATAGCGTAAAGATCTCATATTTAACGTCATCGTGCAAGTTGTTCTGGTCACGACGCGTCGCTAGAGGGCGCTTATTTTTTGACTAAGATGAGCATTACAGAGGCGACACCGCTTGTCAAGCAACTAATTACAAGTTACAACGAATCAAAAAGGTGGAGATGATTGCATACCAAAAACCGTCGAATAGTAAATAAGTGATAGTCAGCGACGCCAATCAGAAACGCAGACGGACGGACTGGTTGTATAATTGCTGGATTTGTAGCATCGGCGATGTAAGTAGGGGATCGTTTATTTTTGTAAGTTTCGGTAGGTACCAAAGCACTGCAAATAATTACCTAATATTCTTAATAAATGCAAATTGCTGCTGTTGCCCGCGACTAAGTTTGCTGATTTATAAGCTACATTATTGTATAGTTTCATCAGAATCCATTCAGTAGTTTTTGCAAGCATCCATCCATCTTCACAGTTTCTTTTCACAGAACTTTTCTTTTTTATTTTAGTCTTGTCTTTTTAGGGTTCCGTATCTAAAGGGTAAAAACGGGACACTGTTATGACTTATAATGTGAAGAAGTGTGAGTGCATGGTCTTTAGGGTCGGTGGCAAGCAAAGTAGAGATGACCTTGAATTGAGGTTGAACGGGGCAGGTATAAAGCGAGTGTCCGCCTTTAAATACTTAGGGCATTTTCTTGCCGACGACCTTAAAGACAATGTTGATATTGAAAGAGAGCGCAGGGCACTAGCTGTCCGGAGTAACATGTTGGTTCGTAGATTTGCTCGTTGTACAGAACAAGTAAAAATTACATTATTTAAGTCGTACTGTCAGAGTATGTACACGAGTAATCTATGGACCAAGTACTCCAAAGGATCGAGAGGAGAGGAGAGAGGATTAAATGCCCTGCGTGTACAATGTAAATAATAATATATATACGTGTACAATATAATAATAGTTTCAGGATGTTGTTGGGACTACCTCGCTATTGTAGCGCATCAGAGATGTTCGCGCAAGCCCGCAACGATGGCTTGCGATTGGCGGGTGAGAGAGAGTCCCAATAGCATGCTGCAAATGGTGGCGGGTAGCTTTAACTCGCCAATTCTGAGCAATTTTATTAATAGATTGATAAGTACTAAGTTAGTACTTATCAATCTATTGTTATATATTAACTTACAATCTAGTGTTAGTACTACTAACACTAGATTGTAAGTTTTTGTTACTAACACTATATGGATGCAAAGTCTGAATTAAACGTCTTAATAATAATAATAATTACTAAGTCTCCGCCGTCTGTCTGTCTGTCACCAGGCTGTATCTCATGAACCGTGATAGCTAGACAGTTGAAAATTTCAAAGACGATGTATTTCTGTTACTGCTATAACAAAACATACAAAAATATAATGAATATTTAATCCCATACAACAAACGTGTTTTTTTGCCATTTTTTATAGATAATGGTACGGAACCCTTCGTGCGCGAATCCGACTCGCATTTGGCCGGTTTTTATTTAATTTAGTATGTGTGTGGGGCGAAAAATGTTCTTTTTCAAATAGTGTATCAGATTGTCCATCAAGAACTTTTCCACGTCTTGTTCAATCCTATAATACAGATAGCTAGAAAGATAGACAGATGGTAAAAAAATATATAGAAAAAACGTACTAACAATAAAATAAAAAAATTAAATAAATAAAATAAATAAATAAATAAATAAAATAAACATCCGATACCGACTGTGGTGGCACCACCACAACCCAACGTTCAAGTTGAGGAGAGTAGTGACAGAGTTACAAACGTAAGTACCCAGTATAATGAGCAATTGAGGAGTGCTTTGGAGTGTGCTATTCGGGAATATCGCAACATGCCGCCTGAAATAAGACCACGCTTACCTCGTTTGCCCATGCATAATAGGAATAGGGCACTGGTGGCTGCTCTGGATTCGCAGTTGTCAGACTATTTTGATAACTGCGAAGACCTCGCCGATACCCACTCTGTCTTATACTGCGAAGCTGTCGCGGCATGTCGTGTAGCTAATGTTAAAATTTCTAATGACATAGCTACACGACCTAAACCCGCTGTGCCAGCTTGGCAGTGTAGGATAGAGCGCCGCATTGGTGAGGCCAGGGCACTCATTGGAAAACTTGTTTGCTTTAGGGAGGGCAACACTCGCCCGAGAGTGATGCGCTTTGTGAGACGGGCGTTTTTGGGAACCAACATTCACCCACAAAATTATATGTCCTGTGTCACAGAGCGCATCGACTTCCTAAAGCAGAAGGTATATGCATGGGCAAACCGTATCCGGAGGTACAGACGGCGAGTGGAGCGATTCATCCAGAATCGCACATTCCGAAGTAACGAAAGGTGGGTATATAGGGCTTGGGAGCGACCGGACCAAGGTGCGACTGACATGGGCCTGCCCGATGATGACGCCTTCTGTACGTTCTGGCGCAACATCTGGTCGGTACCTGTCAGTCACACCGAAGGTGATTGGACCCGGGAGGTCGAGCAAGCGTGCGATCCAATACAAGAAATGGGGGCAATCATTATCAGCCCCCAAGATATAGCCCATGCAGTCCGTCCGCTGCCTAATTGGAAGTCTCCAGGACCGGATGGACTGCATAACTTCTGGATCAAGTGGCTAACAAGATCGCACGCTCGCTTGGCGTCTCAGTTCCAATCTGCCCTAGAATCTGGCTCACTACCCGAGTTCTTCACCACTGGAGTTACCCACCTGCTCCACAAATCTGGTAGCACCGCGGAACCCAAAAATTATAGACCAATCACGTGTCCTCTTCTCTTCTCCACGGGTTCTCCAATTCTGTTGAGCTGCAGCAACAACTCCGATCAGCTCGCAGAACTTCTGTAAGCGTCTCCACGATAAGAACAAGATTGCGGGAGAAGAAAATTGCAGCTCACAGGGCTGCTACAGGGCCAAAATTGACTGCACAGCACAAGAGAGACCGGTTGGAATTTGCCCACGACCATGTGGATTGGACAATGGATAAATGGAGGGCTGTGCTCTTTTCGGATGAGACGAGGGTTTGTCTTTTCTGCAACAACAGGCGTAGAAGAGTGTATAGGAGGCAGGGGGAACGATTCGCACACGCCTGTATTCAAGAGACAGTGGAATACGGGGGTGGCTCGTGCATGTTCTGGGGCGGCATGTCAATCGAGCGCAAAACGAACCTTGTGTGTGTTTCTCGGACTGGAAGTGCTCGCGGGCAAGGGTCACTGACTGCTCATCGGTACATAACAGAGATCTTAGAGGAGCACGTGGTCCCTTATGCGGGTTTTGTTGGCAGTGCGTTCATGTTAATGCATGATAACGCCCGCTGTCACACCGCATTAATTGTAAGAGACTACCTGCAAGAAGTTGGGATCCCTGTTATGAGCTGGCCGGCGCGAAGTCCAGACCTGAACCCTATTGAGTACCTTTGGGATGAACTGAAACGCCGAGTACGGGCACGTGATCCTGCTCCTACCACTCTCCAAGACCTCCAAGATTGCAGAATGGGACAACATTCCTCAAGAGACTGTTGTTATATTAATTAGGTCCATGAGAGAACGCATGCAAGCAGTCATCAGGGCTAGGGGGGGGTAACACTAGGTTTTAAGTTGTTTTTAAGGACTAAGTTGTAATTTTTATGTAAAAATAAAACGACACATTTTATTCATTTGCATTAGCTTGTTTTTTTTTATATTCCCTGGTAAACAAAAACCAAATCTGTTGCTTTATTCTGAAATGTAATTAAATTGCCTTTCCAATGATATCTTATAATCATATGTCTATCAATGTTTAATAGGGTTAAAATGACTTTGAAAGGAATTCTTAAAGACGTGCGATTTTTGTGACGCCGAGTGTAGTTTCGATATGTCTGTCCGTCTGTCTGTCTGTCTGTCCGTCCGTCCGTATGTCACAGCCATTTTATTCCGAAACTATTAAGACTATACATGTGAAACTTAGTAGGTAGATGTATTCTGTGAACCGCTTTCCGATTTTAAGAAAAATAAATAAAATACATTTGAAATAAAGGGGGGTCCCCATACATGGAACTAGAACTGAAAATATTTTTTTTTCATGAAACCTATGCGTGTGTGGTATCTATAGACAGGTCTTTAAAAATCATATAAGGTTTTCTAAAACCACATTTTCATAAAGTCAATCGTTTGAAAGATATAAGCTTCCAAAGTGGTAAAATGTGTGTCCCTCTAACTTCTATAATAATGGAGTGAAAAGTCTAAAAAAAATATATGTCTAGATCTTAATGTAAACTTTCAACCAAAGTTAGTTTGAACGAAATCGGGTCAGCAGTTTTTGAGATACAGCATATATTCTAAAACCGCAAATATAACTTTGTAATTTATACAAACACTATGAAAAACAAAGTTATTTAGCGTAGTTCTAAAAATGTAAATAAGCTAGATTTAAGAAATTTTTAAGGTTTTTTTTATTCGTCAAATAAATATACATATTATATTATATTATTATAGTTACCTACTACGGAACCCTTCATGGGCGAGTCTGACTCGCACTTGGCCAATTTTTTTATGTTTTTACAGCGGAGCTTATTGATGCAATGGTATAAATAAACGTCCGACCCGAATCAAAAAACTTTTTTCCAAAAAATTAAACCGACTTCCAAAAAGTCTTTTTACAACAAGTCTTTAGTTTTGTATTTTCGTTTTTGGCACCGACTTCTGAAATTAAAGTTATTTTTCACTTTGCAGTGTTTTTGGGAGTCGGTTTAATTTTTTGGTAAAAAGTTTTTATTTCACTCTTTTTAGTTGGTCGATTTTTAATTTACCTAGTTAAAAGAGCCTAAATGTCAACTACTTATAACCTTTTACAAAATATTACTTTTCCCAATGCTGGGCCGTTAATGGTTGAGGAGTTCTCCTGGTACTTCACCATCAGCTCTACATCACCATATGCATTGTGACGAACATAAAGTGCTTAACATCCATATTCAAGTAATCGAATCGCAATCCACGAAATACGTATTATTGAGTAGGTTCGGCGGCCATCTGTGGTCTTCATCATCAGTTCCACTTCACAAATGGTATTTTTTGAGAGCAACTGCACAAGTTACTATAAGAAATACCCAAAACGCCATAGGTGTGCCTATAATATTTGAAGAGTTCCCTCGATTTCTCCAGGATCCCATCATCAGATCCTGACTTGGTGATAATGGGACCAATTTCAAAGTACATATACTCTTTCAAACAAAAAAAGAATTTTCCAAATCGGTTCAGCCGTCTTCGAGTACAATCGGTGTTGTAATCGCTGATCATACATAAAAAATATATATATATATACGTGTCGAATTGATAACCTCCTCTTTTTGTCGTCGGTTGAAAAATTCTTACGACTAAATAAAAACTGAACAGCGCGCGACGTTTGTTTATCGTGCGTCTGTATTAACCGGTTTTTATTGCTCTAAACCGTTAAATCCGAAAAAACCTTTATGTAAATTCTCTTCCAAATACCGGTTTAAAAAAAACGGTTTATGCGAACGAAACCGAATGTAAAGGTTTTGGCGTCAAGTACATCATACCGGTTTGAAAATTTAACCGGTATCCGAGCCTTGAATTGGCTGGTGCATAAAAAAAAATAAACTAAGTAGATCATATATTCAAAGTAAAAGTTGTATTACAAGTATATATATACATATATAACTAGAATAAACTTACATACATATTTATCATAATACAAATAATACATACCAAAAATATATTATATATATACAACGTGTAACGGAAACCCCATATCTATCCAAAAGGGCTGAAGACAACATCTGGTATGGAGTCACTATGCATAGTTTCAACACAAAATAACTGACTCAAAGAATTGATACCAAATTATTGGTTTCATATATTTCTTGAATACCAATCATAACGAACGTGTCACAGCACTACGAGGGTCAATAACTTTCCACGTCACTTGCCAATAACAAGATAATAAATTCTTTTCGTTCTTCTTAATTTGAAAACTTCGGTCTCTGGTATCAGTGTATTGGAATTTGTAATAAGTTCTACACACGTAGACTTAGGATAACAAAACCCTTGCCATATCGTTTGTTATCATCCAAAGAAGCCATGCACTTGGTATGTATATACCCTTTAAATTACACGTTTTATATTAGTAAAAGTAAGTAAGTAAGTAAATGGTTTATTTCTCGCCACAATACAATAAATTTACACATTTTATACATTGAAATATACAAACATATTGTGGGAAAGTTATAGAAAGAGGGTTATGAAAACTCTGCTTCCACTATTTGTTAAGAAAATAATCCCGCAACTTTATCTTAAATGCATATTGATTGTAGGCCGTCCTGATATCGAGAGGTAGTGCATTCTACAGAAGAAGAATAAACTGTAGATAGAAGGAAGAATGAATAAAATCAGATGTATGTGAAGGACAGAGTAAGAGAAGATTATTGGAAGAGCGCAGACTTTTAGCTTTGTTCTCCGTTCTCAATAAGTTTGGGTACCCGGGTTTTGGTTTAATTAGTGTTGAACTGGTCTCCTCAAACTTTTTACCCATTTCCGAATAAGAGGAATGCTTGGCGCATCATTGACGTGATGAGAACCTCGAATTTCGTCGCAGAATCATCATTTTTTGTAAAATTCGCGTACGCACAGCGCGTGATTAACTTCTGAAAAACGCTAAATTGTGTTGCGCTAATAGTGACTAAATTCCCAAGAGCCAGACTATCTACTAGATACAGATTGACATATCTCTCGTACCCCGCCAACAAATATAAACTTTCTTTTGAGACACCCTGTATATAGACGATGTAAATATATGGCTAGGCTCGCTTTTAACCACAATGTCAAGCCATGTAAATATTACATCATTCGATTATATTTTTGGTATGTATTATGATGGAGTAATATTTACATCATTCGATCGACGATGAAAAACGTTTACCTAGCCTTAGTTACAATTTATAAAGGTGAAAATATCTACCTATTTTATTATTTTTTACGTATTCGTTTACGTATGCGTGGCATTTGTTTTATTAAACATAAAAGAAGTTGGGTAAAGCAAAATTAATTATAATACAATAATTGCGCTTCGATGTTACACATTTTGTAATTAGCATGCTTTATTTTCTTTATTGAAAAATAGTTACTATGAACAATTATGGCATACCAATAGAGAAGATACCTCATAGTGCCAATCATCACGAGGAGCTCATGGATACATAATAACCAAGCGCACGGGTCAATCTTCATTTAAAAGCATCGGTTGTCAGGGTCAGTCCGTGGATAAGTCCGTGTTTAGCCGTTGAGAGAAATCTTGTTAAGCCGTAAATGTAGGTAGAAGTAGGGCGTCCAATCCTGCAGCCTAAATTCAATCTCGGTATTTGCGGGACTACAAATTTGCAATCCCGCGGGATATCGATATTTGCGGGATCCCGCATATTGAAAATATTCACATTTATGTAAGGCAAATAAAACAATGAATTAATCAACTAACTCCACGTTTATTTAAGTATTACTATTAGTATGAGATCAATCAAATTATACCGTTTACTTATCACAAAAAAACAATGAATTAATCTACTAACACCACATTTATTCCAGTATTACTACTAGTATGAGATCAATCAAATTACACCATTTATTTATCACAAAAAAAATAATGAATTAATCAACTAACTCCACATTTATTCACGTATTACTATTAGTATGAGATCAATCAAATTACACCGTACTTTCTTCACAAAAAACAGTAACAAATACTGAATAAAAAACTTTACTGATATTTTAGGCTACATACTTAGGCTACCACTGACTGAAATTCGGCTATATTAGGCTACATAAGCTGTGAAAAACAGGCGACATAGGCCCCCGCGTTGTTTGCAACACTGCCGGCCGCCAGTCACCGAGCCAAAGAGGAAAATAATACATGCACCGGGCGATCGCGCTCGCGAGAGGTCATACGCATGCTTTTTTTCAGTCCCGCAAATCCCGCGGATCCCGCGCCCGTAATCCCGCATCACGCGGGATTGGAAAATGACGTGGGATCCCGCAATACCGAGATCTCGGTATTCCGGGATTGGACGCTCTAGGTAGGAGCCAGAAAGTCTGACACTATTCTTGCCAAGGGTTATCGTGTTACACAGCTAGTAAGTAGGTTGTGGTCAGGTAGGCTATGACTAGAGCTCAGTTACAACTGGTTAGACTGAAGACCTCTCTCCGAGCTGTTCTTCACCGAATTTTTGACCAGATAGATAGATAGATATATTCTTTATTGTACACCATAGCAGTAAAACAATAAGGACTTTACAACTAAAAAGGGTGATACAATGGGCGGTCTTATCGCTAAAAGCGATCTTTTACAGACAACCTTTGGATGGATTTGACACAGGAGAAAATAAATACGCGGGTAGTCCACGGTGTACTATTTATCTTTATAAAATATAAAAACAATAAATAACATTCTCAAGACATATACACATAAATATAAAAAAATAACAAAGACATACATAATAACAACAATTTAAGAATAGATATAAAGATCCTTTACCAAGTTTTTGAAAGACGATAGGGTTTGTGCTTGTCTTACTGACACTGGTAGATCATTCCACAGACGTACTGCTTGAGCTGCGAACGACTTACCATAGTAATTGGTGTTGTGACTCGGTACCGCAAGCCTTAAGTTTTCTGATGATATCAGAGATTTTGCATGTGTGTCATGAAGGAACTTGAATCGTTCTTTAAGATAAGTGGGGGTTTTGGGATTAAACAGAACACTGTAAAGCGGAGACAAGATGGTTAATAACACATGGATGACAAACATGCGGGAGATACCCCATGCATGTAGGCCTGCGCGGTCTTGCGGACCGGTAAGGACCAGGCCCGGGTCGGCGGCAAGTTGAGTTCCACGGGTGCCTCAAAGAGACATCAGCATTAGTGACGGGGCCCCATAGGGCCATTGCCTGCCGGGGTTGCAGGAGTGTTCTAACGAGTTACCGCGGCCCCGGAACTTAAGGGCAGCTGAAGGAACAGGGTGGGTTTTTAATCAGTAGAAGTCTGAAGTCTTTTTTTCTACCGGAGTCTGTGTTTCCCGATAGCTATAACTTAGGGGTCTTTAAGTCAAGAGTGAATAGGTTACTTTTAGGTAAGCGTGCTCCATCTTCGACCACATCATCACTTACCATCAGGTGAGATGGTGGTCAAACGCGAGCCTATTATAAATATAAAAAAACCCGGAGAAAAAAATGTTTGACAAACATCACAGTTTTTTATTTAGGTATATAGAAAAGTATGAAAATTGTGTGTTTTGTCATTGATGTGTGATTAGACATCAAGTTTGTACATATGTCAAACCCCTGTATGTTTGGTGAAATGCCACACGATAAATAAAAGTATTTATTAATCTTGTTTAGACCAGATTATAAAGATATGTAGTTCCGACAATGCAAAGAAAATATAAAGCACTAATCAGCTTTACGTAAACAGCGCTCAAGTCCGAAGTTTCAGTGTTTTTTCGCCCAATTACTTAAGAATCAAGCTTGCGAGCGAATCATATGGCCAGAGCAAACAAGACCAACTTAAATGCAAGCTATCTTTTTCTTGAGAATGCTTTATTATGGTGCATCTGAACCTGGCATTAGTAGAGAAGCTTAAAAAGGCTGGGAATTTAAAACTAGGGGAAAGGTGTACGAGATGATTCACATAAGGGAGAATGCTTGTAGTTTAAATGATATTCTACTTAGCGCTGATGTAAATACGTATATACATAGTGAATTTATCTTACTGCTGTCATACTCAAAATTTTAAATATTTAAATGTTTTATTATTATTAATCACATTATTAAAACGTTGTCAAAGGATCATCTTGTACACCCCGGTCACCAAGATGATCCTTGCGGTAGGGGCAAGATGATCATGTTGCCCCCATCCCATTTCGGAATTATCATAGGTTCTGGTAGAATTACATAAATAAAACCATAATCAGGGTTTACTATTATCTTTAATTAAATTAAATCAAAATATCATATTACAGACCTAATGAGCCAGTCTTATTTAATAACATTCAGTCACAATTATAATTTAATTTCTAGAAAACAATTATCACAGAGATCAGTCGTACAGTCGTAAGTAAAGTTTTAACAAAATTAAACATTCTTCTAAAGTAACTAAACTTATCTTCTAAAACTAATCTAGTAACATAAATCTCACTATCCAAAATCAACATTTAAGAAAATTAACTATCTTTATCAAAGAAATAAATCTAAATTAAACTCAAAAAACAAAAACAAAAATTATAGTTCTAAGCGTCTTCTTCCTGGCGTTCTACACCAATCACATGTAAATTCATCAGGATCATCGCTATCTATCCATGCACAAGCTTCATGGCCCCATCTTTGGCATCCGCAACATTTAATCCATCCCTCACCCTTATCATCTTTGGAAAATGTTTCCGTACAAAAAAGACATTCTGCGTCTTCTTCTTCTTCTTCTTCGGACGACTCTGACGCAATATTCTTCCTTTTATTTGACATTGAAGATGATCTGTGGGGATCATCTTGTACACCGGTAACATAATCATCTTGCCCCAACATAAACTTTTTTATTCAATGTTCGATAACATAACCTATGTGGTTTTAACTGTTAACATGCTGTTAAAAAAACAAAATAGAGCAATATACAAAGCTAACTAATACAACAGCCTCAATAATAAAGCACCTAGAACACATTAGACATAAACTTAAAGTCAACCTTACCTTAGATCAAAGTCACGTAATATTTGTTTTCTTCCACAAAAAATTTGACTGTCACTCACGACGCCATTACGTTTGACTGAGGCGGGGGAATATCGGGGTCTATATTTTACCAATAAAATCAACTAGATGGCACTACTGGTTTTGTTGCAATCTAAAAGGATCATCTTCCCTCAACGGATCATCTCGTACACCTTTCCCCTACTTGAGAAATACTGAACCTCAAATGAGGTTCAAAAACCTGGGCAGTTCTATTAGCAGTAATTACGACTCTTATTAAAACACTTTAATACAAGATTCTTGTTATAAACTGTCACCGCTTACGCGGAAATGTACGTTAGACATTGTATCATCTAATTAGCAGTAAGCTAGCTCATAGCAGCAACTTTGTAAGATCCAAACCAAGTGAGGGGACGGCGGGGTTACGTTTGAATGTATGTAAGATAAGTTTAATGTTTGTTGTACCTAACCAGAATTAATGTATGTATTAGCAACATAACTGCTTCGTAGGTCTAGACCTTGCAAGAATGACTGCTGAGCAATAGGTTTATGATTCGATACCCAAAGCTGAAACTGTTCTGAAAATATTCAATATTCTCGTACATTATTTAAATGTAAAAATTGGCCAAGTGCGAGGCGGACTCGCCCATGAAGGGTTCCGTAGTAACTATAATAAATATAACATACTTAATCTATTTATTTGAAAAAAAAAAAAAACAAAAAACCTTACAAATTTCTTAAAACGAGCTTATTTATAATTTTTACAACTACGCCAAATAACTTTGTTTTTCATAGTATTTGTATGAATTACAAAGTTATATTTGCGGTTTTTTTAAATATACTGTATCTCAAAACTGCTGACTCGATCTCATTCAAACTAATTTTGGTTGAAAGTTTACATTAAGATCTACAACATATGGTTTTTATAGATTTTTCACTTCGTTATTATAGAAGTTAGAGCGGGGGACACACATTTTACCACTTTGGAAGCGTATATCTTTTAAACGATTAACTTTATGAAAAAGCGATTTTAGAAACCTTAATTTTATTTTTAAAGACCTGTCTATAGATACCACGCACGTATAGGTTTCATGAAAAAAAAAATATTTTCAGTTTCAGTTCCATGTATGGGGAGCCCCCTTTATTTTAAATATTTTTTAAATTTTCTCTTAAAATCGGAAAGCGGTTTACAGAATACATCTACCTACCAAGTTTTACTTGTATAGTCCTAATAGTTTCGGAATAAAATGGCTGTGACATACGGACGGACGGACAGACAGACAGACGGACAGACATGTCGAAACTATAAGGGTTCCGTTTTTTGCCATTCGGCTACGGAACCCTAAAAATGAAAACGTAATACATAATATTCTCAGTATAGGAGATAGCCTAACAGGACATTAGGTACATATTCACAGTAGTAAATAATAAACAAGGCAATTGGTACGCCTTTTTTTGTTTTTCGTTGGTTACTCTATTTGCTTTTGAGGGCTCTATGATCAATTTAATGTGACGTCACACATCAGGAGAATCAACATGCATCTATCGATACCTTTTTTTAGGGGGAAAATCATAAACAAACACGCCGTCGACTAGAGTTCTATCGGTATCTTAATCGGCAAATTACAATACTTATGTCATTTAAAAGTTTTGGCGGAACATAATATGGACATACATACATACATTGACTCCGGTTAAAACTTCGTGTGACCTTTTTTGGTCTTAAAATATCAGTAATAAATAAAAAGCCGTATCTGTAAAGTTTTAATACAACTCCTAGACGCCATTTCATTCTCAACAAAATTTAATCAATTTACTCTTACTGGCAATAATTAATATTGCATTATCAATTAGAAGTTTATCAACGCGGCGAGAAACGATGGTTTATTTTCTTTTAGGTTTAATTAAGAGTTGTTTCCTAGCAATTGCAACAGTTTAATTTGCAAAGACGTGGTGTGACTTTAAAGTTAAATAAGTTTGCACTCTGACGCTATAGACAAAGTACCATTTCATACGCGATTGCGGTTTAAAAATGATATAAGGGACTAGCTTTCCCTTTAAGTTTTTTTTTCAGCAATAAAGTCTTTTAAGGTCTATTCTATCTGTTCCAAATTTCATCAAAATCGCTTCTTTTCAGCGACATATGCGAAAGAATTGGGTTCTAAAACAGATGGCTGGAGTACCATCTGTGAGCCCGACAGATGATTTCATTAATACTTTTTTCCGGATTCGAAAATCATCGAATGACTTTTCCTGCTCTAGAGGGAGAGACTACTACTCAGACTCAGACTACTACTGACTAAAACCCCACTCTGTTCCTTCAGCTGCACTGAAGTTCCGGGGCCGCGGTATCTCGTTAGAACATTCCCACATCCCCGGCAGGATATCATGAATACTGGTTTTGTAATTTTAAGTTATTTCAGTCCATCCAAAGTTGACGCTGTCACATTAAAAAGACCATCATCATACCCATAATATTATAATTAAAAATATGTATAAAAGTTGTATTTGTGCTTTCGTATACAATAAAGGACATTCCTACATACCTTATTTTTACAAATATGTCACATAATTAGTGTTATTAAATGTAAATTTTTCGTCTAGTTAGTCTTTTTGCAAAGACGAACTACGAACGCAATAATAATTCATTTCGTCAAGGCAATTAAATTGATACATGTCTCCTTCGATAAATACATCCAAGTAGTAAACGCAATTACTTAATAAGCTTCAAGTAATTATTACCCAATTTATACGATTTATGATTCTCTCTAAGCGATAAAACGAAGTTTTAATGTAAAACAGACAAGGTAAACTATAATATTCAATAGTTTATACCGGTATTTCACGAGGTTCAAACATTAATGTACTTGGCTAATTAAGAGTCACGACATGTTTTAATAAAACCTTTAATAACGATATTTATTTCCAAAGTTTATTCATTTTAACAAGGTATTCCACATGCGTTCATTTAAGAGAAAAATCTAGAATGTCTAAAGTGATTTTTTTGACGTGACAACGTCTTATAATTCGATGAAGCTGGCTGCACGCACGAAAATACATGACTCATGCGGCGTTACCTCGCTCTGAGGCGTTCCATCGCTTTGAGGCGTTCCAAAGCAAATCAAATTGGATCTACAAGTTGACATTTATGTATGACTCAACGAGTCAAGTACTAGGCTATCATAAAACGGTAAGAGATGACGTCACTGTGTAGGGATTCTTCCATTGTCATGAGAAGTGCAGTAATAGTGATGTAAAATTAAAATTTTCTTTTGAAAAATGCAACCATTCCATTAGTATTTTCTTATGACGTTGTCACGTTCAACTATCTTCAGTAAACCGACTTTACAGACAAACGACTTTTTTTCTGTAACACTTTTCCCAAATACCTACTGCAAGTTCACAATAAACCTTACTAATATTATAAATGCAAAAGTATTTCTGTCTGTCTGTTACACTTTCACACTCATGCGTGTCATATCCCCTCATAATCTGTCCATTCCAAGATAGGTAACTTCATTTCAATTATAATTACGTATACCTATTGCTTAATAATACCAATCCATGCCATCCATTATCAGTCATTAATTAAACTGTTTCACTCAAATAACGGCATTATGACACGCTATAAAATAACATAATATATTTAGTGCGTACCCATGTCGTATAAAACTCGTCGGGGCTATTAAACGACAAAATATTTTCACTATACACAAGAAGATTTACTAAGTATTATACAAAAGTAGACACGGTATTCATATATCCGTATTTTGATTGTTTTATAAAACTGCAAATAATAATTATTCAAATCTCGACATCAACCCAGTGCAAGTAAATTAACACCTGAGCGTTCGACGTGTCAATATCACCTGGAGATTCTCCGTGGAAGGGCGAAGTAGGTGTCAAGAATAGGTTTGGCTTACATGTTGTAAATCCCTTACTGCCTACTGCATTCAAGCTTGATACTAGTTCTTGGCGAACTTGATACTAAAATTTTCAAATATCAACGCAACGTAAGATTTGCAACGTAAGACAATTCACACAATCTGAAGGATTTTTGATTAAATATGTAAAATGTTTCGTGTGGGTTACATAATTAACCCCTGAAAAGTCAGAGATAGTTAAGAATGTTTGAAGTTTGATTCTGTTATCAAAGACAAAACATTGTTAATACTTCTATAAATCAACATTTTATTGTGACCAGCAACTAAATATCATACAGAGTATGCCAGCTATGAATTTAATAACTATTTTTCTAAAACATATTAATGTCACTACGTATTGAAAACCAGCGTCAGGCACTAGTTGCCTGACATTTTGCTAAACTGGACCTATTTGACACTACCAGCGTGTCACAAGCAATGCTGTTCTATTTTTAAGTATCTTTTTGTGTTTATTCCGTGCCCTAATCTGATTCAAATAATTTTGTTTTCTTGCTTTCATGTAAATTTGCATACAGGAAAATGTGCATTACTCGATAATCGTATTTATTTTCCAGTATAGTTTTATCAATAAACATTAGCATTTACAGCACTCCCCTCGTCCCTTGTCATAACAATCAAAAGGCAAAAGATCTTTGATGTTCTATGTAAATTAGTAATCAAACGGGAGACTATAAATATAATATGGGTTTAATGAGGTCTCCTGGCTCACATTCTACGTATACGCCCACAATTTTCCTAACACGATATGGCATTGTTTGAACATACCTGCATCAAATTCCATTATTGAGGAAACATTGTCATAATTAGGGACTTATTAATTAATTTAATTAGAAGGTTAGGCTTTTTGACTAGCCAGGGTTGCGGGAATGTTGAATGGAATTAAGTGACTATTTAGTGAGTCTAGTCTAGTCTGGCAGTCCCTTCCGCTGCAGACCGCGTGGGAGGAGTTATTTGATGCTATTCACACTGAAAAAAAAAACCGTAAATACCTTATTTGACTTAGTGAAAAAAATAAAATATCTGTGGGAAAAGGGGGTTCCAATTGTTATTTTTTGTTGTAGACAATTCCAGCAGTTTATTTTTCTGTGTTCCGGTTTATGTATTATTTCATTACAAAAAGCAAAAGACGTTTCTCTTTACCAAGTTCTCCTAATCTTCATCTAGCTAGGTATCTGATAAGATAATTCTTAGAATCAACAAATGGAATTTCCTGATGCAAAATAATTTCCAAAAGCTGCACAAAAAGATTTCTATTTTACCAATGAATTTAAGAAAATGTCTTAGCCTTCGAAAGTCACTCTCGCAACGTGGTGCATGTGAATGCTTACCCAGTATTTATTTTGAGGTTTTCACACAGGTCATCTAATTTTACATTCGCTCTTTTAGCTGATTAAGTTTTGAGGCAAGCCTCGCTCTATCAGCACAGAGCTTTATGTTTCAAAGTAGGCCATCGTTTTTGTAAATACGTCAAAGTGGGCCCAGTCAAAGGAGGCCTGGGCCTGGGATCAAACTATCAAAGGCCATTTATGCGGCAATGACACGGAAAAGCCTTTCTAAAGTTTTAAAGTTATGTTTTTAGTTGACATTCATCTAAAATGGTCTTATGGTAGTTACAGTTTGTTTGTAACTGGCATTGGTCCTGAAGTTCTAATGTAAAGTTATCTTTTATGTTATGTTTCTGCATTCATTTGGTTCTGGGACGATATTTGTTTGTGTAAACGGTACTAATAAAGTTTATTGTAAACTAAAACATTGACAGTTATCGCGTTGAATTCGCCTCTAGAGGCGCTGTTATAACGCGAGTTCTACGGAATACCAAACTTCAATGCTTGTGGGCCTTTGACGCAAGTTTATTAATTTATATTTATAACATATCAATTATGGTACATTATTATATGGTTCTAATAACAACTATTTACTTATCAATTATTTTCGAATGAAACAAAATTTTAAAACTCTGCACACTGCAACCATGTAATATTGAATCGCATTTAATGATATACGACCACTCTGTGAAGAGTGTACGACTAAGAAAATACTAACCATAGAAAATACTTGACAATAGAGAATACTTGACACAGTTTTCTTTTAAATACAAACACGTTGTCGCATGCTAGTAACTACTTTTGCATCATGACTGCATTCATAAACGAGCACCACAGACATGAACTTACCTACATGCTTTTCATGTAATAATAATAATAATAATAATCCACAACTTTCACACAACGCCATCTAATCCCAAACTAAGCAGAGCTTGTGGTATGGGTACTAGACAACTGATAAACATACATATATACTTCTAAATACATACATATTATAGATAAATTACACCCAGACAAAGAACAAATGACCGAGCTCATCACACAAACATTTGTCCTAGGTGGGAATCGAACCCACGACCTTGCGCATAGCAGTCAGGGCCACTGACCACTATACCAACGGGCCTGTCTTAGAATAAGAATAAGAATTGAATGGACTTTGAAAGAGACGTTGACCTCTGAGTTTGTTTTGGTGTTTCTTCTCAGAGTAGTCAATTAGGAAACACCGGCCTCATCTAGCTAAACATAAGACGCAAAAAAAAAAACATGACGTGTAAATATGTTATTTATAACCAATTTACAAATAAATATTTCATTTCATTTCAAACCTTTAAACTCACATGCACCAAAACCCAGACAACTGTAAACCGTATCAACATTTGTTCCATGCAGAATCGTACTCACAACACGCAACAGCAAGTCTTTTATCACTTTTCTACCATAATTCTCTTACCACAACCAATGCAATAGTGAGCTATTACACTGAAGTACAACTTAACTGCAAAACGTAATTATATCGTAAATGTTACAAAACAACCATTTTAGAGCTGTTGCGCTCCCAAATGTAACATTTTCCGGGTTATAAATGACTAATTTAATTTGTAGGTAAATAGGAGTTTTGTCTTCAGATTGATAGGCACGAAAATATCGTGTATTTATTTGTTTGGTCCAGTTTTGTTCTTGGTAATAAATCTGGGGGCACGGCAGTGCTCCCGCCAAGTCGAGCGCAAAGCAAACACTGCCGTACCATCCTTTTCTGGAACCATTTCGGCGTATTTCCAGGCCCCTATTTGGGGACCTCTGGATAGATTTAGAACGCTGAAATTACCGTTATCTAGTAAGCTACCAGCATACACTTAAACCACAAAATTTCATGTTTGTAGCTTGTTTATTTCATATGTTATGCAAAAGCAAAGTTGTACTATTTCGACATATATAGACTCACTGACTCACTGATCATCAAAATAGAACTAGTACTTCCCATAAACCTAGAGAGCTGAAATTTGGCATTGAGGTGTGTCTATATGAAGGGAAAACTATCAAAACTAGGATCATGGAAGATCTGGAGTATCTTACGACCCTGAGGAGAAACCGTAACAGTCCAGCCAAACTATTGAAATTATCGACATGCTATGTATATTCACAAAGTTTATTGAGCGTGGTTAGCCCTTTCTTTTGAAATTAAAAAATTGAAGGTAGGAAGTATCTGATGAAGAACCCTAAGAGCTCAGCTGAACTATGGGAGATATGGAAATGCACCTTGACAAAAGTTATTCAGTGTGACGAGACCTTTGTACTGATGTGTATAAAAAATTGAAGGTCTGAAGTATCTGATGAAGAACCCTAAGACCTCAGCTGAACTATGGGAGATATGGAAATGCGCCTTGACAAAAGTTATTCAGAGTGACGAGTCCCTTCTACTGATGTGTATAAAAATTGAAGGTTGAAGTATCTGATGAAGAACCCTTAGAGCTCAGCTGAACTATGGGAGATATGGAAATGTGCCTTGACAAAAGTTATTCAATGTGACGAGCCTCTTCTTATAAATGAATATAAAACTGGAGTCTGAATAATTAAGAAACTAATCAAGTAAAAAATAGCTTTCTGCAAAAAGAAGTGAGATCCCACCAAAAACATCCTGTAAAAAATTAGTCAAGTCTCGCCTAAGCTGCTTGTTTGCATTGATTCATTCAGTCAAAATCCATTCAGCCATTTTGCCGCGATTGAGTAACAATAGGCTTGCCTTTAAGTTGTGAAAATACCGCAATTCTGCATAAAGAGGTTTATACACAGAGTTATTATTTTACCCATTACGTTCTATGTGAAAAGGGAAATTATAAGCTACTCGATAAAATATTCCTCGAAGCTAGACAATTTAAACATCGAACACCTTACATTTAAATTCCAAGATGACCGCACTCATTTATAGGCCATGTTCTTGTTTCTAGTTGCAAATTGACAACACCAACCGTCTATTTCATTGATTGGACGGAACAGGCGGCGTATGAAATCACACAGGTAGAACCAAACTGCTAAATAGAGATTCTAAAGGCACTGAAGACGAACATCAGGAAAAACTAACATTTTTTAACATTTTGGTGTTGTACAGAATTTTTAGCGAAGAGCTTTTGAAAATTTATAATTATTATCTGTATTTTAAAATATTAGTAACCTAGAAAAATTCTTTACTTCACCAAAAGACATGCATAACAAAATCGATTACCAACTACATATGTATATAACTTACATACACCATGTCAGTTATTTCGAAGGACTGTTAATTTCAGCCCTTGTTGTTCAGAATATTAGATAAACGATTGAGTAATCTTCGGATTATTATTATAATCGTTTAAAGAAACCCATAACACTTTTGCCTTACAGTCAGGAACAGTTACAGAAGGAACATCTCTGATGGTATTATTGTCATCTTCTTAAAGAAAATTTATAGCTCAGTATACTTAAATTCATTAAAGTACAACTTTAACAAATTCTGTAATTTTTTAATTGAGTTGAAAGTGTCATGCAAATGAGATTCTTAATTAAATTATTATTAAAAAGGATAAGTTGTAAAGGCTCTTCAAATAAATTGACCTTTTACTTTGTTTTGAGATCAAACAACTTTAGTTCAAAGGCCAATCGATGCCCGTAAGCTAACATGAACAATTTTATTCGTGAAAATCGAACTTCTTACGTATTGTTGGCATGTACTTTAGTTCAGTTACTGATTTAAGGCCACAAACTGCTTGCTTGCTGAGAAGAGACTTTTCTACCTAGGTTTAAATCTTTATAGATGTCTTCCCCCTGAGGCGAACGAAAGAGTGGGGACTCTACCACCCCGTGTTTCATCAGGGGTTGCTAAATACTCTTCACCGCGATCCTTTACAGCCCGTCTGGTTAAACAGGGGGACGGTTTAAAATATTCTCCGACACAACAAAAATATTTCCCAAAGAAAAATGGTACGCCTACACAAGGTTTGTGACATCTGTTCAATAGTACCATAAGCTAACCATATTTACGCGTCGTGTCGGGTATAGTAAATAGAACAAATTCAATAGTAATTGCTACGAGAGCTATCAAAGGTGATAATTCAGAAACAAAAGTATCAAATAACCAATAAATTGAAGAAGCCTGAAACGCGAAGTAAATTGGAACTTTGCGTTGGGTTTCCAGATTCTACCACGTGTAATTTAAAGGGTATATACATACCAAGTGCATGGCTTCTTTGGATGATAACAAACGATATGGCAAGAGTTTTGTAATCCTAAGTCTACGTGTGTAGAACTTATTACAAATACCAATACACTGATACCAGAGACCGAATTTTCAAATTAAGAAGAACGAAGAGAATTATTGAGTTATTGGCAAGTGACGTGGAAAGTTATTGACCCTCGTAGTGCTGTGACACGTTTGTTATTACTGGATTCAAGAAACATATGAAACCGATAATTTGGTATCAATTCTTTGAGTCAGTTATTTTGAGCTGAAACTGTGCAAAGAGACTCCATACCAGATGTTGTCTTCAGCCCTTTTGGATAGATATGGGGTTTCCGTTACACATTGTATAAAGGATAGTGTTTTTAGTTTGTTTTTTTATGTGAGAGAGACAATAGCTAGCGATGCATGTGGAACTATTTTATTCATATAAGATATTATTAAAACAAAGCAAGTTGGCTAAAATATTACTAGCTGTGCGTCAAGATTAAGCAACGCTTACCGAGGTTAATCGGGGGATCGGTGACCACCATACCAATACACCGCCAAGCCACAGAGAGCACGTTGATCCAGTTTTAATTTGTATCTATTTGACAGCCCACGGGTAAAGCGATTATTCCCGATGTCCACCACTTGTCTGGCCACCACTGGGGGACAGCGAGACAACTCTAAAACATTATTCTCGTTGTCCACCACTGGGGGACAGCGTCACAACTTTGTAAATTATTTCCATTCGCTACCACTGGTGGCCGATGGTGAGTCAATTCAAAGTCATACCGAGTTTGATTCAAAACATACCGTCATTTCAAAGCATCAAGTCAAGTTTATACAGAAATAGAAATACAATCGCTGGAATGAAAAGACTTAAATGCAAAAATGTGGAAGAATTCCATGTTCCAAAAGATTATAAGGACTTTCTTTTAGCAGACTATTCATATAACTGCAACCGAATTGTAGTGTTTTGTATTGAAGAAGCCAAAAATGTAATGTGTGAGATTCATCATTTCTTATGTGACCTTTAAAAGCTGCACAGAGTCATAATTTACAAAGTTGTGACGCTGTCCCCCAGTGGTGGACAACGAGAATAATGTTTTAAAGTTGTCTCGCTGTCCCCCAGTGGTGGCCAGACAAGTGGTGGACATCGGGAATAATCGCGGGTAACGTGTTGCAAGAAATAATAATAATATAATAATAATAATAATAATATATTTATTGCCAGTTTACAATTTTTCAACTTATAACTAGGTCATCATGTAATAATGCATCACATTACACTGTAAATTTTTTTTACACAAAAGTTATTAACTCTGACTCCCAAGCTAAGATCAAACTTGTGTTATGGAAGTCAAGGGTTGTCAGTCATTACGTCGAGTAAATTATTCACATATTATTACATATCAAAGTTCAAAGATCACTCGGCTCAGATGTACATGATTATAGTTATAACACTTAAGCAATATAATTTTTAAGACATAGCGAAAGTATAATTACAAAAAGTTAGGTACATATATCATTAAATTTCACTGTGTATGTGTAATGTGTATAAAATGTTGTTGTATGTTTGTAAGGGTGAGAAGGTGAGTGTATTATGAGTGTAAAAGTAAGTTTTCTACATCCTCATAGTTAAGGGTCATTATCCATTTACTAATTCTGCTCTTACATTCAAATTTATTCAAGTTATAAATTTTACATTTCTTATTTAGATAGTTATAAACACGACCGCCAAGAACTCGGAAATGTCGCCCAGCCAGCTTTGTTTTATGCCTCTCTACCGGGCACACATTTGTTGCTCTACGCCTCGCTAAACGATTAGAATCATAGTGCAAGGACGTGTGCTTTCGTAAAGCGATATGTAGCACGAAGAGCTGTCTCACGGTCAGGACTTGGCAATCCTTATACAACTGTACAGTACTGTAACGATAGTGCCTGAAGGTCATGACCTTGAGGACAGCTCTTTGCGCTCTTTCCAGATGAATCATGTAAGTCTTCGGAGCGCCACCCCAAACCGTAATGGCAAACGACAATATTGACTGACATAATGAAAAATAAACCATCTTCAAGGTATCAAAAATAGGCACATAACAATCTTAATGTACTTCTTTTTTTTGAGGGGGAGAGGGCGGGCGGAATCTTCAAATGACTGCTCCCCCTCTGGGTAGAACACAAGGGAGGTCCAGTTCTTCAGACTTCTACTGACTAAAACCCACTTTGTCCCTTCAGCTGAAGAGCAACTCGTTCCAAGGTCGCTGTATCTGGTTAGAACATTACCGTAACCCCGGTAGATCTCAACGAATTCCTTTGACTTCATTTACGTTCACATAACTGGTGTCCTTAGAACATAGCTTGTGGCATATCTGATAATCTTAACATAGTATAAAGCAAAGTCGCTTCCCTGTGTCTGTCCCTATGTATGCTTAAATCTTTAAAACTACGCAACGGATTTTGATGCAGTTTCTTTCAGTAGAAAGAGTGATTCAATACGAAGGTTTTTAAGTATATAACATGCATAATATAGTAGAGGAACACTGATAATTTTTGAGGTTTCTAATGTGATGTCGCAAATAAACACATTTTTTTGCGCTTGCTTTGCAAACGCTGGCTGAACCCTACGAGATAGATCAAAATAATGTACTATAGTATTGTACACCTTAAAAATTTCAACAAAAAAATCCTCTATGGCATCTGTCTATCTCTTATAGATAACCCACAACAACCATTTTTTATCCTTTACTTTTTACGAGAAATACGAGCATATTTTACGAAGCGATTTTAAGCAATACAGCATTAATCCTTATTCAATTAAGTACCATAGATACATTGTGCAATTAATATAAATCAATATTGCCCTTTACAGAATGTAATTTAAATAAATAATTTCGAAGATATTACAGATTTAAAATGCAACGACATAGCGGTTACGGCGCGGTGCCGGCGGAGGCACGGCGCGCGTGCCTATGTTGCTTAGATTTGAGCGTTGAATGTTTTTCCCATGGTAAATTATGTGTCGCACTTTCAAAAGTAATTACTAAAGAGAACATGTATGTCAAATGACAAAAAGGCTGTCAACGATGTATATAAAGACATTCTATAGTATATTTAATATAAACATTGCACCCATGCGAAGCCGGGGCGGGTCGCTAGTCATCAATAAAATCAATAAATGTGTCTATATGCATTTCGTGATCATCCATAATAATTAATAACCGCTTACCCCGTCCACCGCTAACAAAAACCGATAATAATGACTACAGTTCTAAAATCAGGCTCAAAGGAATTCAATTTCAAGTGACGACGCGAAAGTAAAAAAACAGAACCCAGTTGATTAAGTTCCACCAACCGCGAAATTAGATTCTACAGTAATTAACAGGGACAGGTCACAGTTAAACAACTAGTAACAATAAGTTAATATCGATTTTGATACAAGTACAAACTGTTGAGAGAGAAGAGAAAACCGTTGTGAAGGAACTGACACTAACTAACTAGCAATAGGAAAAATAAAATAATAAAACTGCCATTTTATTACTTCACAAAAACAACGTTTCAAGTTTTTTTTTTTGCAAATTAAAATCATAAATATCGTTTTCTATGTGGAGCATAAAGATGAAAAATAAAGTGTAAATATTCGTGTAAATAAGTTATCTCTACATCCCTTTATTCAAAAGTAATGGAACAATTTTGGCCCTGTTCTGCCGATAAATGATAAAGTGGTAATTTAATCCTATTTTTCATCTGTTATTTGATATAAGAAAACTACAACAAAAGAATAAAACCATGTGGCATCTACCAAGGCACTGGGAACTGCTTTTAAAGAGCGTAACCCTTTGATCCAGTAGCAAAGGACCATTGAAAGGTAATAAGAGTTCTCCCAACATTCAGTAGAACTTCGTAAATTAAAGTTTCATACTCATCTGTCCTGTGTTTGTAGTGGATACGTTACAGGCTGATAACTTTCGTGATACTAACCTTATTGTAGGTAGAATATTTGGTAAAGTGTATGAGGTTCAGTTCACAGGTCGACTTATGCAGAAAATGATGAACCGGATACCGACCTGGAAAATAAGATAAGGATGAGATTAAGACAAGGTTTAAATATTGTTTAGTTTAATAACCTTCAAATACTAAAGTACCCTCAAGCGCGTTTATAATCTTTTGTAATTTACGTTGAGTTATTAAATGCTGAAATAAATTCCATACATTGTATACATTTTTATTCCAAAAAAATTACAGCTTATAATCCTGGTGATGTAAACGTCAAGTGAGCCAAAAATATTGCCAAGGGGTTCAAAGGACCCTCCAGCCCAGCCGCAGTGGTAGACGCCCACGGCGTCGGACGTCGGCCGACGATCTCCGGCCACCGTAGGCGCGGGCATGCGGACAGCGAGTAAAGGGCAACTCGCTGTCCGACCATGGACCATGCCCGGGTCGACGGCGCGTCGTGTTCCACGCGCGCCTCAAAGAGCGTCAGCAACATGACGAGGCCCCCTCTGCAGAGGGCCGAAGCCTGCCGGGGTCGTGGGACTCATCCCGTTACCGTGGCCCCGGTATGTAAAGGGTTATTGAAGGAACACCGTGGATTTTAGTCAGTAAAAGTCTGACAGTCCCGCCCACCCTGCCCGGAGTGGGAGGACTTATTTGATAATTTTACTACGTTAAAAAAAAAAAAAAAAAGGTGTTCAAAGGAGGGCAGACATTACTTATGACATGCGCATTGGGTGCCGTATCATGCACTTTTATAAATGAAAAGGCATTCATTGGTGTTATTGTTTTCGTTAAAACTATTAAAGGGTTTGGGAGCTGGTAGAGATGGTGGTAGTACCTACGTGTAATAAGATGTAGGGCTTATTAGTTGCGCCACTTCTGAGCTAAACCAAGTGAAAAGTGCTGATTGTCTTCTGAAATAAGTAAGACAGTGCTGTTTCTTTTTGGAACAAGGTAAATTTCAATAGGTGAATTGATTGTTATTTCAACTAAAGTAAATATTCAACATAGTACAGCCTTCAGCATCAAAACTTCAGTAACCTGTGCGGCACACAGAATATGATAGCGACTGTTTACGCGATATGAGAGTCCAGAGTTTAAAAAACAAAAATAACAAACAAAAAAACAGTTCCCTAAATGATTCTTATTACAAATACACTATTTTGTATCTTCTACAAATATAGGCGTATAATGGCCATTCAGTCCCATTCTTGTTGTGTTGAACCAACTTTTTTAGTTTCTCTGGAGGACTGAAAGCTAGGTTTTTTTTTTCGAAGGAAAATCAAGCGGAAGGGTTTGTTAGACTTCTACATATTTAAAACTCGCCCTGTTCCTTTGCGTTACGCGTTTGCGTTACGAGGCCGCGATATCTCGTAACAACATTCCCGAAAACCCTGCCATTTGACAGACTATTGAAAAAATAGACATCCTGATCGGAATCCAAAATACTGATGTTGCTATTCTATCTGCCCGTTCCATCATCGGTCTACAAGACAAACGCCGATGCGCCATCGTAACATGGTGGACATTCCACCCATACGCACAAAATGTTTTGGGAATACCTTCATTTTGCGTACGGCTAAGGAGTGGAATTCCCTGCCGGAGTCTGTGTTTCCCGATAGCTATAACCTAGGTGTCTTTAAGTCAAGAGTGAATAGGTTACTTTTAGGTAAGCGTGCTCCATTACATCAAATCATCACTCAGGTGAGATGGTGGTCAAACGCGAGCCTATTATCAACAAAAAAAAAAACATTTTAAACCACGAACAAACAAAAAAATCCCCTTTCCCTGAAACACATATACAGACTATTCAAAAATTAAACCGACTCCCAAAAAACACTGGAAAGTGAAAAATAACTTTAATTTCGGTAGTCGGTGTCTTTAGTTTTGTTTTTTCGTTTTTGGCACCGACTTCCGAAATTAAAGTTATTTTTCACTATGCAGTGTTTTTTGGGAGTCGGTTTAAGTTTATGTTAAAAAGTTTTTATTTCACTCTTTTAAGTTGGATGATTTTTAATTTACCTAGTTACAAGAGCCTAAATGTCAACTACTTATAACCTTTTACAAAATATTGCTTTTCCCAATGCTGGGCCGTTAATTGTTGAGGAGTTCTCCTGGTACTTCACCATCAGCTCTACATCACCATATGCATTGTGATGAGCATAAAGTGCTTAAGATCCATATTCAAGTAATCGAATCGCAATCCACTCAATACTTATTATTGAGTAGTTTCGGCGGCCATCTGTGGTCTTCATCATCAGTTCCACTTCCCCAAATGGTACTTTTTGAGAGCAACTGCACAAGTTACTATAAGAAATACCCAAAACGCCATAGGTGTGCCTATAATATTTGAAGAGTTCCCTCGATTTCTCCAGGATCCCATCATCAGATCCTGACTTTGGTGATAATGGGACCAATTTCGAAGTATACCCATTCGAACAAAAAAATAATTTTCCAAATCGGTTCAGCCGTCTTCGAGTACTCGATGACCATACATTAAAAAAAAAATATATACGTTTCAAATTGACAACCTCCTCTTTTTGTCGTCGTTTGAAAATACTATCAAAACGAAACATCAAAACACATCCCTCAAATGCTCAAAAACACTTCAATTCATCCCAAATTACAGCTTTTCACCACCCAAGTTAATTGGTAAGAGTTGTTTTAACTAAAGCTTTGTTCACATAGAACGGAAATGGAGAGCTACTGACCGGAAGTATTCTTGACTATACCTTTGTGCTGTAGTTTTGTGAAAATTTTAGGTTCCTCGGTTAATTATTTCCGGTGTGGAAGTTAATTAATAAAAAAATTGGCCAAGTGCGAGTCAGACTCGCCCATGAAGGGTTCCGTGGTAACTATAATATATGTCGAAGCGTCGACGCATATCATTCAATCTGGATATCAACGCCATCTATCTCTCACTGGAGGAACTATGTAGTTTTTTTTTTTTTTTCTCTTTATTTAATTTAGGGACCTTTATATAACAATACATGGCAGTCCCATCGTACCTTATTAAAGTAGCACTTATACAAACTAATTCAAGTTATTCTTACTAAGACAAAGACTTAAAACGAAGGCTTACGAATCTAAACAATGTTTTAGCAGCGTCAGACATAGGCATAGACAAAATCTCGTGATATAATCCTACATTATGTTTGGTTAGCTGTAGATCTTTTGATAACATTTCTCTCTCAGTTTGAAACCTGACACATTCCATCAACAAGTGCATAATAACGTCTTCAACCGTACCACATTCCTCACAGTTTGGGGAGCTGATTTTTTTCATTAAGATAGCAAAGTTGTTGAATGGCATGTGTCCTGATCGCAACCTGAGAGCTATAACCAACAACTAACAACTAACTACGACACAGTAGCTGGGTGAATCGATCTCACGAACGCACGGCTAGTGCCATAATTATGGAAATGTATCCATATAAAAAACTTTTCATTGATGAAAGTTTCACTTCACTTCGAGTCATAGGTGTACCTAAAATGTGAACATTTTTTACAAGTTATTGAAGCACAAACTTAAAGCGCCACCACATAGATAGCCCTGTAGTTCCCACTTTATATTCGACTTAATAGCCACGGTGCTATCCAAGTAATAATTCGAGCGTTTTTCTACTCTAGAACCACCAACAAGACGTTATTAATAAACCTACTCAATAAAAAATAACCAGGAAAAAGCCATAACTATCATAAAATAAACCAATTTTTGTGGTAATCCCTAATGAGAGCCCATAAAACCCCATAAAAAGCATGTCTCAGTTTACAACTCACGCCGGTGCGGTGGCGTAATTATGTTTAGATATTAAATTATTTATTATCCTTAATTACGTCTACCACCATAGCCGCCTTGTGTGGCAGGCTGTGTCAATTGCAGACCATTGATGTTATTGAAGTCGAGCATCTTCAACATGTCCTTGGTGTCAGGGTCAACTTCAATGATGTCATGCTCCAGGGCAGAGACCTCGGGCACATAGTTGTCACGCCTCTCACGTTCCTCTTCTTGCAGCTTGATAGAGATTCCTCTGACCTGAGAGTGTCTGAGACGCCTCATCAAATGGGTAGCAAACCCAGCGATTTTGTTACGGAGGGGCTTGGTGGGAATGATAGCGATTTCCTCACATATTCTCTTGTTAGTATCGAAGTCAAGAGTTAGTCTAGTGTAGTACTTCTCAATGATAATCTTCGCCGCCTTCTTGACGGTTTTAGTCCTGACACGACCCATGGCTAAAACACTGCAGCAATCTTCACTGACAGATACGAAAAGGCATGTCATCGTATAAAATTGTTATAGCGACCATACATTGTAAATATGCGGTGTTAGCTGTAATTATGGGTATGTGATAAAAGACTGGAATTTATATTAATTCCTAACGCTTACTTCATTTTAGTTTAAGAGCCATGAAAGGACTTACGGCACTTTCGCTTTCAGAAGGATATAGGTACAGCAACTATAACTGTTCTTGAATTTTATTTTTTATTAGTATGCGGAAAATATACAGGACACACTGTTCTCAAATTTAAGTTAAAATAAATATCAAAGTCATACTTAAGCAAAGCTTATAGCCAGTACATTTTAAACACCTAAAGTCCTGTCTTGGTATCCCAAAGGTTGACTGGTAGAAAATTCCTTGTTGCATTAAGTCCGCCCATGTACCACTATTGTATATAAAGTTTAAATAAATAAAGAAATAAAAAAGTACAAAAAATCAGGTAAATGGCTTATAACGGATATGTAATATTATATCAATATACTTATAAAAGTTATGAATGCATATGTACTGCCTGGTGTCCTGATATCGAGAGGTAATGAATCACACTTTACGGCAGTCCAAAATTCTGACAGCCGCAGAACGTGACATATTCTGGAAAAATTCAATCCC
Source organism: Tholera decimalis (assembly GCA_943138885.2). NCBI lineage: Eukaryota > Metazoa > Arthropoda > Insecta > Lepidoptera > Noctuidae > Tholera > Tholera decimalis. The sequence continues at coordinate 20,063,212 of OW964575.2, forward strand.
CTTTGGTGAATTAAATCTTTCTCGCACAAAAGCACCATAAACAACCACATCTCACCGATTCCAACCCAAAACCCTTCTTATTAGAAAGTCTTTATAGATTGTGTCAGATATAAATCAGAAAATCACTGGCATATGTAGAATGTGCCCTGTTTCCTACTACCATTAATTGCGGCATACATTAGCATGCGATTTGCTTGTAAGGGCGGAATTTAAAATCTTTTGACCGTCGGACTGTGGTTCAAGACTTGAGTGTGGAACGTGGCGTTCTACTTTAGTAAATGAAATTGCTGAACACAATTCTGATTTCGGTTGTTTTATCAGTTCTTTTAGTTTACAACTAGCAACTCGGCCCAAATTCATACGGTCTCATTCTGTTAATTCTCATAATACCATAATAAAAAAACACAAATACTTCATGAATCACTCTATCCAGCAGTAAACACCGCGTGAAAATCTGTTCAGTGAGTTTTGAGCTTAACGCAAATATTCAGATAGACGCGGTGGGAGACTGTTCTACAACGTGTAACGGAAACCCCATATCTATCCAAAAGGGCTGAAGACAACAACTGGTATGGAGTCCCTATGCACAGTTTCAGTACAAAATAACTGACTCAAAGAATTGATACCAAATTATTGGTTTCATATATTTCTTGAATACCAATCATAACAAACGTGTCACAGCACTACGAGGGTCAATAACTTTCCACGTCACTTGCCAATAATACGATAATTCTTTTCGTTCTTCTTAATTTGAAAAATTCGGTCTCTGGTATCAGTGTATTGGAATTTGTAATAAGTTCTACACACGTAGACTTAGGATTACAAAACCCTTGCCATATCGTTTGTTATCATCCAAAGAAGCCATGCACTTGGTATGTATATACCCTTTAAATTACACGTTGTATAAATGTAAGGATATCCGTGTAAATACACAGTCTTTATTTCTATTTAAAAAATTATTAAAATGCTACATCTTAAAAGGTAATACCAAAAATAATTAATTAATGAACAAAATTAATTTTGCACCCAGTGTAAACCAGTCCTTATTTCGCTAATATAATGTGTCATCGCACGGCGGCCGCGACAGCGCGACGCGCGGCGGCGGTAGGCAATAAAATATTAACTTGTGAAACTTTTAAAAGTACCTTCATATTTTGTATATTGTATAAATCATTCACAATATGCTCGTACTACTCCTGGACAACGCAAATGTTTTACAAATTAAGTAATATTAAGTATTTATTTCTGTATAAGTGATTTGTAATCTTTAGAAACAAATGAATTCTAACCGTAATAATGCATGGCACTTATGAAACGTTAAAAGCTTGTACCTGGTTACCAATTCTCGTTTTTTTATAAACAAGACAATTAAGTACTCTTTTAAAATAACATGTTGTTTTACAAGTACCCGTTCTGACAACTCGAACTTAATGGAAATATTTATCTTTTTAGTTGAATTCTACAAAACAGTGATTGGTACTAGTACACACTAAAAATACTCTCGAACTATTTACGAAAAGAAACAAGATTGAATAGCAATCAAGAATCGATCTTAAAACATTATCATCATTCGGTCATTTACTCGAAAATGCTATTATTAAAAGTCCTTTCACAAAATCTTACTCATTTTTTACACGCTCGCTGCTCTCAAATCATTCGAATTCCACTTTTGGAGAATTTTAGCTAATTCAATTGCTACAGAACTTTAATAAAAATTTAAAACCATTAATTTAATTAAAGGGACACTTCGCTGGTCATCAAAAACGTATAAAATTTACGTTTTAAATTATAAAAGACGGCTTGACAATACTTTGGATTAGTCCCCCGTTACATTCAATTAATTCACTTCCGGACAATTAATTTGAATAAAATGACATGAAGAATCCCAAATGGGATCTTTCTGTAAGCATTTTTCCCGCTATTCTTGAACACTTAATGAGCGGAAGAAGTAATTAAAAGTTAAGTGCTTGACTTCAAATAAATTGAAAAAGTTTCATCAATATCATGTAATTTTATCCCGTGTGATAATGAGGCGACGACGCGGGCCTGCGGAATTGGACCGCGGGAAGTCTCTTTGTTTTTCTGGGAACAAGTAAACATGGCGTAATTAAATTATTAAAATTAAAAGGAATTAACGGTTTTTGTATAACGCGATAATTAAATATAAACACGTAGTCAGAGCCCGTAAATCGCGTAATTCTTAAAAAAATAATTATTCCTTCATATTTACATGGCAATTTCTGTACGAACAAAAACTTAATTAAGTAGGTTACTATTGTAACATTTCTTTATATAAGTTGAAGACTGGCTGAAATCTTCACCACGATACGCTATTTTTGAAACTATTTGAGAATAAACGCAAGTCCAGAAACTTCTTATTCTTAAGGTACATACAGAATCAATTTCTATCATGAGAGACGTGACGGATGCCATAACACTTCCCTCAGCTGCCCTCTTCGTTAAGCTAGCTACAACCATCTCCGGAACAAGTGTGCTTGGGAACAGTTTTAAAGACTGCCCGACCTCTTCACCCGCCCCTGGGCAAAGAATATTCATGAGGGTTACCAGACCACCTCGAGCAAAAAATCCGCTTACATACGTGTATTGATGATGTCATATATAATGGCACAGATAAACTTAACAAAACAAAAAAAAAACCTTCCCGTTTTTACTTTACTCATGTAAATGTTGTGTTCAGGCCTAAACGATTACCAATGTCTCATCAAACTCCCTCACATATTTTTTTTCATCCTCAACAGACATATAGGTACTTATAATACATTATCACCAAAACACCGCTTTTTCAATGTCGCAACCACGGAATAGATGAATAAAGTTGGAATGGTAATATGGGCGTGGCGAGCGCGCCACATTTATGATACGAAAATCATAGCTCGACCGATTAATTCATTCGCCGCGTTTAGTGCGTTTCGGAATACTTTGGAACACAGAACTCTGCTTTAAAATGCCGTGTTGTGCAATTATAACCTGTGAAACAAAAAGTAAGACCACAAGTATAGAGCGAGGAGGTATATCTTTCCATCAGTAAGTCGAAAATAACATTTAATTACAATTTTATTTGTAAAAACATGAAAATATTCTGATCACTATGAAATTCCGAACATTAACAACATTATTGCAACAAGTTACAAAAAATATACATTGCCCGATGTGTTCTCGCTTAATCAACGCAATGACCAAGTCCATTTACAATGTATTGCATCCTCTCACTTCAACCATTGACGTTTCGTTCTTTGCCCTGATTGGCCGTGTTGTACGGCGCATGTTTAACGACAGTGAGTTACAATCAGTAGCAAGCTCTCGATTTAAGAGTGTGTAGTTTATTTGTGTGCGTAATTCGCATACGTAACGGGCCTCTTGCTTGTAGTTGAGCTGTGGGAGTGGGAGACAAGCGGCGACACGCGTTCTCATAGAAATCAGGAACTATTTCCTTTCTAACCTCTTTTATCTGTTCTGTGGTCGCAACATCCCCTGATCACCCCAGCAACAAATAGCAACAGGCCAAGTAAACATGAGTTTGCCATCCCTTTTCAAAGGACTTTTATAAAGATTCTGTTTACTTGGTCACGTGGTTTTAAGGGACCATGTAGACATAGCAACCAATATAGCTACTCTAACTGAACTATAACGTTCTCACTGCTGGGACACAGCCATTCTGTCTTTGAAATGGGAACTCCCATCATCAACCACCGCTATATAAGTTAGATTCAATTGGCAGCAATCTGATACTGATAATTCTATATATAACTCAGAACTGATAATTGGATCGCGAGTTAACTATTGTTTGAAGTTGTAATCCCCATTTGACGAAAACCCCGGGATATTTTTGGATTTATCGCCGGGTTGATGCCATCGCGTGGCACGCGCATTTGTTGGAAATAAGTAGTGATAAATAGCTTCAATCCGGTGCGAGTTAGGGCTGTGATGCTGATCTGAACCGCGCCATCTGGAGACTGACGCCTTGTGACCGTTCAGAACACTTGATTTACATCACACTTTCAATTACTCACCTCATATTTACATACATACCACACTTGGGCGTGACCTAGGAAGGTCGCAGCTTGGCAAACCCAGCACAGAAGGTTAGTGGTTAGAACTGTTATTTGTATGTATGGTTTGTAGGCCGAAGAGCCTTTTGTTTATTGTTGTTGAAGAGCAACGTTAAGTTCCACGTACCGTGGACAGTTTCGGACACCCCAGTTATCGTTGCGCTGGCCTATTGTAGTTCTGAACAGTAGCCAAATGGCAAATAATGGAACCCTTATAAATTCGTCATATCTGTCTGTCTGTCCGTCCGTTGCCTCCTCTACACGTCTGCGGATGCGTCCGCGGACGCCCGAAACCCTTTGATCTGTGCCACAAAAACCGACAACAATCGGATTCGAGGCGAACGCGTCTGCATGCGTCTGCGGACGTTAAATACCTACAACAGATGCACAAATTACCCCCTCTACACGTCTGCGGACGCATCCGTAGATGGCGTCCGCGGACGCGTCTGCGGACGTGTAGGAGGCTTATGTTACAGCCACTTTGTTCGGAAACTATTAAGACAACCGAGTTGAAACTTGGTAGAAGTATTTTGTGAACTGCTTTACGATTTTTATCCTACTAATATTATAAATGCGAAAATTTGTGAGGATGGATGAATCGATGGATGGATGGATGGATGTATGTTTGTTACTTCTTTCACGCAAAAACTACAAAACGGATTTGAATGAAACTTTACAGTAACATAGGTCAGAACATCAGAATGATGTCAACATCAGAATAACACATATGCTACAATTTATAATGATTTTTTGTAATTTTGTCATAATATAACGATAAATAACAAGTAAGTCAGAAAAAAATCTGTACTTTGAGAGCTATCTTCGCGTGCGCTGCTAAAACCGCTGGAGATACACAAATATAATATACCGTAGGATTGTCTGTCTTAAATAGTTCTAAATAAAAGACCGCGACAGCATATAGTGAACCATGAATACAATTAAATTGGAGACTTTTTTACTATGCACATTTTAGAATAATTATCAAACTTATCAAAATCAATACATTTGTCGCTTTAAGTATTTAATGTAGATAAACTTGTGACTTTTACACTAAGTAATTCATAAGTAAAATCATCAGATGAGTCCTCCCACCCCGGGCAGGGCCGGAGGGACTGTCAGACTTGTACTGATTAAAATCCACGGTATTCCTTCAATAGCCCTTTACGTTCCGGGGTCACGGTAATGAGATAAGTCCCACGACCCCGGCAGGCTTCGGCCCTCTACAGGGGGGCCACGTCATCTTGCTGACGCTCTTTAAGGCGCGCGTGGAACACAACGCGCCGTCGACCCGGGCATGGTCCATGGTCGGACAGCGAGTTGCCCTTTACTCGCTGTCCGCATGCCCGCGCCTACGGTGGCCGGAGATCGTCGGCCGACGTCCGACGCCATGGGCGTCTACCACTGCAACATATTTTCGCTTAATGAAACAAATCAGCTAACATAGTTTACAGGAGTATAATTATTGTAGTAGGACCGCCAAAACTAAAAAAAAAAAAAAAAAACACGTTGAGAAATTACCTTACATTGAAAATTATTCTAATCCTTTCAGTTTTACTCGCTGCTGCCGAACGAAGTAATTAATTTCAATAAATTCAATAACATTATATACTAATCCTTGACTGACACGAACAATAAACGAAAGTAACCTTTATTGGGCCCGTTTGTTAATTAGTGTCATTGTATGTATCATCGCTGTGCTGATCTGTTTGTGATGAAATTTGATATGGATAATCTCAAGCCTAGGGAAGGACATAGGCTACTTTTTATCAACACACCACACAGGCAAATTTTATAATAAAACTATTAGTTGATTGACTGACACACCCAGCGGTTGACGCACAACCGAAACCACTGAGTTTAAATGAGCACTAAGAAAGGAATTTCGATATTATATATATTCCACCTCCAAGGGTTTCCCCCTTAATATAATAGGGGTTTAAAGATTGTATGGAATCCATCAGTTTTGAAGTTAGACATCTGAAATTTCGGACACGGAGTAGAACTTATAGTTTAAAAAAAAATGATTTGTCACGAAACTTTATGTGGCATACCAAATTCTACGCGAGCGAAGCCGCGGGCAAAAGCTAGTTCCCTATATATGCGGACGATTGCATTCCGGTGCTTACATATTGGTAACCCTAACTGACGCAGGGATGAAAATGTTCGGCGTGAGTCTGTTGGCGGCTTTAAGCCGAACACCCGAGAAATGTGATCGCTTTCTTGCCGTCTCGTTCTCGCGCTCGCCTGTTCTCCGATCAGTGTCGATATTTTTGCCCGCTTCAAAGGGTTTCTCGGGCGAGAAAAGAGAACCGTATTACATACTTGTTCGGTCTCAGTGAGACCGTGGCATTGATTATGTGTTGACTGTTGTTGTGCTGTATGTATCTACTGTCTGTGGTCGCCAAGCTATTACAAATTGGGTGGCTTTTTTATTTGTTTCTTTTTGTCTAATTTTAGTATTCACAAGATTATAATATGCTAATGCACACAAAACCAAAGCCGCTGCAAAGTCGTCCATTCCGGATAACGATCGAGAAAGCGAATGAGAAGGTCGCATGAGTATAGATGCCTTCTCAGTTCTCGTGCAATTTCTCGGCAAGACTTCTCGGCGAGACTTCTCGCATGAGTCTATACGCGGTGTTACGGTTTTGATATGCTTATAGTAAATTGTAAGAAGAAGGCTTGCTGCATCGTGTTATGGAAACAACTACAGCCAGCTTTGAGATAGAGCTCTTGTGGAAAAGCTCGTTACGTAGATCTATTAAAAAAACATTGCCACACAGTAGCAATTTTCCTGTATCGTGGCTACAATTCTATAAGCCATCGGAACAAAAATTTGTAAGCTCTGCAAGCATTTATCCTAGCACGGGAAAAGAAGCAGCGCAGCAGCATAACTTCTCAATCATTGCGCCAATTATGTTTTCAAATGTTTGATTTGACGTCGCCGTCGATAGAATTTTCTAACAACGCTGTTTATTTTAATCTTGTGAAAGATCTACGTGTGTCTGAAGAATGAAATAGAAGTGATTGATGACGTCAAATTCTGACATTTGTCAATTTCATTCATATTTTAAATTTTGACAATCACATTCGCCACGCTACGGTCAACAGAATGTTGATGATACTTATTTTTCCAAGCTTGTCTTTGTAATTCGTTAGTTAGTCAAATATTATGTAGTTTTTTTTGTTTTACATCATTACCTGTGCCTGTATCATGGTGGAAATCCCACCTATGTACACAAAACGTTTTAGGAGTACTTTAATTGTGCGTACAGCAAAGAAGTGAAATTACCAGCCGGAGTCTGAGTGAATAGGTTACTCTAGGTAAACGTACTTTATTTTCGATCTCAATGTGTACGTATTTCAAGTTGAATACACAAAAATAATTTATGAGTTTGTCCAGTTTATCTCAGTTTACTGACTAAGATTAATTGAAAAGACAGTTGTGTGCCAAGAAACTCATCTACTTAACGTTTGACTGTGCAGGCTAGTTATACGTTACGAGAGTACCGCAGTATTTTGTCCCAATGCCAAATACTTGAATACTATATCAACTTGAGTCTTTTTTAATGTTTTATTGGAATGTGGGTATTTTCCGTAGATAAGTACAATAAATATTTATTGTTAACACTTTTATATATGTACGTACACTAACGATTCGGCCCAAGTTTGCACGGTCTCATTCTGTTAATTCCCATAAAAACTTAAAAAATTAAACACTAATACCTGCCTCATAATTCACTCAATCCGAAGGTGAAAACCGCATAAAAATATGTTCAGTAGTTTTTGAGTTTATCGCGAACGGACAGAGAGACATGCGGTGGGTGACTTAGTTTTATAATACGTAAAGATAAAATCATTGTGCTTAACAAATATGAACATAATTATGAAGTTTATAAGATCACCCAGTTTGGACGTCAATCCATTATTTTTAAAATATTTCACGGCGTTGGCGTTGCTTATGATCGGAAATGAATCCTCAAATTCCTCGAAGTGGATTGCGAAACTCGCTTCGTCGTTTTTACATGCAATATAACATAAGTAGGTTCTATCAGCGGAAATTCTTACCGTAAATACTTTGACACACGAGATCGAGGGAAAAGTCAAGCGTAAACTACGACGAAATTCGGAACGTTGCTAACCTTTTTGGAATAAGTGAGAAGCACGGCACGGAGCCTGGTTAAGTTTGCTTTGTTGCGTTTTGAATAGGCTATTATTTTCATAATATAAAATGTTGTTGAAAGAACGTCTTTAGTTAATAGGTATACAGGGTGTAACAGATTAAGCGCAATACCTCAGACACCCCAATTAGAATATTAAATTATAAGTCTAAAACAACATCCATAACTAAATAAATTGAAACCAAACCTAGACATTTTTTATAAAATAGTTATCCTCACTAAACGCAAGACGTATATGTGTCATACAATATCCTTACGCAGACGCATACACTCATGCAATGTTAGCGGCCGACACGCACACGTGCGCATTTCCTTGAGTTAAGGATTGTATTAATTTGTCATGATACTGTGTTTCCATTTTAGGTTAAATGAAAGATTTTTCCATAAAAATTTAACACCTATTTTTTATGACGGAAATCGATTCAGAAGCTGATGCTGAACATACTACTTTCAGGACTTGCATTTATTCTGTTACACGTTGTATAACGTCATGGTAAACATGTAAAGTTTTTCTGGGAAAAATCATCAAATGATTGGTCCCGCTTTGGGCGTAGGGGAAGAGAGTGTCAGACTTTTACAGACTAAATCCCGCCTCAGTTTTTAGTGCTGATGCATTAGTATTAGTTTGTATTAAATTAACATCATGAAAACTTGGGCGAAGACAACTTGAAGTAAGCTATAAATTGAAAGAACTATGTAAGAGTAAGGATAAACAAATAATTGTAAATAGCATAAGAAATAGATAATAAGCTCTAGACATAACACTGTAGTATAAGAAAATATAAGTTAAGAATTTGTAGTATTATTCTATTGTATAAAATTGTCAAGCAGAAAAAACATGTAATAACACCAAGGTTATAATAAATGGTAACAAATTTAGAAAATTATTACCCCAGCAAATAAAAATAAATAAAAGTAGTCAGAATAGCGGGAGTCCCACCCGGCGAAGAAAGAAAGGTGATGTATGAAAGAAAGATACAGTATGAGGCATGTCAGTGCGAGAAGCATACAAACGAGAACTAGAATGAATGTAATTCCTAGAATAATAAGGTCCTGCCGAGCCTATGGGCGGGGAAAAGCAGAAAAAAAAAAGCTATAAATTGATAGTTTCACGCGAAAAGATAATTCTATTCACGCCGACTTCAGCTTAGTTTACACGGTACAGATAGCTGGCTGATCATCTTTACCAACTTTAAGGAATATTTGGTACTTTCATGCATTTTCGAGATAAAACATGTTGTGGGACAAATGTTGGTACCTAGGTATATAAAGTTGACAGAAATCCGCAATATTGTTAATAGCTAGCTAACTTACTAAATCACCATTATTAAAAATATTTCAAAACTCAGACAAGCATAATATTCGGAATTAGCTTCTGCCCTCGGCTATGCTCGTGTGAAAAGGTTTTTCAGCTTTAAATAGCTTTTTTAATTCCTTTCCGAGGTCGGAAAGGAATTAAATGGGTGATGATGGGTGACCTGTTTAATACCTATTATATCGAGATTCCTACAGGTCCGACAGATATCTTTTAGGCTAGGTCGGATCATCATAGACCTCATCATTTGCATACCTACTATCAGCCGTGATCGAGGACAAGAAACTAGCACACCAGAAAAAAGGTCGAATAGGAATTACGAACTGACACTTTATAGTAACAGAATTATCGACATCATACAATATAGATTTCCTGTAATTTGTCTATTATCAATATCCAGATAATCTGTAGGCACTTTAGCTGGAGTTTCAGACAACGCAGTAGGCATACTTTCGCCTCAACGCCTGAAGTTATTCGAATAGGTAATAATTTCGACGAAACACCCTTTAGGAAAAACTAAAAAGTAGCTTCCCTACCTGGGAAGCTACTTCTCATTAGTTAATTATAATCCTCATTTACTTTTACAATATAATAACTTGACACTTACTTCAACCCTACCTTCAAACTGCACTAAAAGTGGGCCTAATGGCTTTTAAAACTACTGTAATCCATTTTATCATTATAAATACAGGTGCAGTACCTGCTGACAAGGAAGTGTCAGGGAACAGAAGAATGACCGCGAGCTAAATTAAATAAAATTCTCAGAAAAAGTAAATAAAATGATTAATGTGACTGACTGCACAATTATAGGTTGGAAACTGACGAAGTATTATTATAGTATTATTTGCGATTTTGACTCTTATTACGAGATCAATAGCTAGAAAGAGATGAACGTGGGATTGCGATTTTGAACCATAGTCAACACGATAAATATCGAAAGGAACAAATTAGGTACAATTCATTGTTGGGTGCAGTTAACGGAGGGCCAATCTATGTTTAAAATATCAATAGTATATATAAACATATATAATGTATATCCGCGGTTACTTGTTTTCATTCATGTGTAGATATGAGAACATTTCAGTTCAGTTTATTGCTATATTTATTAATCCTGAAAAAAAAATACCGAAAGACGAGACACTAAAAAGTTTCAAAGAATAGTCGCTTATTATGATGCTCACAAAAATAAAGTCCGCAATCCACATTTGCCGTAAACAGGCAAATCAGTGGGAGTATACGCATTCATTATTCCATCCTTCACGCAAACTCAAATAATTCCTATAAACATGTTACTCTTAACTTCATTAGAACAGAATATCGCGAGCATGTTTAACATATTGTTAGTTACGTCACGAGAAATTTAATTAATCACACCGTTTCCGGGAGTCGTCTGTTACAGTGTATGTTTTCCTGGAGCTTGGAATTTCGTTGAGCTGTATATAGCCTGTAGCTGAATGATAACACCCATAAGATTCGATCAGGTTAAGCAATGCTTGTCGAGGTCGCGCCATGGACCATCTTAATCACGATTCCTCGGTTCCCAAATACATAGCAGTGACAGATTATACACGTCAGTTCGTTTGAAGCATCCCGAACTATTATTGCAAACAGAATTAATAACCAAAAATATCAGTTCCTAGAATACGTCAGTCATTTCCTTCAGTAAATTAGCATAATTGATATATTATACAGTATGTTAACTAACTGAGGGTATTCCCGTTAACCCGCAATAGTATAGCATCCATACATGCTAAAAAAATATTACCATTCGAAAACAAAATGTTTTTATTTTTTGAATATTAAAATATTCACTAAAAATGTTAAATTGATAGGTAAAAGAACTAAAAGAAGTGACTGAAAAGACTGAAGAACTCTGTACACGCGTACTTAAAGGACGGCAACGTCGCAATTACGCGTGTGAAAGAAAAGAGAAAAGAATAATCGCTACTAGAAATAGAATGATAGCGTAAAGATCTCATATTTAACGTCATCGTGCAAGTTGTTCTGGTCACGACGCGTCGCTAGAGGGCGCTTATTTTTTGACTAAGATGAGCATTACAGAGGCGACACCGCTTGTCAAGCAACTAATTACAAGTTACAACGAATCAAAAAGGTGGAGATGATTGCATACCAAAAACCGTCGAATAGTAAATAAGTGATAGTCAGCGACGCCAATCAGAAACGCAGACGGACGGACTGGTTGTATAATTGCTGGATTTGTAGCATCGGCGATGTAAGTAGGGGATCGTTTATTTTTGTAAGTTTCGGTAGGTACCAAAGCACTGCAAATAATTACCTAATATTCTTAATAAATGCAAATTGCTGCTGTTGCCCGCGACTAAGTTTGCTGATTTATAAGCTACATTATTGTAAAGTTTCATCAGAATCCATTCAGTAGTTTTTGCAAGCATCCATCCATCTTCACAGTTTCTTTTCACAGAACTTTTCTTTTTTATTTTAGTCTTGTCTTTTTAGGGTTCCGTATCTAAAGGGTAAAAACGGGACACTGTTATGACTTATAATGTGAAGAAGTGTGAGTGCATGGTCTTTAGGGTCGGTGGCAAGCAAAGTAGAGATGACCTTGAATTGAGGTTGAACGGGGCAGGTATAAAGCGAGTGTCCACCTTTAAATACTTAGGGCATTTTCTTGCCGACGACCTTAAAGACAATGTTGATATTGAAAGAGAGCGCAGGGCACTAGCTGTCCAGAGTAACATGTTGGTTCGTAGATTTGCTCGTTGTACAGAACAAGTAAAAATTACATTATTTAAGTCGTACTGTCAGAGTATGTACACGAGTAATCTATGGACCAAGTACTCCAAAGGATCGAGAGGAGAGGAGAGAGGATTAAATGCCCTGCGTGTACAATGTAAATAATAATATATATACGTGTACAATATAATAATAGTTTCAGGATGTTGTTGGGACTACCTCGCTATTGTAGCGCATCAGAGATGTTCGCGCAAGCCCGCAACGATGGCTTGCGATTGGCGGGTGAGAGAGAGTCCCAATAGCATGCTGCAAATGGTGGCGGGTAGCTTTAACTCGCCAATTCTGAGCAATTTTATTAATAGATTGATAAGTACTAAGTTAGTACTTATCAATCTATTGTTATATATTAACTTACAATCTAGTGTTAGTACTACTAACACTAGATTGTAAGTTTTTGTTACTAACACTATATGGATGCAAAGTCTGAATTAAACGTCTTAATAATAATAATAATTACTAAGTCTCCGCCGTCTGTCTGTCTGTCACCAGGCTGTATCTCATGAACCGTGATAGCTAGACAGTTGAAAATTTCAAAGACGATGTATTTCTGTTACTGCTATAACAAAACATACAAAAATATAATGAATATTTAATCCCATACAACAAACGTGTTTTTTTGCCATTTTTTATAGATAATGGTACGGAACCCTTCGTGCGCGAATCCGACTCGCATTTGGCCGGTTTTTATTTAATTTAGTATGTGTGTGGGGCGAAAAATGTTCTTTTTCAAATAGTGTATCAGATTGTCCATCAAGAACTTTTCCACGTCTTGTTCAATCCTATAATACAGATAGCTAGAAAGATAGACAGATGGTAAAAAAATATATAGAAAAAACGTACTAACAATAAAATAAAAAAATTAAATAAATAAAATAAATAAATAAATAAATAAAATAAACATCCGATACCGACTGTGGTGGCACCACCACAACCCAACGTTCAAGTTGAGGAGAGTAGTGACAGAGTTACAAACGTAAGTACCCAGTATAATGAGCAATTGAGGAGTGCTTTGGAGTGTGCTATTCGGGAATATCGCAACATGCCGCCTGAAATAAGACCACGCTTACCTCGTTTGCCCATGCATAATAGGAATAGGGCACTGGTGGCTGCTCTGGATTCGCAGTTGTCAGACTATTTTGATAACTGCGAAGACCTCGCCGATACCCACTCTGTCTTATACTGCGAAGCTGTCGCGGCATGTCGTGTAGCTAATGTTAAAATTTCTAATGACATAGCTACACGACCTAAACCCGCTGTGCCAGCTTGGCAGTGTAGGATAGAGCGCCGCATTGGTGAGGCCAGGGCACTCATTGGAAAACTTGTTTGCTTTAGGGAGGGCAACACTCGCCCGAGAGTGATGCGCTTTGTGAGACGGGCGTTTTTGGGAACCAACATTCACCCACAAAATTATATGTCCTGTGTCACAGAGCGCATCGACTTCCTAAAGCAGAAGGTATATGCATGGGCAAACCGTATCCGGAGGTACAGACGGCGAGTGGAGCGATTCATCCAGAATCGCACATTCCGAAGTAACGAAAGGTGGGTATATAGGGCTTGGGAGCGACCGGACCAAGGTGCGACTGACATGGGCCTGCCCGATGATGACGCCTTCTGTACGTTCTGGCGCAACATCTGGTCGGTACCTGTCAGTCACACCGAAGGTGATTGGACCCGGGAGGTCGAGCAAGCGTGCGATCCAATACAAGAAATGGGGGCAATCATTATCAGCCCCCAAGATATAGCCCATGCAGTCCGTCCGCTGCCTAATTGGAAGTCTCCAGGACCGGATGGACTGCATAACTTCTGGATCAAGTGGCTAACAAGATCGCACGCTCGCTTGGCGTCTCAGTTCCAATCTGCCCTAGAATCTGGCTCACTACCCGAGTTCTTCACCACTGGAGTTACCCACCTGCTCCACAAATCTGGTAGCACCGCGGAACCCAAAAATTATAGACCAATCACGTGTCTGCCAACGGTCTATAAGGTTCTGACATCCATTTTGAGGGTTAAAATTAACAAACACATTGACGATAATCACATCATGTCTACCTCTCAAAATGGATGTAAGAATGGGTCCCGCGGTACTAAGGAGCTACTCCTCATTGACATGGCCATTAGCCAACAGGTTCGACGTTCCAAAAAAGATCTGTCGACATGTTGGATAGACTACAAGAAGGCCTATGACTCAGTGCCTCATACATGGCTCATGAGGGTGCTAGAATTGTATAAAATTAATGCAACTTTACGCACCTTTCTGATATCATGTATGGGACAATGGAGGACAGTTCTTCGCTATCCAGGATGTCGATACATCCCAAGGTACAGCGAACCGGTAAGGATCGAGCGTGGTATATTCCAGGGCGATAGTTTGAGTCCGCTTTGGTTTTGCTTAGCCTTGAATCCTCTAAGCACACTGCTGGAGAATTCAAGACTAGGCTATAGGTTGAAAAGAGGTGGTCAGGTTATTTCTCACCTCCTTTACATGGATGATTTAAAACTTTTTGGCGCCACTAGTCTACAACTGAGAGAACTACTGAAGGTAACTGAAACTTTCAGTAGTGCCATCAGGATGGAGTTTGGTGTCGACAAATGTGCGATTATGCATGTAAAGCGAGGGGAGATTGTGGAATCCGTGGGATCTCAACTCACGAATTCCATAAACCTGAGGTCCCTTTCTCCAACCGAAACTTACAAGTATCTAGGTATGTCGGAGGCGTTAGGTATCAATGTAACTAACATGAAGCAATCGTTGACAGAGCGCTTCTTTGGCCGCCTAAAAAAGGTACTAAATAGCCTTCTTTCGGGCGGGAACAAGGTGCGTGCTTTCAATGGTTGGGTCATGCCAGTATTGATATACTCTTTCGGCGTACTTAAATGGACACAAACGGAACTTGACGCCCTGGATAGGAGAGTCCGTACACTACTGACTGCATATCGAATGCATCACCCACGTTCATCGGTAATGAGACTGTATATCCCACGGAAATGTGGAGGTCGAGGCTTTTTGAATGCCAAAACTCTCCACAACCGCGAGGTATGCAGTCTCAGGGAATATTTTCTTGCTTCTGAAGTGGGTATGCATCGAAATGTAGTAGCGGTGGACAAGGGACTCACCCCGCTCTCCTTGGCTAATGAGAACTGGCGCAAACCTGCAGTGCTAGACACTAACGATCGAAGGAGGATATGGCAGAGTAAGGAGCTACACGGACGATTTTACCGGGCCCTTCATGGACCCGATGTAGACCAGTTAGCGTCCGTAGCTTGGTTGCGCTTCGGTGACCTCTTTGGGGAAACCGAAGGTTTTGTTTGTGCAATTATGGACGAAGTTATCATGACGAACAACTACCGGAAATTTATTGTGAAGGATGGCACGGTTGACATGTGTCGGGCATGTCACCGTCCGGGTGAATCAATCCGTCACATTGTTTCTGGTTGTTCTCGTCTTGCTAATGGAGAATACTTGCATAGGTACAACCTTGCAGCCAAGATTATTCATCAGCAACTTGCTCTGAAATATTCTCTTGTGGAATCGGAAGTGCCGTACTATAGGTATGTGCCCGACCCAGTTCTCGATAATGGCCATATCACATTATACTGGGATCGGTCCATCATCACTGACAGGACTATTGTAGCCAATAAGCCTGATATAGTGGTGGTGGACCGAAACGAGAGGCGTGCCATGATTGTCGACATAACCATCCCGCATGACGAGAACCTCGTGAAAGCCGAGAAAGATAAGCAAATCAAATATCTTGACTTGGCGCATGAGATTGTCGACATGTGGGATGTGAACTCGGCAGTCGTTGTACCGATAGTCGTCTCAGCCAATGGCTTAATAGCCAAGAGCCTCGACCAACACCTTAGGAGGCTCTCGTTAGGCGGCTGGATCAAGGGCTTGCTTCAGAAAGCGGTGCTCCTGGACACGGCGCGTATCGTTAGGAGGTTCCTCTCTCTAGAGCCCTGACCACCGGTAGCTTGGACCCTGTTCCCGATACCGGTGGGCTACTATTTTTTATATTTTTAAATGTTTTTTGTGTTTTATAGAAATATTTAAAAATGTAATTTGTATGTATATAATTAGAAATAAAGAAATAAAAAAAAAACATTAGAAATGAATGGTAGGAATTTGGAAGACTAAAAAAGAGTAAGATGATAAATTACATCAGATTACGGAAAAAAAACATTTTTTTATACAATTTCACGCAACAAAATGCGCTCATAAAACACTCTCCTATTAAAAAATTAAAACTTCCATATAATCTGTCCGTACAAACGAACAATCAAAAGTTCGAAGTGATAATTCGGGGAAGCTATGTGGAAAGTAGCCGGCGCCGGCGGCGCGCGGCGGCGGCGGGCCGGTCGCTAATCACAGTAATCAAACAAACAAGAAGGTTTTGAACGAACCTCGAGAAATGTGGACTTGAATGCTGGATGATTTGATGAATTACTGCAAACATTTTATTCGGTTCACATAAATTAATGAAATGAATATTGGTAGTAAACATAAATTAGTTAGTTGCAATTTTACCAAGCACAAAATGTAGATAGGTACCTACCTATGCATTGAATCAGAAATTAAATGTAAGGATTAGTTTATTCGTTACTAGCTGGTAGCTGGAAATAACGGGCTAAATAGCCTACGTGTTGCCGCATAATCTCCATTCTCCCATCTTCTAGTGCAGGTCTGATTTAATTCGGTGCATCCGTTCTAGAGATTAGCACGGACAAAAAGAAAGACAGACAAATTATAAAAATTGTTTAGTATTTTAGTATCGCGTAAATACCTGCATTTGAAATCACAGACAGACAATAGAATTTTATTTATATACAGGATATATGTCTCAAAAGAAAGTTTATATTTCTTTAGCTTACTGTGTGAAAGCAATGATTAGGAGGGACGCAGGGAATATGTCAATCAGTAGCTCCACGGTACCTATTTAAAAAAAAATATAGATTTGCACAATCTTTTCAAAATAGATAGGTACACTTGTTTTAGGTATGAGAGGTTTTAGATCTGTGTGCAAAATGAGCTGTAGCGATGATCTTTGCACATTAAAAGCACTTGCACGCTTCCGAATGAAGAAGCCGGGATCATCAGGAACAGACCGGTTAACCCGTTGCACGTTCTTCTATTTATTAAAACTTTATGCAACACAAAATGTACAAAACCGGACTTATTGCCATAGGCATTCTCTACCAGTCAACCATGGGCGGTGAAGAGATAACATGGCTGGCAAGGCTCGGAACCGGTTTAAAAAATACCGGTTAATACCGGTTTATTTCAGTTTTCCTCCGAACTTTTCTTAAGAACGTGAACGTTTTGAGAACTTTATTTTAACCTAAATTAACCGGTTTATTCGACGAACGGCATGTAGGTAAACGCGTTGCAACTTGTGTGTGACTACCGCGCAAAGCGACGCGTAGACGTATTTACGATATTTCTTTTCATTCGATTCATGCTGGTAGATGTCTGCTGCGCAGTGAGATTTAATTACGAGCTAATTTTATTATTTGTGTTTAACATGTGTAGAAAGCGGACAAATTTAATCTATACATACTTTGACTACAATTCAACCGTCAAAAGGAATTGTACCAAGTTGACCAACTGGGAAAAAATTTCTCACTTGTTTAACGATGGAACTACAATAAGCACCCAAATTTCATAACGCCCGATCAATCATAATCTGAATAATTTCGAAACAGATTGCTAATCCATTGCTTCATATGTTCGAAAAATTTGTCTGCTCAATTACTTAAATAACGCAATGAATGTTGTTGACAGATTGTGTGTTACGCAATTAGGGTGCAGTTGAACTAGCGTATAGTTTTACTATTTTTTTAATTAAGCCACCGAATTGTAAAAGAAGAGACTGATTAAATAACTGACATATTGAAAAGCATTTAATTTTTTTTGTGTAGATTAATAGATTCCTGGATTTAAAACAATATTTCGCTCTTATTTTCCTTTATTTATCTTTTATTGGTAACATTTCAGGACGAATAATCAAATTGATGTTTCGCATGTTCATCCAGGCACATTATACAAAAAAAATATTTATTTGTTTGATTTCTCACGGTGTTGATGTTTTAAAGCATCTAGATATATACTTTAAAATATTGATATATGCTTCAGAGCGCATACATGGCGGCAAAAATTGTAATTCACCTATTAGCAAATTTCCAAAATAATAGTTTCGTTATCGAGGTCCTTATCATTCATTCATTATGACATTCGAAGTAGTTTCTTCTCCTGGTTTAGCAGTGATATCTTCGCCTGATTTGTTTTCGTTACTATAAGAACTATTTTCTGCATCCTCTTTCACAATTTGGGTGTTTATTTTGTACGTGTTAGATGCGTTGATGATGCACTTTTTAGGTGCTTTTTTAGTTCCTGATTTGTATGAGAACGCGTATTGCCGCTTGTCTCTCACTATTTAGCTCCACTACAAGCAAGAGGCCACGTTATGTATACGAAGTATGCACACAAATAAATTACACACACTTAAATCGAGAGCTTGCTACTGATTGTAACTCACTGTCGATAAACATGCGCCGTGCATCGTGATGCACGGCGCATGTCCTTTCGTCCATTCGTCCTTTGCCCATCAGGGCAAGGGACGAAACGTCAATGGTTGAAGTGCAGAACGCATGCAGTAATAAGCGGACTTGGTAATTGTGTTGATTAAGCGAGTATACATCGGGCAATGTATACTTTTTGTAACTTGTTGCAATAATGTTGTTAATGTTGGGACTTTCATAGTGATCAGAATATTTTTATGTTTTTTATAAATAAAATTGTAATTAAATGTTATTTTCGACTTACCGATGGAAAGATATACCTCCTCGCTCTATAATTGCGGTCTAACTTTTTGTTTTACAGGTTATAATTGCACAGCACGGCATTTTAAAGCAGAGCTCTGTGTTCTGAAGTAATCCGAAGCTCATTAAACGCGGTGAATGAATTAATCGGTCGAGCTATGATTTTCGTATCATAAATGTGGCGCGCTTGCCACGCCCACATTACCATTCCAACCTTATTCATCTATTCCATGGTGAAAAGTAATATTATTTTACCGATTATTTATCGTCATTATCAACTTAATTTCACCAAAAAAATATTAGATACTTACCCATTTTTAGGGTTCCGTAGCCGAATGGCAAAAAACAGAACCCTTATACACTCGGCGTCACAAAAATCGCACCTCTCTGAAAATATGTTTCAAGCATGTCCCGCCATCAACGAATACATTAAACCCAATTAATATTGGTATCGATTGAAAGTATGTTTATCGACCTTTAAATTAACAACAGTTAGAATTCCTAAACACAACAAATCACATTAGCACGTAACGTTAAAAAAAAAAGTTCTCAAAATACACATTACAACGGTCACTAGTTGCACCACCCTACAAGGGTATAAAACGGGCGACCCGCGTCAAATGTGGGTAACGTCCTCGGTAAAATCTATGAAAGGCTTATATATAAGCGGCTCAAAGATTTTGCCGAAGCAAAGAGTCTAATACCCAATGAGCAGTTCGGATTTAGAACCGAACACTCATGAGTGTATCCAACAAGTCCACCGCATCGTAGAACACGTCAGCGCCGGCTTCCAACGGGGCGCAATAACGGGAGCCTTATTCTTCGACATAGCGAAAGCTTTCGACAAAGTCTGGCACAATGGCTTAATCTATAAGCTATACCAACTCGGCGTGCCTGACCGTCTCGTGCTCATCCTACGGGACTTTTTATCGAATCGCACCTTTCGTTATCGAATTGAGGGGGAACTTTCCTCCCCCCATCCCATTCGCGCAGGAGTTCCTCAAGGCTCCGTACTATCCCCCCTCGTTTTCACGCTATTCACTAGTGATATTCCCAAGCATAAAAATACCCAGCTAGCCCTATTCGCCGTCGATACGGCTATCTATTATACCGGTCTTAAACCCGATGCCATCGCTCGCACTCTCCAAACTTCCGCAAACACTCTGGCCAAGTGGTTCCGGAAATGGAGAATCGAAGTCAATCCAGACAAAAGCCAGGCAGTCCTCTTTTCTAAACCGCGGATAAACCCACCCTCCCCCCGTCCGATTACCATGTACGGCAAGCCGATCCCTTGGGAAAAACAAGCCAAATACTTAGGCGTGGCCCTCGATAAACACCTCTCCTTCGCTGAGCACATAAAGCAGGCACGTTCGCGCGCCGCTTTCGCTCTAGGTAGGCTCCACTTCATCCTTAGCTCTCGCAGCAAGTTATCACTCAGGTGCAAGCTGCGTATTTTCACCGCGGTCATCCGTCCCATCATGACCTACGCCTGCGTTGTTTTCGCACACGCAAAGCCCTACCTCCTCCACAAGATGCAGACCCTCCAAAACCGATTCCTCCGTAGAGACACGGGAGCCCCCTTTTATGTTCGAAATGAGCTTCTTCACGTAGACCTCAAGATGCCCACCATCCAGCAGTTTATGAAAAGCGTCTCCAAGCGCTTCTTTGAAACTTCAATCCAACATAGGAATCCCCTTATCGTATCGGCCGCCCAATACGAACCCTCGCGTATCTCTAAGATTCGCCGACCAAGGCATACCCTAGTCACTCCCGATGACGCAATCACCCTGCTCCAAGAGAGCCGTAGGGAAACAAGTACAGTGGCACACAAACACAAAAACCGACCGTCCTTCCGTCCTCGCCGCCGAGGCCCGCCGCGACGTCCCCGTAATAGTCCACCCCGACCCTTGCCAGAGCCAGCCCGCGACGCTGAGCCAGTAGCTTTAAATTCCCTTATTAATAATAATAATGATATGATCCAGCCTGTCCCTAGCTGCCCTCCCCTGCGACGCCCTAAGCCGAGGTCCGTACCCCACAGGGGGTGCCCTTAGCGTGTAGTCGCCTAGTTTGTAAGTTTTTTAATAAGCCCTGGCTGGAGGCTTTAATTAATTTATTAATTAAGGCAACCACAGGCAAGCCCGGTTAAGCAGCCGACAACCTCAGAGGTTGACCTGCGAGATGCCACACACAACATATAATAAATCAAATGTGGGTCATTCGCTATCCAACCTTTGAAGTGAACAGACGTGAACAGCTGCAGCAAGAAAAATAACCCTGAAGATGGATACAACTGCAGATGAAGCCGCTCAAGTCATTGCACTACTGCAATCAGGGATTCGGCAATGTGATGTTGCTCGGCAACTGAATTTGAGTCATTTTTCCGTTCGACGAGTGTTCCAACGCTTCCAAGAGACTGGTGGCTATATCCGAAGACGTAGATCTGGAAGACAACGCTGCACATCCGAAAGAGACGATCGCTTCATTGTTTCGACGTCTTTACGTAATCGGTTCTCCAATTCTGTTGAGCTGCAGCAACAACTCCGATCAGCTCGCAGAACTTCTGTAAGCGTCTCCACGATAAGAACAAGATTGCGGGAGAAGAAAATTGCAGCTCACAGGGCTGCTACAGGGCCAAAATTGACTGCACAGCACAAGAGAGACCGGTTGGAATTTGCCCACGACCATGTGGATTGGACAATGGATAAATGGAGGGCTGTGCTCTTTTCGGATGAGACGAGGGTTTGTCTTTTCTGCAACAACAGGCGTAGAAGAGTGTATAGGAGGCAGGGGGAACGATTCGCACACGCCTGTATTCAAGAGACAGTGGAATACGGGGGTGGCTCGTGCATGTTCTGGGGCGGCATGTCAATCGAGCGCAAAACGAACCTTGTGTGTGTTTCTCGGACTGGAAGTGCTCGCGGGCAAGGGTCACTGACTGCTCATCGGTACATAACAGAGATCTTAGAGGAGCACGTGGTCCCTTATGCGGGTTTTGTTGGCAGTGCGTTCATGTTAATGCATGATAACGCCCGCTGTCACACCGCATTAATTGTAAGAGACTACCTGCAAGAAGTTGGGATCCCTGTTATGAGCTGGCCGGCGCGAAGTCCAGACCTGAACCCTATTGAGTACCTTTGGGATGAACTGAAACGGCGAGTACGGGCACGTGATCCTGCTCCTACCACTCTCCAAGACCTCCAAGATTGCAGAATGGGACAACATTCCTCAAGAGACTGTTGTTATATTAATTAGGTCCATGAGAGAACGCATGCAAGCAGTCATCAGGGCTAGGGGGGGGTAACACTAGGTTTTAAGTTGTTTTTAAGGACTAAGTTGTAATTTTTATGTAAAAATAAAACGACACATTTTATTCATTTGCATTAGCTTGTTTTTTTTTATATTCCCTGGTAAACAAAAACCAAATCTGTTGCTTTTTTCTGAAATGTAATTAAATTGCCTTTCCAATGATATCTTATAATCATATGTCTATCAATGTTTAATAGGGTTAAAATGACTTTGAAAGGAATTCTTAAAGACGTGCGATTTTTGTGACGCCGAGTGTAGTTTCGATATGTCTGTCCGTCTGTCTGTCTGTCTGTCCGTCCGTCCGTATGTCACAGCCATTTTATTCCGAAACTATTAAGACTATACATGTGAAACTTAGTAGGTAGATGTATTCTGTGAACCGCTTTCCGATTTTAAGAAAAATAAATAAAATACATTTGAAATAAAGGGGGGTCCCCATACATGGAACTAGAACTGAAAATATTTTTTTTTCATGAAACCTATGCGTGTGTGGTATCTATAGACAGGTCTTTAAAAATCATATAAGGTTTTCTAAAACCACATTTTCATAAAGTCAATCGTTTGAAAGATATAAGCTTCCAAAGTGTTAAAATGTGTGTCCCTCTAACTTCTATAATAATGGAGTGAAAAGTCTAAAAAAAATATATGTCTGTAGATCTTAATGTAAACTTTCAACCAAAGTTAGTTTGAACGAAATCGGGTCAGCAGTTTTTGAGATACAGCATATATTCTAAAACCGCAAATATAACTTTGTAATTTATACAAACACTATGAAAAACAAAGTTATTTAGCGTAGTTCTAAAAATGTAAATAAGCTAGATTTAAGAAATTTTTAAGGTTTTTTTTATTCGTCAAATAAATATACATATTATATTATATTATTATAGTTACCTACTACGGAACCCTTCATGGGCGAGTCTGACTCGCACTTGGCCAATTTTTTTATGTTTTTACAGCGGAGCTTATTGATGCAATGGTATAAATAAACGTCCGACCCGAATCAAAAAACTTTTTTCCAAAAAATTAAACCGACTTCCAAAAAGTCTTTTTACAACAAGTCTTTAGTTTTGTATTTTCGTTTTTGGCACCGACTTCTGAAATTAAAGTTATTTTTCACTTTGCAGTGTTTTTGGGAGTCGGTTTAATTTTTTGGTAAAAAGTTTTTATTTCACTCTTTTTAGTTGGTCGATTTTTAATTTACCTAGTTAAAAGAGCCTAAATGTCAACTACTTATAACCTTTTACAAAATATTACTTTTCCCAATGCTGGGCCGTTAATGGTTGAGGAGTTCTCCTGGTACTTCACCATCAGCTCTACATCACCATATGCATTGTGACGAACATAAAGTGCTTAACATCCATATTCAAGTAATCGAATCGCAATCCACGAAATACTTATTATTGAGTAGGTTCGGCGGCCATCTGTGGTCTTCATCATCAGTTCCACTTCACAAATGGTATTTTTTGAGAGCAACTGCACAAGTTACTATAAGAAATACCCAAAACGCCATAGGTGTGCCTATAATATTTGAAGAGTTCCCTCGATTTCTCCAGGATCCCATCATCAGATCCTGACTTGGTGATAATGGGACCAATTTCAAAGTACATATACTCTTTCAAACAAAAAAAGAATTTTCCAAATCGGTTCAGCCGTCTTCGAGTACAATCGGTGTTGTAATCGCTGATCATACATAAAAAATATATATATATATACGTGTCGAATTGATAACCTCCTCTTTTTGTCGTCGGTTGAAAAATTCTTACGACTAAATAAAAACTGAACAGCGCGCGACGTTTGTTTATCGTGCGTCTGTATTAACCGGTTTTTATTGCTCTAAACCGTTAAATCCGAAAAAACCTTTATGTAAATGCTCTTCCAAATACCGGTTTAAAAAAAACGGTTTATGCGAACGAAACCGAATGTAAAGGTTTTGGCGTCAAGTACATCATACCGGTTTGAAAATTTAACCGGTATCCGAGCCTTGAATTGGCTGGTGCATAAAAAAAAATAAACTAAGTAGATCATATATTCAAAGTAAAAGTTGTATTACAAGTATATATATACATATATAACTAGAATAAACTTACATACATATTTATCATAATACAAATAATACATACCAAAAATATATTATATATATACAACGTGTAACGGAAACCCCATATCTATCCAAAAGGGCTGAAGACAACATCTGGTATGGAGTCACTATGCATAGTTTCAACACAAAATAACTGACTCAAAGAATTGATACCAAATTATTGGTTTCATATATTTCTTGAATACCAATCATAACGAACGTGTCACAGCACTACGAGGGTCAATAACTTTCCACGTCACTTGCCAATAACAAGATAATAAATTCTTTTCGTTCTTCTTAATTTGAAAACTTCGGTCTCTGGTATCAGTGTATTGGAATTTGTAATAAGTTCTACACACGTAGACTTAGGATAACAAAACCCTTGCCATATCGTTTGTTATCATCCAAAGAAGCCATGCACTTGGTATGTATATACCCTTTAAATTACACGTTTTATATTAGTAAAAGTAAGTAAGTAAGTAAATGGTTTATTTCTCGCCACAATACAATAAATTTACACATTTTATACATTGAAATATACAAACATATTGTGGGAAAGTTATAGAAAGAGGGTTATGAAAACTCTGCTTCCACTATTTGTTAAGAAAATAATCCCGCAACTTTATCTTAAATGCATATTGATTGTAGGCCGTCCTGATATCGAGAGGTAGTGCATTCTACAGAAGAAGAATAAACTGTAGATAGAAGGAAGAATGAATAAAATCAGATGTATGTGAAGGACAGAGTAAGAGAAGATTATTGGAAGAGCGCAGACTTTTAGCTTTGTTCTCCGTTCTCAATAAGTTTGGGTACCCGGGTTTTGGTTTAATTAGTGTTGAACTGGTCTCCTCAAACTTTTTACCCATTTCCGAATAAGAGGAATGCTTGGCGCATCATTGACGTGATGAGAACCTCGAATTTCGTCGCAGAATCATCATTTTTTGTAAAATTCGCGTACGCACAGCGCGTGATTAACTTCTGAAAAACGCTAAATTGTGTTGCGCTAATAGTGACTAAATTCCCAAGAGCCAGACTATCTACTAGATACAGATTGACATATCTCTCGTACCCCGCCAACAAATATAAACTTTCTTTTGAGACACCCTGTATATAGACGATGTAAATATATGGCTAGGCTCGCTTTTAACCACAATGTCAAGCCATGTAAATATTACATCATTCGATTATATTTTTGGTATGTATTATGATGGAGTAATATTTACATCATTCGATCGACGATGAAAAACGTTTACCTAGCCTTAGTTACAATTTATAAAGGTGAAAATATCTACCTATTTTATTATTTTTTACGTATTCGTTTACGTATGCGTAGCATTTGTTTTATTAAACATAAAAGAAGTTGGGTAAAGCAAAATTAATTATAATACAATAATTGCGCTTCGATGTTACACATTTTGTAATTAGCATGCTTTATTTTCTTTATTGAAAAATAGTTACTATGAACAATTATGGCATACCAATAGAGAAGATACCTCATAGTGCCAATCATCACGAGGAGCTCATGGATACATAATAACCAAGCGCACGGGTCAATCTTCATTTAAAAGCATCGGTTGTCAGGGTCAGTCCGTGGATAAGTCCGTGTTTAGCCGTTGAGAGAAATCTTGTTAAGCCGTAAATGTAGGTAGAAGTAGGGCGTCCAATCCTGCAGCCTAAATTCAATCTCGGTATTTGCGGGACTACAAATTTGCAATCCCGCGGGATATCGATATTTGCGGGATCCCGCATATTGAAAATATTCACATTTATGTAAGGCAAATAAAACAATGAATTAATCAACTAACTCCACGTTTATTTAAGTATTACTATTAGTATGAGATCAATCAAATTATACCGTTTACTTATCACAAAAAAACAATGAATTAATCTACTAACACCACATTTATTCCAGTATTACTACTAGTATGAGATCAATCAAATTACACCATTTATTTATCACAAAAAAAATAATGAATTAATCAACTAACTCCACATTTATTCACGTATTACTATTAGTATGAGATCAATCAAATTACACCGTACTTTCTTCACAAAAAACAGTAACAAATACTGAATAAAAAACTTTACTGATATTTTAGGCTACATACTTAGGCTACCACTGACTGAAATTCGGCTATATTAGGCTACATAAGCTGTGAAAAACAGGCGACATAGGCCCCCGCGTTGTTTGCAACACTGCCGGCCGCCAGTCACCGAGCCAAAGAGGAAAATAATACATGCACCGGGCGATCGCGCTCGCGAGAGGTCATACGCATGCTTTTTTTCAGTCCCGCAAATCCCGCGGATCCCGCGCCCGTAATCCCGCATCACGCGGGATTGGAAAATGACGTGGGATCCCGCAATACCGAGATCTCGGTATTCCGGGATTGGACGCTCTAGGTAGGAGCCAGAAAGTCTGACACTATTCTTGCCAAGGGTTATCGTGTTACACAGCTAGTAAGTAGGTTGTGGTCAGGTAGGCTATGACTAGAGCTCAGTTACAACTGGTTAGACTGAAGACCTCTCTCCGAGCTGTTCTTCACCGAATTTTTGACCAGATAGATAGATAGATATATTCTTTATTGTACACCATAGCAGTAAAACAATAAGGACTTTACAACTAAAAAGGGTGATACAATGGGCGGTCTTATCGCTAAAAGCGATCTTTTACAGACAACCTTTGGATGGATTTGACACAGGAGAAAATAAATACGCGGGTAGTCCACGGTGTACTATTTATCTTTATAAAATATAAAAACAATAAATAACATTCTCAAGACATATACACATAAATATAAAAAAATAACAAAGACATACATAATAACAACAATTTAAGAATAGATATAAAGATCCTTTACCAAGTTTTTGAAAGACGATAGGGTTTGTGCTTGTCTTACTGACACTGGTAGATCATTCCACAGACGTACTGCTTGAGCTGCGAACGACTTACCATAGTAATTGGTGTTGTGACTCGGTACCGCAAGCCTTAAGTTTTCTGATGATATCAGAGATTTTGCATGTGTGTCATGAAGGAACTTGAATCGTTCTTTAAGATAAGTGGGGGTTTTGGGATTAAACAGAACACTGTAAAGCGGAGACAAGATGGTTAATAACACATGGATGACAAACATGCGGGAGATACCCCATGCATGTAGGCCTGCGCGGTCTTGCGGACCGGTAAGGACCAGGCCCGGGTCGGCGGCAAGTTGAGTTCCACGGGTGCCTCAAAGAGACATCAGCATTAGTGACGGGGCCCCATAGGGCCATTGCCTGCCGGGGTTGCAGGAGTGTTCTAACGAGTTACCGCGGCCCCGGAACTTAAGGGCAGCTGAAGGAACAGGGTGGGTTTTTAATCAGTAGAAGTCTGAAGTCTTTTTTTCTACCGGAGTCTGTGTTTCCCGATAGCTATAACTTAGGGGTCTTTAAGTCAAGAGTGAATAGGTTACTTTTAAGTAAGCGTGCTCCATCTTCGACCACATCATCACTTACCATCAGGTGAGATGGTGGTCAAACGCGAGCCTATTATAAATATAAAAAAACCCGGAGAAAAAAATGTTTGACAAACATCACAGTTTTTTATTTAGGTATATAGAAAAGTATGAAAATTGTGTGTTTTGTCATTGATGTGTGATTAGACATCAAGTTTGTACATATGTCAAACCCCTGTATGTTTGGTGAAATGCCACACGATAAATAAAAGTATTTATTAATCTTGTTTAGACCAGATTATAAAGATATGTAGTTCCGACAATGCAAAGAAAATATAAAGCACTAATCAGCTTTACGTAAACAGCGCTCAAGTCCGAAGTTTCAGTGTTTTTTCGCCCAATTACTTAAGAATCAAGCTTGCGAGCGAATCATATGGCCAGAGCAAACAAGACCAACTTAAATGCAAGCTATCTTTTTCTTGAGAATGCTTTATTATGGTGCATCTGAACCTGGCATTAGTAGAGAAGCTTAAAAAGGCTGGGAATTTAAAACTAGGGGAAAGGTGTACGAGATGATTCACATAAGGGAGAATGCTTGTAGTTTAAATGATATTCTACTTAGCGCTGATGTAAATACGTATATACATAGTGAATTTATCTTACTGCTGTCATACTCAAAATTTTAAATATTTAAATGTTTTATTATTATTAATCACATTATTAAAACGTTGTCAAAGGATCATCTTGTACACCCCGGTCACCAAGATGATCCTTGCGGTAGGGGCAAGATGATCATGTTGCCCCCATCCCATTTCGGAATTATCATAGGTTCTGGTAGAATTACATAAATAAAACCATAATCAGGGTTTACTATTATCTTTAATTAAATTAAATCAAAATATCATATTACAGACCTAATGAGCCAGTCTTATTTAATAACATTCAGTCACAATTATAATTTAATTTCTAGAAAACAATTATCACAGAGATCAGTCGTACAGTCGTAAGTAAAGTTTTAACAAAATTAAACATTCTTCTAAAGTAACTAAACTTATCTTCTAAAACTAATCTAGTAACATAAATCTCACTATCCAAAATCAACATTTAAGAAAATTAACTATCTTTATCAAAGAAATAAATCTAAATTAAACTCAAAAAACAAAAACAAAAATTATAGTTCTAAGCGTCTTCTTCCTGGCGTTCTACACCAATCACATGTAAATTCATCAGGATCATCGCTATCTATCCATGCACAAGCTTCATGGCCCCATCTTTGGCATCCGCAACATTTAATCCATCCCTCACCCTTATCATCTTTGGAAAATGTTTCCGTACAAAAAAGACATTCTGCGTCTTCTTCTTCTTCTTCTTCGGACGACTCTGACGCAATATTCTTCCTTTTATTTGACATTGAAGATGATCTGTGGGGATCATCTTGTACACCGGTAACATAATCATCTTGCCCCAACATAAACTTTTTTATTCAATGTTCGATAACATAACCTATGTGGTTTTAACTGTTAACATGCTGTTAAAAAAACAAAATAGAGCAATATACAAAGCTAACTAATACAACAGCCTCAATAATAAAGCACCTAGAACACATTAGACATAAACTTAAAGTCAACCTTACCTTAGATCAAAGTCACGTAATATTTGTTTTCTTCCACAAAAAATTTGACTGTCACTCACGACGCCATTACGTTTGACTGAGGCGGGGGAATATCGGGGTCTATATTTTACCAATAAAATCAACTAGATGGCACTACTGGTTTTGTTGCAATCTAAAAGGATCATCTTCCCTCAACGGATCATCTCGTACACCTTTCCCCTACTTGAGAAATACTGAACCTCAAATGAGGTTCAAAAACCTGGGCAGTTCTATTAGCAGTAATTACGACTCTTATTAAAACACTTTAATACAAGATTCTTGTTATAAACTGTCACCGCTTACGCGGAAATGTACGTTAGACATTGTATCATCTAATTAGCAGTAAGGTAGCTCATAGCAGCAACTTTGTAAGATCCAAACCAAGTGAGGGGACGGCGGGGTTACGTTTGAATGTATGTAAGATAAGTTTAATGTTTGTTGTACCTAACCAGAATTAATGTATGTATTAGCAACCTTGCAAGAATGACTGCTGAGCAATAGGTTTATGATTCGATACCCAAAGCTGAAACTGTTCTGAAAATATTCAATATTCTCGTACATTATTTAAATGTAAAAATTGGCCAAGTGCGAGGCGGACTCGCCCATGAAGGGTTCCGTAGTAACTATAATAAATATAACATACTTAATCTATTTATTTGAAAAAAAAAAAAAAACAAAAAACCTTACAAATTTCTTAAAACGAGCTTATTTATAATTTTTACAACTACGCCAAATAACTTTGTTTTTCATAGTATTTGTATGAATTACAAAGTTATATTTGCGGTTTTTTTAAATATACTGTATCTCAAAACTGCTGACTCGATCTCATTCAAACTAATTTTGGTTGAAAGTTTACATTAAGATCTACAACATATGGTTTTTATAGATTTTTCACTTCGTTATTATAGAAGTTAGAGCGGGGGACACACATTTTACCACTTTGGAAGCGTATATCTTTTAAACGATTAACTTTATGAAAAAGCGATTTTAGAAACCTTAATTTTATTTTTAAAGACCTGTCTATAGATACCACGCACGTATAGGTTTCATGAAAAAAAAAAATATTTTCAGTTTCAGTTCCATGTATGGGGAGCCCCCTTTATTTTAAATATTTTTTAAATTTTCTCTTAAAATCGGAAAGCGGTTTACAGAATACATCTACCTACCAAGTTTTACTTGTATAGTCCTAATAGTTTCGGAATAAAATGGCTGTGACATACGGACGGACGGACAGACAGACAGACGGACAGACATGTCGAAACTATAAGGGTTCCGTTTTTTGCCATTCGGCTACGGAACCCTAAAAATGAAAACGTAATACATAATATTCTCAGTATAGGAGATAGCCTAACAGGACATTAGGTACATATTCACAGTAGTAAATAATAAACAAGGCAATTGGTACGCCTTTTTTTGTTTTTCGTTGGTTACTCTATTTGCTTTTGAGGGCTCTATGATCAATTTAATGTGACGTCACACATCAGGAGAATCAACATGCATCTATCGATACCTTTTTTTAGGGGGAAAATCATAAACAAACACGCCGTCGACTAGAGTTCTATCGGTATCTTAATCGGCAAATTACAATACTTATGTCATTTAAAAGTTTTGGCGGAACATAATATGGACATACATACATACATTGACTCCGGTTAAAACTTCGTGTGACCTTTTTTGGTCTTAAAATATCAGTAATAAATAAAAAGCCGTATCTGTAAAGTTTTAATACAACTCCTAGACGCCATTTCATTCTCAACAAAATTTAATCAATTTACTCTTACTGGCAATAATTAATATTGCATTATCAATTAGAAGTTTATCAACGCGGCGAGAAACGATGGTTTATTTTCTTTTAGGTTTAATTAAGAGTTGTTTCCTAGCAATTGCAACAGTTTAATTTGCAAAGACGTGGTGTGACTTTAAAGTTAAATAAGTTTGCACTCTGACGCTATAGACAAAGTACCATTTCATACGCGATTGCGGTTTAAAAATGATATAAGGGACTAGCTTTCCCTTTAAGTTTTTTTTTCAGCAATAAAGTCTTTTAAGGTCTATTCTATCTGTTCCAAATTTCATCAAAATCGCTTCTTTTCAGCGACATATGCGAAAGAATTGGGTTCTAAAACAGATGGCTGGAGTACCATCTGTGAGCCCGACAGATGATTTCATTAATACTTTTTTCCGGATTCGAAAATCATCGAATGACTTTTCCTGCTCTAGAGGGAGAGACTACTACTCAGACTCAGACTACTACTGACTAAAACCCCACTCTGTTCCTTCAGCTGCACTGAAGTTCCGGGGCCGCGGTATCTCGTTAGAACATTCCCACATCCCCGGCAGGATATCATGAATACTGGTTTTGTAATTTTAAGTTATTTCAGTCCATCCAAAGTTGACGCTGTCACATTAAAAAGACCATCATCATACCCATAATATTATAATTAAAAATATGTATAAAAGTTGTATTTGTGCTTTCGTATACAATAAAGGACATTCCTACATACCTTATTTTTACAAATATGTCACATAATTAGTGTTATTAAATGTAAATTTTTCGTCTAGTTAGTCTTTTTGCAAAGACGAACTACGAACGCAATAATAATTCATTTCGTCAAGGCAATTAAATTGATACATGTCTCCTTCGATAAATACATCCAAGTAGTAAACGCAATTACTTAATAAGCTTCAAGTAATTATTACCCAATTTATACGATTTATGATTCTCTCTAAGCGATAAAACGAAGTTTTAATGTAAAACAGACAAGGTAAACTATAATATTCAATAGTTTATACCGGTATTTCACGAGGTTCAAACATTAATGTACTTGGCTAATTAAGAGTCACGACATGTTTTAATAAAACCTTTAATAACGATATTTATTTCCAAAGTTTATTCATTTTAACAAGGTATTCCACATGCGTTCATTTAAGAGAAAAATCTAGAATGTCTAAAGTGATTTTTTTGACGTGACAACGTCTTATAATTCGATGAAGCTGGCTGCACGCACGAAAATACATGACTCATGCGGCGTTACCTCGCTCTGAGGCGTTCCATCGCTTTGAGGCGTTCCAAAGCAAATCAAATTGGATCTACAAGTTGACATTTATGTATGACTCAACGAGTCAAGTACTAGGCTATCATAAAACGGTAAGAGATGACGTCACTGTGTAGGGATTCTTCCATTGTCATGAGAAGTGCAGTAATAGTGATGTAAAATTAAAATTTTCTTTTGAAAAATGCAACCATTCCATTAGTATTTTCTTATGACGTTGTCACGTTCAACTATCTTCAGTAAACCGACTTTACAGACAAACGACTTTTTTTCTGTAACACTTTTCCCAAATACCTACTGCAAGTTCACAATAAACCTTACTAATATTATAAATGCAAAAGTATTTCTGTCTGTCTGTTACACTTTCACACTCATGCGTGTCATATCCCCTCATAATCTGTCCATTCCAAGATAGGTAACTTCATTTCAATTATAATTACGTATACCTATTGCTTAATAATACCAATCCATGCCATCCATTATCAGTCATTAATTAAACTGTTTCACTCAAATAACGGCATTATGACACGCTATAAAATAACATAATATATTTAGTGCGTACCCATGTCGTATAAAACTCGTCGGGGCTATTAAACGACAAAATATTTTCACTATACACAAGAAGATTTACTAAGTATTATACAAAAGTAGACACGGTATTCATATATCCGTATTTTGATTGTTTTATAAAACTGCAAATAATAATTATTCAAATCTCGACATCAACCCAGTGCAAGTAAATTAACACCTGAGCGTTCGACGTGTCAATATCACCTGGAGATTCTCCGTGGAAGGGCGAAGTAGGTGTCAAGAATAGGTTTGGCTTACATGTTGTAAATCCCTTACTGCCTACTGCATTCAAGCTTGATACTAGTTCTTGGCGAACTTGATACTAAAATTTTCAAATATCAACGCAACGTAAGATTTGCAACGTAAGACAATTCACACAATCTGAAGGATTTTTGATTAAATATGTAAAATGTTTCGTGTGGGTTACATAATTAACCCCTGAAAAGTCAGAGATAGTTAAGAATGTTTGAAGTTTGATTCTGTTATCAAAGACAAAACATTGTTAATACTTCTATAAATCAACATTTTATTGTGACCAGCAACTAAATATCATACAGAGTATGCCAGCTATGAATTTAATAACTATTTTTCTAAAACATATTAATGTCACTACGTATTGAAAACCAGCGTCAGGCACTAGTTGCCTGACATTTTGCTAAACTGGACCTATTTGACACTACCAGCGTGTCACAAGCAATGCTGTTCTATTTTTAAGTATCTTTTTGTGTTTATTCCGTGCCCTAATCTGATTCAAATAATTTTGTTTTCTTGCTTTCATGTAAATTTGCATACAGGAAAATGTGCATTACTCGATAATCGTATTTATTTTCCAGTATAGTTTTATCAATAAACATTAGCATTCACAGCACTCCCCTCGTCCCTTGTCATAACAATCAAAAGGCAAAAGATCTTTGATGTTCTATGTAAATTAGTAATCAAACGGGAGACTATAAATATAATATGGGTTTAATGAGGTCTCCTGGCTCACATTCTACGTATACGCCCACAATTTTCCTAACACGATATGGCATTGTTTGAACATACCTGCATCAAATTCCATTATTGAGGAAACATTGTCATAATTAGGGACTTATTAATTAATTTAATTAGAAGGTTAGGCTTTTTGACTAGCCAGGGTTGCGGGAATGTTGAATGGAATTAAGTGACTATTTAGTGAGTCTAGTCTAGTCTGGCAGTCCCTTCCGCTGCAGACCGCGTGGGAGGAGTTATTTGATGCTATTCACACTGAAAAAAAAAACCGTAAATACCTTATTTGACTTAGTGAAAAAAATAAAATATCTGTGGGAAAAGGGGGTTCCAATTGTTATTTTTTGTTGTAGACAATTCCAGCAGTTTATTTTTCTGTGTTCCGGTTTATGTATTATTTCATTACAAAAAGCAAAAGACGTTTCTCTTTACCAAGTTCTCCTAATCTTCATCTAGCTAGGTATCTGATAAGATAATTCTTAGAATCAACAAATGGAATTTCCTGATGCAAAATAATTTCCAAAAGCTGCACAAAAAGATTTCTATTTTACCAATGAATTTAAGAAAATGTCTTAGCCTTCGAAAGTCACTCTCGCAACGTGGTGCATGTGAATGCTTACCCAGTATTTATTTTGAGGTTTTCACACAGGTCATCTAATTTTACATTCGCTCTTTTAGCTGATTAAGTTTTGAGGCAAGCCTCGCTCTATCAGCACAGAGCTTTATGTTTCAAAGTAGGCCATCGTTTTTGTAAATACGTCAAAGTGGGCCCAGTCAAAGGAGGCCTGGGCCTGGGATCAAACTATCAAAGGCCATTTATGCGGCAATGACACGGAAAAGCCTTTCTAAAGTTTTAAAGTTATGTTTTTAGTTGACATTCATCTAAAATGGTCTTATGGTAGTTATAGTTTGTTTGTAACTGGCATTGGTCCTGAAGTTCTAATGTAAAGTTATCTTTTATGTTATGTTTCTGCATTCATTTGGTTCTGGGACGATATTTGTTTGTGTAAACGGTACTAATAAAGTTTATTGTAAACTAAAACATTGACAGTTATCGCGTTGAATTCGCCTCTAGAGGCGCTGTTATAACGCGAGTTCTACGGAATACCAAACTTCAATGCTTGTGGGCCTTTGACGCAAGTTTATTAATTTATATTTATAACATATCAATTATGGTACATTATTATATGGTTCTAATAACAACTATTTACTTATCAATTATTTTCGAATGAAACAAAATTTTAAAACTCTGCACACTGCAACCATGTAATATTGAATCGCATTTAATGATATACGACCACTCTGTGAAGAGTGTACGACTAAGAAAATACTAACCATAGAAAATACTTGACAATAGAGAATACTTGACACAGTTTTCTTTTAAATACAAACACGTTGTCGCATGCTAGTAACTACTTTTGCATCATGACTGCATTCATAAACGAGCACCACAGACATGAACTTACCTACATGCTTTTCATGTAATAATAATAATAATAATAATCCACAACTTTCACACAACGCCATCTAATCCCAAACTAAGCAGAGCTTGTGGTATGGGTACTAGACAACTGATAAACATACATATATACTTCTAAATACATACATATTATAGATAAATTACACCCAGACAAAGAACAAATGACCGAGCTCATCACACAAACATTTGTCCTAGGTGGGAATCGAACCCACGACCTTGCGCATAGCAGTCAGGGCCACTGACCACTATACCAACGGGCCTGTCTTAGAATAAGAATAAGAATTGAATGGACTTTGAAAGAGACGTTGACCTCTGAGTTTGTTTTGGTGTTTCTTCTCAGAGTAGTCAATTAGGAAACACCGGCCTCATCTAGCTAAACATAAGACGCAAAAAAAAAAACATGACGTGTAAATATGTTATTTATAACCAATTTACAAATAAATATTTCATTTCATTTCAAACCTTTAAACTCACATGCACCAAAACCCAGACAACTGTAAACCGTATCAACATTTGTTCCATGCAGAATCGTACTCACAACACGCAACAGCAAGTCTTTTATCACTTTTCTACCATAATTCTCTTACCACAACCAATGCAATAGTGAGCTATTACACTGAAGTACAACTTAACTGCAAAACGTAATTATATCGTAAATGTTACAAAACAACCATTTTAGAGCTGTTGCGCTCCCAAATGTAACATTTTCCGGGTTATAAATGACTAATTTAATTTGTAGGTAAATAGGAGTTTTGTCTTCAGATTGATAGGCACGAAAATATCGTGTATTTATTTGTTTGGTCCAGTTTTGTTCTTGGTAATAAATCTGGGGGCACGGCAGTGCTCCCGCCAAGTCGAGCGCAAAGCAAACACTGCCGTACCATCCTTTTCTGGAACCATTTCGGCGTATTTCCAGGCCCCTATTTGGGGACCTCTGGATAGATTTAGAACGCTGAAATTACCGTTATCTAGTAAGCTACCAGCATACACTTAAACCACAAAATTTCATGTTTGTAGCTTGTTTATTTCATATGTTATGCAAAAGCAAAGTTGTACTATTTCGACATATATAGACTCACTGACTCACTGATCATCAAAATAGAACTAGTACTTCCCATAAACCTAGAGAGCTGAAATTTGGCATTGAGGTGTGTCTATATGAAGGGAAAACTATCAAAACTAGGATCATGGAAGATCTGGAGTATCTTACGACCCTGAGGAGAAACCGTAACAGTCCAGCCAAACTATTGAAATTATCGACATGCTATGTATATTCACAAAGTTTATTGAGCGTGGTTAGCCCTTTCTTTTGAAATTAAAAAATTGAAGGTAGGAAGTATCTGATGAAGAACCCTAAGAGCTCAGCTGAACTATGGGAGATATGGAAATGCACCTTGACAAAAGTTATTCAGTG
The DNA here is from genome assembly GCA_943138885.2 of Tholera decimalis. Lineage (NCBI taxonomy): Eukaryota > Metazoa > Arthropoda > Insecta > Lepidoptera > Noctuidae > Tholera > Tholera decimalis. The sequence continues at coordinate 20,100,335 of OW964575.2, forward strand.
TGACGAGACCTTTGTACTGATGTGTATAAAAAATTGAAGGTCTGAAGTATCTGATGAAGAACCCTAAGACCTCAGCTGAACTATGGGAGATATGGAAATGCGCCTTGACAAAAGTTATTCAGAGTGACGAGTCCCTTCTACTGATGTGTATAAAAATTGAAGGTTGAAGTATCTGATGAAGAACCCTTAGAGCTCAGCTGAACTATGGGAGATATGGAAATGTGCCTTGACAAAAGTTATTCAATGTGACGAGCCTCTTCTTATAAATGAATATAAAACTGGAGTCTGAATAATTAAGAAACTAATCAAGTAAAAAATAGCTTTCTGCAAAAAGAAGTGAGATCCCACCAAAAACATCCTGTAAAAAATTAGTCAAGTCTCGCCTAAGCTGCTTGTTTGCATTGATTCATTCAGTCAAAATCCATTCAGCCATTTTGCCGCGATTGAGTAACAATAGGCTTGCCTTTAAGTTGTGAAAATACCGCAATTCTGCATAAAGAGGTTTATACACAGAGTTATTATTTTACCCATTACGTTCTATGTGAAAAGGGAAATTATAAGCTACTCGATAAAATATTCCTCGAAGCTAGACAATTTAAACATCGAACACCTTACATTTAAATTCCAAGATGACCGCACTCATTTATAGGCCATGTTCTTGTTTCTAGTTGCAAATTGACAACACCAACCGTCTATTTCATTGATTGGACGGAACAGGCGGCGTATGAAATCACACAGGTAGAACCAAACTGCTAAATAGAGATTCTAAAGGCACTGAAGACGAACATCAGGAATAACTAACATTTTTTAACATTTTGGTGTTGTACAGAATTTTTAGCGAAGAGCTTTTGAAAATTTATAATTATTATCTGTATTTTAAAATATTAGTAACCTAGAAAAATTCTTTACTTCACCAAAAGACATGCATAACAAAATCGATTACCAACTACATATGTATATAACTTACATACACCATGTCAGTTATTTCGAAGGACTGTTAATTTCAGCCCTTGTTGTTCAGAATATTAGATAAACGATTGAGTAATCTTCGGATTATTATTATAATCGTTTAAAGAAACCCATAACACTTTTGCCTTACAGTCAGGAACAGTTACAGAAGGAACATCTCTGATGGTATTATTGTCATCTTCTTAAAGAAAATTTATAGCTCAGTATACTTAAATTCATTAAAGTACAACTTTAACAAATTCTGTAATTTTTTAATTGAGTTGAAAGTGTCATGCAAATGAGATTCTTAATTAAATTATTATTAAAAAGGATAAGTTGTAAAGGCTCTTCAAATAAATTGACCTTTTACTTTGTTTTGAGATCAAACAACTTTAGTTCAAAGGCCAATCGATGCCCGTAAGCTAACATGAACAATTTTATTCGTGAAAATCGAACTTCTTACGTATTGTTGGCATGTACTTTAGTTCAGTTACTGATTTAAGGCCACAAACTGCTTGCTTGCTGAGAAGAGACTTTTCTACCTAGGTTTAAATCTTTATAGATGTCTTCCCCCTGAGGCGAACGAAAGAGTGGGGACTCTACCACCCCGTGTTTCATCAGGGGTTGCTAAATACTCTTCACCGCGATCCTTTACAGCCCGTCTGGTTAAACAGGGGGACGGTTTAAAATATTCTCCGACACAACAAAAATATTTCCCAAAGAAAAATGGTACGCCTACACAAGGTTTGTGACATCTGTTCAATAGTACCATAAGCTAACCATATTTACGCGTCGTGTCGGGTATAGTAAATAGAACAAATTCAATAGTAATTGCTACGAGAGCTATCAAAGGTGATAATTCAGAAACAAAAGTATCAAATAACCAATAAATTGAAGAAGCCTGAAACGCGAAGTAAATTGGAACTTTGCGTTGGGTTTCCAGATTCTACCACGTGTAATTTAAAGGGTATATACATACCAAGTGCATGGCTTCTTTGGATGATAACAAACGATATGGCAAGAGTTTTGTAATCCTAAGTCTACGTGTGTAGAACTTATTACAAATACCAATACACTGATACCAGAGACCGAATTTTCAAATTAAGAAGAACGAAGAGAATTATTGAGTTATTGGCAAGTGACGTGGAAAGTTATTGACCCTCGTAGTGCTGTGACACGTTTGTTATTACTGGATTCAAGAAACATATGAAACCGATAATTTGGTATCAATTCTTTGAGTCAGTTATTTTGAGCTGAAACTGTGCAAAGAGACTCCATACCAGATGTTGTCTTCAGCCCTTTTGGATAGATATGGGGTTTCCGTTACACATTGTATAAAGGATAGTGTTTTTAGTTTGTTTTTTATGTGAGAGAGACAATAGCTAGCGATGCATGTGGAACTATTTTATTCATATAAGATATTATTAAAACAAAGCAAGTTGGCTAAAATATTACTAGCTGTGCGTCAAGATTAAGCAACGCTTACCGAGGTTAATCGGGGGATCGGTGACCACCATACCAATACACCGCCAAGCCACAGAGAGCACGTTGATCAAATTTTAATTTGTATCTATTTGACAGCCCACGGGTAAAGCGATTATTCCCGATGTCCACCACTGGTCTGGCCACCACTGGGGGACAGCGAGACAACGTCAACAAGGTCCTTACTTTGGTATTGTTCGTCAAATTGTTGAGCTCCTTAAGTTCTAAGTTGAGCTACACGATAACTGACAAATGCTTGCACTGTCTGGACAGGTCCGCTCAAATTTGCGTGGTTATTTCCTCAAAAGAATACCACAGACATGAACCTACATGCTTCTCATATACAAATACAAATTGTCTGGACTTTAAAAGAGACTTTGACCTCTGAGTTTGTTTCGGTGTTTCTTCTCAGAGTAGTCAGTTAGGAAATACCGGCCTCATCTAGCTAAACTAAACACGCAAAAAAAACATGACGTGTAAAAGTGTTATTTATAACCAATTTACAGAATAAATATTTCATTTCATTTCATTTCAACTCTAAAACATTATTCTCGTTGTCCACCACTGGGGGACAGCGTCACAACTTTGTAAATTATTTCCATTCGCCACCACTGGTGGCCGCCACTCACCTATGGTGAGTCAATTCAAAGTCATACCGAGTTTGATTCAAAACATACCGTCATTTCAAAGCATCAAGTCAAGTTTATACAGACATAGAAATACAATCGCTGGAATGAAAAGACTTAAATGCAAAAATGTGGAAGAATTCCATGTTCCAAAAGATTATAAGGACTTTCTTTTAGCAGACTATTCATATAACTGCAACCGAATTGTAGTGTTTTGTATTGAAGAAGCCAAAAATGTAATGTGTGAGATTCATCATTTCTTATGTGATAGTACCTTTAAAAGCTGCACAGAGTCATAATTTACAAAGTTGTGACGCTGTCCCCCAGTGGTGGACAACGACAATAATGTTTTAAAGTTGTCTCGCTGTCCCCCAGTGGTGGCCAGACAAGTGGTGGACATCGGGAATAATCGCGGGTAAAGTGTTGCAAGAAATAGGCACATAACAATCTTAATGTACTTCTTTTTTTGAGGGGGAGGGGGCGGGCGGAATCTTCAAATGACTACTCCCACTCTGGGTAGAACACAAGGGAAGTCCAGTTCTTCAGACTTCTACTGATTAAAACACACTTTGTCCCTTCAGCTGAAGAGCAACTCGTTCCAAGGTCGCTGTATCTGGTTAGAAACTTCCCGCAACCCTGGCAAATCTCAACGAATTCCTTTGACTTCATTTACGTTCACATAACTGGTGTCACACGCACATATCTGATAAAATCTTGTGATAAATCTGCCTATATGTGTTTCGTGATCATCCATAATAATTAATAACCGTTTACCCCGTCCACCACTAACAAAAACCGATAATAATGACTTCAGTACTAAAATCAGGCTCAAAGGAATTCAATTTCAAGTGACGACGCGAAAGTAAAAAAAAGAACCCCGTTGATTAAGTCCCACCAACCGCGAAATTAGATTCTACAGTAATTAACAGGGACAGGTCAAAGTTCTTTGAACACTAAATTAATATCGATTTTGATACAAGTACAAACTGTGGAGAAAACCGTTGTGAAGGAACCGTCACTAACTAACTAGCAATAAGAAAAATAAAATCATTAAACTGCCATATTATTACTTTATAAAAATATCATAAGTGTAGTTTTCTATGTGGCGCATAAAGATGAAAAATAAAGTGTAAATATTCGTGAAAATAAGTAACATCCCTTTATTCAAAAGTTATGGAACAATTTTGGCCCTGTTCTGCCGATAAATGATAAAGTGGTAATTTAATCCTATTTTTCATCTGTTATTTGATATAAGAAAACTACAACAAAAGAATAAAACCATGTGGCATCTACCAAGGCACTGGGAACTGCTTTTAAAGAGCGTAACCCTTTGATCCAGTAGCAAGGGACCATTGAAAGGTAATAGGAGTTCTCCCAACATTCAGTAGAACTTCGTAGATTAAAGTTTCATGCTCATCTGTCCTGTGTTTGTAGTGGGTACGTTACAGGCTGATAACTTTCGTGATACTAACCTGATTGTAGGTAGAATACTTGGTAAAGTGTATGAGGTTCAGTTCACAGGTCGACTTATGCAGAAAATTATGAACCGGATACCGACCTAGAAAATAAGATAAGGATGAGATTAAGACAAGGTTTAAATGAGAGATGTAAATTGAAAAAAAACAAAATGTGTTTTTTCACAATCTTGAAAAAAAACATGAAAAAAATCTTGGCACCGTTGTTTTTTTTTCTACATATGGTTTTTTTTTTCAGAAAAAGTGAAACACTATAATTAAAGTGGAATAAAACACTAAATTTGATTGTTTTGTTTTTATTCAAGTCAAATTATGTTTAAATCAATGGGTAACTATTATTATGAACTTAAAAAATACTTAATGTGTTGCAATCATCTGTATCAGTATTAGTACGGCTACGCTTGTTTTATCAGCTTCGGAATTATGTTCTGTGTCTGTATTTGTTTCATCTAATTCTGAATCAACGACTATACTATCAGGGACTCTATTACATTCTGCTTGTGTTAATATTGTTGATGATTGTACTGATTGCAACCTTAAATTGTGCGCAATGTATACTATTTTCCTAGCCCTGTCATTTGTCAGTCTATTACGTTTCTTGGTATGAATGTCGCTGTATGTACTAAATGTTCTCTCGCACGCTGCTGATGTAGTAGGAAGAGAGAGAAACTTGACGGCTACTTTAGACAAAGCAGTTGATTTGCAAAGTCCTGCCCACCAAGCAAGGGGATTCAATTTGTTCACCGATGACCACAAAAAAGTCTTAGAAAAAAACTCTTGTTTTGCTATGTAATTTGCAAGCTCTGCCAGTACTATATCCTCTTCGATATCTGGTATCTTTATAGCAGCATTATAAATCTGTTCTACAGCAACCGTTTCTTCTTCTGGAGTCAGTTCACATCCTTTAAAATGAGGATCCAATAGGTTCGCGATTTTATGAACGTCATATATAGCGAATGCCTTTCTATTTGTGAGTATTTCTCTGACTCTTTTTTCCTCAGATTTTAACAGGGGCTCTTGTCCTACATGTCTTCTACATCGACTTCAATTTTTTTATATAAACTTAAAACGTGAGACATCTGTGGAGTGTCACTTTCTACAATTGTAATAGTGTCTAATATTGGTTTCAATAAATTGTAGAATCCAGTAACATTATCCCAAAAATCATCGCTCAACATATTTACTTTTAATGTTTCCACTTTGATTATAACATCTGAAAGACTCTCATCAATCGCCATGGTTTTAATAGTTTGTTTGTTTTCTTTTAAACTCTCTAAGCAGGAGACTAGAGATCCCCAGCGCGTTTTAACTGGTAGCTTAAGACTTAATTTGACGCCGGTGGTCAACTGCTTTTCTACGAAAGCTGTGTTAAGCTTGTGAGAGTTCTTTATAGCCTTGACACAAGCTGTTGCATCGGCTATGAGGGACTTTAAAGTTGCTAAAGTATTCATATCAGTAAATATTAATTGGAGGGAGTGTGCTAGGCACCCGTAGGTAAATAAGTTTGTACGTGCGTACTTCATTTCGAGTAGTCTCCAAGCTGCCTTCATATTAGCAGCATTGTCAGTTACAACGCCAAATACCTTTTGAGGTCCTATTTCATCAATGACACAACTCATTTCTTGAGCCATGAATTCTGCAGTGTGACATGATCTTCCTGTCGGTAAAACCTTGTAAAGAAAAGCTTTCGGCGTCGTGACAACAAAAATTTACGATAGGTTCATTTCTAATGTTGCTCCAGCCATCCACAGCCAATACCACAGAATCAGCAGCGGCAATTGCTTCTGCTACCAACGCAGACACATTCTTGTACTCATTTTCCAAAAACTGGCCTGACAGCATGTATCTAGAAGGTAGTTTATATGCTGGTCGAAGAAACGAAAACAATGTCCTCCAATGAGAATTTTCCACCAAACTGAGAGGTGATCTGCTCGCAAAAATTGCCCTGCTGAGAAGCTCATCTGCCTTGTCTTGATCTTCTGGATTCATGTTGTCTATAAAAGCTGCAATACCTGGTGTCTTTAACTTTTTTTCTGTAGTGGCAAGCATAGATGTACTGGCAATGCTGGATATTTCTAAAAAGAAAAGACAGTGCGATAAGGTAAGGAACACTATAAATCACTACAACATAGTTATTTGATATTAAATACATATATGGACTACGAAGCGGCAGTTTTTAGGGTTCCGTAGCCGAATGGCAAAAAACAGAACCGTTATAGTTTCGTCATGTCTGTCCGTCTGTCTGTCTGTCCGTCCGTATGTCACAGCCATTTTATTCCGAAACTATTAGGACTATACATGTGAAACTTGGTAAGTAGATTTATTCCGTAAACCGCTTTCCGATTTTAAGAAAAATAAAAAATATTTAAAATAAAGATGGGCTTTCCATGGAACTAAAACTGAAAATATATTTTTTTTCATGAAATCTATGCATGTGTGGTATCTATAGACAGGTCTTTAAAAACGACATCGGGGTTTTTAAAACCACTTTTTCATAAAGTCAATCGTTTAAAAGATATAGCTTCCAAAGTGGTAAAATGTGTGTGTGTCCCTCTCTAACTTCTATAATAATGGAGTGAAAAATCAAAAAAGTATATATGTATGTAGATCTTAATGTAAACTTTCAATCAAAATTGGTTTGAACGAAATCAGTTCAGCAGTTTTTGAGATACAGCATATTTTCTAAAACCACAAATATAACTTTGTAATTTATACAAACACTATGAAAAACAAAGTTATTTGGCGTAGTTGTAAAAAATGTAAATCTAGTTTTAAGAAATTTGCAAGGTTTTTTTTTTCGTCAAATAAATATACATATTATATTATATTATTATAGTTACTACGAAACCCTTCATGGGCGAGTCTGCGAGAGCGAGAGCCAATTTTTTTAAATAATACGATTATCAAGTTTCAAAAATGCTTTGTCATTATAGAGCTCGGACTTTTAACACAGAGTTCCGTAGTTCGCGTCAAGCCAGTACAATCAAAAGAGTTTATCATGTGCGGATTAATTTGAATTTAATCATCACAAAAAAAAACGCGATAAAACAGGAAAATACCCAAAAAAAAATAATGTACTTACGTTGTGGAACTTGTGTGGTTGTCTTCATATATTTTTCTTTTATTGAGTCTGGGCATTTTTTACAGACTTCTAGATGCTTTGACATTCTTGTGCCGTTTTTCGTAAGACGTTTTGAGCAGAATGTACATTCTACTTTAGGTACTTTTGAAGTGGAAACAACATTGTTAAAAAGATTTGCCACGACTGATGTCTTTCGACCTGAACCAACTCGTTTCGGCATATTTACAAATATAATCAAAAAAATACTACAATAAAATTACTCAATACGATTTTAATTTTTACTTAACACTCACACAGAACACTCAACAAAAACGAACTCTCACTGTCTCAAGCTTTCTGCAGTCTGGCAAATCAACCAAAACATAAACCAAACGAGGATTAGGGAAGTCCCCGTCCGTAAATGTAGTGTACACTTGGTGTTGCCAATTATGTTGAGACATGTATTATTTAACAAAAAAAACAAATGGTGTACTCTTATTGAACAAAAAAAAATAATATCAACTCACATACGACAACTGCCTTACCATATTTTTATTTTCCTACTCATGAAAAAAAACCTACTCCAGAAAAAAAACTGTTTCTTTTTATGTTTTTTTTAAACGCTTTTTTTCATCTCAGAAAAAAACCGTTTTTTTACAACCCTAGTTTAAATATTGTTTAGTTTAGTAACCTTCAAATACTAAAGTACACTCAAGTGCGTTTATAATCTTTTGTAATTTACGTTGAGTTATTAAATGCTGAAATAAATTCCATACATTGTATACATTTTTATTCCAAAAAAATTACTGCTTATAATCCTGGTGATGTAAACGTCAAGTGAGCCAAAAATATTGCCAAGGGGTTCAAAGGACCCTCCAGCCCAGCCGCAGTGGTAGGCGCCCACGGCGTCGGACGTCGGCCGACGATCTCCGGCCACCGTAGGCGCGGGCATGCGGACAGCGAGTAAAGGGCAACTCGCTGTCCGACCATGGACCATGCCCGGGTCGACGGCGCGTCGTGTTCCACGCGCGCCTCAAAGAGCGTCAGCAACATGACGAGGCCCCCTCTGCAGAGGGCCGAAGCCTGCCGGGGTCGTGGGACTCATCCCGTTACCGTGGCCCCGGTATGTAAAGGGTTATTGAAGGAACACCGTGGATTTTAGTCAGTAAAAGTCTGACAGTCCGTCCCACCCTGCCCGGAGTGGGAGGACTTATTTGATAATTTTACCACGTTAAAAAAAAAAAGGGGGTTCAAAGGAGGGCAGACATTACTTATGACATGCGCATTGGGTGCCGTATCATGCACTTTTATAAATGAAAAGGCATTTATTGGTGTTATTGTTTTCGTTAAAACTATTAAAGGGTTTGGGAGTTGGTAGAGATGGTGGTAGTACCTACGTGTAATAAGATGTAGGGCTTATTAGTTGCGCCACTTCTGAGCTAAACCAAGTGAAAAGTGCTGATTGTCTTCTGAAATAAGTAAGACAGTGCTGTTTCTTTTTGGAAGAAGGTCAATTTCAATAGGTGAATTGATTGTTATTTCAACTAAAGTAAATATTCAACATAGTACAGCCTACAGCATCAAAACTTCAGTAATCTGTGCGGCACACAGAATGTGATAGCGACTGTTTACGCGACGTGAGAGTCCAGAGTTTAAAAAACAAAAATAACAAACTAAAAAACAGTTCCCTAAATGATTCTTAGTACAAATACACTATTTTGTGTCTTCTACAAATAAAGGCGTAGAATGGCCATTCGCTCCCATTCTTGTTGTATTGAACCAACTTTCTTTTTTAGTTTCTCTGGAGGACTGAAAGCTAGGTTTTTTTTTTCGAAGGAAAATCAAGCGGAAGGGTTTGTTAGACTTCTACATATTTAAAACTCGCCCTGTTCCTTTGCGTTACGCGTTTGCGTTACGAGACCGCGGTATTTCGTAACAACATTCCCGAAAACCCTGCCATTTGACAGACTAACGAAAAAATAGACATCCTGGTCGCAATCCAAAATACTGTTGTTACTATTCTATCTGCCCGTTCCATCATCGGTCTACAAGACAAATGCCGATGCGCCATCGTCACATGGTGGACATTCCACCCATACGCACTAAATGTTTTGGGAATACCTTCATTTTGCGTACGGCTAAGGAGTGGAATTCCCTGCCGGAGTCTGTGTTTCCCGATAGCTATAACCTCGGAGTCTTTAAGTCAAGAGTGAATAGGTTACTTTTAGGTAAGCGTGCTCCATTACATCAAATCATCACTCAGATGAGATGGTGGTCAAACGCGAGCCTATTATCAACAAAAAAATACATTTTGAACCAGGAACAAACAAAAACATCCCCTTTCCCTGAAACACATATACAGACTATTCAAAAATACTATCAAAGAAACATCAAAACACATCCCTCAAATGCTCAAAAACACTTCAATTCATCCCAAATTACAGCTTTTCACCACCCAAGTTAATTGGTAAGAGTTGTTTTAACTAAAGCTTTGTTCACATAGAACGGAAATGGAGAGCTACTGACCGGAAGTATTCTTGACTATTAAGTATCTAATACCTTTGTGCTGTAGTTTTGTGAAAATTTTAGGTTCCTCGGTTAATTATTTCCGGTGTGGAAGTTAATTAATAAAAAAATTGGCCAAGTGCGAGTCAGACTCGCCCATGAAGGGTTCCATATTAACTACGACACAGTAGCTGGGTGAATCGATCTCACGAACGCACGGCTAGTGCCATAATTATGGAAATGTATCCATATAAAAAACTTTTCATTGATGAAAGTTTCACTTCACTTCGAGTCATAGGTGTACCTAAAATGTGAACATTTTTTACAAGTTATTGAAGCACAAACTTAAAGCGCCACCACATAGATAGCCATGTAGTTCCCACTTTATATTCGACTTAATAGCCACGGTGCTATCCAAGTAATAATTCGAGCGTTTTTCTACTCTAGAACCACCAACAAGACGTTATTAATAAACCTACTCAATAAAAAATAACCAGGAAAAAGCCATAACTATCATAAAATAAACCAATTTTTGTGGTAAACCCTAATGAGAGCACATAAAACCCCATAAAAAGCATGTCTCAGTTTACAACTCACGCCGGTGCGGTGGCGTAATTATGTTTAGATATTAAATTATTTATTATCCTTAATTACGTCTACCACCATAGCCGCCTTGTGTGGCAGGCTGTGTCAATTGCAGACCATTGATGTTATTGAAGTCGAGCATCTTCAACATGTCCTTGGTGTCAGGGTCAACTTCAATGATGTCATGCTCCAGGGCAGAGACCTCGGGCACATAGTTGTCACGCCTCTCACGTTCCTCTTCTTGCAGCTTGATAGAGATTCCTCTGACCTGAGAGTGTCTGAGACGCCTCATCAAATGGGTAGAAAACCCAGCGATTTTGTTACGGAGGGGCTTGGTGGGAATGATAGCGATTTCCTCACATATTCTCTTGTTAGTATCGAAGTCAAGAGTTAGTCTAGTGTAGTACTTCTCAATGATAATCTTCGCCGCCTTCTTGACGGTTTTAGTCCTGACACGACCCATGGCTAAAACACTGCAGCAATCTTCACTGACAGATACGAAAAGGCATGTCATCGTATAAAATTGTTATAGCGACCATACATTCTAAATATGCGGTGTTAGCTGTAATTATGGGTATGTGATGAAGGACTGGAATTTATATTAATTCCTAACGCTTACTTCATTTTAGTTTAAGAGCCATGAAAGGACTTACGGCACTTTCGCTTTCAGAAGGATATAGGTACAGCAACTATAACTGTTCTTGAATTTTATTTTTTATTAGTATGCGGAAAATATACAGGACACACTGTTCTCAAATTTAAGTTAAAATAAATATCAAAGTCATACTTAAGCAAAGCTTATAGCCAGTACATTTTAAACACCTAAAGTCCTGTCCTGGTATCATAAAGGTTGACTGGTAGAAAATTCCTTGTTGCATTAAGTCCGCCCATGTACCACTATTGTATATAAAGTTTAAATAAATAAAGAAATAAAAAAGTACAAAAAAATCAGGTAAATGGCTTATAACGGATATGTAATATTATATCAATATACTTATAAAAGTTATGAATGCATATGTACTGCCTGGTGTCCTGATATCGAGAGGTAATGAATCACACTTTACGGCAGTCCAAAATTCTGACAGCCGCAGAACGTGACATATTCTGGAAAAATTCAATCCCCTTTGGTGAATTAAATCTTTCTCGCACAAAAGCACCATAAACAACCACATCTCACCGATTCCAACCCAAAACCCTTCTTATTAGAAAGTCTTTATAGATTGTGTCAGATATAAATCAGAAAATCACTGGCATATGTAGAATGAGCCCTGTTTCCTACTACCATTAATTGCGGCATACATTAGCATGCGATTTGCTTGTAAGGGCGGAATTTAAAATCTTTTGACCGTCGGACTGTGGTTCAAGACTTGAGTGTGGAACGTAGCATTCTACTTTAGTAAATGAAATTGCTGAACACAATTCTGATTTCGGTTGTTTTATCAGTTCTTTTAGTTTACAACTAGCAACTCGGCCCGAATTCATACGGTCTCATTCTGTTAATTCTCATAATACCATAATAAAAAAAAACACAAATACTTCATGAGTCACTCTATCCAGCAGTAAACACCGCGTGAAAATCTGTTCAGTGAGTTTTGAGCTTAACGCAAACATTCAGATAGACGCGGCGGGAGACTGTTCTACAACGTGTAACGGAAACCCCATATCTATCCAAAAGGGCTGAAGACAACAACTGGTATGGAGTCCCTATGCACAGTTTCAGCACAAAATAACTGACTCAAAGAATTGATACCAAACTATTGGTTTCATATATTTCTTGAATACCAATCATAACAAACGTGTCACAGCACTACGAGGGTCAATAACTTTCCACGTCACTTGCCAATAACACGATAATTCTTTTCGTTCTTCTTAATTTGAAAAATTCGGTCTCTGGTATCAGTGTATTGGAATTTGTAATAAGTTCTACACACGTAGACTTAGGATTACAAAACCCTTGCCATATCGTTTGTTATCATCCAAAGAAGCCATGCACTTGGTATGTATATACCCTTTAAATTACACGTTGTATAAATGTAAGGATATCCGTGTAAATACACAGTCTTTATTTCTATTTAAAAAATTATTAAAATGCTACATCTTAAAAGGTAATACCAAAAATAATTAATTAATGAACAAAATTAATTTTGCACCCAGTGTAAACCAGTCCTTATTTCGCTAATATAATGTGTCATCGCACGGTGGCCGCGACAGCGCGACGCGCGGCGGCGGTAGGCAATAAAATATTAACTTGTGAAACTTTTAAAAGTACCTTCATATTTTGTATATTGTATAAATCATTCACAATATGCTCGTACTACTCCTGGACAACGCAAATGTTTTACAAATTAAGTAATATTAAGTATTTATTTCTGTATAAGTGATTTGTAATCTTTAGAAACAAATGAATTCTAACCGTAATAATGCATGGCACTTATGAAACGTTAAAAGCTTGTACCTGGTTACCAATTCTCGTTTTTTTATAAACAAGACAATTAAGTACTCTTTTAAAATAACATGTTGTTTTACAAGTACCCGTTCTGACAACTCGAACTTAATGGAAATATTTATCTTTTTAGTTGAATTCTACAAAACAGTGATTGGTACTAGTACACACTAAAAATACTCTCGAACTATTTACGAAAAGAAACAAGATTGAATAGCAATCAAGAATCGATCTTAAAACATTATCATCATTCGGTCATTTACTCGAAAATGCTATTAAAAGTCCTTTCACAAAATCTTACTCATTTCTTACACGCTCGCTGCTCTCAAATCATTCGAATTCCACTTTTGGAGAATTTTAGCTAATTCAATTGCTACAGAACTTTAATAAAAAATTAAAACCATTAATTTAATTAAAGGGACACTTCGCTGGTCATCAAAAAAGTATAAAATTTACGTTTTAAATTATAAAAGACGGCTTGACAATACTTTGGATTAGTCCCCCGTTACATTCAATTAATTCACTTCCGGACAATTAATTTGAATAAAATGACATGAAGAATCCCAAATGGGATCTTTCTGTAAGCATTTTTCCCGCTATTCTTGAACACTTAATGAGCGGAAGAAGTAATTAAAAGTTAAGTGCTTGACTTCAAATAAATTGAAAAAGTTTCATCAATATCATGTAATTTTATCCCGTGTGATAATGAGGCGACGACGCGGGCCTGCGGAATTGGACCGCGGGAAGTCTCTTTGTTTTTCTGGGAACAAGTAAACATGGCGTAATTAAATTATTAAAATTAAAAGGAATTAACGGTTTTTGTATAACGCGATAATTAAATATAAACACGTAGTCAGAGCCCGTGAATCGCGTAATTCTTAAAAAAATAATTATTCCTTCATATTTACATGGCAATTTCTGTACGAACAAAAACTTAATTAAGTAGGCTACTATTGTAACATTTCTTTATGTAAGTTGAAGACTGGCTGAAATCTTCACCACGATACGCTATTTTTGAAACTATTTGAGAATAAACGCAATTCCAGAAACTTCTTATTCTTTAGGTACATACAGAATCAATTTCTATCATGAGAGACGTGACGGATGCCATAACACTTCCCTCAGCTGCCCTCTTCGTTAAGCTAGCTACAACCATCTCCGGAACAAGTGTGCTTGGGAACAGTTTTAGAGACTGCCCGACCTCTTCACCCGCCCCTGGGCAAAGAATATTCATGAGGGTTACCAGACCACCTCGAGCAAAAAATCCGCTTACATACGTGTATTGAGTGTTATATATAATGGCACAGATAAACTTAACAAAACAAAAAAAAACCTTCCCGTTTTGTGTTCAGGCCTATACGATTACCAATGTCTCATCAAACCCCCTCACATATTTTTATTCATCCTCAACAGACATATAGGTACTTATAATACATTATCACCAAAACACCGCTTTTCAATGTCGCAACCACGGAATAGATGAATAAAGTTGGAATGGTAATATGGGCGTGGCGAGGTGTGCGTTACCCCAGCAAAATAATGTCGAAAATAGTCATTTAAATCTTATAGATAATTAGTTGCCCAGCTTCTGTAATTGTTAAGCCCATTTTTAAATTTGTTACACATATAGGTTTATAGTTATTACTCAAAAACATATTCTGCTGGGGTAACGTTTGAAACGTTACCGCAGCAAAACTTTTTTTTAAATAATGGGAATATTGAAATAAATATTAGCTATACATTTAGTTGTCTAGACGAGGTAAATGTTACACGTTATTTTGTTTTTGTTCTTTCTTCGGCTGCGAAGTTATTCGAGATTTTGCTGGAGTAACGTTTGTGGTTTTGCTGGATCTCTGAAACGGTTAAGCGGATTCTTATCATCTTTTGTACATGACTTCTTAGGAATTAGTTTTAATTTGTTTCGCAATAAAAATAACAAAATGATATACCGTTTAAAAGTTATTTAATGAAATATAAAAACACTTCTTTAGGTCCTAACACTCTGAATATGAGCTCTAAAGACTTACTTTAAACGTTATTTTGTAGCTTTTAACTACCTTCAAATGTATATGAAGTTTCATTAGTATCCTGTAGGTAATTAACAAATTATGATGATATTCATTTCTCCACGTTCATGGTTACAATGCGCGCGGAGTTATTTGGCCACCGATAAACCTGTATACGGTTATATAAACTGAGTGTTATATCAATAGTTAGTTGCTTAATTCAGTTATATAACTGTAAAGTTTCAGAGTAGTACATACAATAATTAACGAGATAATTAAATAAAAGTCATTAGGAACTTCAAGACCATGGTAATCCGACCAAGTTTAGGTGGTTACAAAAAAGCGACCGCGTAGAACATTATGCTATCTTCTAAAATATGTAGGATAATACACCTTAAAATTTCGGTACAGATGCGTACACTGTTAAATACATAACAATATTATAATATCTGTACTATAAACATTATTATTATTACCTTTCAGCTACTTATTAGATAGGTATATATTGTATTATGTGCACCAGTTCAATGGCACAGTTGCACGGGTTCCTTCTATATGGCAGAATCTTGATACTCCGAAATTCATTTGGCATAACACACTTGGTATAATCTTCCTTAAACGAATATTTTTAAGGCATAAAAATTATTTAGTATGTATTATTATTATTTAGCCGAATGTTTATACATTCGAATTCACAATGGCATAAATTACTTTTGGCAGAGTTAAAATTCTGCATAATTTCGTTTAGCATAACTGCATGCTGCATGCTTGCTTGCATGTTTACATGTTTCTTACAGGGAAATAAAAACCACGTATGTTCACAATCAAATGTTTTATTTAATGTATGCCAAAAGATGGTTCTAACTGTAAACTTTCTGAAAGAATGATGGTTCTACGTTTTAATTATTATGGATATGAAATTTATGCCTAAAGATGATTCTGACTTACATGATTATTTGACTGCAGTTTAATATTTTATTTTTAATCTGTGATTTTTACATAATTTAAGTTAATCTTAGAATACAACTATCTGTAATATATATTTTGACAGGCCCGTTGGTATAGTGGTCAGTGGCCCTGATTGCTATGCGCAAGGTCGTGGGTTCGATTCCCACCTAGGACAAATGTTTGTGTGATGAGCACGGTCATTTGTTCTTTGTCTGGGTGTAATTTATCTATAATATGTATGTATTTAGAAATATATATGTATGTTTATCAGTTGTCTAGTATCCATACCACAAGCTATGCTTAGTTTGGGACTAGATGGCGTTGTGTGAAAAGTTGTGGAATATTATTATTATTATATCTAAGAAAAAATATTGTGATATTTGAAATTTGTCTACAAAATGGTAGGAATTACTGCTTTTAATTATAAAAATTATTATTTTACCTGTAAATAAAAATTATTTAAGAAATATGCAGTTTTTTTTAACACTTGTGTACACATCTCTACTAAACTTGTAAGACTATCCTACATATTTTAGAAGATAGCATAATGTTCTACGCGGTCGCTTTTTTGTAACCACCTAAACTTGGTCGGATTACCACGGTCTTGGAGTTCCTAATGACTTTTATTTAATTATCTCGTTAATTATTGTATGTACTACTCTGAAATTTTACAGGTATATGACTGAATTAAGCAACTAAATATTGATATAACATTCAGTTTATATAACCGTATACAGGTTTATCGGTGGCCAAATAACTCCGCGCGCATTGTAACCATGAACGTGAAGAAATGAATATCATCATAATTTGTTAATTACCTACAGGATACTAATGAAACTTCATATACATTTGAAGGTAGTTAAAAGCTACAAAATAACGTTTAAAGTAAGTCTTTAGAGCTCATATTCAGAGTGTTAGGACCTAAACAAGTGTTTTTATATTTCATTAAATAACTTTTAAACGGTATATCATTTTGTTATTTTTATTGCGAAACAAATTAAAACTAATTCCTAAGAAGTCATGTACAAAAGATGATAAGAATCCGCTTAACCGTTTCAGAGATCCAGCAAAACCACAAACGTTACTCCAGCAAAATCTCGAATAACTTCGCAGCCGAAGAAAGAACAAAAACAAAATAACGTGTAACATTTACCTCGTCTAGACAACTAAATGTATAGCTAATATTTATTTCAATATTCCCATTATTTAAAAAAAAAGTTTTGCTGCGGTAACGTTTCAAACGTTACCCCAGCAGAATATGTTTTTGTGTAATAACTAAAAAACTATATGTGTAACAAATTTAAAAATGTGCTTAACAATTACAGAAGCTGGGCAACTAATTATCTATAAGATTTAAATGACTATTTTCGACATTATTTTGCTGGGGTAACGCACACCGTGGCGAGCGCGCCACATTTATGATACGAAAATCATAGCTCGACCGATTAATTCATTCGCCGCGTTTAGTGCGTTTCGGAATACTTTGGAACACAGAGCTCTGCTTTAAAATGCCGTGTTGTGCAATTATAACCTGTAAAACAAAAAGTAAGACCACAAGTATAGAGCGAGGAGGTATATCTTTCCATCAGTAAGTCGAAAATAACATTTAATTACAATTTTATTTGTAAAAACATGAAAATATTCTGATCACTATGAAATTCCGAACATTAACAACATTGTTGCAACAAGTTACAAAAAATATACATTGCCCGATGTGTACTCGCTTAATCAACGCAATGACCAAGTCCGTTTACAATGTATTGCATCCTCTCACTTCAACCATTGACGTTTCGTCCTTTGCCCTGATTGGCCGTGTTGCACGGCGCATGTTTAACGACAGTGAGTTACAATCAGTAGCAAGCTCTCGATTTAAGAGTGTGTAGTTTATTTGTGTGCGTAATTCGCATACGTAACGGGCCTCTTGCTTGTAGTTGAGCTGTGGGAGTGGGAGACAAGCGGCGACACGCGTTCTCATAGAAATCAGGAACTATTTCCTTTCTAACCTCTTTTATCTGTTCTGTGGTCGCAACATCCCCTGATCACCCCAGCAACAAATAGCAACAG
Organism: Tholera decimalis; assembly: GCA_943138885.2. NCBI lineage: Eukaryota > Metazoa > Arthropoda > Insecta > Lepidoptera > Noctuidae > Tholera > Tholera decimalis. The sequence continues at coordinate 20,118,478 of OW964575.2, forward strand.
GCCAAGTAAACATGAGTTTGCCATCCCTTTTCAAAGGACTTTTATAAAGATTCTGTTTACTTGGTCATGTGGTTTTAAGGGACCATGTAGACATAGCAACCAATATAGCTGTGAGAAAATTAATTTTTATTTTTATAAATCTTCGAACCTCAGCTAATTTTTGTACCCTGCGAACTGTGTATTTTGCTCTTGCTCACTCAGTTTTAACGTACTGTATATCGGCCTGGGGTGGTGCTGGGAAATGTTTATTACTACGTCTAGAAAAGGCCCAGAGGTTTGTGCTTAAAGTCATGGCATGCAAACCCATACGTTTCCCTACAAAGGATTTGTATCTGCTTTGGAAAGTACCTACCGTAAGACACTCTTTCATTATAAGCACAGTATTACGGAAACACAGAGACCTGCTGTTTGATCCGGATTTGGGTAAAGAGAAGCGTAGGACTGTCAGAGTCTGCCAAGTAGTTTCTACTAAATCTGAAATAGTCCGACGGCAGTACACTTTTATTAGTCCCGTGTTATACAACAGAGTGAACACCGAGCTTAATATCTATCCACACCCTTCCAATGTATGTAAAAAACTTGTTGATAAATGGTTGCAGACTCTCACGTACGAAGAACTGGAATGCTTAGTAAAACCCTAGTCTTAAAAGCATAATTAAAATTAAAATTATGTCTACCTTCTGTGACTTACATGCACTACTCAAACACATATCCCACAAAATCAACACTTAACACACTCATCACACACACCTCACATGCATGCACTTACAACTCAATTGCACATAACACACACTCACAACACTCATACTGTAAACCTAGCATCAGTACGTACATCATACATTTACTTAATCAGATTCTATTTCTTGTTTGTACCAACTTACTTTCTGTAATATATGGAACTCTGTCTTCTTCCTCCTGGAGGTGGGCGTTAGTAGCTGCGACACAGTTTCCAACTACTACAGCTATTATCGTACGCAATCATATTGTAATTAACTGTTATTGTTCCAATAAAAGATTTAAAGAAAAAGATTTAAAGCTACTCTAACTGAACTATAACGTTCTCACTGCTGGGACACAGCCATTCTGTCTTTGAAATGGGAACTCCCATCATCAACCACCGCTATATAAGTTAGATTCAATTGGCAGCAATCGCCAGACAAATTGTGTTGGAATCCCAACACTAAGATTAGTAAATTATGACTGCACATCACTATAGCTTCTCTATGCATAGCACAACACTGGCGCCCACTGCCAGTCTTAGTAGCCATCTTCATCTCGTGTGTTTTTTAAGCCTCCTCTACACGTCTGCGGATCCGTCCGCGGACGCCCGCGGATGCGTCCGCAGATGGATTACCATGAGCTGTCCACACGTCTGCAAGTCGATCAGTACACACGCACGTTTAAAAATGGATATTGAGACCGTAGCTGCCGCAGCTATTTATTTATTTAGTACTTTTAACTACTACGTGAGTGTGCATCGCAGTAGAGTTAAAAAATAGGAATTTTGAATTCATTTGAATTAGGTATAAGTATTAAAATAGTAGGTACACTTAAAACATTATTATTTTTGTTGTATTTATTTTATAGTTTTCAGCTTGATATAGCTTAATAAACCTAAAAGTTTCCTCGGTCCTCATATTATTAGCCATTTCAACAAGAATTAAACCACAAGAAGCGCGTGCACTCTCAACCGCAACTCCGATTAAACTGATGCGTCGCCAGACGTGTGGACAAACTTCGATCACAAAATCATGGACAAAATCTGAACCACAAAAACCGACAACAATCGGATTCGAGGCGGACGCGTCTGCGGGCGTCTGCGGACGTTAAATACCTACAACAGATGCACAAATTACCCCTTCTATACGTCTGCGGACGCATCCGCAGATGGCGTCCGCGGACGCGTCTGCGGACGTGTAGAGTAGGCTTAAGTTAGATTCAATTGGCAGCAATCGCCAGACAAATTGTAAGTGCTCGATATGAAACTAAATTAAAAAAGGGAAACGCACATCTGGTTCAAAAAGTAACACAAAAGAAGGAAAAATTAAAAACAAAAAGTACGAAAGAGAATTGGACTATGAAAGGAACACGTGGACTATGAAAAGCTGAACAATTCTAGCAAATAAGAAATTTCACGGAAAATTTGTCTTCATGGTTCTCACTAAATGTAGAAGGTGAGAATTCTGAAAACACTCAGGTTATGGTTTAGGGAAATGGTTATGAATATTATGTTCATATTTATTGCCACAGGGGAACTAATCCGACTTATATAATAAATGTGAATATTTGTGTGTTTGTGTTTCGGTCAAGCAAACATGGTGTATGGGATTTGAACCAAACTTGGCACCGGAATAGTTAGAACCTTGAATAACATATAAGCTACCTTTTATCCCAGGAATATATGCGGAATTTCCACGCGAACGAAGTCGCGTGCATCAACTAGTATGGTATATATCAATGTGACGGTATGGTCTTACAAGGAAACGGTTTAAGCACTCATAATTATATGGTTTGCGGTTTGAATTCCTGCAATATTAATAGGTGTGCGTTATATGTCACATTCTTGTTATTGTAGTTCCACCAGTCAAGGAGACTAGTTAATCTGTACATAGTGATATCAACGATTAGGATGCAGTTTTTTCGAGGGAAAATCATCAAATATCGATCCGAGGCAACGGTTTCTTGTTAGAAAATTACCGTAACCCTGCAGGCATTGGCCTTCTCCGACCCCGTTAATGGTGTTCGCTGCTCTTAAAAGCGCGCGTGGAACACGGCACAGTCATCAGAGTCAATTAGGACGGCTGGAATATACAGGATTGACATTTGCTGCCGAGTCATGTGGTGATATTCTATGCCACTTTGTGAAGTACAAAAGGCTTACGAAATACCTACCCCTGCATCCTTAAGAACTTTCTTTGCGTAATTGAATTTATTCTAAGCGAAGTTGGAAACAACACAACGTTGTAATAATGCTGGCCTCGTACCGACAGTTCATTTACTTAAGTATAGTAGGTATAAGTTTTGTATCACCTATTATACCTACCATGTTTTTAGCAAATAAATATTATTATTATTATATTATATATATATATTATTATATTATTATAAGTAGTTGAATATTCTGTATACAAACATCCGCGAGAAGCGTATTTCTAAACTATTTTTAACTATCAAGGAGGTTCGTCGGAATCTCTATTTTACCTTATAACTCGAAAACGGTCGACCAATTTATTTTTCTTTTTTTTGAGATGATATTCTTTCTAGTTGGTTCCATTGTCATGAAGTCAGGATCTGATGATGGAATCCTGGAGAAATCGAGGGAACTCTTCAAATATTATAGGCACACCTATACAGATTTTGGTATTTTTTATAGTAACTTGTGTAGTTCGTCTCGAAAAGCACCATTTAGCGAAGTGAAACTGATGATGAAGACCACAGAAGGCTACCGGAACTACTCAAACATAAGTATTTTATTGATTGCGATTCAATTACTTGAATATGGTTGGTAATAATAATGAAATAATGATGAAATAATGAAATAATGATGTTTATTTTGCAAATGGGTTATAAGTAACACTTTTACACGTCATTTTTTTTTCGTAAATGTAAACTAGATGAGGCCAGTGTTTCCTAACTGACTACTCTGAGAAGAAACACTGAAACAAACTCAGAGGTCAACGTCAACGGTAAGCACTTTATGCTCGTCACAATGCATATGGTAAAGTGGAGCTGATGGTGAAGTACCAGGAGAACTCCTCTACAATTAACGGATCGGCATCGGGAAAAGAAATATTTTGCAAAAGGTGATAAGAAGGTGACACACAGGCTTTTGTTACTAGTTGAATTATAAGCCGACTCACTAATAAGCGTGAAAAATAACTTTAATTTCGGTAGTCGGTGTCTTTGGTTTTGCATTTTTGTTATTGAAACCGCCTTCCGAAATTAAAGTCTTTATGTGGGTTTATTAATTTCATGAATTTTAATGTTAATTATCGAGATATGAATAGGCATTAAAGAGGTCAGTCCCTATAACCTTAATAAATATAATGAGGAATCGTCTCAGACTGTTCTTTATTAGCATAATACTAATTTGGCGTAAGTAAGATGATACAAACAAATATCGATAAATCTGTTCATACATATATACTTTTGCATATACAATAACAACACGCTCACTAAAAATTCCCTCCAAATCCAACCACACACATTTGCAAGCCATATCTTACCGAGTATCTTCGGATAACCGAATCGTTGGCTACCAGTAATTCTTCGGAGATAAGCCCCGACGGTTTTATTACCTTTATATAGAGAGTCTTATTGAAACCGCGCTATAAATCGCAGGCACATTAGGAGTCTGTATGAATTGGTTTCTGGCTTGTAGATAGATAGATATATAAAACGTTTATTTGGTACAACACAAGACACAAAATTCACATAATAAAAAGAAAAATAACAATGATTCACAACAAAAAAAAATAACAAAAGAAAAAATATAACATGCAGTTTGAGTAACATTATGAAAATACATAAAGTAACACTTACATACATTAAAAAACCGACTCCGAAAAAACACTGCAAAGTGAAAAATAACTTTAATTTCGGTAGTCGGTGTCTTTAGTTTTGTATTTTCGTTTTTGGCACCGACTTCCGAAATTAAAGTTATTTTTCACTTTGCATTGTTTTTTGGGAGTCGGTTTAATTTTTTGGTAAAAAGTTTTTATTTTACTCTTTTTAGTAAGTCTATTTTTAATTTACCTAGTTACAAGAGCCTAAATGTCAACTACTTATAACCTTTTACAAAATATTGCTTTTCCCAATGCCGGGCCGTTAATTGTTGAGGAGTTCTCCTGGTACTTCATCATCAGCTCTACATCACCATATGCATTGTGACGAGCATAAAGTGCTTAACATCCATATTCATGTAATCGAATCGCAATCTACTCAATACTTATTATTGAGTAGTTTCGGCGGCCATCTATGGTCTTCTTCATCAGTTCCACTTCCTCAAATGGTACTTTTTGAGAGCAACTGCACAAGTTACTATAATAAATACCCAAAACGTCATAGGTGTGCCTATAATATTTGAAGAGTTCCCTCGATTTCTCCAGGATCCCATCATCAGATCCTGACGTTTATGAAAATGGGACCAATTTCGAAGTATACCCTTTAAGAATTTTCCAAATTGGTTCAGCCGTCTTCTTCAGCCGTCGTTATCAATTCGACGAGTATATATATATATATATATACTCGTCGAATTGATAACCTCCTCTTTTTGTCGTCGGTTGAAAAAGACGTAAAAATAGCGGTGTGTATCTCGCGATTGCACCAGCTCAGCATGTGCCAGACTTGTGCTATATTATACGGTTTATTATCAGTCAATTAGTATCAATGTGAGTGAAACAGTAAAGGAAAACATTGTGAGGCAAGCAGCATTTCTTAGGAATAAAAATTCGGAAACTTGTGGCATCAGTACCAATCTCGGAGGACGCTCGTGTCGATTTTCTAAACAAAGCAAGCTGATGTTGATCAAGATGGGACCATGTTAATATATTTAGATTTAAAGATTTGAGAGTAAAACAAAAACGCTTATATGCTAACAGTTATAATAACTGTTAATAGAATTATTTATATCCGGTAACATAATTATGTAATTGGCTGACTGACACAGTCCACATGAGCTAGGTCATTGCTGTATTTTTTGTATTATATTTTTCGCAACTACCTCTTAAGATACAGGATAACTCCTAGTTTAAGAGGTAGAATTAAAATGTTTTGTTCTAAATGATCTGTGTAAATAAACGTCTTATGATTATGGAAATCCTCATGGATGTCCTTTGCCCTGGTCCAGGCGAAGCGGTCTGTTAAACTATGACTGGCTTAAACCACCCCGTGTTCCCTCAAAGACTGACCCCGGAAGCTGCACCTATACTATGCTAGCGTCTCTATGTAAAATACTGATAGTAAGCTACTCCCAGTAAGACTGGAAGCCAGCCCTAATATAGTACACGATTAAACAGATTGATTTGCCAAATAGTAGAACCTACACCACAAAACTATGTATGTACGAGTATATACAACGTGTAACGGAAACCCCATATCTATCCAAAAGGGCTGAAGACAACATCTGGTGTGGAGTCTCTATGCACAGTTTCAGCACAAAATAACTGACTCAAAGAATTGATACCAAATTATTGGTTTCATATATTTCTTGAATACCAATCATAACAAACGTGTCACAGCACTATGAGGGTCATTACTTTCCACGTCACTTGCCAATAAAACGATAATTCTCTTCGTTCTTCTTAATTTGAAAAATTCGGCCTCTGGTATCAATGTATTGAAATTTCTAATATGCTCCACACATTTACACATAGTATTAGAAAACCCTTGCCATATCGTTTATTATCATCCAAAGAAGCCGTGCACTTAGTATGTATTTACCCTTTAAATTACACGTTGTATAATCAATTTAGCTGCAGTTTATCCCACTAAACATTTACAAAGGGGCTCGTCGCAATAATACGATTGTCGTCGCTCCTAACAAATCTCTGTCAATATACCTACAGAGTATTTGTGTTAATTTAATTTGTTTAATTTAGAGCCGGGTCTATTGTACTGAATTGAATATTCACGCTATTTTTAACTCCTCTTATATTGACTGCGGGTCTTTTAAACGATTTTGAATTAAAGGTAAAACATGTATTTGACTAGCAGAATACCAGGCTAGTCAGCCGTGGCTAAATAATAACAGATCACAGGTCTATATTAAAAATTAAGCAACACTTACCGAGGTCTGTAGATCGGTGACCATTAAAGCTGTAGCAAACCGTATGAATTCGGTACTGAGTAACGGGTGCTCAATCAAGTACCGAGTAACGAAACGTTACTCACGAGTGCAATTCGTTACTCACTTGTTTCTTATTTTGGGTACAACTGTTTCAGTTCGTGCAGGTAACGTTTATGCGTATGTGTGTTAGAAGTTAAACAATTCCTGCGCTGCTTTACGCATGCGCATTGAATCAAACTAACTAAGATTAACTTTACACAATTCAAGTTCAAAAATGCACCTTATTCAGCTAGGTATATAACGTATAAACATGTTTCCTACAATTATTCGATGCGACGTCACGATGTCATACCATACGAATACCAGAGTAGTCAGAGTAGTCAGTTAGGAAATACCGGCCTCATCTAGCTAAACCTAACACGCAAAAAAACATGACGTGTAATAGTGTTATTTATAACCAATTTACAAAATAAATATTTCATTTCATTTCATTTCATTTCATTACGCCTTCGCAATATGACTCGATGCGTGCGTTGCTCTAAGCTGTGTGAGGTATCAAAAGTAACGGGTAACGATACGATAGTAACGAGTACTAACTGTAATAGTAACGAATACATACGGGTACGATTTATTTCGTTACTTTTACACCTTTGTTGACCATCTTTACATATTGAGATTCCTGCGTGCCTCGGAAAGCCGTTGGTCCCTGCTGTTATTTGTACATCTTAGACAGCCGTTAAGCTTTGTTTTCCTAGGATAGCGGTGCCGTCATATAGCGGCCGTAATACAGCGGTGAATGACGTCACTAGAACGTTGTCTATGTAAACAAAATGGCGCGGTTTCCTAGAGAGCGGTAATCAGTTACCGCTCTCTAGGAAACCGCGCCATTTACGGTGTCAGCACCGTAACGTCAAAAAGCGGTGCCGCCATTTGCATGACGGCCGTCTTGTCGGTGACAGATGGTTTCGTGAACGTTTCATTGATAACGATGAAGCAGACTGTGATAAAACGGCCGCTTTCCACATGTCGTCACCGTAAAGACGGCCGCCTTTTTGCGTCCGTAATATTACGGCCGCTATATGACGGCACCGCTTTCCTAGGAAACCAAAGCTTTACCGGTAGTCAGAAGCCAGACAATCCGACACTGGTCTTGCTAAGGGGTATCGTGTTACCCAGATACTGGTTTGTGGAGGTCAGATAGGCAGTCGCTCCATGTAAAAACTAATACCCAGCTGCATCCGGCTGCAGACGTCGACCTCAACATAGTTGAGAAAAAACTAAGTGAAAGATTATTTATAGGTAATATAAGTATAGATATCGATAAATAAATAAGTACCTATTTTCCTGTTACAACTTATGCCGGCCATACACGATACTTCCTATCGTCCAATCGGCACGACGCTACAGATTGGATCAGTTAGAACTAACCGTGTGTGGGAGTGGATTGGCATGACAGTTATACTTGACGGCACAATCGAATTTCGATTCTTTTGGCTTGATCATTCCGATTGGATCATGCCGATTGGACCGTGCATGGCGGTCTCGTGATCGTCAGTTCAGTTTGGTAATAATTACAACAATCTTGAGGCGTAGCCCTCAATTCTTTTAATGAATTTGTATGAGTAAACTGCTTTCTTTTCATTAGCCACTGTTTGCACCACTCTGCTGGATCTTTTCTTTTTCTTTATTTCATTTTTACGAGTAAAATGCCCAAAACGGCTAAAACATCGTCGTATGTCACCGGTGCCGCCATGGCTTCAACTGAACGTCGCTGCCGATTGGACAATTTAAACTGATCGTGTGTGGTGTATATAGACGAACTGCAGATTGGACCAAGCCTGCAGCGTCATGCCGATTGGACGATAGGAAGTATCGTGTATGGCCGGCATTAAATAAACGCACGTTACCTACTTCATTCCCAAAGGAAAAGTCTTTCACAAACGACTTACTCCTCAATAGATTAAACTTGAACCATCGGTCACTGTATTGGTACTGAACCAAAAAGTACCAACATTCAAACAGTTTTACCGTTTCTTTCTGACCAGCTGAAAGAGATTTAATTCCAACTTTCTTTAGTTTTATATTTCTCCAACGTTGAACTTTCAAAAGAAAACTTCAAGTGTAGTCTGTGGTAATTTTCTACCACAAATTATAAGTCAGAAATGTGAGCAAAATTGGACATTACTAGAAATCGGGCTTTGAAATGGTTAAGTATTGATGGCGTGAACTTCTTTGTGTGCCAACTTGGATAAGCGTACAGTTCCAACCAATTTCTTAATCTATGAACCAAATAATTGGATTTGTTGCGAGATACTCAGTCTACGGGTATTAGGTACTGAGGATTAGGTTTCATTATGCCATTGCTAATAAGAATAAAGATCTAAGTTTCTTCACACGTATATATTGCTAGATTTCGAATAAATCCAACTATTTCGTTTTTTAAATCATTCTACAGAAAATTTGAGTACATTTTCCAAAAACTGTAACGAAAATCGTATGTATGTTGAAAATATATATTACACTCATAAAACTCAACGAATTATAATTATATTAATAGAATAAAACCAGATTTCTTTACGCGTGCTAAGCGTAAGAATAATGCAAAGAAATTTAAATGATATAATGTCTTGCAGAAGAAACAGAGGGAGATATTAAATTCGGTTTTGAATAAAATGATTCTGCGAAAATGTTTTGCTGCCCTGGTCTGGAGGTTGTCCAGACCTTTTTCTGTGGCTATAATAATAATAATAATATACTTTTTATTTCATACCAAGGATCCATTAAAACTTGTTAGTATAAACTTAAAAACTATGTTAGTAGGAATACAAAAATAAAAAGCATACACAAAACAAAAATAAGACACACAAACACACTCAATTTAAAGTTTCTGTACTTACAATTAAAATGTTATTAGCGACAAAAATGAGCCAGCACAAAATCAGGTTCCCACTAGCAAATGTGATACAATACAAATGATAGAGCTAGCATACCGGATCACAAAGATAATTAATCAGATATTCTCATAGAGGCAGGTTGGCAGTAGGTAGTAAGCCGGGAATTTGAGTTGATCTGTGTGCGATAAATGTTTGGGTATCCATTATGAATTTGAATTTTAGATTGTGGTATGGCATTTACTTTATTGTGTTACCGAAGCAAACCAAATAGTAGTGGATTTTGCTCTAGGGAGACTTCTTGCGCATAATTCTCCACTATTTTTGCTCAGTGCATTTTGGTGTTTTCAGACTTGTTATAACCAGGTTTTACTAGAGGCCCATGATTCTACACAACCCTGTATCCCTTGGAGAACAGTTTAGCAACATAACCTATCGTTTTCTCATAAATTAGTAATAGATAAAAATAGTTATTGTGAATCTACCTTACGAGATAAGTACGTGCTATTGCGGGCTTTTATGTAGGTATCTTTAAGACCTTAAATTTTCTAGAATATTGTTTTGATAATTATCCCTATTGGTTTAGGTGGTGCACGCCAGTGAAGCGCCCAGTCTGCATGATTTTGTACGACATTTTTAACATTTATCGTCATATTTTAGCCCACTTTCATAAATCCATTTTTGTGATTATTGCGAACAGATAGACGAGCCGAGAGACTTAGGTCCGTATTACAGAACGTTACTCAAGCCCCGTTTGAACTTAATTCATCTGATCTTAGTTTATATACAGAATCTGCACTCGAGCAATGGCCTTGTTCCAGAACGGTAATCAAACTATACTCAGATTCAAATTGAGCTTAAGCCGAGAATATCTATTGTCTATGCATCAGTCTGTTTTCGTTTACGTTTTATTTTCTTCGTTTCCGCTGTTCCGATCTACGAATGATCGTAAGTAATTCAATTTACTGTAATACCAATTTTTTAAGAATAAAAAATATGTATTGCACGGTTTCACTATAGAAATTACTTTTTAAGAATTTGTAAAAGCAAATTCTTGAAGGTAAATGGTGTAAAGGCAATATTTTCTAACCTATAAAAATATAGCAAGAGTAACTTGTTTGTGGAACGGAGTGGATCCTAAATAATGTCTGTGACAGTGTTGTTATAAATTGCTCACTGATTATATATTTAATAATATTCAAATAAATAATGGTTTGGGAAAAACTATCAATAAAAATATTAAAAGAAAACATAGTTATAGTTAAAACAAAACAGTAATGCATATTTTTTACCAAATCTTGATCAATAGATGGCAGTATTACAAATTGTAAAAATCTTCATCTTGTGAAAATCTATACCATTTCTTAAAATTATTACCAAAATTGTATGGGCCCTTCACATGGAACGCTAAAGTTCTGTGTTTCTGTTTAAATCATCATCAAATCATAGGTGAAAAATCATTGTTATAATCTATTTAAGAACAAACACGGGATTCATCTAGTAACTTAAAATGGCGAAAAATTACGTGTAAAAGTGTTATTTCTAACCAAGGAGATCGGGCGGGTGTGGCCCAAGTGTCGTCGGAGCATTACGTTTATCTAGTATATAAAATTCTCGTGTCACAGTTTTCGTTGCCATACTCCTCCGAAACGGCTTGACCGATTTTGATGAAATTTTATATGCATATTCAGTAGGTCTGAGAATCGGCCAACATCTATTTTTTAGGGTAGGGGTAGGGTAGGGTAGGGGTAGGGTAGGGGTAGGGTAGGGGTAGGGTAGGGGTAGGGTAGGGGTAGGGTAGGGGTAGGGTAGGGGTAGGGTAGGGGTAGGGTAGGGGTAGGGTAGGGGTAGGGTAGGGGTAGGGTAGGGGTAGGGTAGGGTAGGGGTAGGGTAGGGGTAGGGTAGGGTAGGGTAGGGGTAGGGTAGGGTAGGGGTAGGGTAGGGGTAGGGTAGGGGTAGGGTAGGGGTAGGGTAGGGGTAGGGTAGGGGTAGGGTAGGGGTAGGGTAGGGGTAGGGTAGGGGTAGGGTAGGGGTAGGGTAGGGGTAGGGTAGGGGTAGGGTAGGGGTAGGGTAGGGGTAGGGTAGGGGTAGGGTAGGGGTAGGGTAGGGCTAGGGTAGGGGTAGGGTAGGGGTAGGGTAGGGGTAGGGTAGGGGTAGGGTAGGGTAGGGTAGGGGTAGGGTAGGGGTAGGGTAGGGGTAGGATAGGGGTAGGGTAGGGGTAGGGTAGGGGTAGGGTAGGGGTAGGGTAGGGTAGGGGTAGGGTAGGGGTAGGGTAGGGAAGGGGTAGGGAAGGGGAAGGGTAGGGGTAGGGTAGGGGTAGGGTAGGGGTAGGGGTAGGGTAGGGGAAGGGTAGGGGTAGGGAAGGGGTAGGGTAGGGGTAGGGTAGGGGTAGGGTAGGGGTAGGATAGGTGTAGGGTAGGGGTAGGGTAGGGGTAGGGTAGGGGTAGGGTAGGGGTAGGGTAGGGGTAGGGTAGGGGTAGAGTAGGGGTAGGGGTAGGGTAGGGGAAGGGTAGGGGTAGGGTAGGGGTAGGGTAGGGGTAGGGTAGGGGTAGGGTAGGGGTAGGGTAGGGGTAGGGTAGGGGTAGGGTAGGGGTAGGGTAGGGGCAGGGTAGGGGTAGGGTAGGGGTAGGGTAGGGAGGGTAGGGTAGGGGTAGGGTAGGGTTAGGGTAGGGGTAGGGTAGGGGTAGGGTAGGGGTAGGATAGGGGTAGGGTAGGGGTAGGGTAGGGGTAGGGTAGGGGTAGGGTGGGTAGGGTAGGGGTAGGGTAGGGGTAGGGTAGGGGTAGGGTAGGGGTAGGGTAGGGGTAGGGTAGGGGTAGGGTAGGGGTAGGGTAGGGGTAGGGTAGGGGTAGGGTAGGGGTAGGGAAGGGGTAGGGTAGGGGTAGGGTAGGGGTAGGGTAGGGGTAGGGTAGGGGTAGGGTAGGGGTAGGGTAGGGGTAGGGTAGGGTAGGGGTAGGGTAGGGGTAGGGTAGGGTAGGGGTAGGGGTAGGGTAGGGTAGGGGTAGGGTAGGGGAAGGGTAGGGGTAGTGTAGGGGTAGGGTAGGGTTAGGGTAGGGGTAGGGTAGGGTAGGGGTAGGGTAGGGGAAGGGTAGGGGTAGGGTAGGGGTAGGGTAGGGGTAGGGTAGGGGAAGGGTAGGGGTAGGGTAGGGGTAGGGTAGGGGTAGGGTAGGGGTAGGGTAGGGGTAGGATAGGGGTAGGGTAGGGGTAGGGGTAGGGTATCGGATACAACGCGAACGAAGTCGTGGCGGGTCAGCTAGTTTTATTTGAAAGTTACTTACTGGGAGAAAAAAGTTATAGTGTATATAAAGAAATACGCATTTATAGAGCTATTTTCAACTATTTATTCAATTAATTCTAGTTATTTTAACTTAGTATGTTATGTTTGCTATTATCTAACATATATGATGACTCATATACGTGGTATCTTTTTTTTTATTGAAAATAGGTTCGCGTTTGACCACTATCTCACCTGATGGTAAGTGATGATGTGATCAAAGATGGAGCACGCTTACCTAAAAGTAACCTATTCACTCTGGACTTAAAGACTTCTAGGTTGTAGCTGTCGGGAAACACATACTCCGGCAGGGAATTCCACTCCTTAGCCGTACGCACAATGAAGGTATTCCCAAAACGTTTTGTGCGTATGGGTGGGATGTCCACCATGTAACGATGGCGCTATCTACTACGTCAACGTTACAAATGTATAATTAATCCATTATTGTATGGACTCTGGTTCAAGTGGCGTTTGAAGACGAGGCTAAGTTATGATGTTTGAATAAAATTCTGTTTTTGAGAAGTGATTTAAAAGTGTTTAACCAACTTTGTAATATGTGTCATCGTAAGTACTTTAACTAAAAACTGAACTAAACTATGGCATAGTGTGTCAAAATAAAAAAATAAAAAAAAACTAGAAATTATATTTTATTTTCACCGAAACATTACAATAAGACTATAAGTTCAATCACAATATATTGTCCAGAAACGCTGCAGGATGTTCGATGTTCTCGTAACGAGCCCACCCGAGATACCACACTACGCTTATGATATGGGCGGAACATCTGACTGTTCTTTTTTGTATAATGCAACTACAGTAATAATGTTGAATGCCCTGTATTCCTTCCTCCTCCTTATACATTATATAAGTATAATATTTCCTTGACCTCACGTGACGTGGCTGAATAAGACTTCGCAATAATATCAAGCCATTTTGCTCTATTCCAAAACGCTCAAGTTCTGCAGGTGGTTGTCCGTCTCTGAAGACTTCAATATGATAAATACCATTTCTCACATGCTCACTATAATAGCTCCGAGCCAGTTTGAGTTGGTAGGTCCCAATGGCAAATAAAATCAGGTCACCCTGTGTCAGTCGCGGAAAGCGAGCCAATTCCAGAATATTTGCTGATATGCTCTGAAATCTTACACGTTGCCTATTCAGCTTTTTGGCGATAACATATTCTACTCAGCTATTACGAGTGTTTGTTCGCTGGTTAATGATTGCGATGAAGCGCTCGGCATATATACTGTTTTGTACGGGAGGATGGAAGCATTTATTAGTGATATCCTGGTTTAAAGTTTGGTATCAAGTGTTCTAACGATATATTGACATAATCTTGCCTCAGAAGTTTATAGTACGTTTGAAACGGCCAATGACAGCTTCGACAACCCAACGGCAAATAGTGACTTTTCTTGATTTGTTTGCCTGCAGTGTAGTTAGTTGGGTTTCGTTCTGACTCTTCGATTCGGGAATTGCTGTTCTATACCCAAAAGAGTGTAAGTCAGGCAATACGTCCCGAAATCCCCGGTCTCATATAAACATATCACCTTCCCTGTGTTGCGCCCACATCATGAGCGTAGTGTGGTATCACGGGTGGGCTCGTTACGAGGACATCGAACATCCTGCAGCGTTTCTGGACAATATATTGTGATTGAACTTATAGTCTTATTGTAATGTTTTCGATGAAAATATTATATTATTTTTGGTTTATTTTTATTTTTTATTTTGACATACTATGCCATAGTTTAGTTCAGTTTTTAGTTAAAGTACTTACGATGACATATATTGCAAAGTTGGTTAAACACTTTTAAATCATTTCAAAAAACAGAATTTTATTCAAACATCATAACTTAGCCTCGTTTTCAAACGCCACTTGAACCAGAGTCCATACAACAATGGTGTAATTATATATTTCTAACGTTGACGTAGTAGATACCATGCATATGAGTCATCATAAATGTTAGATAATAGCAAACATAACATATTAAGTTTAAATAACTAGAATTAATTGAATAAATATTTGAAAATAGCTCTATAAATGCGTATTTCTTTATATACACTATAACTTTTCTCCCAGGATAGATTCTTTGTACCCGTATAAAAAAGTAAGCTTAGTTAAGTAACTTTCAAATAAAATAAACGTCATGCTCCGACGCCACTTGGGCCAGAGCCCATACAAAAATGTCCGATTTCCTTTGCAAAATAAAATGTAATTTTATCATCATTCGCCAAAAATTACCATTTTTATATCTAATATAAATAATAAACTGAAAAGCGAATAGTTAACTGACAAGGAAATCCCTGCTCAAGCGTGGTGTCGACCACACTTGGGCGATGAATCTACAACTGAGTAACGATCTAGAATAAAGCCGTACCCGGCTGAACTATGATCGACGAATCTATACGTCTTGAGGAACATTCTAAAATTAAATCTCGACTCAAAACTAGTTTCAAACAGAGAACAGTGCTCGAGTTTCGTTCTGTAATACGGGCCTTAGTTTTATAATAATGATAGACCCGCAGATCTATACACCAACCATTATACCCGTATCATTCATTAATTATGTACCGAAAGTACTCCGTACCTCGTAAAGCACATTAACCCGTTTGTCTCAGCTCTCATTTGTAGATATTTGAAAGTCATTCCGGCAGAAGCCGGAAAATCCGTCACTAATCTTATAGAGGTCAGAAAAGCAGGCGCTCTGTAAAACAGTTGCAAACGGTAAGACTGGAAGCTGCTGTGTTATTCTGTAAGACCTCATTCTAAACTTCGAATCTGACTCCGCTGTGAGTTTATTGATTGGCATTCTAAAAACTCGGTTGTTTATTCGAATTTACACTAGCGCTACCCTTGCGAGCGTGTCAGCGAGTTGAACTAAAGATTTTGACAGATAAAGTATGACATGACGTGAGAAGTGGCATTCGGTAAGGTAATTCCTCCGTCACTTCGACGCTGTTTACAGAATGCAAAATCAAGGTCACTTTGAACCATAAGCGTAGTGACAGTGAATAGCTATGTGAGATGCGAGTTGTTGTTCGAATTTTACAGAATCGAAGTACTACCCCAACATACTTGGAAAAAGGCTATGATTAAGGCTAATACTGATTGATTTATAGATATTTATCGAGGGTCTTATTCTTTGTCATGGTGACTCGAATGAAAATAGTTAAGTAGGTAAATCCGACTAAGAAGCGGGCCTAAAGCTTTGGTTTCCTAAGAAAGCGGTGCCGTCATATAGCGGCCGTAATATTACGGACGTAAAAAGGCGGCCGTCTTTACGGTGACGTCATGTGGAAAGTTCCACAGCCGTTAACACACTGTCTGCTTCATCGCTATCAATGAAATGTTCACGAAACCATCTGACACCGACAAGACGGCCGTCATGCAAATGGCGGCACCGCTTTTTGACGTTACGGTGTCAGTTACCGCTCTCTAGGAAACCATGCCATTTTGTTTACATAGACAACGTTCTAGTGACGTCATTCACCGCTGTATTACGGCCGCTATATGACGGCACCGCTATCCTAGGAAATCAAAGCTTTAGTTTTCATGCGATATTTTCCACTATTGTTTTTAATAATATTGTACAATCATAATCAATCTTTACCGTTCCTACAGCTGGGATACAGGTTTTCTCTCTATGAGAAGGAATGGGCCGTATTCCATCACGCGGATCGAGTGCCGGATTCCGCATTTCTTCGGATTTTTCGGTCCTAGGACATGCCGGTTCCCTCACAATGCATTACTTCACTGTTTTGAGAGCCGTGGTGCTGATGAAAAATACTCGAAGCCATGTGTCTGCCAAGGTTCGAAATCAGAACCTTCAACTCATAAGTCGTGGCTGTATACAACGTGTAACGGAAACCCCATATCTATCCAAAAGGCCTGAAGACAACATCTGGTATGAAGTCTCTACGCACAGTTTCAGCACAAAATAACTGACTCAAAGAATTGATGCCAAATTATTGGTTTTATATATTTCTTGAATACCAATCATAACAAACGTGTCACAGCACTACGAGGGTCAATAACTTTCCACGTCACTTGCCAATAACACGATAATTCTTTTCGTTTTTCTTAATTTCAAAACTTCGGTCTCTGGTATCAGTGTATTGGAATTTGTAATAAGTTCTACACACGTAGACTTAGGATTACAAAACCCTTGCCATATTGATTGTTATCATCAAAAAAAGCCTGGCACTTAGTATGTATATACCCTTTAAATTACACGTTGTATAGCGTTATCTGTAAAACACTAACTACCTTACTTACTTGCTGTTTCCCTTGACATCTCCAAGGCTTTTTACAGGGTCTGTTACGATAGCCTTATTGCTAAGCTTCCTTCTTTCGGTTTACCCACTCAACTTTGCGTTTGGATTGAAGACTTCCTGAGGGATCGGTCCATTCGAGTGGTCATTGATGGCTGCTCGTCTGGCCAATTGGCAATTAATGCCGGGGTCCCTCAGGGGTCTGTTCTCTCAGCAACTTTATTCTTGCTGCACATTAACGATCTGCTAATGCCCGGTACCTTTGGGTATGCAGACGACAGCACAGTTTCTGAAAGATATGTGTCCAGCGCGCGAGCTGGTGGGTCACAGATCCAGTCTCTCCGTGAGGACATGGTCGGGCGCTTGAACTTGACCTTGAAGGCTGTCTCCGAATGGGGCGATGCCAACCTGGTCAAGTTTAATGCAGCTAAGACCCAGGCGTGTCTCTTCTCCGCAAAAAGGAGCCAATTTGAACCGGCTCCTACTTTCCGAGGTGTAACTGTGCCGATAACCGACCGTATCGAGCTTCTGGGGGTAACATTAACTTCTACCCTCAATTTTGGCCCGTTTATCGAGGCTAAGGCTCAACTAGCATCAAAAAAGTTGGGAATCCTAGCAAAGGTGAGACGGTACTTCACATCCGAACAGTTGCTCAATCTCTATCAAGCCCAGGTTCGGTCGTGTATGGAGTACTGCTCTCATCTTTGGGATGGATCTGCTAAATACCAACTGGACGCGCTTGAGTCTATCGAGAAGCGGGCCAAGAGACTCATTGGCAACGATGCACTGGTCGAATCAAAGTTCCAGAGCCTTGAACATCGATGACGAGTTGCAAGTCTATCGGTTTTCTATCGGTTACATTTCGGGGAGTGTGCGATGGAATTACACAATCTAATTCCACCAAGCCCGTTCCATCATCGGACTACGAGACAAACGGCGAAGTGCCATCGTTACATGGTGGAAATCCCACCCATATGCACCGAACGTTTTGGGAATACCTTCAATGTGCGTACTGCTAAGGAGTGGAATTCCCTGCCGGAGTCTGTGTTTCCCGATGGCTATAACCTAGGAGTCTTTAAGTCAAGAGTGAATAGGTTACTCTTAGGTAAGCGTGCTCCATCTTCGACCACATCATCACTTACCATCAGGTGAGATGGTGGTCAAACGCGAACCTATACTAAATAAAAAAATTAAAAAAAAATCCTCTCAGGACTATGTTAGTAGTATCATAAGCAACAACTTATGTTCTATGACTTTTTAGAAAACATAATACATTTACGAAAAACAAATCTTCAAGATCCATTTGACCGATAACTCTGTATACTGGGCCACCTTAGTGGGCTTACTGGGCTAATTTTTTAGTTCTCACAACAACAAAACATTATTTAGCCGTGATATCATAAGTAAGCTTGGAGTCAGCTGACAATCTGTAGCATAGATTAGTTCCGTTGCAGGAGACGCTCCGGGCGTCAGGACTCGCAAGTTGACTCCCGGCCACCGTAGGCGTGGGCCTGCGGGCTGCGAGCAATGGGTAGCTCACCGCCCGACAAAAACCAGGCCCGTGTAGACGGCGCATCGTGTTCCACGCGCGCCTCAATTTGTCACCAAAATTGTCGGGGCCCACTAGGGGGCCTTTGTCTGCCGGGGTTGCGGAATTGTTCAGAAGAGTTACCGCGGCCTTGGAACACGAAGAGCATATGAAAAAGACAACTGGTTTACGAACTCGCTTCATGCTCACTTCACCTAAGTGTTCACTGCACAATTTTTACGGAAAAGTAAGATCTAGATCGGAGGTACGTTTCTCGATAAATTAAATTACAAAACTCATACATTTTCAACCTTGTCTAGTTTATGTTTAGCACTGTGACTAGTTAGTACAATCTCACTTTAATTTGTTACTATTTTTTATATATCTCAACTTTGTTTTTTATGTATATATTATGTATATGTGTTTTGAGTATGTAGGTTATTATTTATTTATTGTATATAAGTGAATAGTACACCATGGACTACCCTCGTATTTATTTTCTCCTGCTGTGTCAAATCCATCCAAAGGTTGTCTGTAAAAGATCGCTTTTAGCGATAAGACCGCCCATTATAACACCCTTTGTAGTTTTAAGTCCTCATTTAATTCTGTTATGGTGTACAATAAATAGTATATCTATCTATGCTGCACCTTCGCTCGCGTGAAAAGCTTTTTCTTTTCAACGAAAATAAAATAGCCTATGCCACTCTCCAGCCCTTCACCTAACTCCAAACCAAAATCACATCAATCTTTTGTTCCGTTTTGATGTGAATGACTAAAGGACTAACAAACAAACACTTTCACATTAGTATGGAAGTACCGATAATGATGTCTTATAACCAAAATCTATTAATACTAGTACTCACGCGGGGCTTCGCTCTCGTGGATTCTATCACGGTAAAAACATAACTCTCCTTTTTTGCAGTTGCGTAAAAAGTAGCCTATAACTTTCCTCAAGCTTCAAGCTACTTCCATACCAAATTGCATCCAAATCTACCCAGGACTTTCGAAGATTAGCACGTTCAAGCAAACAAACAAACTTTTCCGCTTTATAATATTATTAGTATAGATAGTACTCACGCGGGGCTTCGCTCCCGTGGATTCTATCACGGTAAAAACATAACTCTCCTTTTTTGCAGTCGCGTAAAAAGTAGCCTATAACCTTCCTCAAGCTTTAAGCTACTTCCATACCAAATTGCATCCAAATCCACCCAGTACTTTCGAAGATTAGCACGTTCAAGCAAACAAACAAACTTTTCCGCTTTATAATATTAGTATAGATAACAGTCTGTAAGCGAGATAACAACAATACTAGCACTCGTTGATTAATTATAGCCCTTGAGTTATATAGCCACTTGCTTAGGTAACCTAGGTACTTAGGTAATAAGTGTGAATACTAGGACACCTAGACGGATAGCCAATGGCCAAGGAATCCTTGGGAATTACCATATTATTGCATTTAATAATACTTAGTAAATGCATTCTGTGGGACTTTTGTGTTTAACATTATGATTGTTTAGTTTTGTGAATACCAAAATTCTTGAAATTGATTACATACATGATACAAGCTTCTCAGCTGCTTTCAGTACCTGTGTAAGGGTAGGAATTTACGAATGTTTAAAATGACTATTAATTTGATTGTAATATTGAAACTCTGCTCTCAATTATATTTTGTGTGTGTGAGCAGTTTCGGGGATCCTTATCAATCACTCATGCGATAAAATGGCGTGGAACCATCGTTGAATGTCTTCAAGATATCTACATCACTCACTACAGTACACTCACAACATTTAAAACAAAAGAAATTGAAAAAAAACAAAAATTAAAATATGCAATCACACCCTGCTATATCAACCTATGTATATGTCGTGGCCAAATCTTAGAATTAATCATTTCATGAAGTGTTCGACCATTTCATAAAATGATTGTATTTCATGAAATAGAACATCGACCGTTGGTCACATCATGATGTGGCCTTGCCAGATCATTGAATACGCATCGTTTGACGATATGAACAGTTAAACGCACGACTACTTCATGATTTGGCCAAACATAAAAAACCGCCGTAAAATAGTTAGATTATCCACCTGCAAAGGGGTGCGTCTCATAACGTATAAACTCATTTGGTCTAATTTCATTTTATTATCGTTCATAAGATATAATCAACGTGAGATATACCAACTGTTGATATAATTTCTTTACATAGAACATTTATTTATTCTAAAACTGAATTAGTATAACGTTGATTGATATAACGTTTATGTAATCGATTATCATTTGGTATAACGTTAAAAAACGCCATTATGGTTGACACCCGACTCAGAGTACCCCGACTCGGATAGGTTAGGTTAGAAGCCTTAGCCTTCGTGGTTATTTTTTTGAAACCACCCAGAAATAGGAGCCTCTGTCGACCTATCTTAGCACAGGTGGTAATCTATCTATTTACAGACAATTTTATTGCACCCTTTGAACTCGTCACAATATGGCCATTTATATGATGATCATTCCAATAAAATGTTCGGAAATTTCATTAAATGGTTGTATTTCATGATATGGCCAAACGTTGACTGGCATTTCATTAAATGTTGACGTTTAAACGATATCGTAAATTTTAGCTGGCCATTTCATGAAACACAACCATTTCATGAAATGATCGAATACTTCATGAAATGATCAATTCTAAGATCTGGCCACGACATATATACTTACCAACCTAAAAATGAATAGAATTTTAAATTAATTTGATTTAAAAAATAATCGTTTTCATCATAAATTAACTTAAACTATATAAGTCAATAAATAAATAAACAAAGTAGGTCAAGTATTCGATTACCTTACAAAGAATTTCAATTTACATGAAAATCGATTTTATTTTGCCGTTATCGTTCATTCAGTGGAACATTTTAAACGCCATGTTATAAAGTACACTTGTAATTTATGAACTGAATTAGTAAATATTTTATCATTGATTAGTCGGCATCTTTACGAGCACGCAAGCGACAAGATTCCAGTTTCATGTAAGATAGAAGCAGTCAATAAATAAAATACAAATTTAACTGCATATTAAAGTGAGACATGCAAAAAATGTATACGTAGTAAGTTTCTCACTTTTTATTTGGGAGGAAAATGATAAGGATTTTTAAGCGATTTAGAGTTTGCGTGAAAATCTTACTCGTAAATTGTCTACAAGCGTAAGCGATACCAAGAAAATGCGAACGAAAATTTCGGCATTCACGTAAAACGTTATTTTTTAATGATTTACAAGATAATTTTACGACCAAAAGTAATGGCGGTATCCGGTATAATTCATTATCGGCTGCGGCCAAAATCGACCTCCAATCAGACATCACAGGCATGTGAGATAACATTTTATGACAGGCTTATTTGCGTAAAAACATCAAAGAAAATAAACAAAAGGCAAAATAAAGTGAAGTAAACATAAATAAGAAAATCTGACGTAATGTTGCTAAGAAATAGCAATGCGAAAGACAAACAAGTTTAAAATGAACAACTTAATAGGAAATAAACAACTACACGAATATTCCTTTAAGTTGAAAAACAGCAACATTTATATCAAACAGCTTTTTTTTAAATTGAATAGCTGTTGTTGCTTCCCAGCAAACTTTGTTTATTATTTACTAGCGACCCGCCCCGGCTTCGCACGGGTGCAATGTTTATATTAAATATACTATAGAATGTCTTTATATACATCGTTGATAGCCTTTTTGTCATTCGACATACATGTTCTCTTTAGTAATTACTTTTGAAAGTGCGACACATTATTTACCATGGGAAAAACATTCAACGCTCAAATCTAAGCAACATAGGCACGCGCGCCGTGCCTCCGCCGGCACCGCGCCGCAACCGCTATGTCCTTGCACTTTAAATCTGTAATATCTTCGAAACTATATATTTAAATTATATTCTGTCAAGGGCAATATTGATTTATATTAAATGCACAATGTATTTATGGTACTTAATTGGATAAGGATTAATGCTGTATTGCTTAAAATCGCTTCGTAAAATATGCTCATATTTCTCGTAAAAAGTAAAGAATAAAAAATGGTTGTTGTGAGTTATCTATAAGAAATAGACAGATGCCATTCAGGAATTTTTTTGTTGAACTTTTTAAGGTGTACAATACTGTAGTACATTATTTTGATCTATCTCGTAGGGTTCAGCCAGCGTTTGCAAAGCAAGCGCAAAAAAATGTGTTTATTTGCGACATCACATTAGAAACCTTAAAAATTATCAGTGTTCCTCTACTATATTATGCTTGTTATATACTTAAAAACCTTCCTATTGAATTACTCTTTCTATTGAAAGAAACTGCATCAAAATCCGTTGCGGAGTTTTAAAGATTTAAGCATACATAGGGACAGACACAGGGAAGCGACTTTGCTTTATACTATGTTAAGATTAAGAAGATGAGATTATTGTTTAAAAGATGCAATAAGCAATTGAATGCCTGAAATATCTTTGGCAAACGCCCCCGTTACTTGAGGCAGTAACTACCGTCATTTCAGTAATTAATAGGGTTTGATAAATTACGGCAGAGGAAAAAGAAAATAAAATGCTTGTATTTATATTTTCTTTATTTCGCATATCATTATTTGGCTTAATAAAGAGGACGTTTTATTATTTTACGTTTCATTTATTCATGTCTGATTTTCAAAAAACTACCTACCTTAGAAAACATTTGTCATAGTTAGCCTTTAACTTCCCACTGATGGGACACAGTTTTCCTTTCTATAAGAAGGAATGGGCAGTTACCTACTACGCAGACTCAGTACGATTTGTTGGATATCGCATGTTTACGGATTTTTCCACAAAACAGATAAAAGAGGTTAGGAAAGGAAATAGTTCCTGATTTGTATTAGAACGCGTGTCGACGCTTGTCTCCCACTCTTTATCTCTTATACAAGCAAGAGATCCATACGTATGCGCATTACGCACACAAATAAACTACACACACTTAGATCACGAGTTTGCAACTGATTGTCACACTAATGCAAAGACTGTGTTTGACATGCACTCACACACGCGCATTAGCAATTTATTTCTCATATATGTTAAGGTAACCAAAAGGTCGATAATTAATATAGATAAAATTATTGTAATTCTTAAAAATTTTGTTGTGCTATAGTTTGGGAAGGGCGGGGGGAAGGACAGGGGTAGTCATAGTGTGGAAATAAATTAAATAATATTGTCAAATTTAGAGGGCACATTCGTCATAGCCACGATATTCGAATTTTCTTTCGATTTTTGGGTTTTTCTTCGTAATTGCAGTACTGTTTTACGTCATTATGTTATGACATAATATAATTTAATTAATTTCATGTGACTAACCCTGTAAATTTCGATATGCTATATACCAAAAATTCAAAATACCACCCGTGCGAACCTGGGCTGTGTGTTCTCGCGATAAACGTTATTCGCGCCATAGAAAGCCATCAGTTAAAGCTATTACGTAAATAAATGACACAAGTAAAAAGTACAACAATCTTTTAATAATGAACAATAATTTAAACTAATTTCAATGCAGATGTAATAATAATATCCGCAAAAATTATCCAGGTTTTGATGTCATTTAATGTTTAGTCTTTAAGTCAAGAGTGAATAAGTTACTTCTAGGCAAGCGTGTTCCATCTTCGATCAAACCATCACTTACCATCAAGTGAGATGGTGGTCAAACGCGAGCCTATTATCAATAAAAAAATAATAATAAAGTTTTATAGAATATAAATTACACACTACTTACTGCAATATTTTTGTGTAGAGAAGTTGCTGTTTTCAAGTGTCTATTGTCTGACTTTTTTTATATAATAATTTTCTGCAAAATTTTCAGACCAAATTGTACTACATTTAGTAGGTGTCCATTCATTTCTACCGGTTGCCTCAATACACAATTTTTACACAAAAACAAAAAACGTTTAAAGTGTTTTATCTAATGTAATTGTTTTGTATGTTAGCTTACTTGCCCATTTTTATTCTAGTAAAAGTATCTACCAAATAATAAGCAAAAATAACAGGGTCCATCTACACAGAGACAACGGTTTGAAGTTACAACCGAGACAAAAACAACTCAACACTGAGTTACCAAAACCTCTGGCCCCTGGTTCTACTAAACAAGATAAATGAAACTTACCAACGATAAAAAAAACGGGTTGCGCTCCGGGAGTGCCGGCAGAAGTGAAAACTTGAATATTAACGTTCTGCATTTTTGAATATTTTGGAATGGTTAGGGAATAATTTTGCACAAATTTCTTTAATTATCAGTATAAAAGTACTATCATTTATGTGGTAGAGTACAATATTTATTTATTGCGCTATCGTACACAAACATGACAATTTATATTACATTAAAATGTTTGCGCAGGCATACATTTTCGCCGCGCCGTAGAAAGAGAGGGGGATACTTCCTCTCCTACGCCGCGCCGGCTGTCTACTCTCCGTCCGTCTTACGAATTTTCGATCAGGTCACGTGTCCTGACTCGAGTTTAACATTTTTTACCCATTACAAAAAAAGTACACAACGCCGCTAAAGAAGTTTTCACTTCAAAAAATCTTGATACTATATCGTATTGCATAACATCGTCCACATTTCGTAGTAAACCCTCCAAATGATTACTATGCACGCAAGCGGCGCATTCGATAAAAAAAAAATACAGCTTTACCTATTCAAAGGACGCGGAGCGTTCCCCTAAGTGTTTGATTTCTACCAATGCAATAGTTTGATTTTGAGGAGTTCGTGGTGACATAATAACAGCCCCACTGGCTGGCATCTTCAAGATTAAGCACCACTTAACAAGGTAGCTCCGTGGATAGCTGACCATTTCAACATATCGAAAAGACATTGTTCGATTTTGACCTATACAACGTGTAACGGAAACCCCATATCTATCCAAAAGGACTGAAGACAACATCTGGTATGGAGTCTCTATGCAAAGTTTCAGCTCAAAATAAGTGATTCACAGAATTGACCCCAAATTATTGGTTTCATATGTTTCTTGAATAACAATAATAACAAACGTGTCACAGCACTATGAGGGTCATCACTTTCCACGTCACTTGGGAATAAAACGATAATTCTCTTCGTTCTTCTTAATTTGAAAAATTCGGTCTCTCGTATCAATGTATTAAAATTTCTAATATGCTCCACACATGTAGACATAGGATTACAAAACCCTTGCTATATCGTTTGTTATCATCCAAAGAAGCCATGCACTCGGTATGTATATACCCTTTAAATTACACGTTGTATAACCGATGTGAATATAAATTACATGATAATTTTCATTTCTTTTTATACTGCTTGAAACATATTTTAGTATTCCACGGAAACTTGGAATAATTAAATTGTTAAATAAATAGTGGGGTCACGATTAACGAATGCGTGGTGCCGTAAAAAATGTGTATTGGCCAGATAGTGTTGCCGATTTACGGGATTTTCCCCGATTTCAGGAAATACGGACGGTTGTCTGGATTAAATCAGAAATTGATAAATGATAAAATCTTAAATTTATAACGTAACCCATTCAGGGTTACGTTATTAATTTAACTCTAGTAAATAATATATAATCGTCAACTAATAGAGGACGGGAAATCCATGCTTCTTCAGTCTGACGCTTTGTCTCATTCACTTAAGCTTTGTTTTCCTAGGATAGCGGTGCCGTCACATAGCGGCCGTAATACAGCGGTGAATGACGTCACTAGAACGTTGTCTATGTAAACAAAATGGCGCGGTTTCCTAGAGAGCGGTAACTGACACCGTAACGTCAAAAAGCGGTGCCGCCATTTGCATGACGGCCGTCTTGTCGGTGACAGATGGTTTCGTGAACGTTTCATTGATAGCGATGAAGCAGACTGTGTTAAAACGGCCCACACAGGCGAAAAATCAATAAAAGTCGGACAAAACCTAAACATTAATTATTTTTCTACAAAATAGCCTCATAAGGATTGCTATTTGATAAAAAACGCATGTTGTGATTTTTGGACATTTTTATTATACATCATCAGTAATATTTGGTTCATCCAATAGATTTAAAATGTCTGGGCACATAGAAACAGATTATTTTGTGATTAGTTTCCTTAGTCCTGTTATAAATGGATCGGAAGACACCATAAGTCTTTTAAAAGTATCTTCCATGGCTAATTTTCTTGAAAATTTTCTTGAAAACCGCTCTCTGTACTTTCGCACATCTTTGTTTCGACTTTCTTGTGCATCTTCGCTTATTAACCCTATGGCTATTTCAGAATTCTCTATTATATTTGATCCATGGATAATTACCTTGTGAAGTGTTGTTGACATACAATACCATGGGTAATTCATCACAAAAAAGAAGCTGTTTTGGTGCAAAACGCCTTGAATTTGACCGCATTGGTTTTGTAACCACTAGACATTACTTTTAAAATGGTATGCAGTCGATTTATGAGCCGATGATTAACACCTGTTATTTCAGCAACTTCTTCTGCATGCTGAAAAATGGCACGTGCAGTATTACCATCAGTCGATGTACCTCCACCATGTCTTGGTTTATCAACATGTAACCCAAGTTTCTGCCAAAATTCTGTTTGTATGCGGCGCTTTTCAGCTCCTATCAAGGATTGACTGTGTGCGTCTCTTGCTTGCCATTTCGCAACTTTTAATTTGTAGCCTAGATGCAATATGAACTCCGCAAACCTTATCCAGGCATGTAGCGATGAAACACCATAATTAAGGTTTTCTTCAGGTATCGGCTTTGAGACGCAGAATTTTATCCTGTTGAAGTCTTTCGAGGTGACTTTACAAATATAGCAACGCATGGCAGATTTCATGTCCGTTAAGGCATTTATCATCTTCCAATCAACCATGGTCATTATCAACTTGTGTTTAACTATACATTCTTCCTCCATTAAAACTATTGTTGGTGATAAAACTTCAATCTCGTATTGAACACTTTGAGCTGCTAATCTTGATAGTTCTACAGTTTCATGTGCCATCTCTAACTTTAACGGACGGCAATACCTTGGTGAGGAGGGGCGAGGATTTTGCCAGATAAACACAGTTTTACCATGATCACGCACGAGTTGAACCGGCTCTACTCAATAGAAGTAATTAGCATATTTGCATCAGACTGTTCGACATTTTCAAATCTCTGTTTATATTCGGAATGGCAGCCCGATCCATCACACCCCCATTTTGATATCAGGCGAAAATTTTGTAGCTGATCCTTTGTAAGCGATTGTATAATAATAATAATAATAAATAAACTTTATTAGTATATTACTGTATGACTTCATTAAGAGACAAAAATAACCTTTGTGCAGTGTGGTCCATTAAATTCTGAAGAGGAGCTTTAGCATTCGTTTTGGTGCAAAAAATACCTTCAGGATAACACCTTTTTTTTGCTTCAGTTATAGTCTCATAATTAGGATACAGACTGCAGTTCATCTCCATTGCTGAAGATCGTAAAGTGTTGTACTGAAATTTAGACAATTGTGCTTCAATCACCAACGATAACGCTTTGTCTGACGAAAGGCTCGCGTGTGTTTTGGGAACGCTAAAACTGCTACTGGCACCAGCCACTGTAACTTGCTTGATGATCTTTGATGTTTGGATAACACCACGTTCACGATATTCTACCTGGGCTGCAAAAGCCAGTTCTTCAGGTTCTAATTGTTTCCGATCATCTTCTGTCTTTCTACGTTTTGTGCGTTTGGTACATTCTTCAGAGCTCTTGTAAGGCCGGCCACCAAGGCTGCCACTTATCTTTCGAGTATGAATCGTAACAGGAAATGTAATGTAGGTATCGAACCAGTCTTTGTTGACGTTAATACACCGAGAAAAAATTATGTGTGATTGAAGAAGTTTTCTCTTATAATCATTCACCAATCTTCTTAGGGGTCCCTAAGAAGATTGGTGAATGATTTGTTTATTTGATAATGATCCCTTTATTTCATTTTTAAGTTCATTCACTTGCAGAGCACGGTGTACTTTTTTCCAGATAAGATATTTTATCTTGCTCCTTTTTCGAAGTTTCCTCCCTATAGTAGGCAATAAGAGTCTTTCTTCTAAAGCTCACTTCCTCGTCAGTTGATCCTAAATCAATATCAAACTAATATTTAGTACCAATTAAGTAACCGATTCCGGGCAAGACATTGTTTTGTTTTACGTAGAATTCGTCCAATACAGAAGTGGTCGACTAAAAAAACAATTTTGTTAAAGCGTCGCTTACGGTCGCATAAAACTGTGATTGCATATTGAAAAACAAAGTCCATGCTCTCTAAAAATACTAATATCAGAGCCCGATCTCTCGGGAAGTTACACTTTACCCTTTTGTGAAGTTTAAAAATATGCAAAACAATACAATGTCACAGTCATTATTATTTTTAATATAAAATATCAAGCATTATTATCAAAAGTAGATATTAAAAAACTTTTTACCAAAAAATTAAACCGACTCCCAAAAAACACTGCAAAGTGAAAATTAACTTTAATTTCGGTAGTCGGTGTCTTTAGTTTTGTATTTTCGTTTTTGGCACCGACTTCCGAAATTAAAGTTATTTTTCACTTTGCAGTGTTTTTTAACCGACTTCTGAAAAAGGAGGAGGTTCTCAATTCGGATGTTTGTATGTTTTTTTTTTTTTTATGTTTGTTCGGGCATAGCTCCGTCGCTCGCCAACCGATTTGAAAAATTCTTTTTTTGTTGGAAAGGGTATACTTCCCAAATGGTCCCATGAAAATTTTATCGACATCGAACAAGCCGTTTCTGAAAAATCAACAAAAGTCTGAAAAAAACATTTACATTGATGATCTTTTCGGTTACTCTATATTGTGTTTTTTGTTCGCGCGTTTTTAGTTTTTTGTAGTTGACATTTTGGCTTTTATAACTACATTAATTACAAATTGACCCACTAAAAAGCGCGAAAATAAAAACTTTTTTGCAAAAAAATAAAACCGACTTCCATATCAAAACACTACAAAGCCAAAAATAATTTTAATTTCGGAAGGCGGTGTGAAAAAAAAAGAAAATACAAAACCAATAACACCGACTACCGAAATTAAAATTATTTTTGGCTTTGTAGTGTTTTGATATGGAAGTCGGTTTTATTTTTTTGCAAAAAAGTTTTTGGGAGTCGGTTTAATTTTTTGGTAAAAAGTTTTTATTTCACTCTTTTTAGTTGGTTGATTTTTAATTTACCTAGTTACAAGAGCCTAAATGTCAACTACTTATAACATTTTACAAAATATTGCTTTTCCCAATGCTGGGCCGTTAATTTTTGAGGAGTTCTCCTGGTACTTCATCTTCTTCTTCACTATCTTCACATCCCCATATGCATTGTGACGAGCATAAAGTGCTTAATATCCATATTCAAGTAAT
The DNA here is from genome assembly GCA_943138885.2 of Tholera decimalis. Taxonomy (NCBI): domain Eukaryota; kingdom Metazoa; phylum Arthropoda; class Insecta; order Lepidoptera; family Noctuidae; genus Tholera; species Tholera decimalis. The sequence goes on from OW964575.2 coordinate 20,148,585, forward strand.
CTAATCGCAATCCACGAAATCCTTATTATTGAGTAGTTTCGGCGACCATCTGTGGTCTTCATCATCGGTTCCACTTCCCGAAATGGTACTTTTTGAGAGCAACTGCACAAGTTACTATAAGAAATACCCAAAACGCCATAGGTGTGCCTATAATATTTGAAGAGTTCCCTCGATTTCTCCAGGATCCCATCATCAGATCCTGACTTGGTGACAAATGGTACCAATTTCAAAGTGTACCCTATCAAACAAAAAAGAATTTTCCAAATCGGTTCAGCCATCTTCGAGTACTCGGTGACCATACATAAAAAAAAAAATATACGCGTCGAATTGATAACCTCCCCCTTTTTTTGATGGATGTTGTATCCGCTCTAAGTGAGTCTGCCATAATTAGCAGGGACCGACGTGGTGTTGGAAGGAGGCCGCGACGCGTCGTGGGTTGGAGTAGACATGTCAGCGATGCTCATCGGCACGCTAGGCTTAAATTTAAAGAGTGGTTGTTGTGCGGTAGACCTTCTTCAGGTGTGGTGTATGAGGCTATGTGTAGTGGCAAAAAGATCTGTAAGTCAAAACTACCAGGAGCAAATTCAGATGGATATCTTAGCTGAGAAACACAATAAAAAAGATTTTAGAGGTTTCTGGAACAGGACACGGAAGCATAATCCTAGAACTAGTCTGCCGGTGAGTGTCGATGGCGTGTCTACTGATAAGGGTATCGCTGAGGTTTTTAAGAGCCAATTTAGTGTGAAGCCCACCAATATTCCCCCCTGAAGGTGATCGATGCTGAACCGCAGTGTACACTCTTGGAGCCAAGTGTAAAGGTCACAGCTGCAGAAGTAAAAAAAGTTATTAAAAGCATGACGAGAGGAAAGTCCCCAGGATATGACGGGCTCAGTATCGAGCACCTTCAACATGCGGGTCCTCATTTGCCGCGTGTCTTGGCCATGTTGTTTACGTTTTGTCTTAGACACTCGTTCTTGCCAGACGAGTTAATGAGAACGGTCGTAGTGCCAATAGTCAAAAACAAAACAGGTGACATAAGTGATAAAAATAACTACAGGCCTATCTCATTAGCTACAGTCATTGCAAAGGTATTTGACAGCATGCTTAATTCTCACTTAAATAAGGCCATAACTCTGCACGATAACTAGTTTGGTTTTAGACCCAAGCTGTCTACTGATAGTGCTATTTTGAATTTTAAGCATGCTGTCAGATACTACACCGAGCGTAACACGGTGGTATATGCGTGCTTCCTCGATTTATCCCGAGCTTTTGACCTGGTTTCCTACCGGGTGCTGTGGAAAAAGCTGTACGACGTTAATGTGGCGCCAGAAATTATCAGCATTTTCCGGCACTGGTATGGAAATCAGGTCAACAATGTTGATTCAAAATCGGGACAACAGATGGTCGGGAACGCTGTCGGACTCGTACAGGTTGGAGTGCGGGTTGAGGCAGGGGGGGTTGAGTTCACCAACGCTCTTCAATCTGTACATCAATGAGCTTATTGCCGGGCTCAGCAGTCGCCATGTAGGATGCCACGTTGATGATGTTTGTTTTAACAATATCAGCTACGCTGATGACATGGTTCTGCTGAGTGCGTCCATAGGTGGACTCAGGGAGCTCATAAGCATTTTCGAAACATACGCCCACTCGCATGGACTTAAATATAATGTTAGAAAGAGCAAGCTTATGGTCTTCAGAGCAGGAACCAAATGTCCGACGGAGGTACCACCGGTCAAGTTGTGCGGCGTGCCATTGGAGCGGGTACTAACCTTTAAATACTTGGGCCATATTGTGACGTCCGATTTGAAGGACGACGCTGACATTAAACGAGAAAGGAGGGCGCTGTCGGTGCGGGCGAATATGATAGCCCGTAGGTTTGCTCGTTATGCTCGTTGCTCCAAGGAAGTCAAAATCACCTTGTTTCGAGCCTACTGCACATCATTTTATACGGGAAGCCTATGGGTGTCATACACGCAAAAATCGTATAGCGCTCTCCGCGTTCAGTACAACAATGCGTTGAGGGCACTGTTGCGTCTGCCTCGCTTCTGCAGCGCGTCGGGAATGTTCGCAAACATGCGCGTGAATTGTTTCTATACAATAATGCGGAATAGGGCGACCTCGATAGCGGGTATAGTGCGGGACAGCGGTAATAGTCTCCTTACCGTCGTTGCCAACAGGTTGGACGGCCCATTTTTGCGGCATAGGCGGACCCTACATGCCCCCGTGTATAATAGGGTGTCCCGAAATTTTTTTGTAATGATCATATAAAGAACTTGACGATCGCCAGTTACCAGTGATAAGTGACGTTATCAAATTCATTTTGTTTACTAAAAATGAACTAAAACTACAGAAGAATGGGAAAGATCCTTCTAACACAGAAGTTTTTTCAATCGTTTCTGGAAAATTTGATACGATTTGGACCAAAGCTTCGATTCCTATCGTTTCCAACGTACGAGTTACCCAATTGCTGAAATCATATTTCGACAAATACCTGTCATTGATAAGATATCCCCAAAATAAAAGAAATGATAGTTACGAAAGCAAAGTGAAGTGCTTTTTGGAATCGTCGAACAAGCTCTTCGATATTGCTGCTTGTAAGTGCACTTCGTTTGACATTTGTTCCTGCATAAAACCTAAGAAAGTTCCTATTTCTGAAAGAGACTTTTTACTGGATCAAAGAAGTGATAGAAAAATGGCAATAAACGGTATAGACACAATAGAAACAGCAAGACTTTTAAAGAAACATCAGAGACAAGAAAATTTGAATCGGAAAGAGTCAGAGCACGCATGTTTTCCCAGTGCATCACTAAAAACCAATTCTGTTCCGGTGCGCGAGTTGCCGCCTCAACCGCAGTCGCCTGTAACAGAGCTTTCTGCGAATAGTGACGTGCATGTAAATGAGACTCCATCTACTTCGTTGAATCGGAACACTCTGGCGCTGCCAACAGTAGCTAAGGTATGTGATCGGTATGGACTATCAACGCGATCTGCGGCTGCGGTCGCTTCGGCGGTCTTAGCTGACGTAGGATTGGTATCATCCGAAGATCTAAGTCTTGTTATTGATAAGAATAAAATTCATAGAGCTGTTTCAAAAGCACGGACCAAGGCCAGCAAAGACATTGATACGATTGTAATAAAAAGTATCTACTTTGATGGACGAAAGGACAAAACACTCATAAACGAGAAAATAGGCGATCGGTACCACCGCAGAGAAGTCTTGCAAGAACACATTTCAGTTCTCACAGAGCCGGGATCTATTTATTTGGGACATATGACGCCAAGTCGTAGCACTGCCAAAGGGATCGTCTCTTCTATCATATCTTTGTTAGAAAATCAAGGGTTGAACTTGGAAGAGGTGATCTGTGTGGGGTGCGATGGTACTGCTACGAATACAGGTTAGACGGGCGGTGTCATTCAATACCTGGAAAACTATTTAAAGAGACCGTTGCAATGGTGTGTTTGTATGCTTCACGCGAATGAATTACCGCTTCGTCATTTGTTCATGTCTCTGGATGGTAGCACATTTGGGCCAAAAGAATATTCAGGACCTATTGGAAAACAGCTAGCTGCTTGTGAAAGTAAACCTCTAGCGTCTTTTTGTGCAGTGTCTGGCAATTTGCTAGTATTACCTGATAATATTGTGAAGGAACTAAGCACGGATCAAAAGTATCTGTACGAAATGTGTCATGCTGTGATGGCTGGTTCCTGTTCCCTTGAGCTAGCGAACCGCCAACCTGGAAAAATGGCGCATTCGAGATGGCTCACTACTGCCAATCGCATACTCAGACTTTACGTAAGTAAACTGTTTCGCCGTCAAATAATTTGCAGCTGCTTGTGAACTACGTGGTCAAAGTTTACGCTCCTGTTTGGTTCCTAATCAAGCAAAACTCATAATTTAAAGATGGAGCCAAGCATATTTTTCAAATGGTTATATACTCTCGATTTTTGCCTGATAGTCAGAGATCTATTGCAAATTCGGTGATCGAAAGAAACGCTTTTTTGCGCACCCAGAAAACTTGCTTATTGCCATGTTATACGACGATAGAGAGCATATTCGAGAGCTTGCATCTCGCAAAATATTAAAGGCCAGAGAAGTAGAAAAGAGCAACTCTCGCAGGGTATTTAAAGCACCAAAGCTTAACTTCTGTGCGCGAGACTACACCGATATAATATTTTGGCAAGAGTGTGAAATATCAGCTCCACCAATTTTGCGACACGTCTCCAACGATGAACTTAGAATTAAGGCTAAAGAACACATCCTCGACATTATTGACTTTCCTTGCCACACACAGTCAGTGGAAAGATGTGTAAAACTAGTGACGGGGGCTTCTCAAAGCGTCACGGACGCTACAGCTCGGGAATTAAAATCTCGCCTCAGAAATGCCTAATTTTGGTCACAAAAACCAGTTCCGTTTTTAAAGTTGCCATTGATTATTTTGTCTTTCAACTATTTTAAACCTTGCTTTAACTCATTGTTGTACCCTTAAATTTAATAAAAACCCCCTAAAAATAGCAAATTTGAAAAACTTCAAGGACTGGTAGAGGCCTCAAGATGCCGGATATCTAATTAAATTTTATAATAATCGTAATATATGTGTCAAAACGCAACTTTTGATACCTCTTGCGTAGCCGTAGCTCATTTTTTTTCCCCCATACATGAACGGGATACCCTTTTTTTTTTTTTTTTTTTAACGTGGTAAATTTATCAAATAAGTCCTCCCACTCCGGGCAGGGTGGGAGGGACTGTCAGACTTTTACTGACTAAAATCCACGGTGTTCCTTCAATAACCCTTTACATACCGGGGCCACGGTAACGGGATGAGTCCCACGACCCCGGCGGGCTTCGGCCCTCTGCAGAGGGGGCCTCGTCATGTTGCTGACGCTCTTTGAGGCGCGCGTGGAACACGACGCGCCGTCGACCCGGGCATGGTCCATGGTCGGACAGCGAGTTGCCCTTTACTCGCTGTCCGCATGCCCGCGCCTACGGTGGCCGGAGATCGTCGGCCGACGTCCGACGCCGTGGGCGTCTACCACTGCGGCTGGGCTGGAGGGAGGACGCCATCCTCTCCCTCACGCGGCCCGCCTCCTCCTTCGAAAGCATGACTGCTTCGCAGAAGGAGGCGACCGCTTCCCACTCCCTCTCGCCCCGCAGCATGGCCTCGACCAAGGCCGGGCGCGAGAGGTCTCCGCCTATTGTCGCCGTGAGGACACGTCGGTGCTCTGCCCAATCTGGGCAGTCCTGCACCGTGTGCTCGACTGTGTCCTCAGGGCGACCCTCGCAGTGGTGACACCCAGGCGTCTCTTCCTTACCCATCAGACACAGGTACCTCCCGAAACTTCCGTGTCCGGTGAGGACCTGCGTCATGCGGTAGGTGAGGACGCCGTGACGCCGATCTAGCCACTCCTCAAAGAGGGGTCTTACCGCCGCAATTGCGGCGTGCCCGAACGGGATACCCTAGTGTATAAGTCATAGAGCAGATAGGGTATGAATTAATATGTTCGTTGTGTAGTGTGCGTATTATGTGTAATTTGTGTTTGTTTGTATGTCATTTGTATTGTGTTTAATTATGTGTATGTGGATAATTTTTGTCTGAAATAAATGTATATAATATAGATAGATTTGTCGTCGGTTGAAAAGTAGTTTATTACCTCCTGGAAGTGAATCCATCGAAAATCCAAAGATGTTCACGAAGAAAATTATAGGATCGTAATAATTAAAAGCAACACTTTCACTCAGTGAGACCCAGGCGCGTAGATGACAAAAGGTTCGCGCGGCGTGCGCAGGTAGCGTGTATTGTTTAGCTGACTTGTTGGTAAACCAGGTTTTTATTTGTTTGGAGTGCTTATAATTTTTTTGGTTTTGTCCGACTTTTATTGATTTTTCGCCTGTGTGCGGCCGTGGAACTTTCCACATGTCGTCACCGTAAAGACGGCCGCCTTTTTGCGTCCGTAATATTACGGCCGCTATATGACGGCACCGCTTTCCTAGGAAAACAAAGCTTTATTTAATAACCAATTTGCAAAATAAAGATCATTTATCTTAAGTGAAGCTCACATTCGCTTGTTCAATTGACTGATTATTTCTGAAATTGAGTTGATCACATATAGGTACATAATAATAAGAATTCAATCAATCAAATATGCACTGTATCCTATTATAGACAATAAATAAATTAATATCTAAAAAAATATTTATTTAACACTTTATTCATTTAAATACCTGAATTGACTAGCTGGAGAAGAAAATGTATTCCATAATTTTTTATCTGAAATCGGGAATTTCTGGCATGGCATTCGGGTATTATAGCTTTTCCTAATTGGCAACACTGGTGTGCTTATATTTCATTTCGTTTCAATTTTTATTGCAAAGTTCTTTTCTTTGCGATTTTATATGCGTTTTATGGTTTTATTCTAACAACTTTGGCTTGATGACGGACTCTGATCAGATTGCATACTTGATAGACTCAGCTGTGTATAAAGGACTCTGTGAGTCTTACTACCTGGCTATTTTCGGACTTGATTTCGATGAATTGATTATTTTTTTGTATCTTCAAGTGTGCGTTAGTAAAAATTGATTTACTATGATTCCAGAAAATATTTAGAGTCTATCTAAGTCATTTTCGATTCAAACGATTCTTAGGCGTGACATGTATGGAGCCAGAACAGTGTCCTTTAATGATCTCACGTTAAGCATGTTCCGGCTGTGATTTCTACTTCTTTGACACGTTACGGGTAGTCAGATAATCTGGCACCAGTTTTGCCAAGGGGTATCATATAGCCACTGGTTTAGAAAGGTTTGATAGGAAGTCGCTCCATGTAAAACACTTAGTACTCAGGTACATGCAGGTTGACTGAAAACCGAACTGTCATAGTTGGGAGAAAGTTAAACAGATAATGATTATGACTCGCGTTGCATATCGCACATCTACTTTAAAATGCTCATCTAAGGCTGCGTTTCCACCAGAGATGTGCGAGGATGCGTAGTGAGGGATGTGTTTGTAAAGAACCAATAGAATCGCTTCATTTACCTCGCCTCGGTCGGCACAGCTCTGGTGGAAACGGCTCAACGGAGCTAGATTTTTGCGCATACAAAACAAGCGAGGGATGTGTGCGAGGGATGTGTGTGAGGGATGTGTGCGAGAGATGTGTTGCGAGGGATGTGTTGCGAGGAATATGTGTTGAAAAGGATGTGTTGCGAGGTTTGCGCATCCCCGCACCACACATTAATGCGCATTTTCACAGCTCCGCTACACATCCTCGTAGGCACATTTTCATCGCACAGCTTTGGTGGAAACCCCCACACATTTTCACAGCACAGCTAGACATCCTCGCACGACACATTTCCATCGCACATCTCTGGTGGAAACGCAGCCTTAACTGCCACCCCTTACTTAGCTTTGATTGAGATACTTAAGACTGCTTCACCTCTGCTTCAACCTCGCTCAGTGCTGGACTCGCGCGAAACCTCACTATGTTTTGTGGACAAGCGGCCTTACAGCGCGGTATATTTTTATTTCATTAAGTAAACTTTATGGAATATGAATTATGGACTGCATTTCATCTTGGACTGCATTATATGTTGAATAGACATGGATTTCCTTCAAAAAAAGTAATATTAAATAAATATACTGGTACTAAAAAAATTAAACCAGTTCTAAGTTCATTTTTGGGGTTATTTAAGACAATTTCACATCACTTCAAAGCTGATGATTGAATTATTGTAATAATAGCTGTTGAAATGAAATGAAATATTTATTCTGTAAATTGGTTATAAATAACACTTTTACACGTCATGTTTTTTTGCGTGTTTAGTTTAGCTAGATGAGGCCGGTATTTCCTAACTGACTACTCTGAGAAGAAACACCGAAACAAACTCAGAGGTCAAAGTCTCTTTTAAAGTCCAGACAATTTGTATTTGTATATGAGAAGCATGTAGGTTCATGTCTGTGGTATTCTTTTGAGGAAATAACCACGCAAATTTGAGCGGACCTGTCCAGACAGTGCAAGCATTTGTCAGTTATCGTGTAGCTCAACTTAGAACTTAAGGAGCTCAACAATTTGACGAACAATACCAAAGTAAGGACCTTTGGGTAGGCCACACAAGTACTCAAACTGCTTGACATCATTAAATAAATTATAGTGAAAGCAAAAACAATGAAGAAAGAATAACCTACATCGTCCTCACATTTACAATAATGAAATAATTATATATATAAAAAAAAACAACAATATAAAAAAAAAAAACAACAAACAAAAACAAAAATTAATAGGTATATACAATACTTGAGAAAGCAAAATTTTAATTAATCAAAAATAAATCATCAATCATAATTTTAAAAAGAAAGAAATAAAAAAAGGCACACGTATATCACTGGAGCATCTCATTCCCAAGCCTTCTTGTCCTCAATATAATCTTTAACACTGTAAAAAGCTTTCTGACATAGCTTACGTTTTATCAATAATTTGAATTTATTAATACTTAGTTTTTGAATATGGCTAGGAATTTTATTATAAAAACGTATACATTGGCATCTAAACGAACCACCTATTTTTTTTAACCTTGTTTTAGGAATGACATATGTGTCTTTGTTCCTTGTATTTACACTATGAATATCACTGTATTTTTTAAACAGATTAATATTTTTGTGTGCATACATGTGTTGACTTCGTTCGTACGATTTGTTATACGAAATTTCATCTTCTAGATCCTTAGTGCTTGATTTTTTAAAAAGAACCATTTCTTGTGATTGGCTTCAATAATCTCCATGCCAAATTTTATCAAAATCCGTTGAGCGGTTTAATAGACACAAATTTTCGACTTTATTACATACTTGCTTCTTGACTCTCGTGAAAAATACTTTCTTTAATGTAGTACGTAACGTAGCATTGTACTGGTGAAAGAATGTTTAAAAACTGATGAGTAGTTTCTAATATACTATCCTACATACAAACTCACTCACAAACACTACCTCTTTATAACCTCAGTATAGAAGTAAGTATATTAGAAACGAATTTAGTAAAAAGTCACAATATAATATATTCACATATTTTACAATATGTTAATCAATTTAAATTCCATATTTGCAGGTTCTTTCTAATACCAATCATGTTAGGCAAACGAACTTATTGCATGCGACACCAAAATGGCGGCTGAACACGGCATTCTCTCACGGACAAGACAAGGACATGGGCACAGGATCTCTCCGATGACATGGACATTGAGAGGGAACGTAGGGCGTTGGCAGTGAGATGCAACATGCTGGCGCGCAGGTTTGCGAGATGCACTAGGGATGTTAAAATTTCATTATTCAAGGCGTACTGCCAGTCATTTTATACCTGCAGCCTGTGGGTCAGATATACGCGGAAAACTTACAACGCCCTACGTGTCCTGTATAATAATGGGTTCAGAATGTTGCTGGGGTTGCCTCGCTTTTGCAGTGCATCAGGTATGTTTGCCGAGGCCAACATTGACTGCTTTAGAGCAATAGCACGTAAAAGAGTTGCCTCCCTGATGCAGCGTGTGCGCGGTAGCGCCAGCAGCCTTCTGAAAACCATCTTGGATAGATTGGATTGTCCTGTGGTGATGCACTGGAATACTGTCCACGTTTCCGGCGGTGCTATTTTTAATGTTAGGTAAAATTGACTTTTATTATTATTTTATTATATTTTATTCGAAATTTGATTAATTAATTAATTGTTTTATTTTTATTATGCCATTTTAAAATTTTATTGTAATTGTTTTATTTTTATTTGATTCTTAATTAATAATGTTCTCCAATATAATTTTAACTATTAACATAGATGTAAGTATTACTAACCTATTTATGGATGTACTTAATCCGAAATAAATGTCTAAATAAAAAAGTATTATTTATTCATATAAATAATAATAACAATAAAAAAATAACATAGTATAAGTTTTGGTTTAGAGATGTATGTATTACTTTATTTGTATTTATTGTAAGGATAGTATTTTATTTGTATAGGCCAAGTTGCCTGAAATATATAAAATTCAATTCAATTATTAAATTACCTATTGAGTAATTTAACTTTTTACACATCTTTTTACTTTTTTCGCTCCTGATAAAAATGGCCGCTCTAACGTCAATGCTGTCGAAAAAGACCACAAATCAATGCTTCTAACCAAGGAAGCAGAGAAAAGCGGAGGCGAATGAATAGACACGATTAAGATGGAAATACCTATTTACCCATTATAGATACCGAAAACCTTTTTGCAAAGTCAAGTCGGGAGACTTGACTTTGCAAAAGTTGATTTTAGGCAAATGCTTATATTATTGTAATGCTCGTGGCGGTTTACCAAATGAGAAAGGGACACCACATATCGAAGCGGTAAATGTACGATCGATGTACCATCAGCCCAACTACATTATATTTTATCACAATTAAGGCTATGCTCATAGTATGTACACAACAGATAACAAAACCTTTCAATAAATTCTCGTACACTTTAGACCAATAAAATCAAGACGTATTTATGCTATTTGGGTCAATGACGTTCTTTTTACGATATGGTTTCTCAAACATTTATTTTATACGCCTGTACTCCAATTGTATGGTATTGTTGCAACTAGTTGTAAAACTTTTGTAAGTAATGTGACCGTAAAAATTCTATTACACATCGCATCTAGGGTAACGATGCTGTAGTTTGTTAGAGTAGATAAAATAGTGATGTTCTTTTTATCGATTCTATATCACGGCTACAGTCGGATGCAGTTGAAGAAATGATTTTAGTTCAATTAGGTACTTATTTGTTTGAAAAGTTGTTTTCATGGAACTTTTTAGTAATTTTTTGTTACTTCATTTTGCAATTGTTTCTTTTTGTTTATAGAAATTATTACATACTGGACACTTTGTAAAACAATGCTTAACCTCTGCCCAAGGTAAAATTAATCCATGGATCATACAAAGTGTCAACTATAAAAAAACATAAAGAATAGAAATTAAATTGCAGTTTTATTTATTTCATTGTCCTTTTTCACCATAGTAAACAGTATAACGCCAAATAATGGGACTTCCTTGGAAGTAATATTTTTTTTAAATATACATAATAAGTATTCAACTAACTGAGATGATGAGCTTACATAAAATACAACTGAATTTTGTGTGAGGTTTTCTTTTACCGTTTTTATTCTGAGATAGATTCTTAGATAAAATAATATTCATTATTTACCTGTCTTGAAATTAGTTATTGTCCCTAAACTAAACCAAAGCCGTTCCGATAGATTCTAGAAAGAAGTTATTCTAAATTAACTTATTGCTTCGCGTAGAATCCCAAACTTGTAATTGCATCGACACAAACATAGAGTATCAAACGGAATTATTAATTGTCTTGTTTGGAACTAACTTATCAATATTCATTTTATCATGTTGGATGTTGGAAATTAATATTAACGAATTGGCTTGTAAAGGCGTGTTTCAACTAGCGTCAAGACTTTGTGTAGGCTAAGATTTATTTGAGACTAGCCATTGCCCGCGACTTGGTTTGCGTGCAAATTACGCTAACTTTCCCGGGATTCAAAGAAACCTATGTACATACTTCAAACTAATAATCTGTCTATGTGTTATATTTTATCCAATTCCGTGCAGTCATTTTGGCGTGATTTAATAACAAACATCCACATATCCATACATCCAAGTGTAACCCTGTTACGCGTTTTAAATACACAGGTTACAGATAGGTAGTCGTCACAAAAAATACGTCTGCATCATCTTCACTTACTCTTTAAAAGGAACATAGATAATATAAGTATGTTGAGAACTTTTGGATGGACGTTGTTGTCCGTTTTACTACATAAGAACTAACATTTATGACTTTAAATGGTACTATTAAAATAAATGAATTTATTTTGTACACAGCACCAACAAGTTACACTAAAGGCGGGCTCCAACATAGTTGGGAGATGCTAAAGAGTCACGCGCAAATAACGTACTAGGAGGAGAGTAGATCGATTTTTCTGTTCATCCGTGCTCGAAACTATACGTTGACCTTTGAGTTTTTTCGATATTTCTTCACATGATAGTCAGTTAGTAAACACCAGCCTCATCTAGTTTATATTTACACAACTAAATGACGTGTAAAAGTGTTATTTATAAACTATTTGCAAAATAAACATAATAAAAACACTATAACTCTATAATATTAAATGTCAGCGTCATTAGAATTTAAAACGGGATATTTACCGTACCGAAAAATCAATACCCTATGATTTTTCTAAAAAGGAAAATAGTTGTATTAACCCAAGTAGAAAAGATTCCTGATGCTAATTCAGGCAGTCAACGCATCTGCCTCATTTTATCAAAATTCGTCAACACCTGAAAAGAAACAGTTGCGTCGCATTTAAAATCTGTCCTCACAAATCCTAAAAGCTGGTCCATTTGAAAAGCTGTCTACTGACTATAACAATACTGACTTATTTAAAACGGCCTCCTCTCTTACTAAATCACTACAATTTATTTGAAAAATTCTACTACAATTTATTGGAGACATTCGTGGACCACTCTATCTGATGAGTAATGTTGGATAGTAAAGTTTATTGGCAAAATAAAAGACATTGATCAAAATGGTTTCGAGGCTGGCTTATCTTATATATATGGAGAACTGAAGATCTATGTTATTAGCATAGATCGGAATAGGTAGAGCTATTTTATGTACTTGCCATAGGTTAGAATAATATGGATATTCCCCGAGTCCCGGGATTTGGTTTTTAAGTAGTAAAATCATAAAAAAACTATTCTCGCCTTCGGGACTAGTGAAAGATTACGCTTCCTTTCTGACGGGTAAATATAAGAAGGACGGGATTAAGGATAGTATAATAAATAGATAAACTTGATTCATTAAACCACATATATTTTTAAGTAACATTTTCTTATTCAAGAATCAACAATCATTTAAAACAAAATATTCTAAAGTTGTACAAAAACATATTACCATACAAATTATATGTTCCTCAGAAAATCAAAACACTATCAAATAGAACAATTTGTATTTACAATGAAATCTTAATTAAAATAATCAATAGAGTCGCTCATGCGCTTATTGACTTACATAAACCATTTTTATACATATTGACAAAAATAATTAAATTCAATAAAATCCCGTAGTATCAGTCGGATTCCCGTGGAATATCCATATTAACATCAATGTTTGCGGTCAATGAACCTAAATAGCTCTACCTATTCCGATCACTGGTTATTAGTTATCTGATCTTCTCCTACATTAGGAGCAGTCATGACAAAGTGGTTACAGGCCGATATGCGACATGAAGGTCGTAGGTACAAACCCAGGCTTAAGGGAATGTGCTAACCAGATACCACGGCCCCGGAAAACAAGGGCAGCTGAAGCTTCTCCCGCTCCGCCCAGAGCGGGAGAAGTCATTCGATGGTTTAATCACAACACCAGTATCACGCACTCACACGTACAACACAACACACCACACGCACAACACACCGCACGCACAACACATCACACACACGTACAATACACCACACACCCATAAAACTCATGCCACATACACGAACACACACACACATGCACGCGCGCACGCTATAGGTAACTTTATGCATGTTAATTACGTATTTTGTTTTATATTCTTTTCTTCCATCTTTAATCTTTGTTTAAACTTACCTAGAAAATTTTGTTTACGATGGAACGCTGACGCGTAAACTACTTGTACTGTCGTTAATGGCTGCAACATAGTTTATAACTAATGCAGTCATTATCATACTCTAATTTATTGTATTTGTGTTTTTAGTTCCAATAAATCTTTATTTATTTGTTATTTATTTTCCCATCCAAAAAAGGTATATGAACCTAGGTAGGCAAAATGACAATGCTCAAACACATTCATAACGAAAGAACAAGAAAATGATTCAAGTTTTTATACACCCATCATTAGAAGATTGCTGTAGTTTAGTACAATAAATGTGATTACGGAACAATACGGTTATAACGAAATATTTTTTTCTGTTTTCAAGTATTTTTTTGTTTTGTCGACTTCATGGACTAAACATTTTAGGTGAGACTAGGCTAAACTTCAAGACTCTCCAATTACTCACAATCTAGAAATTATCGCAGCCCACTAATTGCTCTGATTAATACAACTCAGAAAGATTTTAGACGCCATATTTCTTTGAGGAGTCAAATTATTTAGATTTCTTGAAGTTGAAGCGATAACGTTAACTTTGTCAGTTTTAAAATTCATGCAAATAAGCCAACTTACCAAATCGTTGTTTATAGCCTTTGGACAGCATTTTACTGTAAAATTACAACAGCTTTTATATTAAGTTGAGTAACTTTCACAGCGTACTGGCAAATGACGTCATATTAAAATAATGTGCAGAATCCTTTCAGTCGTAAACAGGATTAAGGGATTATTGCAGCATCTCGTATGGTTGCAGACTTGTCTCGTATCATTATGAGTTAAACCCGTGTCATAGTTTAAGGATTAAAGAAGTCAGCGAGGTTTTGTAGGGAACTGATTGAGGTGTGATGGAGCTAACTAACAAATCTTGGCTGGCCCCAAGTGTATCTTTCATTAAAGGTGTGTGTTCTGAGTTTATGGAAAATTTGAATTGGTTCATATTTCCTCTTCGTCATCGGAAGGTGACCATGGTTAAATAATAACAGCCGCATGCCGAGGTCGTTCCATAGAGATTTATTTATTTATTTAGGTTAACCAACAATTGTTTACACAATACATTTCTAACTTTATTACTACGGTAACATTAACATGTGCAACAATTAATTAAAGGTTAACACCACATGCACAAAGAATAAAAACGGCTTTACATAACATACATAAAAAGTTAATATACATACAAAAAAAAATTAAAATAATATAAAGAAAATTAACGATAAATTCAATAAACATAAAAAAAAACATTGGTATCAAAATGTCTCTTTAAATTATAATTGGCTTATGATTGATCAATTAATTAATGAATACAATTAAAATGATTATGAATTATAAATTAGAAAATTAAATTAAAAGACTAAAAACAGATTACAATTTAAAATAATAAAAAACACGTATGAAATTAAATTAAATCTACATTGGATTATTAATTACAAAAGCTCGTATAAATGTATTAATATTGTCGTGGTGTACATCTACTATGTCACTGCGGCCATTAATGATTTTGCACAATCTAGGTATTGGAGAATTCGCACCAAGCACAGACTTTCGAAGTGGTGGACACAGGGGTGTTATTTTATTCCTTGGATATCTAGAGGGCGCATGGAACCTAATGAGCTTCACTAAACTGGGGCAGTCGATCTTATTGTGCAACAGTTTGTAAACAAATAAAGCATCGGTTATATCTCTGCGCATAGATAACGATTGCATTTTAAAATAAGATAGGCGGACTTTGTAGGAGGGCAGACGCTTAGATTTCCCCTCACTAAAGGCTAAATGCCATACTAAACGTTTCTGTACCCTTTCCAGACGCAGCATGTGAGTGGCATAGTGAGGTCTCCACACAACACTGCAATACTCCATAACACTGCGCACGAGGCTGTAATATAACATTATTTTGGTGCTACTTTTACGAAAGCCTTTAGTGTTACGAAGTAGGAACCCTAACATTTTTGATGACTTTTTAATAATGTATTCAATATGGGGTATAAAAGTGATCTATTTATCAAAAAGTACTCCTAGATCCTTTATTGTTTCGACTTCTTGGACTCGCTCCTGGTTTATGAAGTACTCTGCGTCAATACAGTTAATTTTTCGCGTATATTTGACATGATAACATTTCTTTGGATTAAGTTGCATTTTATTATTGTGGCACCATTTTATGACTTGGTTAAGATCGTGTTGCAGAAGTTCGCAGTCTCTTTTTGACTCGATCACTCGTGCGAATTTTAGGTCATCAGCATACAGGAAAGGTTGGGAAAAACGAAAGCACTCCGGAAGGTCATTAATGAACATAATAAATAGTATTGGAGCTAAGTGAGATCCCTGGGGAGCGCCCGATGTTATTTTGTGTGAGATGAGGTATACCCCTTAACGAGACTGGTTACAAATTTGCTGGCTTCTGACTATCCGTGACGACTATCAGAGATGTACAACTGACAGACATATTTGTGTTAAATACACGTAAGTTATTTATGTAAAGTGACATGACAGTATAAGTGCCTACACATCAGAAAGTTAAATATTAGCAAGCTGTAAACCGAACTAAATACTTAGTTCGCTTTGCCCTTAAAGAGTCTACGTTTATTTGTATTGATTTCTAACCTGTATTAATAAGGTAAAATGCGTGAGTGTTTAATTTATTGACCTCAAAGTTTTATGTGACACTAGCTTGTGCCAGCGGCTTCGCCCGCGTGGGAAGTTTTTCTCGTGTAAATCCCGATCCCGTAGGAATTTCGCAAAATCCTTTCTTAGCGAATGCCTACGTCATAACATCTACATGCATGCCAAATTTCAGCCCGATCCGTCCAGTGGTTTGGGCTGTGCGTTGATAGATCACTATGTCAGTCAGTTAGTCAGTCAGTCACCTTTGAGTTATATGTATTTAGATTCACAAAACACCACGGAAGGAGAAACAGAACTATTTTGTCATAAATTACCTACTTAAACACAAATTAAAAATAACAACTCTTAGGGTTCCATACCTCCAAATAAATGGGGCCCTTAAAGGGTAACTTTGTACGACTGTCAGTCAAGACCATAGATAAAATAAATAAGTAGATTTGGTCAACAGACGAAATTATATCGGAACCGTGTGTCTCCAGTTAGGCGCTGGGCGGGGCAACAACTACACATGCAGTTTAATAAAATCAATAGATACGCACTCACGCACACACCCGCATTTCTTAAATCAGAACGTACTATACAATCAATAATAAACCTTAATCCGTCAAACACAGCGTGTATTTACCATGCACCGTAGAATTTACCCACACAAAAACATCGGTCGCTATCGTTGTGCTGTGCAAAAGCAATTTATTTTACATATACGCTAGTGATTGACTAAATCGGAAAGTTATCGATTCTTCCATTTATTATTGTACAATTTTTTTTGGGCACCTGTAAATGAACCAAATAAAAAATGGCATGTCCAGAAAATATTACAATAACAATAAACATATTATTAAAAACATAACATTACATAATTATTATTAAGTACTACCTACTAAGTATTAAGGGCTACCCTGGCGCTTTCGACTTAAATCTTAATATTTAATTATCATAGTGATAGGTCAAATAGAAGTCAATGTTAACTTACATTACGCTCTTGATCGGAACATACCAGCCGTATAGGTTGTATAGAATCCTGAAAAGTTGATTGACTGATTTTATGAATACCCTAAATCATGAGAATAGCTTTCAGTAATAAAATAAAATTTAACACACTTCTGCAAATATCAGTTGTACTCTTAATTTTGGAATTGTCCATTCAAAAAGCCTGCGACTTTTCTTTAGAGACTAGAACATTTCTGCGTTGAAGTGAACCGAGCATATGGTGCTATTTTTTGTAGGGTACCAGTTAGGTGGCATGCCTGTGGCATCAATCCATTCCTTTTTTATGTTACCATCTTTTGGGAAGCTGAAAAGTACGAAAAGCACTTATTTATCATTTACATACATCCTAAGCTACTTCTAAACGTCACCATATAATAAGCATCGCAATAATTACGTAACACACTATAAATCAAGATCTGAATGATTTTGACGTATATTGCCAATCCATTGCTTCATATGTTCGAAATATTGGTCTGCTCAACAACGTAAATACCGCAGTGAGTGTTGTTGATTTAGCATAATGAAACCGATTCCTACTGTAAGTGTGTTACGCAACTATTACCTGCGGGGTAACCGCAGGTAATAGTTTAGTAGGTTGTAATAGGTTTTTGTTATAAGAAAAATCCTAGTTAGTAGAGAAATTGTTAAATATATGAAAACAAACACACATCCATGCATAACAAATAAATAGCATGAATATATTGACTTATTTTAATCTCAATTCACAAATATATTATCTGAACCATGCCGATTATTATAACGCATTCGAAGCTTCAATGGAAGCAAAATACAAAAACCATAAAAAATAAAGAAACAGCATGAGGTTAAGGCATAACATACGATAATTCTAAACCGAAAAACACCACCGATTATTAACCTAAAATTAAAGTAACTTAAGTAAGTTACTTTAATTTTAGGTTAATAATCGGTGACAATGGGACCAATTTCAAAGTATACCCTTTCAAACAAAAAAAGCATTTTTCAAATCGGTTCAGCCGTCTCAGAGTAATCGGTGATCATACATAAAAAAATAATAATAATATACGCGTCGAATTGATAACCTCTCCAAATCTTTTTTATGTCATCGGTTAAAAAACCCCTAAACTATAATAGCAATATTTCATTCGTCAATCGACATTGCTGTCGATAGCCTACGTTAGTGGATCTGCACATGCACATCACTAATTCGTCGCAAGAAGTGGCGGCCTCACTACGCGATGAATCCGCGTAATACAGTATCGTATGTTATGTTTACATTGCTTGTCCAGTTACTTAGTGACGAACTCAGGTAGTGGTTAAGGAGCAATGTATTTATAGCAAAAGGAGTACAGTCGCTCTGATATTTGAAAACAAAAATAACATAGTAAAACCAAGAAATATTTTACGATTTATTGTTTTTCATGATTTTAAAGACAAATATTGTAAAATACTTGTACTTACATATGGTAAGTGATTCCATGATTCACATAGATTTGATTTTGGCTTCGGTTTTTACAAGATACCACAGAACAACTCGGCATTCATATATGTTATCACGATCGCCGTCGAAAGCGCACTAGTTCGCGGAGACGGCCACTTGCCTGTGACATGAGCCCTGTGGCCATGTCGCGCGGACACCGATACGCCCCCTTACCACTTCTCTGTATTTTTGATTTCTGTGGTCAAGACACTTTATCTCAGGAACACAGAGAAATCAACATGTAATAATATCAAATATTCGCGTTTACTGTGTCTTTCGGCTGTGAAATAAAGCCCTATGAGGTATTTCCCATCAATGATGAAATTTGACAAGAAGCATAACAGTACATGTAAAGGAAAATAACAAAAGTTAAAACCGTAAAAATGTTCGTTCAGTTCTAGTGCACTGATAACTGATATACTTATGATTTTGTGCGGAACCCTCGGTGCTCGAGCCCAACTCGCTCTTGACCGGTTTATTGAGATTACCACTATTCAGTCGGAAAACCAAACACCTCTCAAATTAAAAATAGAAGTAATAAATCACAATAAATGGCCGTAAACAACACATAAATGTCGCGTGACTGTCAACGTAGAATAACATGTTAAACACAGGGATTTCTGAGAACAGGATACACAAACAAACACACGTTACCTTAATAATTAGTGTTGTTTGGAGTAGAATGCAGGTTGCATGGAAGGTGAGAATAATTACATGGTATTATACCGGGTGATCTATAAAGTGATAAGTGTATGTAGGGCAAAACTTATGTAATATCTACGTTGGATGGACTATTTTTTAAACATACACCGTGATACAATTTTAATGGTTGTTTTCCCGCAGCGAAATGGCTTTGTCTTGATAATACAATCATTTTATAAACAAATAAAATATTAGAAACAAAAAATGGCGCAGTGTAGTTAATGCATTATCACCATGCATGAGAACTTATTTTGCTCTGAACATTTATTAATAACTTTTTCCTTTGTTGGCAGCGCGCGGCGGTGCGTGTTTCGTGTAGGTACCTACGTTACGTCTACTGAACTACTAATGATTCTCGCGCTTTCTAGTTTATGAATATTTTTTTAATAATTTGAAAAAAAAAAACATTAGCTTTTTTAAGTTTAACGGTATGTTTCGATACTACTACTGATGGGTAACCGTCCTGCCACGGGAAAACAACCATTTAAATTTCACACTGTATATATAGATGGGTTCGTGTTTGACTACCATCTCAACGAAAGCGACGATGTGAGGTAAGAGTGAGGTTCGACTTAAATACCCCCAGGTTATAACTATCAGGACCCGGCAGGGAATTCCACTCATTGCAGTACATACAATGAAATGGACTTACACTCCATTTCCACCAGACCGGAAGGAGTCATTTCATGATTTTCCCCCCGAAAAGTAGACACCAATATTTTATCAATAAGATTTTCTCATTAATATTGAGTAACATTTTCTTGGGTATGTTCAGGTGGGATAAAAATACATTCATTGGCTAAAACCTTGTACACGTGACTTCACATTTTACTCTTTCGGCGCAAAGCTCACGCAGTCGCAATACAGCCTTGGACAAAGGATTAAGGATAGGATGATAATTAAAACAATATCTCTTATAAATGAACCTGGGATTGATATCTGAATGTGAAAGTCACAAGGCGACTCGAGTTCAAATTAGAACGCCGCCAATCCTCTAACAACTATGTCCCATGCAATGGTTTATAAACTGCGGTTAGATATAGATGCATCTGACAAGCATAAAATATTGAGTTCTAGGCTAGGGTAAGCACACTGACGGGCTCCAACAGGGTCAGGAATAGGGGACAGGGCAATTGATCATATAATGCTGCTCCTTTCTGGGTGGAAGGGAGTGTCAGACTTTGGCTGACTAAAAACCCAGGGTGGGGTTCCGTCAACTGCTCCTGCGTTCTGGGGCCCCAGTATCTTCTCGGTAGAACATTCCTGCAAGTTCGGCAGAAGAAACTTTATTCTGCCTGGCTTTATTATTTCCCTTTTGTTTGGGGTCTCATTTACTGTCATGTTTGTATACAGGGTTAATTGTAAAACACCGAAAACCTCTCAGGACACATTTATTAACATCTTAATCAACAACTTTTGTTCTATGACTTTTAAAAATTCGTCATATTTTAGTTCACAGCCCAATGTCGAAGGAACAGTCAAACTTCGAAATATCGTCATTATGATAACATGATTAAGTAAAAAAAACTTTTTTGCAAAAAGTAAAACCGACTTCCATATCAAAACACTACAAAGCCAAAAATAATTTTAATTTCGGTAGTCGGTGTTATTGGTTTTGTATTTTCTTTTTTTCACACCGCCTTCCGAAATTAAAATTATTTTTGGCTTTGTAGTGTTTTGATATGGAAGTCGGTTTTATTTTTTGCAAAATGTTTTTATTTTCGTGCTTTTTAGTGGGTCAGTGAATTTTCCAAATCGGTTTGTAAATGACGGAGTTATGCGCGAACAAAAAACGCAATGTAGATTAAACGAAAAGATCATCAACGTAAATATTTTTTTTAGACTTTTGTTGATTTTTCAGAAATGGCTTGTCCGATTTCGATAAAATTTTCATGGTACCATTTGGGAAGTATACCCTTTCTAACAAGATAAGAATTTTTCAAATCAGTTGGCAAGCAACGGGGTTATGCGCGGAAAAACATAAAAAAATACAAACATCCGAATTGAGAACCTCCTCCTTTTTTAGAAGTCGGTTAAAAACCATCCGTACCTTCCACAGAAATCAAAAATATAGGAGAAGTGGTAAGGGGGCGTATCGGTGTCCGCGCGACATGGCCACAGGGCTCATGTCACAGGCAAGTGGCCGTCTCCGCGAACTAGTGCGCTTTCGACCGTGATCGTGATAACATATATGAATGCCGAGTTGTTCTGTGGTATCTTGTAAAAACCGAAGCCAAAATTAAATCTATGTGAATCATGGAATCACTTACCATATGTAAGTACAAGTATTTTACAATATTTGTCTTTAAAATCATGAAAAACAATAAATCGTAAAATATTTCTCGGTTTTACTATGTTATTTTTGTTTTCAAATATCAGAACGACTGTACTACTTTTGCTATATATACATTGCTCCTTAACCACTACCTGAGTTCGTCACTAAGTAACTGGACAAGCAATGTAAAAATAACATACGAAACTGTATTACGCGGATTCATCGCGTAGTGAGGCCGCCACTTCTTGCGACGAATTAGTGATGTGCTTGTGCAGATCCACTAACGTAGGCTATCGACAGCAATGCCGATTGACGAATGAAATATTGCTATTATAGTTTAGGGGTTTTTCAACCGACGACAAAAAAAGGAGGAGGTTATCAATTCGACGCGTATATTTTTTTTTTTTTATGTATGATCACCGATTACTCGGAGACGGCTGAACCGATTTGGAAAATTCTTTTTTGTTTGAAAGGGTATACTTTGAAATTGGTCCCATTGTCACCAAGTCAGGACCTGATGATGGGATCCTGGAGAAATCGAGGCAACTCTTCAAATATTATAGGCACACCTATAGTGATTTGAGTATTTTTATAGTAACTTGTGTAGTTGCATTCGAAAAGCACCATTTGTGAAGTAGACCTGATGATGAAGACCACCGATGGCCACTGGAACTACTCAATATATAAGTAGGAATAATAAGTAGTTCATGTGTTCCGCTTCGATTACTTGAATGTGGTTATTAAGCACAATATGCTCGTCATAATACATATGGTGAAGTGAAGCTGATGTTGAACTACCAGGAGAACTCCTCAACAAATAACAGCCCAACATTGGGAAAAGCAATATTTTGTAAATGAATATAAGTAGTTGACATTTAGGCTCTTGTAACTAGGTAAATTAAAAATCGACCAACTAAAAAGAGTGAAATAAAAATTTTTTACCAAAAAATTAAACCGACTCCCAAAAAACACTGCAAAGTGAAAAATAACTATAATTTCGGAAGTCGGTGCCAAAAACGAAAATACAAAACTAAAGACACCGACTACCGAGTCTGTTTAATTTTTTGGTAAAAGTTTTTTATAACATACGGAAACCTCTAAGAAAATATGTTTAACTTTTATTTTAGATGAGATGACAGAAATAAAAATACGTTGAAATGTCAAGTGTACAAAAAAGTAAAAAAAAATAAACAATTTATTTTACACCCGCAGCATGCGTAAGGAGTTCCGACGTCGCTGTCGCTACAATAGTTTATTTTTCAATCTGTCAACCGTTTTAGCCCGGTGTAAATAATGTTTTTTTACTTATTTTGATTTTTTTACAGAGTGCGTAAATGCGTAACCAATATTCGTAAAGTAAGTTACTTTAATTTTAGGTTAATAATCGGTGGTGTTTTTCGGTTTAGAATTATCGCATGTTATGCCTTATCCTATGTTGCTGTTTCTTTATTTTTTTATGGTTTTTGTATTTAACATCCGTTGAAGCTTCGAATGCGTTATAATAATCGGCATGGTTCAGATAATATATTTGTGAATTTAGCTTAAAATAAGTCAATATATTCATGCTATTTATTTGTTAGGCATGGATGTGTGTTTGTTTTCACATATTTAACAATTTCTCTACTAACTAGGATTTTTCTTGTAACAAAAACCTATTATAACCTACTAAACTATTACCTGCGGGATAATTGCGTAACACACTTACAGTAGGAATCGGTTTCATTATGCTAAATCAACAACACTCACTGTGGTATTTACGTTGTTGAGCAGACCAATATTTCGAACATATGTAGCAATGGATTAGCAATATACGTCAAAATCATTCAGATCTTGATTTATAGTGTGTTACGTAATTATTGCGATGCTTATTATATGGTGACGTTTAGAAGTAGCTTAGGATGTATGTAAATGATAAATAAGTGGTTTTCGTACTTTTCAGCTTCCCAAAAGATGGTAATATAAAAAAGGAATGGATTGATGCCACAGGCATGCCACTTAACTGGTACTCTACAAAAAATAGCACCATAAATGCTCGGTTCACTTCAGCGCAGAAATGTTCCAGCCTGAATGGATAATTCTAAAATTAAGAGTACAACTGATTTTTGCAGAAGTGGGTTAAATTTTATTTTATTACTGAAAGCTATTCTCATGTTTTAGGGCATTCATAAAATCAGTCATTCAACTTTTCAGGATTCTATACAACCTATACGGCTGGTATGTTCCGATCAAGAGCGTAATGTAAGTTAACATCAACTTCTATTTGACCTATCACTATGATAATTAAATATTAAGATTTAAGTCGAAAGCGCCAGGGTAGCCCTTAATACTTAGTAGGTAGTACTTAATAATAATTATGTAATGTTATGTTCTTAATAATATATTTATTGTTATTATAATATTTTCTGGACATGCCATTTTTTATTTAGTTCATTTTCAGGTGCCCAAAAAAAATGTACAATAACAAATGGAAGAATCGATAACTTTCCGATTTAGTCAATCACTAGCGTATATCTATACTAATATTATAAAGCGGAAAAGTTTGTTTGTTTGTTTGTTTGCTTGAACGCGCTAATCTTCGAAAGTACTGGGTGGATTTGGATGCAATTTGGTATGGAAGTAGCTTGAAGCTTGAGGAAGGTTATAGGCTACAATTTACGCGACTGCAAAAAAGGAGAGTTATGTTTTTACCATGATAGAATCCACGGGAGCGAAGCCCCGCGGGATTACTAGTGTAAAATAAATTGCTTTTGCACAGCACAACGATAGCGACCGATGTTTTTGTGTGGGTAAATTCTAAGGTGCATGGTAAATACACGCTGTGTTTGACGGAATAAGGTTTATTATTGATTGTATAGTACGTTCTGATTTAGGAAATGCGGGTGTGTGCGCGAGTGCGTATCTATTAATTTTATTAAACTGCATGTGAAGTTGTTACCACGCCCAGCGCCTAACTGGAGACACACGGTTCCGATATAATTTCTTCTGTTGACCACATCTAGTTATTTATTTTATCTATGGTACCTTCTATCTTCAACCAAATACTTTAGTATAATATTTACCGCAGGACCAGTCGACGCTTGGAACAGGAATCGCTCGATACCTACATATATTGTTGTTCCAAGCATTGACTGGTTCTGACTAAAGATGGGCGTTTAAACGAAAAGCATATAACATAACATTATTCCCCTTTTTGTTAAAATTAAAACGTAACCGCAAATAGTTATTGCATTCCGTTATTCCGTTGTTCACTTTTAAAAACGGCAATTTAATTGAAGCGGGTTTTCGTTAACTGCTTAAATTGCTTATTTTGCTTATTACGTTTAGTAGCGTTTTCTCCGCCCGGTTAAAAGCGTCAGGTTTTGTGTATTTCCGAAGCAATTTGTTTTTGAAGTTGTGACTTGGACTTGTTTATTATTTTTTCATGTGGTGAATTGTTTCGTACCAAGGAAATAATTCTGAGACTTTTGGACTTGTATATAATATAGTTTTTAGGTGTAGTTAATTGTGTTAATAATAGTGTAAATAGTTTACAGTGTAAGTAATTGTGTTAATTTTGGCCTCTTTTTTCTATAAAAACAAATTGGTGAGCTAATAAAACTGATCTGTAGAGTACGAAGGAAAGTTCATTGATATCGTTTAAAAACCAATAGGTACTTAAACTTAACCAACTAAAAAAGCAAACAACATAATTTCGTTATTTTTCATGTGAGCAATTAAGCAGTTAACGTAAGTGACTTGTTTAAAAATAAACGAATAAGTTCGTTAAAAATGTTAAGTCGTTTATCACATCTCTAGTTCTGACTGAAGATCCAACGGACTTCCACGACCCTTAACTGGTCATAATTCTACCCTGTTGCAAGGCATTCCCACTGTAGAAGATCATCAGATTTGGTATCCCGCAACATGCATATAAGCGACATAATCAAAAACGAAAGAATCATGGGTCACAAATAAAACTGTTTCTCACCCAAACCACGGCAATCATTCCGTTAAATGGCCCAAATTAATTCGCTACTAATCTCACGACATGACAAGGAAAAAAATGTAACATGGTTCAATTTTCAAATTCTACGCATAATTGAATTGTTTGTAAATATAGAGTACCTTCCGCTTTGGGTTGCAAAAAGGGTGAAGGGAAAAGTCTGAATACCACAGACAAGGGTGACGTCACAATGTCTGTGTACACAATAAGCGCAATTTTCGCAATGTTAAATGAGTTGCGGAAAAGACCTACACTCGAAGAAACAATTTTTCGATTTCATGTTGTTGTTATTACTCAACATTAATCGAGGTTTTTGTTTTGCTGTCATGGCAGATTTGATCTTTAAAACAGACTTAGAATTTAAGCCTAAACCTAGTGTTTATTTTGTTTGTTAAGTTAATATGTCAAAAGTCGGCCATTGATTTTTTTAAAAGCTCATCCAGACCGCGATATCAAGCGAGTCGAGTTAGTTTTGACCTAAATACTCACTCTTTATTTAGTGTAAGTCCTTAACGAGGAAAAATAATGAATGTTTATAAGATAGAAGTGAGATTTTTAATTACGTATATTAGCGCTAAATGGGTATTTACTTTAAAAACAGCTCGAATAACACTTTCTATACATTCTAATGCCATCAAATCGTTGGTGAACTGAAATAAATGTCACCAACATTTTCTTGCACCCTGAATCCTGATGCTAAGGTGCGTGAAAAATATTTTGTTTAAAACTTTTTAGAATTTTTGAAGGAGTAACTATGTAAGAAATCTCGTTAATCGAATAACAGCCCTAAATAAATTAGCACAAAACAGCAATTATAACCTTTTACAAATAGGTAGGTGATCAATAACTGTGTTGTTCATATTCAAGATAGGAGGATTACCAGACTAACAATCAATTTATGATTTTACGGTGCACACAATAAGAATTAAAATCGCCCTCCATTTAAGAAAGAAAACAAAATGTTTACCCGCGAACGCGCCTAACATAAGCACAGGCTTATCCCGTCAAGCGATTAACGAATTTAGGTTCAGAGATTAAGAGGCAGATTCGTTTGACAAGTTATGTAATGGATGTTGAGATAAGGGCAGGAAACGTGAGCTGATGTTTTGATAACACACCTGTTAATATGTCTTGGGAGTAGACATGGGAATACAGTGTTGCTTGAAATATATAAAGATTTGTTAAGTTTTTTTTTGTGAAAAATTAAAAAAACTGCCAATGGTCAATCCGTGGATGGGTCGGTGACCTTCCTAACAAAAAAATATCTAGATGTCCATGTTTCGGAAAACACGTTAAGCTGTTGATCCCGGCTTTTATTTGGACATCTGTGCAAGTCGTTACGGTAACATACCGAGATTCTACCGTTCCTTAGTAAGCATATTAATATTAAACGGTTAAACGGCAAAAAAAAAATGCACCTTCCCGTTCAGGCGGCGTCGGTCAGTGATGGCCGACAACTAGACTTGCCTTTCGGGCCGCGTCGGTCAGTGCTGCCCGGCGTTTAATATCTCCATAATTAATTAATTAATTACTAAAGTTGACTTAATGAAAACACATTTGGACATTAGATATAAGTATCTAATTTTTTTTGAAGTTGGCATCCCGTCAAAACAACAATTAAAAAAAATTGGTCTAAATTTTGATAGAACTGTGATTTTTGCTTGGCCTAAAGGGGAAGCTCACTGTCGGTCAGCACTGACCGCGTTGGCGTTCAACGTGTTAAGCCGAGCTGTTGGTCTCGGCTTTCATTAGTTGGTGATAGTCATTACATCCGAAGCCAAAAACCAGACACTTGTCTTGCTTAAGAAGTTTGGTATCACTCAGCTACTGGGTTATGGAAGGCAGATACGCAGTCGCTGCATGTACAACACTAGTTCTCAGTTGCAGCTGGTTAAGCCTGCAATACATGTTGGCCGAGCGTTATCGAGTGAAGGCCAATACCAACATGTAGACGGTATATTTGCCTTGTCTTGCTATAGCTCGATGTCACTTGCCTAGTTGGCCGAGTGGAGGCCAGCGCCAACGTGTATAGAGCTCATTTGGTGCAACTTGTCTTCGCTCGCCGTTGCTTGTGATCACTTGCCTCACTTCGGATCGGTGTAGGTTTTTGGTCACAAATCAAAGGCGCTCGCCTGCGCTCGGCCAACGTGTGGGCAGCTCTACAGACCCTCTTCTACATTGGTCGTCTGCATTGGCGTTCGAAGAACTTGTCGAACATGTGGACATTATTTCTTTCCTTGTATCTATTTGCCAACGCTCGCGTTGGCCTACTCTCGGCCAACATGTATTGCAGGCTTTAGACTTGAAGCAGACCTGAACATAGATAGGAAAAGGTTATACGCGTGAAATGTCGCAAGAGTTACCTTGTTTTTTGTGTGTGACCAGTATGTTAGTTTGTATGTCCTCAATTTTCTTAAAAACGACTGATCCGATTTCGATTGCGTTTTCGTTGTTGCAATGCATATTTCACAAGGTAGGTTCTGATGTAGATCTTAGGATATAAGTGATGGAACTCTTCAATTAAAATCCGCAATCACAATCAGCCTATTATCCTCCATCTTCGACCACATCATTACTTACCATCAGGTGAGATGGTGGTCTACTAAGGCACAGACCTTCGCTACGGATAAACACGTAAAGTGTTTACGATTAATGAGAACGGGCTAGAAAAAACCCACCACGCAAGCCCAATATGGATTAGTGGGTGTGCATGACTGATGCAGCCGGGACTAATGGTATGGATAATTAGGTAACGTGCCTTCCGACGCACAGAAAAACAACGAAATTTTCTGTTTATCGGCAAATTTCACGTTGACATAAAAGGCCCGGCTTCGCAAAACACATGTATTTACCGAGCCAATAGAGAAAATGTTGTCTTGTTAAAAGAAGACAAATTTGGGTAGGTACATATATTCTTTTGTTCAAATACAAAAGAGTCGTCTGATAATTTCAACATACAAGGTAAACTTAGGTATGTAAAATATATCGAGTCAAAGTAAGTTCTATGTATGTTTGTACAATAGTACTTACACCTAAAATCTATACATATAAATAAAATTGACGTGTTGGTCTTTGATTTCAAAATAACTGTTCTCTCTCACACGTTACTTAAAAAAAAAACTTACACGATTGAAATACATAAAGATACTTTTTGTCCATCTTCTGTTGGTCCAGGTTAAAATCTTAATCAGCTGAACCGATTTTAATGGAAGATACGGATTATAGTTCAACAGATAGCCTACTTTTATGCCAGAATTCCCGCGGGATTGGATTTACGCGAGAAAACTTCCCGCGTGAAAGAAGTCGCTGGCGCAGCTAGTAAAGAAATAATAGGAAAAAAATTGTAAAAAAAAAAACGATAAATTTTCCCGGCTTCAAAACAAACAAAAACACTACTGCTCGTAAAACGAAAAATAACGTTAAAGACTATTTCAGTGTTGGTCTCATTTCGTTTAATAAGGGCTACTCATGTGCTTCAAGTCACATCGTTTACATAGGTTACGTACGCCGCATTCCTGGGCACGAGCGGGATAACGTCGCTGCGCCTGCCAAATTCCATTTGTGCATTTTTTAATTTTTATGTGCACTTTATTGCTTAAAAAAATCTAGCCCCTTAAACGACTGATAGTTTTGGCAACTTTTGTATTTTTATAATATATTAAATAAACTTCTGTGCTGTGGTATCAATGATTTTTCCGAGTTTTTTATTTTAATTCAATAACATTTTTTTGTTGTTTCCCAAAACCTTACAAAAATCACTTATGGAACTTGGCAGGCGCAACGACGATAATCAAGAATGCTCAAAATCGACCTACATATTAAAAACGTATGCGTGATTAAACTTCGAGTTTGCGTCGGTCAAAAATATAGTTTAATGTTATCAGATACTAATTACTAAGCGAAAAAGTCTGTTAAAGCACACTAATATTTAAAAGTACTGGGTGGATTGGGATGAAATTTATTATGCAGGTGGTTTGAAGCTCGAGAAAGGACTGGAAGGAGGAGAAAGGCTACATTTTGCTCGACTGAAAAAGAAGGAGGGTTTTTTAACCAACTTCTAAAAAAGGAGGAGGTTCTCAATTCGGATGTTTGTTTGTTTTTTTTTTATGTTTGTTCGGGCATAGCTCCGTCGCTGGTCAACCGATTTGAAAAGTTCTTTTTTGATGGAAAGGGTATACTTTCCGAATGGTCCCATGAAAATTTTATCGAAATCGAACAAGCCGTTTCTGAAAAATAGACAAAAGTCTGAAAAAAATATTTACATTGACGATCTTTTCGTTTACTCTGCTGGTGAAGGTGATAAGTAGTTGACATTTTGGCTTTTGTAACTAGATTAATTACAAACTGACCCACTAAAGAGCGCGAAAATAAAAACATTTTTACAAAAAATAAAACCGACTTCCATATCAAAACACTACAAAGCCAAAAATAATTTTAATTTCGGAAGGCGGTGCGAAAAAAAGGAAAATACAAAACCAATAACACCGACTACCGAAATTAAAATTATTTTTGGCTGTAGTGTATTGATATGGAAGTCGGTTTTATTTTTTGCAAAATAAGTTTTTATATCGTGATAAAGTCCACGGGAGTGAAGACACTCGCATCTGCTAGTACACAAATAAGAACTTCGCATAACTATAACAGCAAGACAAATTACCTACGTCACAATAGGGAATCGCGACGAATGAACATTTACATTATTCAGTCCTTTCACCGCAGTAAAAACAGACGTTACTAACACAAAAAACAAAATCCGAATACGGAACCCATTGTTAGAGGATTAAAAATAGCCGAGCATAACGTTCAAACCAAAGTTTATTTATCAGTCTTTCATCCGAAACCCCAAATTCTAACATGACCGGTTGTACTACAGACTTAAAAAAGAAAGAACATTATTACTTTAACTTCTTATTCATACCTATTTAATACTAGCTGTGCTCGCGACTTCGTAACTTCGTACATGTGGGACGTTTTTCCTTTCCCTTTCGTTTTGCCATTCCTTTAGGAAGCCCGGGATATTGAGTGGCCAATATTATATCTATGGTGGCCAATATTATATCTATGGTGGCCAATATGCCTACAATCTACGATGCTGAGGGCACAAGATCGCCTGTCATGGAGGTTATTTGAAGAGACCGTCCAAGACTGTACCCAAAATGGCTAAAAATGGTGCCTGCGACCAAGAATAGAAAAACCAACACAACAACACGTTGCCAGACCCGGAAATCGAAACCTAGATCTGTTTCCGAAACGACACGATTTGTCCGTGTCGTTTCGGAAACAGATCTAGGTTTCAATTTCTAGTTAAAGTTGCAGTAGACACCATCATAAAAATCAAGAATAATTAACGTGGCAAATCAGTATTATTGTTTTAGCCCGCTTAATCTCTACAAATATTATAAATGCAAAAATAACTGTCTGTCTGTAACACTTTCGTTTCTAAATCACCTAATCAAAATTACAGAGACCTACAAGCTAAGCTTTTTTATTTGAAACGTTATAGACACGCAAATGTTTATTTTTATCTGCAACGGTTAGTTATTGTTAAACGGATCAGAAAGTTTACGTATTGTTTCAATTTTTCGAGTTTTTTCTCTCCAATCATCGCTCTCTCAAACCCTAAATCTTGGCATTGACAGTTTTGAGTTGCCACTCGTACAAGCTCCTATCAGGTTACGTGCTCTACAAAAATAAAATACTACTAAATAAGATTCAAAATACTCAAAAAGAGCTATAGATCTCTATCTCTTAATATCGATCACATAATTATAACACTAATGTATCCAATTAGAAAAGTCAAGTCAAAACATAACCTACATCTGTCAAATCTCCATGCTACTTCCGACTAACAAACTGACAATTCTGACTATCAGCCGACTGACAAGAACGAAGTATGTTTTTACAATGACTGTGGAATTTTAACAATCGTGACCTGCTAATCTGTGTTTCTTTCAAAACAAAGAAACAGGAAAGTCCCTTTCTGAAATGTTTAGGGGAAATTAACCCACATTCATTGTTGTTGAAGTTTCATTTTCAACCGACGACAAAAAAGGAGGAGGTTATCAATTAGACGCGTATATAAATATATATATATTTATGTATGATCACCGATTACTCGAAGACGGCTGAACCGATTTGGAAAATTCTTTTTTTGTTTGATAGGTTATACATACTTCGAAATTGGTACCATTTGTCACCAAGTCAGGATCTGATGATGGAATCCTGGAGAAATCGAGGGAACTCTTCAAATTTCTTATAGTAACTTGTGCAGTTGCTCTCAAAAAGTACCATTTGGGGAAGTGGAACTGATGATGAAGACCACAGATGGCCGCCGAAACTACTCAATAATAAGTATTTCGTGGATTGCGATTCGATTACTTGAATATGGATGTTGAGCACTTTATGCTCGTCACAATGCATATGGTGATGTATAGCTGATGGTGAAGTACCAGGAGAACTCCTCAAAAATTAACGGCCCAGCATTGGGAAAAGCAATATTTTGTAAAATGTTATAAGTAGTTGACATTTAGGCTCTTGTAACTACGTATATTAAAAATCAACCAACTAAAAAGAGTGAAAAAAAAACTTTTTACCAAAAAATTAAACCGACTCCCAAAAAGCACTGCAAAGTGAAAAATAACTTTAATTTCGGAAGTCGGTGCCAAAAACGAAAATACAAAACTAAAGACACCGACTACCGAAATTAAAGTTATTTTTCACTTTGCAGTGTTTTTTGGGAGTCGGTTTAACTTTTTGGTAAAAAGTTTTTATAGATCGGCAATAGGCTTAATTTAATACAGAATAGAAAAGTCCGTTTGAATTTCAAATTGCCTCGTGATTATATAATAATCAGCACCATGGGTCGATCTTCAAGTTTATGCATCGCCTGGCAAGGTCGAATCGTGGATGGGCTAACATAACTTATGGAAATTCCTCAATACCGCGGAAAGCACGTCAGGTCGTTGGTTATGGATCAGAGAGTAGTGGTTTTCAAATCAGTGTTATGGATCAAATAGCGGCTACAGACTCACGCCGAGAACCCCCGAGAACACCCGAGAAGCGTGAATGTGATCGCTTTCTTGCCATCTCGTTCTCGCGCTCGCCTGTTCTCCGATCGGTGTCGGTATTTTTGCCCGCTTCAAAGGGTTTCTCGGGCGAGAAAAGAGAACGGTATTACATTCTTGTTCGGTCTCAGTGAGACCGTGGCATTGATTGTGTGTTGACTGTTGTTGTGCTGTATGTGTCTACTGTCTGTGGTCGCCAAGCTATTACAAATTGGGTGGCTCTTTTATTTGTACTTTTTTTCTAATTTTAGTATTCACAAGATTATAATATGCTAATGCACACAAAACCAAAGCCGCTGCACTGTCGTCCATTCCGGATAACGATCGAGAATGCGAGTGAGAAGGTCGCATGAGTGTAGATGCCTTCTCGGTTCTCGCGCAATTTCTCGGCAAGACTTCTCGGCGAGACTTCTCGCGTGAGTCTGTTGGCGGCTTTCCATGTATCGTGTCATCTAGTACGTAGGCTGTAGAGGTCAGATAGCTGTCGTTCCATGTATAAGTCGCGGCACGAAACTTTAGCGCTGATCGTTATTGCGCAGAAGTAAAAATTAAGGTACCTGAGGGGGTCTAGCGGGATGAAGGGCGGGCGTGCGTAGCGCCGATTGGCTCTCCAGCCGCATTAAGTTCCCCGCACCGATACGACGCTCCACGCACATCCCGTGTACAGTCGCGTCATTAATTGTATTGTTATTGCTGTTATTTTTTGTTGTTGTTTTTTTTTTGTTAAGTTTGAATTTATTTGTTATATTAATTTTTTAGTTAGTTTGTGACTTTAAAGTGAATATCCCTAGAAGAAATACTGTTTTGAAAACACAGGCAAGGAAAATGGTTTATTACGTGAATTACTTTTTAAAAAGGGAATCTAACGAATTAATTGATTTTTTGAAACAAATTAAAAGTGAGATTGACGAAGCTACAAATACTTTACTCAGTCATTCGGACAGCATCACCGTTTTGAGAATGGTTCTCTGTAGATTCAGATTCACTGTAGATTCTCTGATTCAGATTAGACTTAAATCTAAAATAAAAATTTTCATATTAACAAATAATGTTTTTATTTTTATACTTCCCACAAAACTTGTTAAAAATTATATCTTAGGTACCTACTATAAATCCTTGGACATTGGCATTGGAGATAAACTATTTATTAAAGTATAGGTAATATTATATGCATGCGCGACAGTACTACACAGCTATCCTCTACATTTCGTTCAGCGCTAGACCTACTATTTGACATTACATTAAAATAATGTCATTAACGTTATTTAGCTAATAATTGTATTGCGTGCGCGACAGTACCCATGCGCAGCAATCCCCTGCGCGTATCGTTCAGCGCTAGACTTACGTGCCGCTACCTATAAAGTACTGGTACTCAGCTGCGTCCGCGTGAGGAAGGGGCTTCTAGTATAACTGGAAGCCGTTCTCTTCATAGTCTTTTTTTTTCTCTCTTCATAGTAGGGTAAAGCCTAAGCAGATGAAGAATTGAGA
Organism: Tholera decimalis; assembly: GCA_943138885.2. Taxonomy (NCBI): domain Eukaryota; kingdom Metazoa; phylum Arthropoda; class Insecta; order Lepidoptera; family Noctuidae; genus Tholera; species Tholera decimalis. The sequence continues at coordinate 20,182,825 of OW964575.2, forward strand.
ATGTTAATAAATATAAATGTGGGTCAATTCCCGCTATTGCTATGGTAACATTTTGCTATAGCGAATTTCAAAACGTTTTTATGAAGCCAGAGATGTCTATGCAACTTTCTTACAATAAAACTTTGTTTAAAATGAAATACTGGTAACCCCTACTCATTGTTAGAATCAGAATCTATTTATTTATACAAATTACCTTATGACAACACGTCAAATCATAAATTCTAATAACGTAAAAGTAAACTTCACGTAAAATCATCTACTATTTCAAAGAAATTAAGTACGGCAAGACATATTTGGTTTTCATCGAGTTAAGGAAATATGTCAAGGGTTATTTTTAGTTTCAGAAACAGTCCGCCCGCACCCGAGTTCTAGAAAATTTCGATTAGTAGTACTCTGTTGACAAATGTAACTTTAGCTATTATATGTAATAACTCTACTATAGATATCTTCTTTAATATTATAAAGGGGAAAAATTTCATTGTTTTCGTTCAAGTAAGTAATAGATATACATATTATGTCATTATATCATACTATAAAAGTTACCAATAAAAAAATATTAATAGCTACATTATCAGCAAATAACATAGGCTACTTTAATTTCGCTGAATTAATAAATCATTTCACGTGAGCGAATGTATGTATGATCCTTTTTCACGCTAAATCTGCTGAAAAAATTGTCTATCTTAGCAAATAGATAGAAAGAATCTTGGTTACGGTCATAATCTACCTTTTGTCGCGAAAATAAAACTTGAAAGAGTTAAATTAGGGAGTGAAAGTTGGGAATAATATTTTTTAAGTTAATTAAGTTTGAATTATCAAACAACGATGCAATGTAAAATATTCATTAAATACTTCGATCAACAATAGTACAACTACTACTATTGTTCTTGAAACTTGAAAATATGAGCTGACATAAGTATTTTTGTAGTCAATACATCTATCAATATCCATTATATATTTTGCATGTAGATTAGTAGATCCTCTCGGTATGATCGTCATCGTAATTAAGAGTGTGAACTCTACCTTTTCGAAAGCCCACCAAGACACTTATTTTAATTAGCAAGCTTAAATAAAATCCTATCTCTCACACTTAAAAAAACTTTAGCTGCGTTTGTAAAACTTACTATGCAATTAAGTTTAAGTTGCAGTACTAAGCATTAAACATTTGATGTTGATTCAGTTCCGTTTTTACATGTTCTGTTAATTAACTTTTATGGGTAGCGACAGTTGTAGTGAGAAAATTATTCTATCGGGATTTGATTTATTTCGGTTAAGATTGGCCCGTTTTTGTCTCAGGAGGATAGAATGGTATTGGTTGGACTACGTTAGCCGCATGTATAGTGACCGCTCGCTGGCTTCAAAAAAAGGTGGTGGAGGCAGGTAGAGATGGCGGGATAACCTGAGTCTCTAAGACAATTCTGAGTGAACGGTGCGTCTTGGTCCACGCGGGCGTCAAAGAGCAGTCAGCAGTAATGACGATGCCAGATAGGGGCAAAGCCTGCCAGGCTTACGGCAATATTCTAATAGAGTACTGCGGCCCCAGAACGTAAGGCAAACTAAAGGACAAGTAAATCCAAAAATTTTGATGCCTTAAGATGGTAGAAGACCGAAAATACTTTGAAAGGAATGGATTCAAATATCTTCCACTCAATAGAATTCCTCCGTTTCAGTTTAAAAGGACAACTACGTAATTACAGGTGCAGAAGTCCTAGGAACATTGTCTCGCTATGACAGTGCAATAAGTTCACAGCTCCAGCACGTCCAGGTGGAAATGACTTGCGAAGAATTTCATCTTTAAATCTATGCCTACGAATACATATATTTACAAAAACAAAATTGGAGTGTCGATCTGTGATTTGAAAGTAACTGTATGCACTTGTTACGTAATCACGCCATAATTGCAGATCGGATCTGGCACATAGATTTACATAGTTATTCTGGAATAGCACATAGGCAGGTTTTTTATATCCAATTAATAAAGAATCACTATTCTCGTAGTTTTAATAATATATATCTATTATTAAAATTTCCACGCGGAAATTGTAGCGGATCAGAGTTCGTTTATAAACAGAAGCTCTAGACAAAAGGATGTGTTAAACATCATTAGCAGTAACGATTGGCAATAAAAAGACAAAATAAAATGAGGCGTCTATCTAATACATTTTGGACTCTGATATACGAATACCCGAAACCCATTGTACCATCTGCAATAACCCCATGTACATTATTAAACGTAAAGGACAATAGTAGAACACAAGTTTCCTTAATTATAACGTTAGTTACCGTTCCGCTGTTATTTGGGCCCCAAAGATTATTGCATAGCGTTGAGGAAAACAAAACCATTAAGCTTGTAAGTGAAACGAAGTGCTAATGCCGCCCAAATTAATGTCCTGACATTGTAATTCTTTTGCGCTCTATACTTTATTTTTCCCCAAACAAACCAGTGCGCGTCCGAAGACAAACAATTTAATTGCACGGGTAATATGTTGTTTTCTTAGCTCTGAGCGAGCTCAATATTTTTATGTGTCATATAAAATGTGACGACAAAATGTAGAAAGTGGCCCCTGCCCTTTTTGAGTATTTTATTTACTTTACGTTAAAAATAAATAAACAAAGACAACTTTAACAGTCTTCCAAACTGATTTAAAGAGTCCCCAAACTGAATTACCTTGTCCCCGAAGTGTAATGAGGGCAATAATAACTAAGTTCAAAGTAACAACTGCTTAAATCAAAATTTACATAATATTCCATCGTCCAGAGGCCCGGTTTAACGAAAAGTTATTATTTTTACCGTATTTCCTACACTGGGTCAAAGTAGAACTCCTCCGTAGACGAATATTATTAGAATATATCTTTGAAGAATGTTTAAAATTTGAGTTCAGTTTTGTTCGTATAAAAGTTAGTTAAGATAAATATAACTGCTTTATAATTATTTATTTATAATAAAAAAAAACACCTTTCAATTTTTAAGACGCCTTTTCTACACTATCCATTCCACTGGAAAAATAAAATGTATTTTGTGTAGATTACGTCACTTTGAGGCAGTTTGAGCACTTCATGCGACCTACTCAAATGTCCTCACTTAGGTATTGTTTATTAAATCTTTACTAACTAATTAAAGTTCTGCAGTTCTGCTCGTAAATTGAGCTACTCCATAGCTAAATGTATGCATGATTCTCATAAGATTTGACTAATTCGCATTAAATGGACTCTAAATTTGATTCAGTGTTTCTACTCATGGAAGGCAGTTAGGCAACACCCGTTTCGCCGCGTCTAAATTTGCGAAGAAAAAATTACTGGTTTGCAAAATAATTTATAGTGACCAAACTAATACTTCAGAAAAATATCTAGTATGAATTCCGCCAAGAACTACGACCTCATGGGAATTCCAGGTTAAATTGCCTGTGTTATTCTAGGATAAAGGCTATTAACCAGCTATTAACATACTAATTTTCATTCAGATCCGTTCAATAGTTTGTTATCCGTAATAACTTTTGCATTTATAATATTAGTAGGAAATGACTCAATCAACATAAGACATAACTATTTCCAAGAAATAAGAGTATCATATTAAGTAAGAGTAATTTCCTCTAGCTTTATCCATCACACGTCACAAAAACGGAGGCTATGAAGTCAATCGCTATCGTTTACGCTAGGACCAACATTATTCCTCATATATATAAATAATCTATGCAATATAGCTGCTACCCTGCCACACGTGGATATTCTAATGTTCGCTGATGACACGGTACTTATCTTTCATGGTGAAAACTGGGACGTGGTGTTTGAAATGGCTGAGACTGGTCTAGCAAATATTACCTCCTGGCTGGAGAATAATCTACTATCGCTGAACACCAGTAAAACCAAATATGTCTGTTTTAGCAAAACACATAAAGGTAAACCTACTGCATCGCACTTCCTTAAAATACATACCTTTCCGTGCAATAGAAGAGAAACCACTATCAGGTGTGACTGTGCGACGCTTTCACAAGTCACCTCTGTTAAATATTTGGGAGTAACGCTGGATGACCTACTTAGCTGGACAATACATTTAAAGTTGACCATAGGCAGAATACGGAAACTAGTGTATATCTTTAAAAAACTGCGCACTGTTGCAAATGGTACTCTTCTTCGCCAAACTTACCGAGCATTGTGCGAATGCATTATCAGCAGTGATCGGAGTAGGTAGATTGAAATGGGGTCATTGATCCGAAACGTATATATTAATTATCTTTTTAAAAAAAAAAAAAAAAAAAAATGGACATTCCTCCGGAATTGGTGGATTATTAAAAAAAACCGGAACTTATGTAGGAATTTCATTCTGCCAGAGTGGAAGGAGTCATTTGATGATTTGCCATCCTCAAAAGAAAGGTAGGAATTGTAATAAAATGAGCAATATTATTCTTTATTATTCTTCATATTTTTTTTAACGGCACACAGTCACGATTTGACAAAACCCAACGACTAATCAGAACAAAGGATCATGGGTGGTACAATAACCGGTTATCAGAACAATGCGTACGCCCGCCGACGACATGCCAGGTAGCTCACTCGTTTACTTCGGTTCGTAGAGTGCGCATCTTTGTTTGTTACTGTGTTGTGAAAACGTTACTTGACCCTGGCTTGTGTACATACTGACTTCTGGAATCTGCTCTAAACCACGATTTGGCTCGAATATACGGACTCAGATTTTTCACTATTGAATTGGATCTACATATTTAAACCAAGCTTTGGTAAGTAATATTTTACTAGTTACAAGGAGTATAAAGCATGTTTGGATGTACTATAAGAATATTTTTAGTATTGTGTTTGTTCGCTTAACCTGCTGAACATACCATGAGTCTTAATATTGTTAAATCTTTAATAGAGTATGAACCAGTGAGCTTAGTGCGAAACAAAATTATGATATTCTAGTAATGTAGTCGCAATTCAGCTAACTCCACTATTAACCGATATTTTACTGGAATCCGTATATAATTTGAATGCCCTGTGTGCTGTGTCCTCTTGCAATGTATTGGTAAAATAAATTACTATAGGCCTTATCTACTTCTCTACAAAATATTCTACGTAACAAGCCCTTTCATTTGATACCCATATTGATGGGATTGAAAAAAAAAACTAAGTTGTCCGCCATCTTGTAGCGGCAGCCATTTTGGATTGACAATAATATTGAATATACATAATTGTATTGTCACCAGAATCAAAGGCGAATACCAAATTTTAGATCAATCGGTTGACAGGAAGAGGGTGAAATTTCAATGACTGAATTTGATCCACGAAAAATAAAACAAAAATTATTTTCCTGTCTTTGTTTTAGGTGATATATACGAGGTTCCATCTCTACAACAGAGTTCAGATATGGCAAACGTCAAGGCTGAAACTGTAGAAAAATGGATATCCAGTCATCCCGAACTACTTTACGATCACGCTAGTGGTACAATATACTGTTCAAAATGTGAAAGCCATTTGAAAACCATAAATAAAGGAAACGTTAAAAGACATATCGAAGGAGCAGTACACCAGGGAAAGTTTGAGCGGCCCGAAGAGGAATTTTATTTCGATCTTATAAAATTTCTCATTTTGTGCAATATTCCGTGGTCTCAGATGAAAAATACTACTTTTCAAGATTTCTTTAAAAAATATATGTGTAGTACCTGTTGTTGTACGTGTACTAATCGTACTCTGCCAGATGAATCACAGTTACGGAAAGTTTACTTGGACAAGTTTTTTAAGAATAAAATCAATTCGATTCGGCAAAATTATAAAAATGAGAAACCATGGATATCATTAGATGAAACGACAGACTTTTTAGGTCGCTATATAGTCCATTTTTTAATAAAACCATTACATCCTAGCAATTTGACTAGACCTTATTTGGTAGCATGTAAAATGCTAACTGTAGTTAATGGACAAACAATCACGCAATTTGTGTTAGAATGTTTGGAAAACTTTTGGGAAGATTCTTTTAGCAAATGTTAAAAAGGTATTTTTGAAAGCCCCAAGTAGAGTCAAAATTTTAAAAGAAAAATATCCAGATTTGCCGCTACCTCCCCAACCAGTTGTTACAAGATGGGGCACTTGGTTAGAGGCAGCATTTTATTACGCTCAAAACTTTGAAAAAATAAAAGAAGTATTATCTTGTTTAAACAGCTCTGATGCGGTATCTATTCGAGAGGCAAAAAATATTATAGAAAAAGAAAATTTAAAAGAAGATTTAAATTACATTAAAGACAATTATTTTATAATTCATTTGTCTTTAAAAGAATTGCAAAAGCATAATTTATCGTTGACAGATTCACTTTTAGCATTTGACAACGTCAGAGATGCTATAAATCAGTGCAATTCAGAAAATATAAAAAATAAAATAGAATGTGTTATGGAACGTAACCCAGATTTAGACACACTTAGAGAATATAGTGAGGCCATTGAAAAAAATGAAGCACATAATTTAATACCTTTTTTAAAATTTGCTCTTTTGACATCGTCAGATGTAGAACGGTCTTTTTCCATTTATAAATGGATTTCAGATGTTAAAAGAAATAGGTTGAAAATTGAAAATATAGAGAAACTCATAGTTATATATTTTAATTGTAAAGATCAGGATTACCAGGATGCTGACATTGTAATCGATGAAGATTAAAAATGTGAATAAATGTAAAATGTTATAAAATAAGATGCAGTTAATGCCTGGAAAATGGCTTGCCCGAATACAGCGTTGCCCGAGAACCCGTCCTCCCAAAGACAATGGGACGAGCCACTCTGCAGTTTGGTACGGAATAACCTTTTAAATACGTCAACCAATACTGCTGAGCGCTCGCGCCTGTTGGCTGTGGGTGAATGGGAGTCGGGCTTTTGGCTACAAGCATTACCTTCACTTAACATAGGTACTATGTTAAGTGATAACACGTTCCGGATCGCTACATGTCTACGTCTGGGTGCTCCCAGCGGTGCTCCACATCGCTGTCAATGCGGTGCGGCAGTCGACCGCCTCGGACATCATGGCCTTTCCTGCAGCAGAAGCTCTGGTCGGATAGCACGGCATGCCAGCATAAATGACATCATTCGTCGGGCTCTTGTCACCGCTGGAGTACCATCTGTTTTAGAACCCAACGGCTTGGCACGGGACGATGGGAAGAGACCAGACGGGATGACTATAATGCCTTGGAAGTTGGGTAGGCCTTTGGTGTGGGATGCTACTTGTGTTGACACCCTTGCGCCATCCCATCTTCTCAGTACGGCGGGCTGTGCTGGGGCGGCAGCTGCAGGTGCAGAAAATCTCAAACGGCGCAAATACAACAACCTAATTGGGTGCTATATGTTTGAGCCGTTTGGGGTTGAAACGTTAGGACCATGGGGTCCGAGTGCGCATCGACTCTTTCGTGACATCGGCAAACGATTAGTCGACTCCACAGGTGACCATAGGGCTGGCCTTTTCTTTGGACAGAGAATCAGCATTGCCATTCAACGTGGCAATGCGGCCAGTGTTCTGGGCACTTTTCCCATTGATAGCGATGTTGACGAATTTTTCGATGCCCTATAATTTATCTTTATTTTCGTCTGTATATATTTTTATTATGTATAGAAATACTTAGGTTAAATTGTTCCAAAATAAAATGTGACATATATGTCATTTAGTTATAAAAATAATGTAAAATGTACATATTTAACGATAAACAATGTTGATCCTTAGAACAGTCTCACGACCCCAGCAGGCATTGGCCCTCTATGGGGCCCCGTCATTTATTCTACCCTTAATGCAAATTACCATGACCACTATGAAAATATTTAAATTTAAGTGCAACAATTTATGTCTATCTATAAAAGTTCTAGCCATAAAAGGCTAAAAATAAAAAAATAAAAATTAAAGCTTCGATCGGAATTAGATTGTTTTTATTATTCAACAGATAAATAATGAATTAATTTAGTTTTTATACCTTCCTTTAAATTTTGAATTGAGTAGGAATAATATCACTACCAACATTAACAATGTTTAATTGAATCCGGAAATACCGGAATTACTTTCCGGGAAAATGGCTTATCCATGTTATTCTTTCTGTGTGCATTTATGATACAAGTACCAAAAATCAATCTACCTACTCCGATCACTGATTATCAGGTATTGTATCTGCGCATGGGGTGGTGCAGAAAAATCTCATATGATTGAAGTAGAGCGGGCACAGCGTTTGGTGATTAAAGTACTTTTATACTTACCATACCGACATCCTACGTCCTTAGTGTATGAACTGGCAGAAGTGTTATCTGTAAGAAAGCTATTCATATACGAAATGCTACGCAGATACCACAAAATAATTGTTTCAAACTTACCCAGTACACAAAAGCGCGTAGAATGCTACCCTGTCCCTCGTGCCAGATCAAAATTTGCAAAAAGGCACTATAGTTATCTAGCTCCGCACGTCTATAATAAATTAAATAAAGTCCAGAAAATCAGCAAATTGACAAAGAGACAAAGACAATGGACTATAATGATGTAGAGAATCTTCTAAAACATGTTAAATATATTCTGCAAAACACACACGTTCACACAGCCATACACACAAACATATAAAGATATACACACACACATACAGACATACACACACATACAGACATACACACAAAAACACACAAATGCATTCACAGATATAAACACAAACATAAACTCGCATGACAACACGATTGTTAAATTAAGTTCATTAAATTATTAGTTTATATTATTTTCTCTAGCTTTAAATTTCACTTTCAAAGTTTTTCTGTATGATATAAGAATATTGTTACTATATATTAAGGGGAAGACAGTAACACCTGCAACACAGTGTATACTAGCGCAAGTGTTACAGATTCCTATCATGCTATTGTAAAACTTATGTCAAAGTCAATAAATAAATAAAAAATTAAAAAAAAATATCTGCGGATGATATTCGTCTTGAACAACAAAACTCGAGTTTTAATCATTTAGGAACAGACTTACGCAGTGTAGGTAAGTTACAGAAGAACAAGTTAGTTTTTGATTTTTGAAAGATGGTCGAGGTAATCGTTGGCTTGAGAATGGATCCTTTTTAGCTGACTACTATTTACATAAATAATAATCTATCATGGATTGCTATTTACATAAAAGGGAATATTTGTGTTAAATTATGTAAAATAATGTTTCAGTTCTCAAGATACAAAGATACAGGTTTGTTCTACATGTTTAAGGTTGGATACCATGATCGTGTACACCAATTTAGTTCCAGCTTTGAATAGGTATAAATGAAAGGAGGGGAAGGGGAGGAGGTCTTGGCCAGGCAATGATAGATGGCTATTAATATGTAAATCAATTTAGTTAAGGTTAAGGTTCGTGTAAATTTACAGTCAGATCAGATTGTACACGGAATGAATGAAAATCTAATTATTCTAACAAACTAGTCGGAAGAGACATCGTAAACAAAAACAAAACGAGAACTATAAGAGCATCGCATTGATATAGATTAAAACTAGTTTATAAAATAAAATCTCTCCCGACTTGAAGTTGGTTAAAAACTGATTTGACTAATCATCTAGAAATATAGCGAGTCTACATTTAGTTCGATATTTTCGATTTGTAATCCTACACAGCGATGTCTTGAAGATACTGCGCAAGAGTGTTATAAACAACCCCGTTCATTAGATTCCCACCTTTCCATAGCGCACAAAATCTACAAAAGCAGCACATTCTGATGCAATTTGTACTCAATTAGTGTAATTATTGAAAGGCGTACGATTGCTAGGAAATACGCATCCATAAATAAATCTTCAGTATCTCCTCTCAACTTTAAAATATTGATCGCATTTGTTTTGTATTCGTGATGTCTTGCTTACATACTATTTGCTATGTCCTTTTTTGCCATTACATATTCTTTCACACAATCTATATATAGCTTACAGCACACACAGAACCTTTAGATTAATTACTTATTTTAAAAATTAATGTACATTGATATACTTAACATACAGACAAGAAGATTGAAAAGAAGAATGAATCTCTTCCCGCATACCTTCGAAAGGAAAGTAAACAGAAGAAATGAAGACACTATGTTTGAAAGAAGAAAGGAAAACAAAAACCTGAATGACTTTATACAGTACGTAATCAGTACCTAAGCAAAACCTACCTTTTTTGTTTTTTTGGGTGGGAACATCATCAAATGACTTCTTCCGCTCTGGGTCAAGCGGAAGGGTGTGTCAGATTTCTACTGACTAAAAACCCACCCTGTTCCTTCAGCTGTCCTAAATTTCCGGGGCCGCGGTAAGTCCTACCTACTAAATACATATTAATATGAAAAAATTAGACAATGTCACTCAATAAACCCACTCCTCACCAATTGTTTTTATCCGCCAAGCATTTTATTGAACTATATCAAGAGCCCGGTATAGACGAATTTAAAGCCGTCGACACAAATGTCAAGGGGTGCGTTGGCCTACAAGCTTACACCGTTAACATCGAGCCGATACAATGAGCTAATCTTAATTTTCTGTTCTGTGGAGCTAATATTGGCGTAGCAGCTGATAGTTCGTGATGTGATTTCAGTCAGAACTGGATTCGGAGTCAGAGAGGGGACTCTGAGGAGATATTACGTTTGTTTGTTTAGTTTACACACCCATTCACGCACACACAGGTTAACACTTAAGAGTATGGAAAGTTTCGTTTTTAGTTATTAGTCACTTTTTGTCACCATTTTTAATAATTTTCATATTTTAATAATTTTAATATTTTAATGATTTTAATATTTTATTAATTTTAATATTTTGATAATTTAATCTTTGTTAATACAAACACGGTATTACTTAGTAACACTTCGGGGAAAGGGACTGGTATCTTAACACAGGTTCCTTGGTAATCTAGCTAAGATGCCAGCTGCGATCTGTACTGTGACTGTAAAACCAATTCCACCAGTTTCTCTTTTCCACCAGTTTTTCTTTATAATTGTTTTTTTCACTTAGTAAGGTTTTATTCTTTGTGTGTTAATAAAGTTATTGATTGATTGAGTTTAGAGGTGCACACTTCCAATCGGTTTATTCATAAAACAATGACAATTTGCTTATTATGAATAGTTACTGATTTACACATTCTTTCTACAAGTGTTCAATTTACATTTGGAATCTGGTAATAAGTATGTTAACTAAGTATGTAGTTTGAAAATATTTGTAAATACTTATATATACCTAATTGTTGTGTTAAGGTTTTATTTTAGTTTTGTTTTTCCAATGCAAAACACAACAAACGTGAATCGGATATGCGATTAGGTTAGCGTTTGAAGCAAAAGTTGTATTAGAATTCTTTTTGATAGTTAAATATTGTTTCAATTAAAATAATGGACCGCAGTTTGGCTCAAAATAGTAGATACCATAAAGGTCCGTCATGTAATATTTCCATTCTAATCGTCGTTTTAAGTCAAGTTAAGTCGTGCTAGTAATATACATAGTACTAGTAATATTTTAGGTGTATCGTCCTCACATGGTATTAAGTATAAGTAAGTACGTACTTAAATGTGTGTTGTGATAATTTTATTCAAAAGAGTAAGTATGGAGTTGTTCTCCATAAAACTTTTTTGCAAAAAATAAAACCGACTTCCATTCTTATTTTCGCGCTTTTTAGTGGGTCAGTTTGTAATTAATCTAGTTACAAAAGCCAAAATGTCAACTACTTATCACCTTTTACAAAATATTGCTTTTCCCAATGCAGAGTCGTTAATTTTTGAGGAATTATGGTATTTCACCATCAGCTTTATTTCAACATATGCATTGTGACGAGCATAAAGTGCTTAACACCCATATTCAAGTAATCAAATCGCAATCCACAAAATACTTATTATTGAGTAGTTTCGGTGGCTATCTGTGGTCTTCATCATCAATTGCACTTCCCCAAATGGTGCTTTTCGAGAGCAACTGCACAAGTTACTATAAGAAATACCCAAAACGCTATAAGTGTGCCTATAATATTTAAAGATTTCCCTCGATTTCTCCATGATTCCATTATCAGATCCTAACGTGATGTAAATAAGACCAACTAGAAAGTATACCCTATCATACTAAAAAAGAATTTTCCAAATCGGTTCGTAAATGACGGAGTTATGCGCGAACAAAAAACGCAATGCAGAGTAAAGGAAAAGATCGTCAATGTAAATATTTTTTTAGACTTTTGTTGATTTTTCAGAAACAGCTTGTCCGATTTCGATAAAATTTTCATGGGACCATTTGGGAAGTCTACCCTTTCCAACGAAAAGAATTTTTCAAATCGGTTGGCAAACGACGGAATTGTGCCCGAACAAACATAAAAAAAATAAAAAACAAACAAGCATCCGAATTGAGGAGCGTTTTTAGGGTTCCGTAGTCAACAAGGAACCCTTATAATAATAATAATAATAAATAAATAAAGAATCTGTGGCCCGGCTGTCAACCAGCTTGTCAAAAATTTTCTTCTCAATTCTGTTTCAATAAATATTTAATAAAATAATAGTTACGTACAATGTTTAACCAAACGAAATCCGTAAGAAAAAAAGAACAAACGTATATACGAGTAGAAATGCAGAACATACCATCTACATCTTGGTAAGAAAAACCCTACATGAAGATAAAATGTTGACAAGACGCCGGGCACGATTGCAACAACCCACACCCCCAAGACCTGCGGAATCGTCGCTCAGCTCCGCCTCGCAGCCGCCGGGACCAGCTCCAGCCGTGAGTGAAGAGACTCCGGCCGCTGCAGTTGCGTCGAGCTCGAGCGACGAATACTTCTCGCCGCCGACGACACCACCACCTGCGCGTCGGCGAGGAAGAGGCCGCCCTCCGGCCAGCTTCGGACTTCGAGGCCCACCGGCCTCTGATAGGGTCCCCGCTGCCGGTGGAAGTGTGCAGCGCATGCGATGGACAAATTCCATCAATGAAAATGTCATGCGCTCATACTTTGGGGCTACAGAGGGGGGAACTAACCTGACTGCGTACCGTGGTCGGATGCTCTCTCTGTTTCAGGTACTTGAACCAGCTGTCAACGTTTCGGCCCAACGACTATCGGATCAGGTGCGGGTCATCCAGCGTAACCATATGTTGGATGATGCTGTACTTGATAGACTACGCCTCGAATCACGGTGCAGTCGTGTCTCATCTGCTTCACCACAGGCTGCGGTGCAACTGCAACCTAGTATCTCACCGCGACCCGACCACATCGGTGAAGATGATGAGGACCAGGCTACATCCGTGAGTACCCAGTGTAGTGAACAATTGAGGAGTGCTTTGGAGTGTGCATTACGGGAGTATCGCTCCACACCACCTGAGCTGAGACCTCGTCTGCCTCGTTTGCCCATGCATAAGAAAAATAGGGCGCTAGTGTGTGCTCTAGATTCACTGTTGTCAAATTATTTTGACAATAGCGAAGACCTCACCGATACCCATTCGATCCTGTACTGTGCCGCTGTTGCAGCATGTCAGGTAGCTCATGTCAAGTTTCCAAAGACTGACAGAGCTATTCGACCAGCTGTACCAGCTTGGCAGTGCAGGATCGAACGTCGTATCGCTGGGGCTAGAGCACTCATTGGCAAACTTATCTGCTTCAGACAGGGCAACACTCGCCCTAGAGTGATGCGCTTTGTGAGGCGGGCGTTCGCGGGGACTAATATTAGTCCTCGGGATTATCTCACCTGCGTCACAGAGCGCATCGACTTCCTGAAGCAGAAAGTCTATGCGTGGGCAAATAGAATTCGCAGATATAAGCGGCGGGTGGAGCGATACACTCAGAATCGCACATTCCAAAGCAATGAAAGGTGGGTTTATAGGGCCTGGGAGCGACCTGACCAAGGTGTGACTGATACGTGCTTGCCGGATGATGACGCCATGTGTTCGTTCTGGCGCAGCATCTGGTCGGCTCCTGTCAGTCACACTGAGGGTGACTGGATGCGGGAGATCAGGCGCACGTGCGATCTTTTACCAGAAATGGGGGCAATCACGATCAGCCCCCAAGATGTAACCCGTGCAGTCCGTCCGTTATCTAACTGGAAATCCCCAGGGCCGGACGGGCTGCACAATTTTTGGCTTAAATGGTTCCAAAGATCGCACGCTCGCTTGGCATTTCAGTTCCAGTCTGCCCTAGAGTCAGGATCGCTACCTCAATTCCTAACTACAGGAATAACCCACCTGCTCCATAAATCAGGTAGTACTACGGAACCTAAAAATTATAGACCGATCACGTGCCTTCCTACGGTCTATAAAGTTCTTACGTCCATCCTGAGAACTAAAATTAATAATCATATTGATGTAAATTCAATCATGTCTGTTTCTCAGAATGGATGTAGGAACGGGTCCCGTGGTACCAAGGAGCTGCTCCTCATTGATATTGCCATAAACCAACAGGTTCGTCGTTTCCGAAGAGATTTGTCGACATGCTGGATAGATTATAAGAAGGCCTATGACTCTGTTCCACATACATGGCTCAAGAAGGTGTTGGAGTTGTATAAAATAGATCCAATGCTACGCAATTTTCTTGAGTCATGTATGGGGCAATGGAAGACGGTCCTCTGCTACCCAGGATGTCGACAGATCCAGGAAAACAGCGAACCGATTAGGATTGAGCGTGGCATATTTCAAGGCGACAGTCTGAGCCCTCTGTGGTTTTGCCTGGCTCTCAACCCTCTCAGTACATTGCTGGAGGGTTCAGGGCTAGGCTACCAGTTGAGAAGAGGTGGTCAGGTCATATCACACTTGCTTTACATGGATGATTTGAAAATCTTTGCCACCAGCAAATTGCAACTGATGGAGCTACTGAAGGTAACAGAAACTTTCAGTAGCGCCATCGGAATGGAATTTGGGGTGGACAAGTGTGCGGTCATGCATGTAAAGCGAGGAGAGATTATGGAATCCGTGGGAACTCAACTCTCGGATTCCATACACCTGAGATCCCTCGGATCAACTGAAACTTACAAGTATTTGGGTATGTCAGAAGCACTAGGCATCAATACTGCTTATGTTAAACAGTCATTGAAGGAACGCTTCTTTGGCCGTCTGAATAAAGTACTGAATAGTCTTCTATCAGGCGGAAACAAGGTGCGTGCTTTCAATGGTTGGGTTATGCCAGTATTGATGTATTCTTTTGGCATACTTAAATGGACTCAGACTGAACTTGACGCCTTGGACAGGCGGGTCCGCAAAACGCTGACTGCAAATCGGATGCATCACCCACGTTCATCGGTGATGAGGCTGTATATCCCCCGGAAATGCGGTGGTCGTGGTTTTTTAAATACTAAGACCCTGCATAACCGCGAGGTATGCAGCCTTAGGGAATATTTCCTAAAAGCTGACGTGGGTATGCATCGGGATGTGGTAGCGGTGGACAAAGGCCTCACTCCGCTCTCCTTAGGTACCGAGAATTGGCGCAAACCTGTAGTATTAGATACTAATGACCGCAGAGAAGTATGGCAGAGCAAGGAGCTTCACGGACGCTATTACCGGGCCCTTCATGGGTCTGATGTAGATACATTAGCGTCCGTAGCCTGGCTACGTTTTGGTGACCTCTTCGGGGAAACCGAAGGTTTTGTCTGTGCGATTATGGACGAAGTTATGATGACGAATAACTATCGGAAATATATTGTGAAGGATGGTACCGTAGACATATGTCGGGCATGTCACAAACCGGGAGAATCCATTCGTCACATTATCTCCGGTTGTTCTCGTCTGGCTAACGGAGAATATTTGCATAGACACAACCTCGTAGCCAGGATTATTCACCAGCAACTTGCTCTTAAATACAATCTTGTGGAATCAGAAGTACCATACTATAGGTATGTGCCCGACCCAGTTCTCGATAATGGCAATATTACACTATACTGGGATCGGTCTATCATTACTGACAGGACTATTGTTGCCAATAAGCCAGACATAGTGGTGATAGACCGATTAGAGCGTCGCACAATGATTGTTGATATAGCAGTTCCCCATGACGAGAACCTCGTGAAAGCCGAGATAGATAAAAAAAATAAGTATCTTGACCTGGCGCGCGAGGTTGTCGATATGTGGGATGTGGAGACAGCAATCATTGTGCCGATAGTCGTCACAGCCAATGGTATAATAGCCAAGAGCCTCGACCAACATCTAAGGAGGCTCTCGTTGGGCAGCTGGATCAAGGGCTTGATCCAGAAAGCAGTACTCCTGGAAACGGCGCGTATTGTGAGGAGGTTCCTCTCTATGGAGCCCTGACCACCGGTAGCTTGGACCCTGTTCCCGATACCGGTGGGCTACTATTTTTTATATTTTTAAATGTTTTTATTTTTTTATATTAATATTTAAAAATGTAATTTATATGTACATAGATTAAATAAATGAAATAATAATAATAATAAATAATAATAAGTGGCCCGGTTGTCAAAGAACATGTCAAAAATTTTTTTCCTCCGTATTTTTCAATATAATTTATAAACCAAATAATCAAATAGTCATCAATTAAACAACAATAATCATGTTTAACAACACCAAAACCGTAAAAAAAAACTATACATGAATAAATAGAAGAACTAATAGACAGAACAATAAATGGAAAAACAAAAATGTTGACAAGAAACCGGGCACGCTTGATTCTCAACACATACCCAAGACCTGCGGAATCGTCGCTCAGCTCCGCCTCGCAGCCGCCGGGACCAGCTCCAGCCGTGAGTGAAGAGACTCCGGCCGCTGCAGTTGCGTCGAGCTCGAGCGACGAATACTTCTCGCCGCCGACGACACCACCACCTGCGCGTCGGCGAGGAAGAGGCCGCCCTCCGGCCAGCTTAGGACTTCGAGGCCCGCCGGCCTCTGATGGGGTCCCCGCTGCCGGTGGAAGTGTGCAGCGCATGCGATGGACAAATTCCATTAATGAAAATGTCATGCGCTCATACTTTGGGGCTACAGAGGGGGGAACTAACCTGACTGCGTACCGTGGTCGGATGCTCTCTCTGTTCCAGGTACTTGAACCAGATGTCAACGTTTCGGCCCAACGACTATCGGATCAGGTGCGGGTAATCCAGCGTATGATTGTTGATATAGCAGTCCCCCATGATGAGAACCTCGTGAAAGCTGAGATAGATAAAAAAAATAAGTATCTTGACCTGGCGCGCGAGGTTGTCGACATGTGGGATGTGGAGACAGCAATCATTGTGCCGATAGTCGTCTCAGCCAATGGCATAATAGCCAAGAGCCTCGACCAACATCTAAGGAGGCTCTCGCTGGGCAGCTGGATCAAGGGCTTGATACAGAGAGCAGTACTCCTGGAAACGGCGCGTATTGTGAGGAGGTTCCTCTCCATGGAGCCCTGACCACCGGTAGCTTGGACCCTGTTCCCGATACCGGTGGGCTACTATTTTTTATATTTTTAAATGTTTTTATTTTTTATATTAATATTTAAAAATGTAATTGATATGTACATAGATTAAATAAATGAAATAATAATAAATTTATTTCATCAAAAAGTACAACAAGTAAATATGTAACAAAATTATATGGCAAACAGTATATTATGGTTAAATCATTGTACAGTGTAGCAACCAAACATAGCACACAGATTCCCAAACTGAGACGAACTCGTATTTCGGGATTCGGTGGCTCTCCACTCTAATGTCATTACAATAATTATGACCCAAACATTTGCAACATTGAAATCCCCTAATTAAACTTATTTATACTTACTTAACTATTTCTTAAAACTATTATATTATATTCTATTCACTGTCTATTTTATTTATCAATTAATATGAGCTTTTCTGTCTCTTCATAATTTAAGGACTTAAGCCAATTAGTTAGTTTAATTTTCAAGTTATATTTATTTAGTTTGTGTAGTGAGAGTATTTTATTAATTTTGTTATAAATTCTAGAACTTAGTGCAGTATATTGACGTAGTGCGAATTTGGTCCTACATTGGACAGAACAACAAACAAGTGCTCCGCGTCTTTTTTGTAAGATCTTTTTATTAAAGGGAAGTTGTGAATGTCGCCGAACTATGGTACGCAGGATAAACAATTGTCTAACAGTTAAAATCTGGCTTTCCCGGTATAGGTCTGTAGTCGAGTAGTAACGTGGTTTGGAGTGTATAACTTTAAGGAGGCATCTCTGGGCTCTTTCCAATTGCAAAAACAGAGTTTTATAAGTACTACCCCATGCAGGTATACAATAACTAAGAATTGATTGGCATAGAGAAATATATACTGTGTGCATTACTGATACATCGGCAGAGTGACGAAGATTTTAAAAAATATAAAGTAATCTTCTTACTCGCCCAGTAAGGTTTATAACTTGAGTGCTCCAGTCCAATCTTTCATCAATCATAACACCTAAGTATCTTATACTGGAAACGTTTGCTAAAAGTGGGCACGAACAAGTCATAATTTGGTTGTTACAAACATGAGCCGTTATTGTTGTGGTTTCAGTTGGTGGTGTAGGAGAATTGGGGAGATAGAAGCGTAAAAATTTTGTTTTATTCACATTTAGAGTAAGCAGGTTCGAGGATAACCATAACATTACTTCTCTCAGGTTATTTTCAGCCAAAGACTTGGCCTCCAACCAGCTCTTCGCATGAATTAATAAGGCTGTGTCGTCAGCGTAGGTAAAAATATCACAGTTATCAAGCCTCATCCTACATAGTTCGTTGACATAAATTATGAACAACGTAGGGCCGAGAATACTTCCCTGTGGGACTCCGTATTCGATCTGCTCTTCCTCACTCACAACATCGTCAATTTTAACTACCTGAGTGCGATTGGAGAGGTAATCTTTAAATATATCCAAAGTCAGACCTCGAACCCCAATGAGCTCTAGTTTTGATAGGAGTAATGGAACAGACACCGTATCAAACGCTTTCGATATATCCAAAAATATACCGAAACATTTGTAACCGTTATCCAGTCTATCAACTACTGCATTACTGAAGTTTGTAACAGCGTCTTCAGTTGAAGTGCCAGATCTAAATCCATATTGGTTTTTGGAAATTATGGAAAACTTAGCGAGATACTTCGTTAAACAGTTATTCAGTATTCTTTCGAAGACTTTAGATAATGCACTCAGCACCGAAATAGGCCTATAGTTCGTAACATGTGCTCTGTCCCCGCTCTTAAATACAGGAGTTACTAAAGCTTTTTTTAAACTGTTTGGGAAGACACCAGTAGCTATTGAAAGGTTGCATATGTGTGTAATGGGTTCTACCAAGACTTTCTGTGATAGTTTAATAACTGATGCTGGGATATTGTCCCAACCAGTTGCACAGTTACTACGAAGCGAATTAATGATCGCTGACACTTGTTCTTGGCTAACCGGCTCAATCCCAAGTGAGTTGCACTGTGAAGCTGTTACTCCATTATTGCTAACTGTCAAAGAACCAGGAGGAATTAACTTAGAAGCCAGGTCTTTACCAATATTAACGAAATATTGATTGACGCAGTTTACAGAGTGTTTCGCACTAGCTGACACATGCAAGAGTTCTGTTGCCGACGGTGACTGACATTTCCTGCCTGAAACTGAATTTATAGCATCCCACATTGCTTTTGGATTATTCTGAGCTTTAAGGAATTGATTCTTTTCATACTCATGCTTTAATTTTCTGAGAAGGGTATTACAGTAATTGCGGTATCTTTTATATGTGACGATAAGAATGGTATTATTACTATTTTTTTAACATTAAGATGCATTTTGTCGCGGTTCCGGATACAACGAAGCATTCCCTCAGTGATCCATGGCTTTAAGATACGTGTACGTCTACTAGCTTTTTTTGTGTTGTGTGCTTAGTAACCACATTCTGAATGAGTGAAATTAGTTTATCAGTAGCAATATTAGCATCAGTTTCATTCATTATCGGGTCAAAATCACATTTATCAATATTTCCTTAATAGAAACATAGTCTAAGCGAGTTACGACCTTCTGAGAATTACTGTGTAAATTATTGTGGTGTTTTAAACACAAAATTACAGGTAAATGGTCTGTGATATGGGTCTCGCGTACTATTGCTGTTGCTGATGTCTCAGCCTTTAGTAAGATGTGATCGAGACAGTTCCCAAGCCTAGTAGGAAATTCATGTGCTGGTAATAACCCTAAAGAAGCAGTAAATAAAAGGTATTCGGTAGAGTTTCGATCGACATTGTTTGTTTCTTTAATATCCACATTGAGATCTCCAATCACCACTACATTTTTAAATGATTTTAAAGTACACATTACTGTCTCTAAACTGTTATAAAAGTTGCTTAGATCCGAGCGAGATGGAGACCGATAGAGTCCTATGATTGCAGTGTTATAGTTTCGCCATGTCCGTCTGTCTGTCCGTCTGTCTGCGGTTTAGCTCAAAAACTATTGGTACTAGAAAGTTGTACTTTGGCATGAGTATACACGTTAATGACGCCAAAAAAGTGGTAAAATAAAATTTTGAAAAAAAAATTTATTTAGGGTACCTCCCATACATGTAAAGTGGGATGATAATTTTTTTTTTCGTTCTTCCCATAGTGTGGGATATCGTTGGATAGGTCTTTCAAAAATAGTAGGGGTTTAGGGGTTTGCTAAGACCGTTTTTTGATTAAGTAAACCGTTCGTGACTTATCAAGCTTTAAAGTACCAATTTTCGTTAGAGTCAAGTGTCTCCCCTCTATCAACTAAACGGTTGTAGTTAGAAATTCAAATGTCACGGCAGTAGTACCTATATATAACGAAATTTAAAGGAAAACTATCACACATAAGTGGACTTTACAAGTTTACGAGTAATAGTCGACCAATTGTTTTTGACTCGAAAATTTCGAACAACTCTATAGAAATGTCGATAGATGGCGCTGAGCGCCAGTTGTATCGAGCTAGTATCTTGTGACGATTGAGTAGTGTAGTTGTGTATCCGTATTTAAATTCAAAACACCGGCTATGACATGTTTTATACAAATGTCTAAAAAAATTAAAACTTTCCGTGCAAAATTGTCGGATCAGGTGAGGATTTGTATAGGAAGTCAAATTAGTTAGGTAGTCATGTTTGGCTTTTAGTTAGAGCATGGTACAAAACGATCAGTGAGCGAATACGACACGCACTTGGCTGTTATAAAAATTACGGAACCCTACACTGCGCGTGGCCCGACACGCACTTGACCTGTTTTTATAAAACGATACATTGTAAAATAATGTTTTTTTCAATAATGTAATTTATGTATTTATTAGAGTTTAGATAGGGTATGTTAAATTAAATTGCCGGTTAATTTATTAATTATTTTACTGAGATACTATTAAATTGACCAAAAAAATAATAATTCACATAAACATACCAAAATAATGACATCAAAAACTACAAGTTTTTTCAACTTTGATACATCTACTGTTGATGTCTCGTTTTGATATAAACGTGGTACATTTAGTTAAATTTGCGAAGCATATTATATTACTGGTTCTTCATCGTCGCAGTTACGTCGAATATGATCAAGATCAATCTTCGAGAGCAGAACCCTGGAGTACATCAATTTAATAATAATACCTCGAAAACTAAAGTCTTAAAAGCGGCTAAAACATATAACCAGTCAAAGGAGGTCAAGTTAAACAGTGCCAATCTGGGAGCTAATGGATCATCCCCTGTGTACATCACTGAATATTTGACTCAGAGTGCAAGAAAATTACACTTTATATCCAGAAACCATATTAAAAACGGCCAATTAAAATACTGCTGGACCTCAAATGGAAAGATTCTAGTCAAAAAAGGTGAATTGGAACCTACTATTCATATTAAAACTGAGGGACAACTTGGAAAACTTATTAATATGACATTATGACTCATTTCTTATTGTTTCCATAGACACTACTCGATGCTTGCTAAAATGTCAATTAACTTTGTATCTATTCTCTTTTGTCATAAGTTTTGGTTTGTATCTTTAAACACAATGCAAGTATTATATCAAGGTTACTTTATTTTTTTACTTTTCATGTAAAACGGTGAACTCACAGCATATCTTACACAAAATCACTAACAATCATACTACACAACCATACACATGTACCAACAAACCACTATTTATATATAGCACACACATACTGAAAACTAAGGATTTTAAAATAAGTAAAAACAATCTTAATATGCAAAAACTTTCCGCTACTTTTAATGATTACTATAATTCAACTGTTCCAAAGTTTTTATCAAAATATAAACCACAGGTCACCTATTCGACAACACTTATAACCAATATTAGCGTAACTGTGTTGTTCACCATTATGAAATCTAAGCTCAAAATTCGATAAAGATTTACTGTCCGAGATTGATAACTATTCTATATCCGATACAATTAGCTGTGAACCTGAATGTTACGCATCGTTTCTAAAACAACCAAATTGCTACTTAAAAATTATATCGCAAAATATCCGCAGCCTTAATGCTAATTTTGATCATTTTAATATCCTCCTACAAAGATTGCAATTTGAATGCGACATTCTAGTTCTTTCTGAATGCTGGATGTCGTGCGTTCAAAATCTCCCAGTTTTGGATGGATATTCAAGTATGGCTACATCTTCACATTATAACAAGAATGATGGGGTAGTAGTTTATATAAAAAATAATATTAAAGCTTCTCTTGTTGAACCTATTATCCAGGAAGCAAACTGCTTACTCGTTAAAATTGGTAATGATGTAGCTATTTTAGCGATATACCGCCCATTTTGTTTTAAAGCCATAAATAATTTTCTAGTGTCCTTACAAAAAATAATAGATAGTTTATCATCTTTCAAGAGTATTATTATAATAGGTGACATCAACATAAATATTTCTAATAACAGTTCTGATCGCTTCTTGTCAGATTATTTGGACTTTCTGTCCCTTAATGGACTACTTCCAGCTTTCAATTACTTTTTACACCAACACGAGTAAAAAGTTGTCTAGACCATGTAATATTGAAGACTAAAATTCCTATAACCACTTTTATAATTGAATCCCTTATAACTGATCATGCACCCATACTTTGTTGCGCCGAAATAAAAAACATTAATAAACAGACAAAACAACAAGTAGTTAAACTTGATCTTGAAGCCATAAAGTTGGCTTGTGATCGCACTGATTTCATATCTATTTTTGATGAGACCAACCCAAATACTGCCTTGGATAAATTTATAAATAAAATAAATAATATTATACAAACTAATACAAAAAAGTTAAATATATCAAATAGGTCTAAAATACTAAAACCTTGGATGACTATGGGGCTCATTAAGTGTACTCGTAACAAGGATCGACTACACAGAAAATATAAACAAAATCCGGATAATATAGTCCATGAAATAACATATAAACGTTATCGTAATTTTTATAATAAGATTATTAGTAAACTAAAGCGTGAATATGAAAAAAGTTTACTCAATGAAGCTGGTAATAATAATAAGAAAATATGGAAAGCTATCAATAAAATTACTAATAGAAACATTAAAAAAGAATACTCCTTAGATCTTCTTTCGATGGAGTCGACCCCTCATCTATCTGTCAATGCCACAAATAAGTTCTTTGCTACCGTAGGAGAAAATTTAGCAAACAAAATTACCCCGCCAAGTGGATTACATGATTTTGATAGGGTCACGCGTTGTGATACACCTCAGATGGGCAATTCCTTTGTTCTCCTTGACACAGATGAAGAAGAAATTTACAAACTAATTATTGGTCTGAAAGGTAACTGTGCTGCAGGTGATGATGGAATCTCATCTGATATACTGAAAATGCTAAAAAATAATATAATAGCACCGCTCACACATATATTTAATATGTGCCTGCAGAGTGCCTGTGAGGTATTTTTCCCGAATCACTAAAACGTTCTATAGTAAGACCTATTTTCAAGGGTGGAGATAGAAGCCGTGTCACTAACTATCGACCTATTTCAATTTTGACTTCCTTATCAAAAATCCTAGAAAGGATTATTAATAAAAGACTTACAAATTATTTAGAAAAATATAACCTACTTTCAAAATTTCAATTTGGATTCCGTTCGGGCAAGTCCACGGAAGATGCTTTGAATGATTTTACTGATCACATTGTTAAATCCATAGATAACAAAAAGAAATGCCATACTACTTTCCTAGATCTGGCGAAAGCTTTTGACACGGTTTCTATTCCTACCCTTGTTAACAAGCTATACAAACTCGGTATTCGTGGAAATCAGCTCAAATTAATCTCTGATTATCTGTCTGGGAGGTCTCAAAGGGTAAAAATTGGCAAATATATAAGCGAATACTTACCTGTCACTCATGGAGTGCCACAGGGCAGCATCCTAGGACCCACGTTGTTCCTAGTCTATATTAATGATCTTACACTAATTAATATAGAAAACTGCAAAATAATCTCATATGCAGATGACACCACCCTGACATTTCATGGTGACACTTGGAGTGAGACGTACCAAAAGGCGCAGTCGGGCTTTAATATAGTTAAAAAATGGCTTGCTCTAAATTATCTCTCACTTAATAATGATACAACGAAATATATAGCATTCTCTATACGCAACCTTGGTGAATCGCTACAATCGAAGCACCGTATAACCTCTCACATTTGCAGTAGTGAATCTTCAAATTGTGTCTGTCCCTCTCTGTCATCCGTTGAATATATCAAATATTTAGGACTCACTTTTGATTAAAATCTTAATTTCAAAAATAATTTAATTAATCTCTCAAATAGAATTCGAAAACTTGTATATGTATTTAAACAAATAAGACACTCGGCTAATGCTAAAATTATGAAAATGATATATTTTTCCTTATGTCAAGCGATAATAACATATTGTATAACTTGTTGGGGGGGTGCATCTAAAACGCATATTTTAATTGCTGAAAGAGCTCAAAGAGCCTTACTTAAGGTAGCATATTCTAGGCCCTGGTATTATTGTACTACTAGTCTCTATAAGGAATGTGAGGTATTAACTGTTCGCAAACTCTTTGTACTGGCCTTAATTATGAGACAGCATTCCTGTGTCAAGGTAAATTCCCAAAAAAACGAAGAAAATACAAGAAGAAGACGCTATGAATTGTTTAAATCTATACCCTGTAGAACCGGCTTTGCTCAAAAATTCAACAAGTTTCTGGGCCCAAGACTATTTAATATGGCTAATAGACAGCTGCAAATTCACGCCATGGCTAAAAGAGAATGTAAAATGAAGGTGACTTCATGGCTCTTGTCACTTAATTATGACGAAACTGAGAGACTGTTTTATATATCTGGATAACGTAGTTCATTAGTAGTGATTTTATATCTTGTTTTCTTTACATATAAATACTTTTGAAAATGTTTTATCCTAAGTTTTGCCCCAACCTACATACATACAAGCATATTCTATCCCACATCCACTCACTTCAATTCCACACCACACCACACACACACACACACACACACACACACACACACACACACACACATAATACCGTTCAACTGTTTTTATCTCATTTTTTGTTTTTTTTTTTTCCTTGTATTTTTTATTATAGTTTGCACCTAATTAAGTTCAGTAACCTTAAAGCTCAGATGTCTAACTTATATAACGTGGGTGGGCGCTAATACCTATAAATACAAGATATTAAGTTATCTGAGAAAGAATACAATTTTAATTTAAATAAAAACCCTAAACTACATATACACACCTAAAAATAAACTAAAATATTGCATCCAGAAATTCGTGCGCATCGCTGTCCACTGGCAATGTGCCCAAAAGACTGGCGGCATTGCCACGTTGTATGGCAATGCTTAACCTCTGTCCAAGGTAAAAGCCAGCCCTTGGGTCACGCGAAGTGTCAACTAGGCGTCTGGACAGATCTTTAAATAATTTGTGAGCACTCGGACCCCACGACCCCAAGGTTTCAACCCCAAACGGCTCGAAAATATAACTACCAACAAGGTTATTATATTTCCGCCGCTTGAGGTTCTCAGCAGCCGCAGCGGCAGCGCCAGCGCAACAAGATGAGCTAGGAAGATGGGATGGCGCAAGAGTATCGACACAAGTTGCGTCCCACACTAAAGGCCTACCCATCTTCCAAGGAAATAAAGACATACCGTCCGGTCTTTTGCCATCGTCGCGTGCCAGGCCATTTGGTTCTAAAACAGCTGGAACGCCGACAGTGACAAGAGCTCGTCGGATAATGTCGTTAATATTCGCGTGCCGTGCTATGCGACCCGCGCTGCGGCCGCATGAAAGGCCGTGGTGACCGAGGCTGTTGACAACTTCGCCACAGTGACAGCGATGAGCAGAACAGCAGGGAGCACCTAATCGTAGGGAAGCAGCGAGGCGGAAAGTAGTATCATCGAACAAGGTGCCTATGTTCGATGACGGAAGTGCATGGAGCCAGAGACCCGACTCCCATTCACCCACAGCCAGCAGGCGCGCACGCTCTGCAGCCGAAGCAGATGTGGCAATAAGGTCACTCTGAACTGCTTTACAGAGCGGCTCATCCCACCGCCTCTGAGATGATGGATTGTCGGGTGGATTTAGGTTCGGGCAAGCGAGTCTCCAGGTATCTATAGCCTCGGTGAAATACGGCACATTGAAATCAACCAGTGATGGAGCTAGGATATTCCTGATTAATTTCTCAGTGCCGTGTACCGAGGATACAAAAGCCGGTAGACTGATACTAGTAATTTTGCGGACGCCGAGACCACCCATACGAATGGGAAGAGTAGCTTGTGCCCAAGCTCGGTCGTCCATAGCCACATTTAAAATTCCTGTCAGAGTTTGACGAATAATTTGGTCCATTTTTTCCAAAAGGTGAGGATGATGCCATAGATGTGAAGAACGAAGAAAATACATTAATTTGGGTCCAAAACAACAGTAACGAATTAAGGTGATGGCCGAATGCATATTAATTTGGTATATCCTGTCCAAGATGTCATTAAAATTTTGTATTTTTTCCTCGACAAAATCGGGAAAGGAATTCTCATAAATTGGAGACCCAAGAAGACGAAGAGAACTTTTTTCCACAATTTGGATATCTGGGGCTATTGCGTTGAATTTTGAAAGTGTCAGTTGTCTGTCAGTACTGTCGGATATAAATAGTTCACACTTCGAAAGGTTGAGGTCCAATCCTATGGAATGGAATTGATTTATTAAAAACTGTAGATCATCTAATACCGTGTCTACATCGCCTCCCAGGGTTCCATCATCGAGATACCACACATTAAATTTCGAATTTAACTGTCGAATGATTGGGTTAATGGCTAAACTGAAGATCGCTGGCCCGAGGGGATCACCTTGTTGACAGCCAACAGCTGATTCCAAAAGGTTTTCCTTATAAAGTAATTTAGTCGGATGTCTGTAACATTGCCAAAGAAAACTAAAAATTTGTGGTACTTCTTTTTTAGTTTCTGCCAACAAAGTGTCCCTATTGACTGAATTAAAAGCATTTTTAATGTCAACCTTCAAGATGACCTCTCCTTTACCTGAATTTAAATAGGTCGTCAAGGCATGTACGGCAGCCTCACAACCCCCTTTGGAACCGTAACCCAGTTGCAGGGGTTGAAATTTGGTCGAAATATCCTCACCATAAAATTTAGAGCAAATCTTGGCTGCCATACGACGGTAGGTAGTTCCCACGGCAATGGGACGAATGCCGCCATCCCTCTTGCGTAGGGCACATAGATTGGCCCCGTACAAGATATCGGTGACGGTTTCGTTCACCTGGCCTGAGAGCATAAGATTAATCAGAGCCGTTAGCTCCTTCAAAAGCAACTCACCAGCCTCTCCGGCGCCTGAGCTGAGTAGGTCCTTCAGGTGCTGCGGACTCAGCCCATCGAGGCCGCCAGCAGAGCCGCTTCGGAAGGAACAAACGGCTGTGATCACCTCTTGACCTGTAACGGTGAGGGTGTTTATGTCCTGATCGGGGGGGTCGGGAAAGGAAAGACCATCCGCTGGGGCAGGGTGTTTGCTCTCCAGAGCTGCGAGAGTATCTGGAGAGTATGGGGCCACCACATCACTACTAAAAAGTATCCTGGCAGCTCCGCTAATGTCACCTTCCCCTAATTTAGATTCGACTAGGCGGGATATACTTCTTGTGGAAGTAACCCTCTGTGTCGGTAATTTTGCATCCTGAATATGGGCCGAAATAGTACAATTTTCTTTAATTTGTGAAGTTAAAGTTTTTTTGGTTGCCAAATTTTTTCGAACATGTAGTATCCTATACGGGAAGGTAAGCAGATGTTCCCAGGCACTTTGAGAATTCTCGCGAGCGGCAAGGCGAACGCATCCTGCTAGGTTTTGCGCCACTACAGGTCTAGCGCCGCGGGGAATTCGCTTTAAAACCGGAACAGAGTTTTTGAATTTTGAAAGGGTTTTCCAAAACGGATCCAAATTGGAAAATGATGTAGGTGTTAAAGAAATGACGGGGTCTGAAGTAGATACATTGGGTGGTTTGTGTACCTTCCCAATATGTACTTTCAGACCCCGCTTACCTTTAAAAAACCGTGCCTGGGTGCACAGAGGACACCTCTCCAGAATATTTAGTGATGTTGAAGGTTGATCAGCACTATTACACAACACATCACTGCTGCCACTCGACATTAATCTGATTATGTAACAAAATTAAACTTAGTAACTAAACTAGTAAATAAATTAAATTAAATAATAAAAATCTAAGGAAAAACACTGATTTAAAAAAACGTCAATAAATGACACCACCCGTCAAAAACTAGCGCAGTCGCGGTGGTGGCTTAGGGCGCCGCGAGGCCAAAGAAGGCATTTCGGCGGCGCCCTAGATCAAAATTGCCGGATGGCACGCGGCTGGTGTTATCTTAGTTTAGGTATTGGCTGCAACTCTTACATAAACATATGTATTACCTTAAGGCCTATTTACATTGTAACATTGCCATTTTACTTGAAGGTGCAAATAAACCATTTTTTTTTTTATCTGCATAAAATGTCTGAGCATCAGGATCATTAGATATATCACAGAATTTCAGTAAATTTTCAACATCTGCTTTTTTTTTTTAAGAAACCATGTTGATTTTAGGCAACTGAACACAGTCGAATTGCAAGATGCCTTTCTTCTTAACTTCAACTGTCACTGGCTCAGCAGAATATACATCTTGAACACCAACTTCAACATTTTTTATAGTGCGGGATCCAACTACAGTATAGTGTATTATTCGTGTTTGGCTTATTTTAAATGGAAGTTTTGCCTTTATCATATCTTTGGCCTTAGCTTTCATGTCATAACTAAACCAATCTGTACCCCATTCGTTGACATGGCCATGTTTATTTAAATTGAATACTATTCATTCGGTGATGCAATAACTTCACGTCGACGTTAGTCCTTTTCATCCCTTCCAAATACTCTATCAGGAGGCATAAAGCTATGGCCTCAAATAGGGAAAACGTGGAACAGCTTATTAAAAACTTTACTAGAAGCCTTGAAATTTGACAGACGTACACAATCAAACTAATTTAAATACTAATGCAATAATCACCCGATTTAGTTAAAAAGAGAGAGCAAACAAAAATATGAATCAATGTACGTTTCATTATATTGTTTTGAAGAGATTCGTTCTATGTAGATGTATCATTTTGAAAAAACTAAGGCACTGTTGTACTTTATGATTGATTTATGTATCGTTTACGGAAAATTAGTTAAGACCCTCATGGAACCCTATAGGAATTGAGTACGAAACGACAAAAAAAACATATTTGAATTTTTGTTTGATGTATCGCTTTGTGAAAACGCTCCTCAATTAAGAACCTCCTCCTTTTTTAGAAGTCGGAAATTTGGAATATACATATCTTTTTATCTTGGAAACTGAAGTCATGAATGAATTTACTTCGACTAATTTCATCTAATGAGCAACAGAAAGAAACCCAAAAACATCTGATTTAATTATGTTTTTTTAAGCAGAAGAATTTTTCATGTATCATGAATGCAATTTTAACAAACACCCAGACCTTGAACAACAATTTGTAGGCTATAAACACATTGCAGTGCGGAATGAAACCCGCGAGACGCGGTGCAGCACCCAATCGCTCAACTTCTGCGCCAACAGTGTAGTCAAATCGAATGATGTACGAGTATGTTTTGTAAAAGTCTGTTTCTAGTTGAAACAGACTTTTAGCCAGCTTATTTAAGGACTTTTGGTTTTATGTAGGTAAACTGAAAAAATGGAATGAAAAACGCATCACGATTACCATTTAAAAAATCTGTTAAAATTAATGCGAAAGACGAATAACACGATATTAATTAATTTAAAACTAAAATTACAGGTACATTTGAATAAATTTACAATTAAATGCAACTTTTATGCGGGCAATGACTTGGTTTGTTTTTAGATTAATAAATCGGAAATTAAAAAGTGTTTGCTTCACTGTTTGAGATGTAGTTGTGTGCGACCTACACATACGTATAGGTAGACCATAAAAATTGAAGTCTCATTTGATAACTTCACATGTAGATATTGAGTATTTGAAATAAATAACTTATTAAAAATCATTTTTTTTTTCTCATGAAACTAACGCCATGTAAATTGAGTATGTTAATTATGATTTTAACGGATCATGATTTTCCAATTCGAATAGATGTCCTTGTACATACAAACTTATAATGCCAGATATTCAAGTACATAAACAAACAAAATAACACGCCTACAATCTTGGTTCCCGTCTGTTATCGGGCCATAACACAAATAGGCTTATTTCGTGAGAACTTTCGGATTTACGAGTTTGACAGGTTATTAGGATGATCAAGCAAACTTACCTGTTATATTGCACTGATACAAAAATCCCAGAATTTTCGTACAATAATAATTCATCAAACACAAACCACACACATTCCTACACTGAGATCTTTTTTCATGAAAATGAAAAAGAAAATATTTATTTTGTATACCAAGAACTTCATGTACAATGATTTGTGTTTGGAGCCTCCTTTTAGGCAACACAACTTTTTCACCCTATAAAACATTTTAATCATACACCGAACTCCATAAAACATTTATATTTGTGAACTACATCTTCCTACTTTTTATCATTTCACTGAAATCCAACTGTGTATGTTAAATTTTACGAGAGACGTAAATTTGGAGAGAGCGCGCACGAATTCTTTCACATCCAAACAGCACGAGCGAGGAGGCTCGACTGACACACACCGCAGCGTAATCGTGTAAGCTCGCAGCCTCGCACAATGAAAAATAGAGCGACATCGATATGCCAAATTCGATTTTTTAATAGGGTGTAACCAACTGTGGGCTTCTCATTGAATACAATTCATTTATACTTTAAATAAATCGATAAAATTTGATTATTATTAACCGACTTCTAAAAAGGAGGAGGTTCTCAAATTGACGCGTATATTTTTTTAATGTATTGAAATGAAATGAAATGAAATATTTATTTTGTAAATTGGTTATAAATAACACTTTTACACGTCATGTTTTTTTGCGTGTTAAGTTTAGCTAGATGAGGCCGGTATTTCCTAACTGACTACTCTGAGAAGAAACACCGAAACAAACTCAGAGGTCATAGTCTCTTTTAAAGTCCAGACAATTCGTATTTTTATATGAGAAGCATGTAGGTTCATGTCTGTGGTATTCTTTTGAGGAAATAACCACGCAAATTTGAGCGGACCTGTCCAGACAGTGCAAACATTTGTCAGTTATCGTGTAGCTCAACTTAGAACTTAAGGAGCTCAACAATTTGACAAAAAATACTAACGGACATTTGGGTAGGCCACAGAAGTACTTAAACTGCTTGACATAATTAAATAAATTATAGTGAAAGTAAAAACAACGAAGAAAGAATAACCTACATTGTCCTCACATTAACAATAATGAAATAATTATATTATATAAAAAAAAAAACAAAAACAAAATAAATAGGTATATACAATACTTAACAAAACAAATACTTTGATCAATAAAAAATAAATCAACTATCAAAAGAGCAATGCTGAGTGTCCATAGTAACTTTGGCTCAATATAAAATTCTCACGGCCAGTGATGAAAATAATTTTATTGTGTGTAGTTCAATACTAAGAACTGTTTCTTAGCATTGAATATTGTATAGAACTTCTAACAAAAAAATAATAGCATAAATACAAATATGGAATTTTGAGGTTATTACAATTTGACGATCTCTATACATGTTTGTACACGCTAACATTTTGCACTAAAGTAATTACTTCTGTCTAATTAAATAAAAGTACTTTACTTCGAGAATAGAGGTCCACTGCTGTAACAATGAATGAACTTCTTCGCATTCTACTAAATACCTCTGCATTCGGAAAACATTCAATCCACAATTAGTGCAACGTTGTTGGTTAGACATGGTCACAATAATGGATGTACTTCAACACTTCGAAAAGCAAAAGAGTCTCAAAAAACAGAGAAGGAAACGTAAACGCATGTACTTCGCAATATCACCGACGACAACAACAACTCAAAGAGAATGTAATACACTATATGTTTTACAACAACTGTTTGTGTTTGTAATGTCAATCAATTCCCTTTGTGTCACTTTTGACACTTGTTCGAGTTTTTATTTGGCAGAATAGTCAACATCCCCTTTGCTTGCCATGTATAAAAATAGAATAGAGTTTTTATTCTCAATAATTAAAATATTATTTCAGATTTTTTATGTAATCAAATGCGATTATTGTTCACCACATATTGTTACTATTTTTAGTATAGTAAAAAAATGCATAAAACAATAAAGAATTTGAAATAAAAACTGATAATTGCAGCATACTGACAACTCAACCTTTTTTCGACAATTTCCGGTCAGCTATTTGTTTATTAATAAATCAATTCTAATGGAGAAGTTCTCGAAAGAAATTAAATACAACTTTATATGTAGTTTAGATTTTATTGTATAGATTCTTATACATTAAAGATAAATGGCCGTACCATTTTAAATTTAAAAGTTGTGTAGGCCAGGATCCGTCTTTGTTCTTTAAAAATAAAAAAGGCTCACGTGTATCACTGGAGCAGCTCATTCCCAAGCCTTCTTGTCCTCAATATAATCTTTAACAGTGTAAAAAGCTTTCTGACATAGCTTACGTTTTATAAATAATTTAAATTTATTAATACTTAGTTCTTGAATATGGCTAGGAATTTTATTATAAAAAAATATATATTGGCATCAAATTGGCATCTAAACGAACCACCTATTTTTTTTAACCTCGTTTTAGGAATGACATGTGTCTTTGTTCCTTGTATTTACACTATGAATATCACTGTATTTTTAAACAGATTAATTATCGCCGATTACTCGAAGACGGCTGAACCGATTTGGAAAAATCTTTTTTGTTTGAAAGGGGTCTTTAGAGGTGGTCCCATTGTTATCAAGTCAGGCTCTGATGATATTAGAGGCACACCTATAGCAATTTCAGTATTTTTATAGTAACTTGTGCAGTTTCTTTCGAAAAGCACCATTTGGTGAAGTGGAACAGATGATGAAGACCACGGATGGCCACCGGAACTACCTTTTTTATTTAAAATAGGTTCGCGTTTGACCACTGTCTAAACAAGACACTGGTCTAAACAAGATTAATAAATATTTTTATTTATCGTGTGGCATTTCACCAAACATACAGGGGTTTGACATATGTACAAACCTGATGTACTAATCACACATCAATGACAAAACACACAATTTTCATACTTTTCTATATACCTAAATAAAAAACTGTGCTCTTATGTTTGTCAACCATCTATTTCTCCGGTTTTTTTTTTAATTTATAATAGTCTCACGTTTGACCACCATCTCACCTGATGGTGAGTGATGATGTGATCGAAGATGGAGGACGCTTACCTAAAAGTAACTTATTCACTCTTGACTTAAAGACTCCTAGGTTGTAGCTGTCGGGAAACACAGACTCCGGCAGGGAATTCCACTCCTTAGCCGTACGCACAATGAAGGTATTCCCAAAACGTTTTGTGCGTATGGGTGGGATGTCCACCATGTAACGATGGCGCTTCGCCGTTTGTCTCGTAGTCCGATGATGGAATGGGCTTGGCGGAATTAGATTGTGTAATTCCGTCGCACATTCCCCGAAATGTAACCGATAGAAAACCGATAGACTTGCAACTCGTCGTCGGTGTTCAAGGCTCTGGAGCTTTGACTCGACCAGTGCATCGTTGCCAATGAGTCTCTTGGCCCGCTTCTCGATAGACTCAAGCGCGTCCAGTTGGTATTTCGCAGATCCATCCCAAAGATGAGAGCAGTATTTCATACACGACCGAATCTGGGCTCAATAATACGTATTTTATGGGTTCTGATTCGAATACTTGAATATTGTTATTAAGCACAATATACCTACTCGTCACAATGCATGTGGTGCCAGGACAACAATTAACGGCCCTGCATCGGGAAAAGCAATATTTGTTACTACTTTTGTAACTAGGTAAATTACAAACCGGGTAACTAAAAGGAGAGAAATAAAAACTTTTTAACTAAAAATTAAACAAATTTCAAAAAAACCACTGCTCAGTGAAAAATTACTTTAATATCGGTAGTCGGTGCCAAAAATGAAAATAAAAAACCAAAGACACCGACTAACGAAATTAATAGGTGTTGTATGAATTTTAATAAAGATTTTAGTATCGAAAGAACGAAGTTTTTCATTGCTATCTAATTTATGTAGGCCCAAAATTAGCGTTGACTGGTAATAAACTCTGAAAGTCAGGTTTTTTTTTTGCACTTTGTTTTTTTTTCTGGTGGGAAATTCATCAAATGACTTCTCCCGCTCTGGGTGGAGTGTGGAAGGGAGTGTCAGACTTCCACCGACTAAAACCCACCCTGCTCCTTTAGGTGCACTTGAGTTCCAAGGCCGCGATATCTCGGTAGAACATTTATAATACATATTAACAACTTTACAATAAGGAGGAATTAGACTCATAAATGTCTCAAGCATAAAAAATCATGAACTCATAACTCATTAACATCTAGAATTCGCAAATTAATTTACATTTTTAAACTGCTCAGAAACTCTGCCGACATCCATACCCTAGAGACTGTCTACTACTCTTTGTGCCAGTCACTTCTGACATACTGTGTAGGTACCTGCTATTTTTTTTTTTAACGTGGTAAAATTATCAAATAAGTCCTCCCACTCCGGGCAGGGTGGGAGGGACTGTCAGACTTTTACTGACTAAAATCCACGGTGTTCCTTCAATAACCCTTTACATACCGGGGCCACGGTAACGGGATGAGTCCCACGACCCCAGCGGGCTGCGGCCCTCTGCAGAGGGGGCCTCGTCATGTTGCTGACGCTCTTTGAGGCGCGCGTGGAACACGACGCGCCGTCGACCCGGGCATGGTCCATGGTCGGACAGCGAGTTGCCCTTTACTCGCTGTCCGCATGCCCGCGCCTACGGTGGCCGGAGATCGTCGGCCGACGTCCGACGCCGTGGGCGTCTACCACTGCGGCTGGGCTGGAGGGAGGACGCCATCGTCTCCCTCACGCGGCCCGCCTCCTCCTTCGGAAGCATGACTGCTTCGCAGAAGGAGGCGACCGCTTCCCACTCCCTCTCGCCCCGCAGCATGGCCTCGACCAATGCCGGGCGCGAGAGGTCTCCACCTATCGCCACCGTGAGGACACGTCGGTGCTCTGCCCAGGCGGGGCAGTCTTGCACCGTGTGCTCTACGGTGTCCTCAGGGCGACCCTCGCAGTGGTGACACCCAGGCGTTTATTCCTTTCCCATCAGACACAGGTACCTCCCGAAACTTCCGTGTCCGGTGAGGACCTGCGTCATGCGGTAGGTCAGGACGCCGTGACGCCGATCTAGCCACTCCTCAAAGAGGGGTCTTACCGCCGCAATTGCCGCGTGCCCGGCCGTCGGTTGCGACAGTCGTTCTCTCCATACTGCCCTGAGATCGCGCCGGAGCTCTTCCCGCCGCGCCTCGACTTCTCGAGGCAGCGGGGATACGCCCCGGCGCTGCGCCTCCACGCGCCATTCATAGACGCGCTGGAGGGCAGTCGCCTGCAGATCCCAGGGCAGCAATCCGGCAAGGAGGTTGGCCGATTCGCCGGCGATCGTGCGGTATCCCCGGATCATTCGGATAGCCATGACCCTCTGGCATGCGACCAACTTTAGTGGTCGCGTCCGGATGCACAGGGCCCACACTGGGGACCCGTAGAGGGCCATGGACCGCACGACGCTGGCGTACAGCCTTTGGCAGGAGGCGTTTGGCCCGCTGAGATTAGGCAGGAGTCGCCTGAAGGCGGCTGCTGCCCGGTTCAGCTTTGGGGCCAAACTCAGGAAGTGCTCCCTGAAGTTCCACCGGCTGTCGAGGACGAGTCCCAGGTACTTCATCGTCCTCCCGACGCCGATGCGAACCCCCTCCACCGTTATGTGGGACTCGGACCGTGGCGCGTTCCGACCGCCATGGAAGCACATGGCCTTGGTCTTGTGCAGCGCCACGTCGAGTCCCAACTGCCGGATCCTATGAACGACTGTCGCAACCGCTTGCGTCGCCAGGTCGGCCGCCGCCTGGTGCGACTCTCCCTGCGCCAGGACGAGCGTGTCGTCAGCGTAACATACTACGCTGACGCCGTCAGGGAGGTCACCGCGCACCACCCAGTCGTATCCGATGTTCCACAGGGGCGGCCCCAAGACCGATCCCTGTGGGACACCGCACGACATCTCTCGCCGGTTCCACTCTCCCCGGTGACCGGGGTAGATGACGGCTCTGTCCGTCAGGTAGTCCTCGACTATGCGATGGAGGTAGGTCGGCACCCGGTGATACCGGAGTGCCTCCCTGATGCAACTCCAGGGCAGGGTGTTAAAGGCGTTGGTCATGTCCAAAGACACCGCCAAGACGACCCTGCCCCGGGATACCGCGTCCCCCGTCGTGAGGGCTCTCACGCGCATGATGGCATCCACCGTCGAGCGCCCCCTGCGGAAGCCAAACTGGCACTCCGCAAGATCCGGGCCCACCCGATTCAGGTGCCCGAAGAGGCGGTCTGCAATTACTCTTTCCAAGAGCTTGCCCACCTCGTCGAGCAGCACGATGGGCCGGAATGCGGACGGAGAGTCCGCAGGGCGCCCGGCTTTCTGGATCAGGACCAGCTTTCCCGTCTTCCAGCGAAACGGAAACTGGCCCCTCTCCAGGCATGCGCTAAAGAGCCCCCCTAGTCGAGGCCCGAGAGTCTCCGAGGCCAGGACCCACGCTTTCCCTGGCAAGCCGTCGGGTCCTGGGGCAGTATTTTTGGCCTTGAGCCGTTGTACCGCCACTCTCAAGTCTACCTCGGTCACCTCTGGAGCGTCGTAGACGTTGTCGTCGCTGTGGTCCGCATTTGCGCCAGCTTCAGGTTCCGTCGGAGACGGAGCCATGGGTGGGGGAGCGTGCTCCCCTCGCGATGGGAACAGGGCGCTCACCACGTCCTCCAGTAACTGAGGCTGGAGACTCTGCGTCAACGGGGGAGCCCAGGGGCGGAGCTTCTCTCGCACCCACTTGTAGGGGCGGACCCCATGGGTCCCCGTCCAGAGTCGCCAGCATCTCCTCCCGGGCCAGTTCCTTGGCCCGCCAGATCTCGTCTCGGAGGACGGCCTTCGCTGCCCTGTAGCCCTCGTACAGCTCCGCCTCTACAGTCACCGCATCCGAAGGTCGGGTGCGGCGCCTGCGGAACCTGGTGTACCGGCGTCGCGCCGCAACGCACGCTTCGCGCAGCGCTGCTAGCTCGCTCGACCACCAGTACAGCTGACGCCAGGCGCGTCCTTGCTGGACCCGGGGCATGGCCACGTCGCAGATCTCCGACATGGCCTCCCGGAACCACTCCGCCTCGTCGTTTATGTCGGCAGGCCTGTCCGGGGGTGACCCCCAGGCCTGCACGATCGAGGCTTCCAGGAATAGCTCCCGGTCCATCTGCTTCAGCGCCCATCGCGGACCACTCAGGTCCCGTCGGACCGGTGCGTCTGGGGTCTGGGCGGAGACGTCGAACCGGATATACCGGTGGTCGGAATAGGTCTCCACCTCCTCCACAACGCGCCAGTTGGTGACGCGCGGTGACAAGCTGGGGGTGGCGAACGTAACGTCCACCACCGACTCGCCCGTAAACCGCACGCACGTGGGGACAGAACCCCGGTTCTCGATCACCAGGCCCTGCGCACGGGCCCAGTGCTCGAGCATCCTGCCCCGCCCATGGTCCGTGGACCGGGAACCCCAAGCCGGACTTTTGGCGTTGAAGTCCCCGAGGACGAGGGCGGGGAGGGAACCGAGGGCGACGACGACGTCTCCCAGCTCCGTTAGGGAGTACTGGAACTCGGCAAGAGTTCGGTTCGGGGAGAAATAAACGCCTACCACAGCGATCTCCCCGAACCGTGCTGCGATGATCCCACGCCCTCTCTTGACGCGATCGAGGGGCGGGGTACCGGCGGCGGCCGACGAAACGAGGGTCACCGAACCGTCCAAGTCCGCCACCCAGTCATTCCTGGGGAGGACAAAATACGGCTCGGCGACCACGGCGACGTTGATCAACCACTGCGCCACGCTCTGGAGCAAAAGTTCCTGAGCAGCGGCGCAGTGGTTGATGTTCGCCTGGAGGAAGCGCAATGGGGCCATTAATTGGGATCCATTGCAGCCTCCTCCAGGGCCCCTCGCGGGGGTTCAGCCACGACGGCGACGGCGGCGGCAGTAGCGATGGCGGCGGCGGCGGCAGCGGTGGCGGTGACGACGGCGGCAGAGGGCCTACCTCTGCGCCTGGCTTTGGTGGGTGGGGCGCAGGTTTTGCCCCCAGCCCGGTTCAAGATTCAAGATTCAAGATTCATTTATTTGTCGAAACATGAGTATACACACAAGGCATGTAGGTTGTTCACAATAAGAAAATAAAATCCGTCATGTTTGGCCTTCTTGGCATACAAATATACAAGAAAAGTAATTAAGAAGATGTATTGGAATATGATAATTGTCAACTAAAATAAGAATCAAATTATTTAAATAATACATTATCGATTTAAATTAATTGAGTCTAAATATAAACAATGTCAAAATAAATTATCAATATTATAAAAATGTACTTAATTAAATATTTGTTAAGTGTAGATAAAAAAAAAAAGCTACAAACATTATTAAATTGTCACATCAAAAAATTTAAGTACATATGTATACAATTATCTAATTATAATTAATGTCACTGTAAATTATCTAAATTATACATTTTACAATAAACTCTTGTTAGATTTCTACTTTGTCGTTTAAAAATTCTAAAATACTATAATATGCTTTCCCAACTAGATATAATTTAAGCCGTTTTTTTAG
This sequence comes from Tholera decimalis, assembly GCA_943138885.2. Lineage (NCBI taxonomy): Eukaryota > Metazoa > Arthropoda > Insecta > Lepidoptera > Noctuidae > Tholera > Tholera decimalis. The sequence continues at coordinate 20,221,986 of OW964575.2, forward strand.
TATGTGTGCACTTAGTTCCCGCCACCCCTTTGGAAGTTTATTAAATATTAAAGGCGCCATACAAAAAACACTTTTCCGCATTAATGCTGTTTTGGAACTATGTGAACAAAGCATAGTGTTATCGCGTCTGTTGCGACTGACTTTGTCTGCCAGTCGTGGAAATAATTGCCGATTACATTTTACAAACATGACAACCTCTAATATGTATAAAGACGGTAACGTCAGTATATTATAATTAACGAAGTATGGTTTACAACTGTCAGTCGATTTTAATTTAAACATTGTCCTAATACACCGTTTTTGGGCTTTGAAAGGTATATCCTTGTCAGTTGAATTACCCCATAGAATAATTCCATACCTTAGGTGTGACGAAACTAGGCCGTGGTAAGCCATAAGCAATGCGTCAGTATTAAGCACAGGAACTAATTTGTATAGGGCATAAGAAGAGTTACTAATTTTAGAATTTCAATATGTTCTTTCCAGTTTAATTTTTTGTCTATAGTCACTCCGAGAAATTTAGCAGTATTAACTTCTTCTATTATTTTGTCATTATATTGGACCTTAAGCTCAGATAAAGTTGGTAAGCGCTGACTGAAATGCATAATTTTAGTTTTGTTGAGATTTATTTTTAAATTATTATTATCCAAATATTTTATTAATGATATAAGAGAATTATTAATGTCACTATTATATTTGTCGTTTGTATCACATTTAATTGTTATTGTACTGTCGTCAGCAAAGAGGGTCACAGGTTGGTCAACAGATTTAGGTAAGTCATTAATATACAATATGAATAGGGGCGGGCCCAAAACACTGCCTTGAGGGACTCCATATTTAACTACTCGTTCACGTGATTGAAATATTTCTTCACGTTTATTTTTTGCATTTATTGAAGAGATTTCTGTTATTTGCTTCCTGTTTTCTAAATATGATTGAAATAATTTAAGAACGTTGCCTCTAACGCCGTATGCCTCCAGTTTGTTTAAAAGAATATCATGCCTTACATAATCGAACGCTTGGGTCATGTCACAGAATACTGTGCAAACAGGGTTGGTCTTATCAACATTAAGTATAACTCTATACAAAAAATCATAAAATGCCATATTAATGGTTTGATTTTCTCTAAATCCCTTTTGCTCTTTAACCAACAGATTATTTTTTTCCAAATATTTGCTCAATTGTTTATGTATAAATTTTTCATAAATTTTGGAAAAAACACTCAATATCGAAATTGGTCTGTAATTATCTATGTCTTCTTTATTTCCCTTTTTAAACAATGGTTTGACAATCGATTTTTTTAAAGCATCAGGAAATATACCCGTGCTTATTGTCAAATTAATAAGATAACTTAGATGCGGAGATATTTCTGCAGAAACCGATTTAACTATTTTTGTTGATATTCCATCATGACCAGCGCTATTTGTATTCTTTAGTGATTTAATTATTTTTAACACGTCCTGTGGTAGACAGGGAGGCATGAAAAACGATTTTTCACTATTCAGAATTTGCGAGGTAACGTTGTGTCCTGAGTCTGGTATTGGGACAACTTTATCAATGAAATAACTGTTAAAAGCATTTGCAATTTTTTGAGGATTTGTTATAATGTTACTGTCTTGTTTTATTTTTATTACAGGATTTCTAGGGACGTTTTGCTTTGAGTCATTAATTATTTTCCAACTAGTCTTAGATTTAGTGTCTGATGTTTTTATTTTATAACTATTTTGGGCAAATTGTGTCAGCTTAGTAATTTTTTTAAATAGTTTCGAATACTTAGTTAATTTTGTTTTATTTGTTTCGCTAGGGTTGCGCCTGTATTCCCACAAAAGTTGTCGTTTCTTTTTACTGCATGTTTTGATCCCACGTGATATCCACGATGACTGTTTTGTTGCGTTGATGGTTACAGTTTCATCAGGAAAGCATAAGTAGTAGAATAGAGAGAATATTTCTATAAAAGCGTTATAGGTTATGTTAGGATCACTCGTTTCGTAAATATCAGAAAATGATATATTTCGGACACAATCCCTAAATTTTAAAATATTTTCTTTTCCATAATTACGTTTCTTTATACGCCAATATTTAATAGGTAAGCACTTTTGCACCGGTAATTTTATTAATTGCGCTGTATGGTCTGACAATGCTAATTCTAATACTTATATTTTACAGGATCTACTAAAGTTATGCGCAATATTGTCTATGCACGTTTGACTTTTTAATCTAGTGGCTTCACGAACGGATAATTTTAAATTGTAATTCCGGTGATCGGTCGGCTTGCCAACCGCCTCACATGCGAAGCAGTGAGGCGGGGCGGAGCACGATTCGGCCTTGTGACCGGGCTGACCGCAGCGGAAGCACCTATCGCTGCGGTCTACCTCCGAGGTGCACACGCATGTCGCATGGTTGCCCACTTGGCAGCCTTTCCCCCGGTGTGTCCCTCTTGGTCTGGTTTCTCCCTCTGGGCCCGTCCGGCATGAGTGCCTCTACCGGCATGGCCCCAGAGATCATCGAAACACGCAAGCCCCACCACGACGACAACGTAGGGACACAGTTGGTGGGGGTGTAGGTACCTGCTTGGGGTGGAGCTTCAAAAACGTCACTTTTACCGCTGGAGAGGGCCCAAAGAGCTATTTTGAAAGTAATGCTTCGCAAACCGTTTAGATACCCAACTGAGCAACTATATAAGGACTGTGAGTTACTCACTGTCAGACAACTCTTCGTCTATCGATCCGCGGTCCGCAAACATGCCTCTGTTCCACCATGTCACTCAGTCCATCCCCGACGGAGGGTAGCTAGAGTGTTTTAGGACCGCATTTGCTACCCGTTAAGTTTTTATCTTAAGTTCTCGAATTTATAATAGACTCCATAAAATATTATCCATAAACAATTTAAACCGGTTTGAGTTAAAGAACATATTAATAAAATGGCTTTTAACTCTTAATTACACGGATACAGAGGATATCCTTGCCTCCACAAACTAGACTCATTTAATAATAATTATAATGCATTTTTTAAATCATTTATTTTTATTCATTTTATTAAAACCATGTATTAAATTAATTAAATTCCGTTTATTCCATTATTCATTATTTATATTATCTAAATATGTATTCGATATGTGGATATATTACAGTCAAACGATATTTTATTCTTACAGGTACTGCATTTCTCTACACGTACTCCTCACCAACTCACTCACACAAGGAAACTACACAAGAATCGTAGGATATGTATAAATGTAAAAATTCAGCCTTACAAAGATAAATGTTTATTACTTGTTGTAAATGTACCTAAGTCTAACTATTATTGCTACTAAATTGTGTCAACCTGCCCTAATTTACCTAATTCATGTAACTGTTCTTCAAGACACAGGATGAGAGGTCTTACTCAATTAAGTCTCTAACATCACATCTGTAACCACAACATTTATGCAACCTTATGTGAGAAGAAATAAACATTATTATTATTCAAATTTTCATTTCAGGTTTAAGTAGTATTTTACCCAATTTAATTCGCACGTCTGAAGTATTTTTTACTCTGATTAGAACTGTGTGTACTGGCTAACAGGATTTTTTTCGCGACAGCAATAGAATAGAATTAAGGGAATAGTCACCTAACTACTGCCTAGGAAAAATGTAGAGATGGCGGGATATCGTGCGGCGAGCTACACTCCAGCATTTAAAACATATTGACCACGAACACTCTGGCAAGAGTGATACAACTGAGAAGAAGAAGACCTGAGTCTACCGAAGTAATCAGTATCACACGAAGGTACATAATATTCCTTTTTTAATTTCATAAACTAGTCTCTAAGATATGACACAGTCATTAAACATCTAGTTTCGGGACAGTGGTATTTTTCGTCCTTGCCAGGATTGAAAGCATTAAACCTTTATGTAGATAAACTTTTTGTCAACGATATTGTTCACAGAACAAAACAATTTAAATGGAGTTAATTATAAAGTTTTATTGGTTTTTGTGCACCCTTAATAGGTTTAGGATTGTCATTGGCAAGAGTAGGTATGGAATAAATCATAATGCAGTTGTTCCAAATCCTGATTGCGTCATTAAATAATGAACGGAATTGGTCAACATAATAACCCTTTCATTATTTTTTACATTGCAACCATATCAGTATCGTGTTTTATAGCAGTAGTTGCATTCTCAAAATAAGTACCTTCTGAGCAAAACAATATTTTTGAGTATTTTCCAAATGTGACTGTGACTGTTGAAAATAGTGCAGACGAATCGCTTAGGGCTAAGGGCTCATATTCCTTGCATAATTTGTAAGAGAAACTGTTTCCAAACTTGCACTCCGAAGCTGACAATGGAAGTAGATGGAGCCAGCACAGCGGGTGGGTGCCCTTGAGTCCACACGTCCACCGAAGATTTAGCGGAGGAGAGTAAGCCCATGATGATCACAAGGGCTTGTGATCCTATGATCACTTCTTTATTACCTGCCAACCTTCGTCATGCTGTGCAACGGTGGGTGGCTTGCTCTTCAAAAGTCTAAAGGCCATCATAAGTCGGACAAAAAGTGCCTATAGCAATTTTGCAAGTTTTTCTACAAGAGATTTCTCAGGAGTAGCACGCCGTGTGGAAGTGGGAGTTGTTTTGACGTGACAACGTCTTATAATTCGATGAAGCTGGCTGCGCGCACGAAAATACATGACTCATGCGGCGTTACCTCGCTCTGAGGCCATAGATGATACATTCTGAGGCGTTCCATCGTTCTGAGGCGTTCCAAAGCAAATCAAATTGGATCTACAAGTTGACATTTATGTATGACTCAACGAGTGAAGTACTAGGCTATCATAAAACGGTAAGAGATGACGTCACTGTGTAGGGATTCTTTGACATTTATGTATGACTCGACGAGTCAAGTACTAGGCTATCATAAAACGCTAAGAGATGACGTCACTGTGTAGGGATTCTTCCATTGTCATGAGAAGTGCAGTAATAGTGATGTAAAATTAAAATTTTCTTTTAAAAAATGCAACCATTCCATCAGTATTTTCTTATGACGTTGTCACGTTCAACTATCGTCTGTAAACCGACTTTACAGACAACCGTTTTTTTTATATTGTTATTTTATTTGGTCTACCAACAATTTTTAACACCAATTTCTACTACAAAATACATGCATTTTAATACAGTGCAACAATTACTTATAGGTGATAAAAATAAAATAAAATAATTTATTTGCACCTTCAAGTGAAATGGCAATGTTACAATGTAAATAAACAAACTATTAAACTGTTATTAAACTATAGGTAACCCATTGTAATACCCTTTTTAGTTGTTAAGTCCGTATTTAATTCTGTTATGGTGTACAATTAAGAGTACATCTATGTATCTAGTGTTATGGCCTCACGTGAAGCCGCTGTCATAGTAATCTGCACCCGAGTTTCGCATAACATCATACTTTTCCTTTGTTTAATGCAAACAGGCATTCGAGTTGCACGCGTTTTATTTTGAATGTTATATTTTGCTTCTCACGTATTGTAACATACTGACGAATGCGCGTGAGCCAGCTGCACGTACCATGCTTTCTAGGTGCTTCAGCAATCCGCTGACTGTTTCAGAGTTCCGGCCATACGGCAACTGTGCCGGCCCAGCATCGATGCTTAGCCAGTATGGCGAATTTCCTCGGGTCCACACGTCCACCGAACATCTAGCGCACGAGAGTAAGCCCTGATCCTTTCTTAATTCCTTGCTCGATTCCTCTATGTCCTCACGCTGTGAGACGGTGGGTGGCTAGCTTTCCAATACTCCAAAATCCATAATTTTGCTAAATTGCACGTAGGTTTAAGCCGGGTCTTGCTAGGGTAAGAGCTATGTTTCCATTCCTTATATTTTTGGCTTGATGATATAGTGGGTCTAGTGATAGCAAAATGCTAATGAATTTGAGTAGATAGATTTAATGGACTCGCCTATTACGGCTCGCGTTTGACCAACATCTCAACTGATGGTAAGCAACGATGTTGTCGAACATGAAGTATTTTAGATAGATAGGTAGATAGAATGTACTTTATTGTACACCAGTAATTGAATTACATTTAAATAACAATATTGTACAAAAAATTGGCTACAATGGCGGTCTTATCGCTGAGAGCGATATCTTCCAGACAACTTTTGGAAGGACTTTAGGAGCTTTAATTAAAACAAGGAGGGCTATATTAGTGTACTTCTTTACAAATACTCATCAGAACAGAAAAACGAACAAAATATTATTATAAATATTAATATATAATGTGTTCTTTAACATCGTGTGGTTTTAACAAAGGAATAATCATAAGTTTGAAAGAAAATCTATGGCAATCGAGCTTTTAAGAACAGCGAGTGACTTATCTTGTCTTACTGACACCGGCAATCCATTCAACAACCAAATAGCCTGCACCGTAAACTAATGGTCGTAAAATTTTGTGGAATGTGTAGGCATCAAAAGTCTCAAATTCTCTTGATCTCAAATCTCTAACATGTGTGTCATGATTCATGAAGGAACTTAAAACGTTCTTTGTGGTATAAGGGAGTCGTTTACCTAGAAGTAACCTATTTACTCTTGACTTAAAAACCCTGAGGTTGTAGCTATCAGGAAACACAGACTCCACTCCTTAGCTGTACGCATAATGAACGTATTGGCGTAATGGTCGGTGGATGGGTCCACCATGTACCGATGGTGCATCGCCGTTTATCTTGTTGTCCGAATTAGATTGTGAAATTCCGATGCACACTCCCTGAAAAGTAACTGATAGGAAATGATGTGCCCATATCTAATAAACGAATGGTCTTTTATTAGATACGTTTTGTAGTGGGCAAAAACAGTACCCGGTTTCTGACTAATATTTAACAGCCATACCCGCATTATTCAATAGTAGAACAAGTGTAAACAAACACACACACCCATACTGTTCTGTGAACGTGTACTCGCGACTCTATTTCCCGCTTGAACGCTTCCATCCTGAACCTCATGAATGGCATTCATTGGAATCGCTTATATTTCCAGAATTAAACATCCAATGCTTTTCTTGAATTTTCAGTAACTTGAATGAAATGTGTCTTGTAGTTTTCCTTAGGAAATTGAAGCCAATTGTTCAGGTTATTTATTGCAATAGCGTTTTTCTACTGCCAACGTCGGAATACTAAATTTTGAGTTAGTATCAAAAGTAGGTCTTTTCTAAATCAGTTTAAGAAACTTCTCTGTACAATGTCGCAGTTATTGCATCTATAATTAATTACAAATTGTACTACGTTACGCATTGTATGTATAGTAATAACGTTTTTTTTTTCAAATTAATTAAAATATATATAATATCCATATATAAAATCATAAAACGGATTAACTTCTATTTAAAAACCTAATAAATTACCACACATTAGATTATAATATGCCAATCACTGATCTTTCGCACTCACTCAATATTGCCACACAGGACTCACTCCTGCTCTCTCACATTCACAACTAAGATGTACTACATCACGACAACGCATCCACCTGACACAGACTTGCTCGTGTGCTACAGTACCCCCCCCCCCCCCCATAAAAGACAGGCTTTCTCTAGTTTAGGGGACGGGAATTAAATTATTTTAGTTACTTACATAATGTAATCATAGTAAATAAATAAAAACAAAATTTTATTAAGCTTAGATACTTCTCAAAATGTCCAGCCCTTTTAAACCCGACATTGCTTACGCTAGACTTTTAAGTAGGTAAGCATGTCTTCACTAATACCCATATCCGCTAAAACTTTTTACGTAAGTTCAAAGTCTTCTAGATAAGTTAACCAGCCGGTAAGTTTGAAATCAAAGGATCACAGCCTGAAATTAGGATGTTTCAAATCCAAAAAAATACTGGCTAAAGATCACGCCTCTTATAATGTGGAGTCCCTAGATGAAACAGTATGAAATCGCCGAATATTACTCTGATGGTCAGATAAGTAAGATTAAAGAATCAAACAGAACTTGGAAAATGAAAAATTGTATTGGTATGCATATTTTTAACCGACTTCTAAAAAAGGAGGAGGTTCTCAATTCGGATGTTTGTATTTTATTTTTTGATGTTTCTCCGCGCATAACTCCGTCGCTTACCAACCGATTTGATAAATTCTTATCTTGTTAGAAAGGGTATACTTACCAAATGGTCCTATGAAAATTTTATCGAAATCGGACTAGCCGTTTCTGAAAACTCAACAAAAGGCTAAAACACATATTTACGTTGATGATATTTTCGTTTACTCTGCATTGCGTTTTTTGTTCGCGCATAACTCCGTCATTTACGAACCGATTTGGTAAATTCACTGACCCACTAAAAAGCACTAAAAAAAAACTTTTTTGCAAAAAATAAAACCGACTTCCATATCAAAACACTACAAAGCCAAAAATAATTTTAATTTCGGAAGGCGGTGTGAAAACAAAAGAAAATACAAAACCAATAACACCAATTACGGAAATTAAAATTATTTTTGGCTTTGTGGTGTTTTAATATGGAAGTCGGTTTTATTTATTGCAAAAAAGTTTTGTTCACGATCACGACTCTTTGTCGCTGATGGAAATATTTTTCAAATTCTTTCATAGTTAATTATTCGGTCTGTTACTGATGATATATTCCTTCATCGTTTTAAAGCAGTAGTGAAGTTAGAAATTACGCAAAATAATGTGCCTACCTGGGTTTGAACCGACAATCTACAACTCGTTATTCGTGCATGTAACCACTGGGCCACCACAGCTATTCCTGTCATTTATATGACACTAGTACTCACGCGGGGCTTCGCTCCCGTGGATTCTATCACGGTAAAAACATAACTCTCCTTTTTTGCAGTCGCGTAAAATGTAGCCTATAACCTTCCACAAGCTTCAAGCTACTTCCATATCAAATTGCATCCAAATCCACCCAGTACTTTCGAAGATTAGCGCGTTCAAGCAAACAAACAAACAAACAAACTTTTCCGCTTTATAATATTAGTATAGATTAACGGCTTAGCGTGTTTTCTCACGTTCATACGATACTCGGTATTTAATGGATTTTTACCGGCGGACCAATCACGGCCAGACACAGTTTTGAAACAAGATTTTAATTGGCTTGCCTTTCTTTTTGAAGTCCTGCAACTGATTCGGTTTCAGTCACCTTTCTATCTTGTCTAGAACCCTCATGTTTTTTATTGTGCAAGTAACAACGTGATGGCTTGATGTACTTACTTGCAGAAGATTTAGTATGCAATGGATGTTCCCCAATGCACTGTCTAACTTCGGTCGGCGTTGCATGTTTTCAACATCCTCTACATTATCATTACCAGTATTGTTCCGTCCAATACGTGTATTTCTGAACGCACCTTTTTGTAATGGCAATTATCTATGGTCTTTGATTTGACACTTGACATAACTTTTGCTCTTGACATATAACCTTGCTTCCTGTTAGAAAAAAGTCCACCGTTTTGGGAGATTGATTTTATTGATTGTAATTGGAAATCGAATTGAATCTCAGGTGCTATTAACGGATGGGTTGTGATTAGTGATTAATTGAAATCTAGAATCCCGAATTGAGTGGGAACCTGGGATATTTTGAACAATAACGCCGTATTGAAGTCAGACTGACTGACACGCGAACTTGGTTGAAAGTAATTGTGAATTGGTGAAAATAGCTGCATGAATTTGGTGCGAAGTTGTGCTATACTACGGCCTGGACCACGCTGTGAAGACCTGCGTCTACTTGTGACCGCCGTGACACCACTTGACACCATTACACACTCAAATACACTGACACATACCACACGGACGCGATCTGAGACCAGGTCGCACGCTGTCGTCAACCAGCCTTGGGTAAGTGTTGTATTCCTCATGAAATCTCTAATTGTGTAATTGTTTGTAAAGCAACGTTAAAGCTCCACGTACCGTGGACAGTTCGGCCATCCAGTACCGTTGCGCTGATTGTAGGACCGAACAAGTACCTACATAGATTGTTTATTCGTCTCCTTTACATGAAACAGAATTTAAGTATAAAAAGCATTATCAATGTATATTGATAATGCTTTTTATACTTAAATTCTGTTTAATAATAATAGTATAATAATAATATAGTAATGTATATTACTACAAAATTCAGGGGCGATAAATGCCTTGATATGATTTTGTAACGTGTCGCCCTGATGAATATTCCTTAGGTTGGTATAATTGTACGCGGTGAACGGGAGTCCCACCCCGCTGCTGCTATCTAACGGATGCAAGCCAGTCCGAAAACGCTCGTCGTCGGGATGCGCACGATATACGCTTCCGCGACTTTTTACTTAAATTGTGTGCCTAATGTAAGCTCTAACCATTGTGTGCTTGAATAGACGTCTTCTAAATATCAAAACATGGTTTTCTTCCGTTCGTGACACCCTGACAATAACACAATATTATAATTTTTAATTGAACATCGCGTAAACGGCCGGGACTATTACGTTAATAGTTTGATATAGTGTAAAACCCCAATGACGCCAAACCTAGTTGTATGAACTTTTATATTATTTCCACTATCTCAAAGGCAATGTCGATATCTATATTTTAGTATAAGGGTTTAAGTTCCTAAGTCATAACACAGGCTGTGCGATTGTGAAGCTAGGTCCGTTTTATTCCTTCAAGGTCACAGGCAGCTGTCATCGCCTTAAGTTGGAGATACATACATAATAAGCTGGCAGGTTTTTAATTAATATTGACTTTGAAGTAATCTTTTCATTAAAGTTAATTATAATAACTGCAGAATTGTTGCTAGCAATCGAGATACGTTTTATCTTAATTGCAAGATGCAGGTTCGTGATGCTTGAAGTCAATGCATAAACTGTGTTTCAAAGGTAAAAAATAACTTAACGTGATTAAAGATCTACTTTATCAACCGCAATTACGGTATTGGCTAAACATGTAAAATAAGCGACACGGTTCGACCTTCAAAGTTAAGCAACTCTTGCCAATGTCAGTTTGTGGATGTGTGATGTGATTTTAACCAACGGTAATTCCTCCAAGCCTCGGAAAGTCTTTTAAGTTGGCCACGGAAAATGAGTAAATTCATTACCACTTCATTAGGATTGGGGATTCATATTTCGTGTAAACCTTTATGTCAATGAACTTTAATCGCTGTACTTTTTTTTAAATACCTACCTAGAGTTAGAATGAATCCCCAAAAAGCATAACAATGAAACCTATACGGCAATTACCTATGAAGTTAATGTTCCAAATAATAACTCAAATTATCAAAACAGCTATGCATGTTAACTAAAATAAATTAATAATTTAAAAAACACTAGAAAAACACGCTTTTATAAATGCACGTAAAAACAAAACGAGTAGTGAACAATTAAACGGTCGATCCCCCAGAGGATTTGAAAGTGACATCTATAAAAAAATAAATCTATGGATTACGCGGTAATTCAAAAAGATTAAGAAAACCGATAACAGATTTTCTAGGTTTTTTAGGTTTGTTATAACATTGAAACCAGATCGTGTTCAAAGTCCATTACGTGGCCTTTCTAACAAATGCAAACACGACTATGATACGATATTCCATCATGGAATGCCAGTGCCTATCTTTCAGCTTCATCATCAGACCTTGAAACCTAATCGTGGTCAAAGTTCATTACAAGACTTTTCTAAGAAATCCAAAAGAGTTATGATACGATTTTCGATCATGAAGTTCTAGTTCATATCTTCCGGCTCTATCATCAGATCAGTTCGACAGTACCATATTATTGTATTATAATAATAATATAATATAATAAATATATTTATTTCTCAAAATATTCAGATTGCACTTGTATTTTACAATTTGTGATGTATCGAAGAGCAAATTTACATAAGACATTTGGATGCCATAGAAATCTGTACACAAAAAATTAAACTCTGCCTCTTAAACTAGGTTACCCTGTATCATAAGAGACAGCGTTTTACAATGAGGGCCCTATTTAATAAACGAGTGGGTGGTGTCAATTTACCTTAGAAGGGAAAAAAAATATATTTATAGGTAGGTACTTAAATAATGGGTGAGTATATATTAAGAGTGCTAGGGTGAGAGTGAATGAATGTAATTGAAGGTGTAGGTGTCTGGGTGGGAGGGTGAATAAGTAGGTAGAGTGGTGTTGGTGTGTAAGTGAGAGGAAAGTTGTTGTATATGCGAGTCCTGTTTAAGTAGCCATTCTGTCACTTTTGATTTTAGGTTGTGTTTGTTGAGGTCTAAGATATTCAGTATTTTATGTATCTTTTTGTAGATGTAAGCGCTGATTACATAATACTGATGCTTAGCAAAAGTAGTCCTGTGTTGGGAGCCTGAGGGAAGGTTTGTGCGTTTATTTGGGTTAGACGGGGGAAGTGTACTATGTTTCCTAAGGACAGATTGAAGCACAAAAAGCTGACGGACTGTAAGTACCTTGCAGTCTGCGTACAGTTGTACTGTTGGGTATCTAAGAGGCTTCTTTGTCATTACTTTTAGTACAGCTCTTTGTGCTCTCTCTGCCCTCAGAATGTGACTTTTCATTCCTGCACCCCATACACAGATGCAATATCCTATTACCGATTGGCATAGTGCCTAATACACCATTTTTAATATATCGGTAGCAGAGTTACGGAGGGATTTGAATACATGTATGAGGCGCAAGGTTCTAGTCGTGACGGCGTCTAGTTGTTTTTCCATGTGAGTCCCTCATCTATGAGAACTCCTAGGTACTTTACGTAGTCACTTCTAATAAGTGCTGGACAACAGCATGGCGCTAGTCGGTTAGAGCATGAATGGGCAGTATTTGAAAAACTGTGTGACGGTGCGGTCTGTCGCCTAATTGCGAACGGGATGTAACATGTTTTCAGTATGTTTAACGTCAGAAGATTTGAATTGAGCCATTTCTTTATTTCCGCCACTGCCACCCCTGCTGTACATTTGACAATATCCCAGTTGAGTATAATATCGATTTGTCTTGTCATTGTCTATGCTATTGATAAACAAAAATAGTAAAAGAATAAGGAATTTTAAAGTTCTGAGCCTCCAAAGTTCCATATTTTAACATGAATTTTAACGCAACTTAGGGCCTTAAAAGTATAAAAGTAAAGTATAAAATCTCTGAAACAAAATTTTTACTGACATAGTTTATTTATTGAAGAGTTTAAATAACTTTATTTAGAATTAAAAGATCTAGTTGCTTTTTGGTAAAAACATTTCTCCTAAAAGGCTACTCGTCAATTTTTAGGCGCCCGTTTCTCACAAGAATTATTCTGCTTTTTACTTCAATGTTTACCCCTCGGGCGCGCGGGCGGGGCGGGGTGCACGCACACAGTCACACAAGCCGGGAACCAGTGCCTGTGTGCATTTCGCGGAATTTCACCGGTCAGTCTGCTGTTCTGCTACAATTACGTAATTTTAGGTCGTGCGTATTGTGAATGTATGTATACTAGGGATGACTGTGCTATTATCATTTGCACCTTAGTATCGTTATCACTTTAACCCCTGACATTGAGCTTTGGATTTTGATACTTTATTGATTAATTGACTTCGCGATTACTTTGAATGATTTACTTTTTGACTTGCAGTTGGACTTGAGGTAAATTCAATAATAATAATAATATTCCACAACTTTCACACAACGCCATCTAGTCCCAAACTAAGCAGAGCTTGTGGTATGAGTACTAGACAACTGATAAACATACATATATATTTTTAAATACATACATGTTATAGATAAATTACACCCAGACAAAGAACAAATGATCGTGCTCATCACACAAACATTTGTCCTGGGTGGGAATAGCAGTCAGGGCCACTGACCACTATACCAACAGGCCCGTCAATGTTTCGTGAGTTTATTATTATATATTGATTACTTATAGAATATAGTTTATTGACTTCAGCACTACAAATTAATAATGGATAAGTTATATTTTATTTTTGGATATAAATTCCTAAGTACCTATACCTACCCATAGTCTTGGTTGTTATAAATTTTTTTAATACGAATGTGCCCGCTTTTGACCTCGATCACACCTGATGATAAGTGTAAGATGAGGTCTACGATCGAACAAGCGAGCCCAGAAAATGCCTATCCACTCTTGCTTTAAAGACTGACGGATCAAATGTGGCAGGGAACACAGAAGTCGGCAGAGAGTTCCATACCTTGGCTAATAATTAATATTGTTAACATTTTAAACTAATAACTGCAAAATAACGATAGTTATTACGTACGTTAGGTAGGTATATTCTTGATATTTGCATTTGAAATATTATGTACCTACTAAGTAAGATAGGTAGTATACTTTTCTATCTCATTCTGATGTCTATAAATAGGAAATAGATAAGGAACTTCGCTTTGTATATTCATCGTAAAAAAAACTAGCTCGCCGGGGTTGATACCGCGGCCCCGAAACTTACGGGCAGCTGAAGGGACAGGGTGGGTTTTTAGTCAGTAGAAGTCTGACACTCCCTTCCGCTTTACCCAGAGCGGGAGAAGTTATTCGATGATTTTCCCATCCATTACTATATTTTTAATGGCTATGTACTGTCAATGAAAATTTGTATGTCGAATATGATATGTAATAGTAGGTATATTTAACATCCTGCGGGTTTTGGGTTTCTAGAATGTTCTAACGAGATACCGCAGCCCCGGATCGGGGTAGAGCGGAAAGGCGTGGCAAACTCTTACTGACTATTCCATCCGTTATTATTACATAACGTTATTTTGAAGAAATATTTATCAACAAAATATTTACTATAAATGACATATTTTTGAAGTGAAAACGTCTTTAGCGTCGTTGTGATTTGAAAGTTTATGAAATGAAAAAGCGACAGTAAAAAGAGACATAAATTGCCGAATTTTGAAATTCTGTTGGGGCCAAGTGGTAGAGCTTTTGATGCCCTTTAAAATGAGCCCAAACTCGGCTGTCTTGCGACCACGGGAACTAAGTTAAGTCGCGGGGGCGGGGGGGGGGGGTGAGGCAGTCCTGAGAGGGGGGCGGGGAGGAGAGGGGTCTCGTGGGTTTTTTAAATTTAAATTTAAGTAGGTATACCTATCTCATTCGCACTAGTTAGAGAATCGCGAAGTAAAGATAGTTGTTTATCATATTGCTAAGTGAGTATAGATTTAGAGTATTTTGGTAATAAGAAGTAAGATTGTTATAAAAGTTAGAGGGGACATTAAAATGTCTGATGTGAAATGTTTTTATCGGGTCCCGCTCTGGGTGGATCGGAAAAGAGTGTCAGACTTCTACTGACTAAAAATCCACCTGCCTGTTCCTTCAGCTGCCCTTGTGTTCCCGGGCTGCGGTATCTCTTTAGAACATTCCCGCAACCCCGACGCTTTATTTATTGTGACTGCAAAAAATACCTTTAGGTACAGGAATTTGTCTCCTTTTCTAACTAAAAGGTAAATCTGTAGGTACTGTGGGGATTCGAGGTATAAGTGCTGTTTGTCTAGTCGCTCGCGCTGGTTCCGAATCAAAACTATAGCACATAATTATGATATTGCTTCGAAGATATTTTAATAAAAGTAACGACTTAGATACTATATATTCCTGTAATGAATATGAATCGATTTCCTATTATAGGTACCTACCTACTACCTACACAAACTTAAGAATCGTAAAAATATAGACGAAAAATACGACTAGTTCAGTATAGATATAAAAATCATACACCTGAAGTAAAAAAGGTGAAACAATTTCACATACCTACATGATAGGAAGTCTCTTAGCAAAGAAATTGAAAAGAAACCAAGGTTAGGTACCTATGCTATCAGTGCGGATTTGCGGAATGTATCGGGGAGTATAGGTAGGTACATCCGCGCGCCGAGCGCTGCTTCAGCAAATAACGTTGTTGAATAATTTTAAATAAATTCCGCGAAACGAAAACTACATTGCACACATGAACGGTGTGTGTACATGATAGTTGCACTTAGTAAAGCACGGAGACAGTTGTGAATGTTACGTCTAAGAAATTATTATTCATGGATGCAATGCAATTATACTCGCGTTTTGCTCTCAAGTGACGTCATAGGGAAATGGCGCCGCGCGTTTTGTTGAGCTACTGGCTGCGAGAAGTTTCGAGTTTACATTTCTGTAGAACAGTGACTGTTTTAGTATGATAAATGTTCGTTGGAAGCCAGGGTTGTAGGATTATACATATATCATTCTTACGGGTGTCACCTAAGGAATGTTGGTGTTATTATGAAGGTATAGCTGTATGTATACCTATGTCAGAAACACTTAACCAAAAAATACATTTTTATTTTATGTTGCCAATACCAACCAAAAGAACGTTATAATTTTCCACATGTTTTCTTTTTCCTGTAAATAAGAATAACAAAGGAAATCCTAATTTCTATTTGTCTATTGTGTCTAGTGTGTGTACGTTCATCACAGGAAACTTGCTTTGAATCTATTGAATTATTAAATAAAAGCAGTTACATGATAACATGACGTTTAAAAAAAAAACTGAATTCAGAATACCTACCTACACACAGCGTTATGCTGAGCGATAGCCGTTATGCCTATATGTAACGCATCTTTTCTCTCTCATTTACTTACAGAGCTCACTTTTCACCTGCAAATTGAAAAATTAAAACAATATTTGGCAAAGCGTAGGTGCTGTTTAAAATGGAAATGAAAGGACTTGTCCGGATCTGAAATGTATGCATTAGGGTGTCCCTTATATGAGCTAAATTTTTTTTTTCAGTTATCAATACGCATAACCCCTAATTTTTTTTAATATATATAATTCTACTGAAATATAAAATTCGAGCTTCCCAGGAGCATATGAAACCGTGCCGACTAGACCACGAAGTTTCCTTGAGAATATTGTGATAAAAAGTATTTTATATGTTATTCTAGGACTATATAGGCTATACACATACCAAGTTTCATCACAATCGGTTCAGTGGTTTTTACGTGAAAGAGTAACAAACATCCATACATATTCACAAACTTTCGCATTTATAATTAGTAAGAAGACTATGCAGTTAAGTTATCACAAATATGCATGAATAATGGCTAAATTTGGATTAAATTATGTAAAACAGGATTTACAAATTATAAATCTGTAATTTATAAAAATATCACTTGACATAATTATTTAAGATACATTGTTTTTAAAGTTTCCTTTTTACAATCAGGATACATTTTCTTATGTTCTTAACGCAACGTAATAAAAAGTTTTTGTTCTTCTTTCGCAGTAATCAAGCCATGGAAGTCTTGCATAAGCGTCACAGCTCTTTCTGCAGTGTCATTAACTGCTTTAAGGCTAAAATATAAGTACCACACGAAAAGACCAATCAGATAAAGAAATACTTACTAAACAATGGAACATCAATCTCTTCCTTTGACTGTACATATCTCTTCCCATAGTCGTACAAGCTTTCCCTCTGTAAGTTTGCTACGATATTTGCCTTACTTTCTTCATGTACTATCGTCGAATAGGGATAATACAGCTATTTCTTCTGATAAATACCACAAGTGTTGACAAAACTTACTCAGGGCGGCGTTAGAAATAAATTTGTCTATAGTTTCGTACTGTTTTAGCTTCTTTAAAAAGCAGAAATCTTGATTAGGTGCTTTAACTGCCAAACTGCATCCAAGCCATGCCTTCACATAAATTGTCACAATGAAACGACAAACATCTCGTAATGCTACTTTATCTTTAAGGGTCATTTTGAACTGAGATTGTAGCAAACATATTTTCAAAAAATAAATAGTTCTTGGCATCCACCGCGCTTGATGCATTGCACCAGGAGGCCGTATTTTAAGCTTGTTTTCATTATCACCTCCCAAAAAAATTTGAGCTCCCGGTAATCATCGCGTACAATATTTTTTTTGCAATTCGTTGCTAAAATATGACAGTAATTCTTTAATAGTCGAGTCAGAGAGATGCTGTTTTACAAAATCAATACACAGTTCGATTGCGTTACAATTAATATTTTGCAGTTGTCTCTAAATTTTTTGAACAGTGGGATATCCGCACTGCTAGTGACTTGAGGAATCTTTGTTTCAAATACACTTTTCAAGACCAATTCATAAATCGTGAGACCATTTTGTTAGCAAGTCAAAGTCCTCTTGTAATTGTCTTTGGGCATCACTAACACTCCGTTCAGCAGCTAAAAGGCAGGTGTCGTCGGTGTATTTATAGATCTCGCATATTTGTATGATATTAACAAGGCTATCTACATACGTGAGGTAGTGTAAAGGGCCAAGGAACCCTTCCGTTATGAGGACTGGTTCACTAGTCGCGTTACTGAGTTTGACCATATATTTTCTGCCATCAAGATAGTTTCCGCACCAGTCAAGTAGTTTGCCTCTAATTCCACTATCATGAAGACGCTCTAATAACCGGTCATATCTGAGTGTATCGAATACCTTACTGTAGTCTATAAATACTACCAATACGTGCTTTTTTCATCTAGGTGATTATGGATACCATCTGTGAACGTTGATAGCAGCTGAGTGGTATTCTTTTTTGGCTGAAAGCCATATTGTTTATCAGTTAATATTTTGTTTTTTTCGTAGAATTCGTGTATTTGCTTACATATGCACTTTTCTTTTCCTTATCAATAGTAGGCAATATAGTAATAGGCCTGTAGTTCTCGTAATCCAACCTGCTTCCTTGTTTGTGAATCGGTCTGACAATTCCCGTTTTAAGTATAGATGGATACCTTACTTGCATGTTTTTATGCATAGATTAATTAAGTTAGAAATCACTGAGGTGATTTTCGTACACAACACTTTGATATCTATATATAGCTCTAATTCCATCTATTCCTGGGGCTTTATATTTAATGAATTTTTTTAACTGATTCAGGCTCCGCAGGTTTTATACGCATACAAACGTTCGCTGGAAGTCTGGAACTATGTAGGTAATCTGTTTTATTTAGCAATGGTATTGTGCACTTAGGAATAATTAATTTTACGCTGTTATCAAAAGCGTATGCAAAATTGTTAGCAATGTCTTTAGAGGTTAAATTAGATTTATTAAATGAATTCTGAATAACATGATCAATGGATTTTTTAATCTTCCTGTAATTCCATTAAGTATTTGCCATAGTTGTCTAATATTGCTTATATTTAATAAAATTTTGTCCTTTATACTATTGTTTTTAGTTGTATGTACTAAAGTATTTGCATAGTTTCTTGATTTATTATATTTTTGTTTTAAAACTACGTTATTAGAATCTTTTATCCACTTCATAAATAATTTATCCCGATATTCACAGGCTTTAAATGACCCACCGATATGGTTAAACCATTGCATTTTATTTTTACGCATAATATAAATAAGTAAATTTTGAATAAGGAGACAATATGATCCCATATTCAAAATGGACTGGAAACGTTTCGTATCTCCAAGTTATCACTTTGTATTTTTTACACACTTTATACTCTCATTACAAATAGGTACCTAAGCAATTATAAATTCCATATTGCAATGTTTTATTTGAATTGAAACTCAGTGAGCGCCAAGTTTCGACTTGTTCAAAATTTTTTGTGTCCCTTGTTCAATTAATTATTCAGATTTGAACACACAAAACTTTCTTTGCGAATTTACAAACAATTTAGATGATGATAAAAGTTTGCAAGCATAAATAAATTGGATTTTTCTTTTATAAAGTTTTGATCGACAGATGTTTCTAAAATATAAAATTAAGTACAATTTGTTCAAAGAACCCTTCCTAGCTTTAAACAAGTTTTAAAATACTTGCTAGTTTTTAACAAAAGACTGTTTTATTATTAACTTATTTAAAACTGAGATTGTGTTAACTTTGTTAAAACCGTTCAGTTGATTTTATATACAGAATAATTTGGATGAGTTGCTGAGATATCGAGACACAGGCTCAATTAGTCTGAAACGAAATAAGTTTATGATATTACATTGAAGCTATTATATAAGAAGAAGAAGCTAATATAATATTAAATAAAAGTTTGGTCAGCGTATGTACTGGCAAGATGCTCATAATTATCTTACAACGTTCCTATAGCTAGGGCACAGGCCTCCTGGCTCCTGTCTATGAGAGGTCCACCACACGAGCCCAGTACGGGTTGCTAGATGTCGCATTTCTTCGAAGTTTTTGGTCCTTCTTCTTTCACCGTTTTGATACAAGTAGCGGCACGAAACTTTAGCGGTGACCGTTATTGCGCAGAAGTAAAAATTAAGGTACCTGAGGGGGGCTAGCGGGATGAAGGGCGGGCGTGCGTAGCGCCGATTGGCTCTCCAGCCGCATTATGTTCCCCGCGCCGATACGACGCTCCGCGCACATCCCGTGTACAGTCGCGTCATTAATTGTATTGTTATTGCTGTTAATTTTTTTGTTAAGTTTGAATTTGTTTGTTAAATTTAGTTTTTTAGTTTGTTTGTGACTTTAAAGTGAATATACCTAGAAGAAATACTGTTTTGAAAAGACAGGCAAGGAAAATGGTTTATGACGTGAATTGCTTTTTAAAAAGGGAATCTAACGAATTAATTGATTCTTTGAAACAAATTAAAAGTGAGATTGACGAAGCTACAAATACTTTACTCAGTCATTCGGACAGCATCACTGTAAATTTAAGAATGGTTCTCTGTAGATTCAGATTCACTGTAGATTCTCTGATTCAGATTAGAATTAAATCTAAAACAAAAAATTTCAAATTAACAAATAATATTTTTATTATATATACACTACTAATTTTTAATTAGTACAAATACTTAAAGGGCTTATTAGAAAAGGTCTTGTTATTATATATGTAAAGTCTTACTATATAATATTGATAAATAGCAAAGTTATTAGCGTTTGTTTATATCCCAAAATGTCACTCAATTTACGGACATATTGTACAGGCCATTCATGTATTCATTAATCGTGATGTCGCGGTCACGCGGTCTCGCTCAAACTTGCCCCGCCTCCAACAGCTGTTATCGTAATTGTAGGTAGCTTAGACGCATGTTTAAGCTTTACGAATTAAAAAAAAAGTAAAATAAAAGGTTCACGAAAAATAATAGGCACTTATTAAATTCAAACTTTACCTACATACTTTAATTGGGCCATTTGCTTGTGTTGTTCAGTATCCAACTGCAGAACTCCATCCTTGGTTCATTATCCACAGTAGTCAATTCTTGACCCTTTCTTTAGTGGTATGGGTGAAATCCAGACGAACTAATGATCGTCTATGCACAGTACTGGCTGATATTAAAATGACGAGCTGCGTCATTCGTACTTCGCCGGGGATCTTCAAAGTAGTCCACTACATCGTCGTAAAGGTTTTGGGCCGGTCTTCCATGTCCTTGGCGATGGGCCGTTGCGCGGAATGATCAGTGGTCGAGTAAACGTTGGTAAACATTTACCACAGTCCGAACCTTTGGCTAGCGAGCATTTGGGTACTCTTCCCTGTACATACGAACAGCGGCCACCAGACCAAAAGTACACACGCAACATAGCCACGTACTCCCGAGATGAAAACTGGTAAGCCATCACGACAGTAAAAACGTAACAACTTATGTTTAAAAAGCACGCGCACACTTCCGCTAACAAATTGACACTGTTTGTTCATTCACTCGTTGTAAAAAGGACCGCTGGCCAGAGGGGGCGTGGCTTGAGCTTAGACGCGAGTTTGCCGGGATTTATGAATGACGATCTAACTGGACTAGCACTGCGCGTAGTATTTTCTAGTAGCAATTGTTATGAATGATTGATTCAATTATGAGTTTACCAGTTATGACAAATTTTCGTAGACAATTTTGGGGTTTCGTTTTTTTTACTTTTGACTACATAAATATGATCAGTAAAGGGTACGGATAGAGCCCCATTTTTTTTTGTACTAATTAAAAATTAGTAGTGTATACTCCCCACAAAACTTGTTAAAAATTATATCTTAGGTACCTACTATAAATCCTTGGACATTGGCATTGGAGATAAACTATTTATTAAAGTATAGGTAATATTATTTGCATGCGCGACAGTACTCATGCGCAGCTATCCTCTACATTTCGTTCAGCGCTAGACCTACTATTTGACATCACATTAAAATAATGTCATTACCGTTATTTAGCTAATAATTGTATTGCGTGCGCGACAGTACCCATGCGCAGCAATCCCCTGCGCGTATCGTTCAGCGCTAGACTTACGTGCCGCTACTTATAGCAAAAGGTTATGGTTATGATGAAAATAAGCTACCTACACAAAATAATGTTTTTATTTATTTACACGTCCTTCACATACGTACAAAGGCAGACATAATGTCGTAAATATTCTCTACCAGTCAACCAAGTGTGGTGAAGAGATAGCGTGGTAGGTGCAATAATTGAAAGTGATAAACAATAATAAATGTATCTTACACTCTAGCTCCTCGAGCCTGTAACCACTGGGCCACCACTGTTACTGACTGACCCACTGCTGGCTGTCAAGTCATAACTGGCAATGTGTGCTGATGATATACCGGGTATGGTGAGGTCCAGTGACTTGAATATATCACTCGCCACAGTTGCTTTATTTTGTGTTACAATTTTTCCCGACTGCAAAGGAAGGGTTATGTTTTTCGCGCGTATCTTGTATGTATGTATGTATGTATGTATGTATGTATGTATGTATGTAATATTCTTTATTACCTCATATCTCCAGAACCGCTGAACGGATTCACATAATTGAGGTATCGTTAGATTCGTCTTAGCAGCCCAAGTGATCTTAGATAGGTGACATTTGGAAAAATCAAACATGGCGGCTGTGCGAAGCCATTATGCATAGTGAAAAAAAAATGGTTTTGTTTCGAACACCACAATATGGGTATCAAATTCTATGGTATCAAAGGGCTTATTGTAAGGATTTCAAAAAGGTATATCATATTTATCATTAGTGTAATACTAGCAAAAATAATACAAAGAGAAAGTTTAAAAATATGGACTTAGAGTTCTTTCACTTTCTTAATCCGGTGGGGTGCCAATGTGACATGACCGAGAAAATATTTTTTTTTAAATTAATATTTTAACTGAAAAATTGAAAAAAAAAAGTTATTTAAAAAATCTAAAAAACCCGACTGCTCAACTGAAATGCAAGAAACAAGCATATTTTTATTTTAAAAAGTGACAAGCAGGCGGTCCCGTTAAATTAAAAAAAAAATACGTTCAATGGGGTCCCGCCTGCTTGTCACTTTTTAAAATAAAAATGTGCTTGTTTCTTGCATTTCAGTTGAGCAGTTGATTTTTTAAATAACTTTTTTTTCCAATACAAAGATCATCAGCCTATTTGCCAAACTATCACCAACAAACAATTTTTGAAAAACCCAATTTCAAAGTCAACTGCGATTAATTAATCTTACACCGCGACCCATCCAATTACTGTCCTCGCTTATCACTGCCTAACATCAAGACAAGATGTTGTATGACGCACATACGTTTTGCGTTTAGTAAGGATGACTATTTTATAAAAAACGTCTAGGTTTAGTTTCAATTTATTTAGTTACGGATGTTGTTCTAGACTTATTAATTGGGATGTCTGAGGTATTGCGCTTAATTTGTTACACCTTGCATATATTATAATTACTCAAGTATCGCCTCTGCTGAAAACTAGTGAACGTATATTAATTGTTCAAAAATTTTCAATTAGTTGAATTTTCAAGCGAGACTAATTAACGGAGTTGAATGGAAATATGTCATAATTAATCGCAGTCAAGTACCAAATGCTATTAAATTATACAACGTGTAATTTAAAGGGTATATACATACCAAGTGCATGGCTTCTTTGGATGATAACAAACGATATGGCAAGGGTTTTGTAATCCTAAGTCTACGTGTATAGAACTTATTACAAATTCCAATACACTGATCCCAGAGACTGAATTTTTCAAATTAAGAAGAACGAAAAGAATTATCGTGCTATTGGCAAGTGACGTGGAAAGTTATTGACCCTCGTAGTGCTGTGACACGTTTTTTATGATTGGTATTCAAGAAATATATGAAACCAATAATTTGGTATCAATTCTTTGAGTCAGTTATTTTGTGCTGAAACTGTGCATAGAGACTCCATACCAGACGTTGTCTTCAGCCCTTTTGGATAGATATGGGGTTTCCGTTACACGTTGTAGTTTAAATATTTTGAAGCACGTTATTAGAAAGTGACCTTAAATCTGACCTAAGAGGTTTAAAAGAAACTCGGCACACTCACAATCTGGCAACTTGGCAGATAACAACCTGGAATTTTAACAATTTAAACACAGGCAACTTTTCATTCCAGGAAAATGTGCAAAATTTTCTAGCGAAAGAAGTCAAAGATAACAACTGGTAAATCCCGAGTCGACGGCGCGTCGTGTTCCACTCGCACCTCAAAAAGCTTATCGGCCCATTCACGACTTCGGTCTTAGCGGCGAGCGGCGGCGGCGGCGGCAAGCGGTGCGTTTTACACGCCACGTACCCTCAGTAGCGGCAAGCGGCAGCGGCCGAGGTGGACGTATTTAGGTAGTCAGAACATGCTCAAAATTATGGCGTTATCAAAATTATCCCTTCTGTGTTTAGAAAGCAGTATATTTTCAACCGACGAAAAAAAAGGAGGAGGTTATCAAGTCGACGCGTATATATTTTTTTTTTATGTATGATCAAAAAATTTATGTATGAAAACAAGATATTCTTAATATGAGAGAAGGAGTGCACGAACTGAATAAAGATCGATATTTAAATGACGAATTTCGTGACCTATACGAAGATAACAGAAAATATCCGGACAAGTTTTATGAGTACACAAGAATGAGTGTGGAAACATTTGATTATATTCTGCAGCACATAGACGTATATTTAAAACAGTATATCACAACCAAAAGGGTTGTCACCAATCCAGAAAAATTGTTTCTCGCCTCGGTATCCATTACCGCCACAAAATCGTCTAAAATTTTTTGTTTATAAGTTCGCCGCCGAGTCCGTCACACCTACACCGCTAGCCGCGCCGCTCTGTTTCGTGGCGTCGCACTCATTCGCTTATACTTTTGATCTCGCCGCTTCCCGCACCGCGCGCCGCTGCAGTGATTTTCTCCGACAAAACCGCGCGCGTTTTCGCTATGAGCGGCGACTCGTGGCGTGCTTCAAACGTTTTCATACTTTTGTTCTTACCGCTCGCCGCCCCGCGCTTAGTCGCCGCTCACCGCGGTAAGGTCGTGAATGGGCCGTATGAAGGGGCCCGATAGGGAAAATGCCTACCAGGGTTGCGGTAATGTTCTAAAGAGATACCGCGACCCCGAAAAAACAGGAAAGGAACAAGCAGGTTAGGATTTAGTCAGTAAGAGCCTTTAGCGAGCCGAGTCATTTAATAATTTCCCTCCCGAAATAAAACCTCCTAGTAGGTATATGAACAATCATCAAACAATAGCATAGGTAATTCCAGATAAATTAATAAAAGAAATAATTTGGTTTATAGACTACTATAAAAATTATAACGAACTAATAAATAACTGCCAAACGTAACTCATTAAATACTAAATTATTTTAATGAATAATAAATGACAGTTTCAAAGTCCGATAATGACCAGCCATGCTGTAAAATGACATTAAATTAACTATTATTTTTTATCAAACTGACCTTAATATTGCTATGTGTGTAAATTCATTTTAATCAATGCCATTTGGTAGGATTATGAATTGGCGAATTCAACAATTTCTGATAAAAAGTAAAGTAGATTCAGGTTTAACTTTGTGGTTATCGGTTCGTTTATTTTAGTGTCATAATTTAATCAGCACAGAGGTTTCTATCAATTTATAACCTATACTATACAACGTTTAATTTAAAGGGTATATACATACCAAATGCATGGCTTCTTTGGATGATAACAAACGATATGGCAAGGGTTTTGTAATCCTAAGTCTACGTGTGTAGAACTTATTACAAATACCAATACACTGATACCAGAGACCGAATTTTTCAAATTAAGAAGAACGAGGAGAATGATCGTGTTATTGGCAAGTGACGTGGAAAGTTATTGACCCTCGTAGTGCTGTGACACGTTTGTTATGATTGGTATTCAAGAAATATATGAAACCGATAATTTGGTATCAATTCTTCGAGTCAGTTGTTTTGAGTTGAAACTGTGCATAGAGACTCCATACCAGATGTTGTCTTCAGCCCTTTTGGATAGATATGGGATTTCCGTTACACATTGTATATAGAAAGAATGCAGCTATATCGAGTTTTCTCCGAGCCATAAAGCACGTTAAGCTGTTGGTCCGGGCTTTCCATCTTCGACAATTGTTGTCAGAACCTAGAAAACCCGACACTGGTCTTCCAAGGGATATAGTGTTATCTAGCTTCTGGATTGTGGAGGTCAGACGCTTCATGTCAAACATAGTATTTAGCTACATCCAGTTAGACTGAAAACCGACCCTTTTTCTTAAAGAATTTACTGAGAACATTTAACTATTACACCTGTCGCGGTAATGATAGAGTATTTTTGTAAGCAAGCTAAATATTGTGACGAAAATGAAAAAGAGCATGCATATACAACTTGTAATTTAAAGGGTACATACATACCAAGTGCACGGCTTCTTTGGATGATAACAAACGATATGACAAGGGTTTGGTAATCCTATG
This sequence comes from Tholera decimalis, assembly GCA_943138885.2. Taxonomy (NCBI): domain Eukaryota; kingdom Metazoa; phylum Arthropoda; class Insecta; order Lepidoptera; family Noctuidae; genus Tholera; species Tholera decimalis. The sequence goes on from OW964575.2 coordinate 20,248,505, forward strand.
TCTTCATGTGTGGAACTAATTAGAAATCTCAATACATTGATACCAGAGACTGAATTTTTCAAATTAAGAAGATTGAAGAGAATTATCGTGTTATAGGCAAGTGACGTGGAAAGTTATTGACCCTCGTAGTGCTGTGACACGTTTGTTATGATTGATATTGAAGAAACATATGAAACCGATAATTTCGTATCAATTCTTTAAGTCACTTATTTTGTGCTGAAACTGGGCATAGAGACTCCATACCAGATGTTGTCTTCAGCCCTTTTGGATTGATTTGGGGTTTCCGTTACACGTTGTATAAACATAAAATTGTGTAGGTATTATATTTCACTTAATGGGCAAATAAAACATCAGAAGCTAGTACACGGTTTTAATTGTACGTTTCCTAGGAGAAAATCCGGTATGAATCTCGGTTTCTGTTTTCAAAACTTAATTGATTTTCACATTGTTTAGATACACATATTACAGTTCTAATGGCAAGGGCATGAGAGGGCATTTAACATATGTAGTACAATGTAATTTTTTCATTTTAAAACGAACAGAAACTAATCTAAGAGTCTCCAGTGTTTTCACATTCACATTATAAAAAGTACTCATATAAACAATAAAAATATTCTTGACAAATGAGAAAATTATAATTCACTAACAATTTCGAGCATTTTGCGATCGTATTTATCGAACCGTTGGGCCCTTGTGCTTACAACCTTTTTAAAGAAATTTCGAAAAAGTTGGTTGATACTTCTCGTGATCGGCTGGCTATTACTATGACCAAAGGTTAAAGCATTGCTATACAACGTTGAGGCAACATAGTTGAAGACGAATTTTTCTATGCTTTATTTTTGTTTGTTGTTAAGTACAGTTTATACAAAAAATTTAAATATTTATTTATATATATGTTTGATAAACCTGAATGAATATAATGTTGTGAGAATTCATTAGGGTAAAAAATTCAGGACTTTAAAGCTGGTCTGATTAACTTTTAAAATGGCAACTTTTAAATTCGGCCTTATTAGTCAGTCCTTGTGTTATCGTTCTACGAACTAAATGAAATCTGATAATAATGATCCAATTATTATCTATTAATAAAGCCGAATTTAAAAGTTGCCAATTAATTAGATCCCTAAAAATCCTCGACTTGATATGAAACAATTTCAAGTACATCTTCAAGAACTTTCAACATATTAATTTAGTCCGCGCGCGAACGAAACTGAAAGTTCTAAGTGCCAACTCGCAAATTTCACAAAGGCCTCGCAATACGGACTGAATTCAATCATTTCTAAAAATAGATTTTCTTTAATTGTTCCAGAAGTTATCCGGACTTCTTTATTTAGGGCCTCTGGGGCGCAGTAAGACTGTACTTAAGGGGAAGTTATGCGGAGCTCTGTTAAGGAGTAGTCAGGACATTTCGAAGCCATAATCTGTTGAGTTCCTTCGCTACCAAGCTCGCTACTAAGCCTGAAGATAACATTGAGTTGAAGTTATACTTATATATAGGTGACTGTTTAAAGGCGAACACGTTTGAATAATAATTTGTTTTTTTTTCCTCTAGAAATTCTTTTTGTCCCATTATGATATTAAAATTGTTAATAACAGCCGTAAAGGTCGATCTTTAAAAAATATAATAATAATCATGTTAACAAACCGAGATTCCACCATTTCTCGGAAAGTTCTTTAATATTACGGCCGCTATATGACGGCACCGCTTTCCTAGGAAAACAAAGCTTTACGGGCAGTCATAAGCCATTAAATATGATACTGGTTTAGCCAATGAGTATCGTGTTACCCAGTTACTGGGTTGTGGAAGTCAGATAGGCAGTCACTTCATGTAAAACATCCAGTTAGACTCGAAGCCGACCCCAACATAATTGGAAAAAGCTAAGCAGATCATGAATTTCTTGTTATTTTATGACCTCATAAAACAATTTAATTTAATTGTCTCTTTGTGACTTGTTAAACAAAATGTCTTCTGTTTACCTTAAGTAATTAAGACCAGGCAGTGCAAAATAATTTTCACACAAGCTCCGCCCCCATCCACCCCGGTTAGGCCGTTGCATACTAAACGCTAACGCAATAGTAATTAAGTTGAATATCGCGTTCGCTCTTTCACCATGTTCGGTTTCGAAACTGCCGTTGTGTGCTAAACGCTAACGCAGCAGTAATAAAGTTGAATATCGCGTGCGCTCTTTTACCATATTCTGGTTCGAAACTAAATGTCGTAAGTCTCAATTCTTATTTCGTTTATAACTAAAGTGATAATTGATCTAGAGAAAAAATGTCCTACATTTGGATAATAAACTATATTTTCTTACTGTCAATACTAATTTTAGACATAAAAGCCGAGTAATCTTGATTAAATTTTGAATAATCTTTAAAAAAAGACATGATTTTCGATTAAAAAATGAACCGAGCGAAAATGTTTCAATTACGAAACTGGTCTAGACACGGAAAGAAAAAGATCCAATAAATCATATACTAAAGTTCCATTTTGATTGTATGCGTGATTGTTTCAGAATATTAATACAAAATTACATACAATTTAGGGAGCCTCCTCTTAAGGCTGCGTTTCCACCAGAGATGTGCGAGGATACGTAGCGAGGGATGTGTTTGTAAAGAACCAATAGAATCGCTTCATTTACCTCGCCTCGGTCAGCACAGCTCTGGTGGAAACGGCTCAGTGGAGCTAGATTATTGCGCATACAAAACAAGCGAGGGATGTGTGCGAGGGATGTGTGCGAGAGATGTGTTGCGAGGGATGTGTTACGAGGAATATGTGTTGAGAAGGATGTGTTGCGAGGTTTGCGCATCCTCGCACCACACATTAACGCGCATTTTCACAGTTCCGCTACACATCCTCGTAGGCACATTTTCATCGTACAGCTTTGGTGGAAACCCCCACACATTTTCACAGCACAGCTAGACATCTTCGCACGACACATTTCCATCGCACATCTCTGGTGGAAACGCAGCCTTATTCAGATCACAAAACAATCTGTTATTATAACTAGCGCCACCTATTACTGTGAGCTTTAAGTAATTGTAAATTGATTATCTGTGATTCAATAAAACGTTCAGTTGATTCAAAGATTGCCTGGTATTTTTTTTAAATCCCACTCTGCTCCTTCCTTTCCTATTATTCCGGAGCCGTGGTAACTTCCTCGCAACCCCGTATGTTATGTCTTCCTCAATCCAATTCTACTCAATGATGTTAATAGAGAAATAGTTGTAATAAACGACTACTTCGCATGCTAATCATCGTTAGCCACTGCAAATTTTAGCTGGAACATGTTAATGTAGCCGGTTCATCTAGGTACATATATTAATAACAGGAAGTTAGGAAATGAATTAGTGTTGTTCTGCCAACGTAAAATTTCTATTAAGTGACGTGCGGGTAATGGACTACTTTTATCGATGAATTCTGCCCTTAATATTGATATAACCGTCGCTATTCCTACATTTCAAAGGAAATGATACTTATTATGTATTTTCCTATTTAATACAATAAAAATATTACAAAACAGCCTATAATTTTCCCATTGCTGAGACCACAGAACAGAAAATTAAGTAGAAGTGCCCTTACACTCTCTCAAAACGAGAACCAGTGTCGCCAAACTCACACATTTGCAAATCAAATTGTCCATTACACACATAAAAAACATTGATATAATTAGCTACAAAGTTGAAACGCAACTTTAACAAATCATCTTCTTAATACTGTTAAAAATTGAGTCTTATTACAACGACCGAAAGTTGTTATTATTTGACATGACATAATCAACTTCAGCTACTCAACGCTAGATAGCGCTGAAACCAATTTTTTCTATTCGAACGCTAAGTACTTTGAAATTGATGTCATATTTGCATGCACATGTAATGTCTTTTGCTACTCAAATATAGATGTAAACAAACATCGATATTTTAATATCGATTTTACGTATTTTATTCGTGTGACGAATGTAATAATTTATCGACATCATAAAAATGCTCAGTAATAGAAAAATGTTGATCATCTTCAAAAAAATAAAATCTATGTTAATATTAAACAGGTAAAATTTGTAAGTTTGTATGTAGGGGTAATCTCTGAAACTACTGAACCGATTCTGAAAATTCTTTCCCTAATATGTATCTGCATTATTCTTGAGTGCTATAGATTGGCTATAAATTATTTTCATATAATAAAGTATTAATTTCCCGCGATTGATAATAGATAGTATTAAAAATATTTATTGACCTTGAAATAATACATAGATGATAGATAGATAGAATATACTTTATTGTACACCAAAATTTAAACACACCTATTTAACAATATTGCTTATTCTATGGTAACAATGGCGGTCTTATCGCTGAAAACGATATCTTCCCGACAACCTTTAGAAGGACTTTAAAAACTTTAATTAAAGTGGGGAGGGCTAAATTAGTGTACTTACTACATTACTCATAAAAACAGAGAAACAAAAATTATTTAAATATTAAAATAAATAAATGTATATGCAAATATATACATATACATATATATATAGTTACAATGTAATACATAGGTAATTAAATAATACAATATATATAATGTGTTCTTTAACATCAAGTGGAGAGAAAACAAAAGAATAGTCATAAATTGGAATGAAAATAATTAGCAACCGAGCTTTTAAAAGTAGCCAGTGACTGAGCTTGTCTTACTGATACCGGCAATGCATTCCACAAACGAATAGCTTGCACCGTAAACGATGAGCCATAGAATTTAGTGAAATGTGCAGGCATTGAAAGTCTCAAAGTCTCCGATGATCTCAAATCTCTTACATGTGTGTCATGAAGGAACTTAAAGCGTTCTTTGAGATAAAACGGAGTTGTAGGATTGAAGAGAATACTGTAAAGTAATGATTAAATATGCGCATTCCGGCGAAGGCAGATCGGCAGCCACTTGAGTTTAATGCGAAACTCAGAAACATGATCATATTTGCGCAAACCAAATATGAATCTGATACAAAAATTTTGGTTTCGTTCAAGCTTATCTAGCTGCACTTCAGTAAGATCTGGATAACTTGCATCAGCATAGTCGAGAACAGGGAGAAGAAGGGATTGGGCAAGCGCAATTTTAGTGGCAGTCGGCAGGAAATTGCGCAATCTGCGTAAAGACCCCGCAGAGGCAAACAGTTTATTTTTAATAGGTGATGAAAGCGTATATTAATATATTTTGCCGTGATGGCTTTCATTAAGTCGGTAATATGATTAAACATAGGAAATTCCCCTAACTGATGATAGATTATGTTTTGAAATATTGATGACCCAATAAACATCCATTTTCATTAATAAAAGTATTTTGGGGAAAACTGAAATATTTAAATTACTTTTTTACTATTTTTTGAAGTCAATATCCAGAAATGTATGTGTTACGGTTTACATTACGGCTTCGCCCGCGTGAAAGTAGAACGTTATCCCAAGGGAACATAGTCTCGGGAAAAAATCATATGTACTATTCCAGGACATGGTCTACCCGTGTACCAAGTTTCGTTGAAATCCGTTCAGCCTTTCGAGCGTGAAGAAGTAACAAACACAAACTTATGGCTTATATATTAGTGTGATTATTATTAGTATATATACTTTATTGCACACCTTAACTTAACACAGGACAATCATTTATAAAAATAAGTGTACAATAGGCGGTGTGCTTAGCGACCCGTATCTACTACAGACGGATGCAGGCTACGTGTGGTTAAAACGTCAACATTTCTGTGCAATCTTAGTTAAACATTTATGAATTATACATATAAATCATCCGAAAACTATTTTCTGAAGGATGGTGCCAGCTATGAAATGAAGAGTTAGAAATAAATAAAAAATATCGATATGGACCTACTTTACGAATGTGTCCCATCCCTGATTGAGTAGCGTTGAAGTTACTAGAATTTATTCTATGTTGCTCCAGATAATGACCAAGTAGATTTAAACGTTGTGTTAATGAAAATAAGGTTGTTTATAGTTTGCTTTGAAGTTATGAAATGTGGTATTGTCATTAAACTCAAATATATTTAAAATTAACAAAGTTTAATCCTTACCGATGATACGATACCACTCCAGAAGATACATACTTTTTTCTGCTTTCGTCTTTGCAGGTCAAAACCGCACAACAATGCATAATTTCTAATATATTTCGTGTATTTTAGAGACAACCAATAGCGACATGAATTTGGGGGCCGAGTCACCCGCGTCCGTAGGAGAATACCCCTTTGAGAATCCCTACACGTGGTCCCCGGGTGGTGCTAATCAGGTGACATCAAACTGGTGGTAGGTTCAAACCGCAGGCTTGTGACCACCCACAGGGCAAAGACGTACCGCCAAACGGCCTAGCTGTGTTCCGGTACGATGCACTGTGTAGCCTATCAAGGAGTTGGGTCGAAGTAGTTGCTTCACTGCTAAAATACCAATCTGGCTCGCACTAGTGCGGACGTATCGGGAGACTAGTCGCGGAGGGTAGCGGGATCCGAGGCACGGTGCACCGCTGGCCGACCGCAGGTAGTTGGGGGCCCAAGTAGTGTGCCAGCCACGCATGAAAGGCTGCCCCGCCAACTGTCGAAAAATCCCGGAATGCACCATCGTGCTGGTTGGTGACCAGATGAGAGGGCCCGATGGACATTCCCGGGGGGGCTCGGGCGTCCCCGCAGTCTCCAGACTAGTCCCCCAATCGATACCGTCTGTCTAGTGCAGGTCTGGGGGTTAACAGCGTGAAGCCTCACTTCACTTCCTTCTCCTCTCCTCTTCACTCTCAAAATTTATGAAACGGAAAAAACAGAGCATAGTTAAACAGCGGCTGCACTCCTTCTCTCTCAAAGTGCACCTCAGTAACATCCGAGGTCTGCACTCAAATCTCGTCGCAGTCCACCACCACCTCGAGACTGATAAACCTGCTCTGTTGTTTCTTTCGGAGAAGCAGATCAGATGTCCGTCAGACGTGTCGTATCTTTTATACCCAGGGTTTACCTTGGAGCACAACTTTAAACCACGTGCGGGTGTATGTATGTACGCCCGCGACCACATCTGCTATCGGCGTCTCCGGAATCTTGAGGACTCCAGGTTCTCTACGCTTTGGGCTCTGGTGGACACGGGCATAGACAAAATTATTTATGCCTGTGTCTACCGCTCGCACAGCGGAGATCAGGAGACAACCAGGCTCACACAGTACATCAGTGAGGCGGCAGATGCAGCCCAACAGCGGTACCCTTCAGATCAGCTCGTGTTGCTGGGGGACTTTAATGCCCATCACCAGGAGTGGCTCTTCCCATACCAGTGCACGGACCATGCTGGGCGAGAAATGCACAATCTTGCACTTGCATTAAATCTCACTCAGCTGGTCCAGGGAGCAACGAGGGTGCCGGATGTTGAGTCGCACACAGCCAATTGCTTGGACCTTCTGCTGACTACAGATCCAGACCGCTATTCGGTAACGATATCCTCACCGTTAGGTAGTTCCGACCACTGTCTGGTGAAGTCTGTATCCGTCTACTCTCCGCCCGATCTCAGCCTTAAACGCACTCGGCGGGTTTGGCGATACAAGTCAGCGGATTGGGATGGCATGCGATCTTTCTTTGCATGTTATCCTTGGCAGCCTACTTGCTTTTCTTCAAATGATCCATCGTCGTGCGCAGACGCCGTGACAGATGTTTTGTGACAGGGGATGGAGTACTACATTCCGTTCTCTGACCTAACAATGTCCGGCAAAGCTCGACCTTGGTTTGGCGCCGAATGTGATCGCGCTGAAGCGCTTAAACACGCGGCGTACCTAGCATGGGTCGATGCTCGAAACTGCAAAGCAAATGACGTGGATCAGAAGAAGAGAGCCTTCAACAGGGCTGCCAAGTCCAGCAAGAAGGTTTTGCGGAGGTCTCGGTTTGACCACGTTAGCCGAATTGGGAACAAACTCGCTTCATACCCTGCTGGAAGCAAAGCGTTTTGGTCCCTGGCAAAGTCGGTTGAATCGAACTTCTGTCGCCCCTCACTACCACCACTGCTCAAACCTGACGGGTCTCTGGCTCACTCCGCTGAGGAAAAAGCAAACTTGTTTGCCGCTCTCTTCGCGGAGTCTTCACGTCTGGATAGTAGTGGCGCTCACCCTCCTGATGCTCCTATTGGATGCGAGACGTCTATGTCGGACATTCGCATCCATCAGAAGGACGTCCGTAGAGTGCTGCGTAATCTTGACGTGAACAAAGCTAGTGGCCCCGACGGGATACCAGCAATTGTTCTTAGAACTTGTGCGCCTGAATTGTCTCCAATCTTGACACGCCTGTTTCGCCTTTCGCTAGAGACTGGAAAGGTGCCGAAAGCATGGAAGCTGGCTAACGTACAGCCTGTACCCAAAAAGGGCAGTCGTGGTGACCCTGCCAACTACAGGCCTATTTCAGTCACGTCCATACTCTGTAAGAGTATGGAGCGTGTACTTAATAGTAAGCTCCTGGCATACCTAGAAGCCAACGACATCCTCAGTGACCGGCAATACGGCTTTCGCAAAAACCGGTCAACTGGGGATCTTCTAGCGTATGCCATTCATATCTGGAGTGAGGCCATTGAGAGGCAAGGGGAAGCACTTGCTGTTTCCCTTGACATCTCCAAGGCTTTTGACAGGGTCTGGCACGATAGCCTTATTGCTAAGCTTCCTTCTTTCGGGTTACCCACTCAACTTTGCGTTTGGATTGAAGACTTCCTGAGGGATCGGTCCATTCGAGTGGTCATTGATGGCTGCTCGTCTGGCCAGTTGGCAATTAATGCCGGGGTCCCTCAGGGGTCTGTTCTCTCAGCAACTTTATTCTTGCTGCACATTAACGATCTGCTAATGCCCGGTACCTTTGGGTATGCAGACGACAGCACAGTTTCTGAGAGATATGTGTCCAGCGCGCGAGCTGGTGGGTCACAGATCCAGTCTCTCCGTGAGGACATGGTCGGGCGCTTGAACTTGACCTTGAAGGCTGTTTCCGAATGGGGCGATGCCAACCTGGTCAAGTTTAATGCAACTAAGACCCAGGCGTGTCTCTTCTCCGCAAAAAGGAGCCAATTTGAACCGGCTCCTACTTTCCGAGGTGTAACTGTGCCGATAACCGACCGTATCGAGCTTCTGGGGGTAACATTAACTTCTACCCTCAATTTTGGCCCGTTTATCGAGGCTAAGGCTCAACTAGCATCAAAAAAGTTGGGAATCCTAGCAAAGGTGAGACGGTACTTCACACCCGAACAGTTGCTCAATCTCTATCAAGCCCAGGTTCGGTCGTGTATGGAGTACTGCTCTCATCTTTGGGATGGATCTGCGAAATACCAACTGGACGCGCTTGAGTCTATCGAGAAGCGGGCCAAAAGACTCATTGGCAACGATGCACTGTTCGAATCAAAGCTCCAGAGCCTTGAACATCGATGACGAGTTGAAAGTCTATCGGTTTTCTATCGGTTACATTTCGGGGAGTGTGCGATGGAATTACACAATCTAATTCCACCAAGCCCGTTCCATCATCGGACTACGAGACAAACGGCGAAGCGCCATCGTTACATGGTGGACATCCCACCCATACGCACGAAACGTTTTGGGAATACCTTGATTGTGCGTACGGCTAAGGAGTGGAATTCCCTGCCGGAGTCTGTGTTTCCCGATAGCTATAACCTAGGAGTCTTTAAGTCAAGAGTGAATAGGTTACTTTTAGGTAAGCGTGCTCCATCTTCGACCACATCATCACTTACCATCAGGTGAGATGGTGGTCAAACGCGAACCTATTCTAAATAAAAAAATAAAAAAAAAATGAATCTGACAGCGAATAAGCTAATGTTGCGCATCTTTGCTTAATGTTGACACGCGCGTGATATCTAAGCGGCACTTCCACTGTATTTTCTATTCCGTGGCTGAGACCACAGAACAGAAAAGAGAAAATGAGTCACTACCACGAAGACCCAAAGCGGGTTATTGGTTGTCGCATTTTAAGAGCAGCGGTAATAAAAGTAATAAAAGTTTATTTTTATCGTTTTTGTTAAAATCAATTTGAATGGTCTTTTCCAGTATACGTATTAGTATAAGGATATATGATACTACCAACGAAATTAAAGTTTTCAATTTAAATTTGTATAAAAAGTTTGAATACATGGTTAAAATCACCGGATAAAATGTTTATTTCAAAGGTGTCTTGAACATTGATGCAGTTTATGAGTCCGTCAGAGTATTTATAGTTAAATGATGATAACTTCGGAGTGGCCACGTCTACCGCATGTTGCAACAGATTTGGGCAAATTTGGCTACTGATTGTGCTTCGAGTAATAAGAACCGATGACGCAGGAGGCCCAGGAGGAGATGAGGTGACAAACTAAATTCCGACATGAAGAATTGGCCAGACGTGGCAGTGGACAGAGAAAAGTGGAAGAAAGGGAGGCCTTTACCCTGCAGGAGGACACTACAGGCTCATAATAATAATAATAAACTTCGGGGTAGGAGAGAGACTAGGCAATGTCGGCTGAGCATTAATTATAGTAGTAATTATTGACAAAGAATTATTTTCTCGACAATCACTATCAGCGCTAGTAGGTTAGGCTAGGCTACTATAATTTTGTCCCAGAAGGAGGCAGCAGAGCGCGCGCGGGAGGTCGATCCTCACGCGGCGCCGCTCCGAAGGCGGAGGAGGGGTCGGAGAAGACGTCAGTTTGATAGTCATCTCCGACTCCTCCCAGGTGAAGGCCAGCAGGCAACGGGTACGGGGGCACCCTTGCCTGTATTGCACAGGCCTCCACCAGTGTCGGACGGGAATGGCCAGGTGTTCCCGGCCATTCCCGTAGCCTCCCAAACTGGGGGGAGTACGGGGCCCGCCAGCTAGGTGGGCATGCGCCGGGACGGCCGTGGATGTCAAGATTCCCATGGCCCTCCCATCTCGGTGCAGTGGGAACACCGCTGGGTCGTTTAGTGGGTATACCGGATTCACCGGGGAGTCCCACACACCCCTCCCGTCCCCCGACGGGTGGGCATGCGTAACGCAATTTTCCCAGCGAAAAAAAAAAAAAAGGCTACTATAATTTAGTGATGGCGTCGTTGAACGGAATATCCAAACAGAAGATTTTAATTAAACTTTCTATTCGTGAACACATTTACAAAATCGGTTCTGTAGATGTAGGTATTCGTCCAGGTGTAGGAATCGAACCCGCGCCAACCGCCAATCGTATAGTTGTAGATAGTCAAATAGTAGGTATAATATCTATAAAAAAGAATGAAATGAAAAAATAAAAACATAAGCTGTTGAAATATAACAGCACCCAGAGATTGCCTTTTCGTTTTTGGGAGTAGAATCATCAAATCTATACTATATAATATTATAAAGCTAAAGAGTTTGTTTGTTTGTTTGCTTGCTTGAACGCGCTAATCTCAGGAACTACGGTTCTGATTTGAAAATTTCTTTCAGTGTTAGATAGCCCATTTATCGAGGAAGGCTATAGGCTATATATTATCACGCTAAGACCAATAGAAACGGAGCACTAATGAAGAATGTTTCAAAATCGGGGGATTTTTTTCCACGCAGACGAAGTCGCGGGCGGCAGGGCCGGATTAACAATTAGGCGGAGTAGGCAACTGCCTAGGGGCCCCGCATCAACTTAGGGCCCAGGCCCAGTGCACGCACCAAGAAAACACACACGATTTGGTCAGTCAAAGTAAGAAAAGGGGCCCCGAGAATGCCATTGCCTTAGGGCCTCTGACAGGGTTAATCCGGCTCTGGTGGGCGGAAGCTAGTTAATTATATCCACCTCAGTGTTTCGGAAAGCACGTTAAGTAGTCGGTTCCGGCTGTCATTTGTATAATTTTGACAGTCGTTATGGGTAGTCATTATGTTTTTTTTTTCCGACAGTAGGGTTGCCAAGGGTTATCGTTTTACAAAGCCGCTAGGTTCTGGAGGTCAGATAGGCAGCTCCATGTAAAACACTAGTACTCAACTGCATGGTAGACTGGAAGCCGACCTCAACATACATAGTTGGAAAATGACAGTGTGATTGATGTCAACATTGTTTTGTTTTGTTTTAGATGATACTAGCTGTTGCCCGCGACTTTGTTCGCGCGGGAGGTTTTTCCAGTGTAAATTCCGATCCCATGGGAAATTCCAAATATTCTTTCCAGTGCTCCTCTACGCACCCCAAGGAACATACATGTCAAATTTCAGCTTCCTGCGCCCAGTAGTTTCGACTGTGCGTTATCTGCCAGTCAGTCAGTAACGGAGTTTTTTATATATATTGATTGACCGCAACAGTTTTCGTAGACCACTATAATAATGCCCTGACATAAAATTAGCTCCACGACCTAATCCCTTCATTTCCCTTGTACTATCGGTCTACCAAAAATACTGCAAATCAACAAAGTGCAATCCACACTTCGATATACAATATACCATCTTGTCTTACTAAGCCATTGAGGTAATGTGTACACTTTTTCTCTACATTTATTTTTCTCGTCACGTTTCTTTGACATATTTTTTTGTTTTATTTTTTTCCATTATTGTTTTGTTTTTCATATTTGTTTTTAATTCTAGTTTTATACAAAAAGGATCACCGTAATACTTGAAGTAGCGGGAGACCTTAAACACAAAAAGCCGCCATAAATAAAGTTATCATTCCTCTTAAATCCCAGTGCAAATCTCGGTGAGACCAATTTGTAAAACAGACCGGGCAGGTTAAGCTGGGTTGCGCCAAAAACTGTATTTAACATGTAAGGCAGCTTGCATTTGTGTTCTCAACGTGACTCCTGATCCCCTGGCCATGTTAAAAGCGTGAAGCGGTTTTCGATTATCCAGATTTTATTCTATGGGTGCAAACATAAAGAAGCAGCAGCAATTACAGGTACGAAGAGGTCGGTACAGATCATTACCGATCGGTACGGGTAAAATAGTTCATACAATTAGTACGCGCTCGTTCATAAAGAAACAGGTGGAAACTTGTCGGTACCGACTATCTGCATCGATACGTACGTCGTACGGGTTTAAGCATTTGCCAGTGTAGTGTGTCGTCTTCGCCGTCCTTTGTGGGACAAAAGACATAATTACACAGCAACAGAAATGTTATTGATAAATATTGGAAGGAGATTAGTTTAGAAATGAAACTTGATGGTATGTAGGTATGTAAATAGATTATTTTTTGTTTTTATTATATTATAAATATTAGTGTACCACAATCGGTTATGTGTGAAATACTGTACCAAAATGTTTCTGACGTTTTTTGTTAAATTCGAAGGTGGACCCGGTCGTTGATTGTGCCATCCTTGTCTTACGATTTGAACAAAATTCGATTTGGAATATAATCTGCGAAAAGCACAATCCACTATTTTTCTTGCTCGAGATAACCGCCCGTTGATGTTACGTTGCTCGTCTGTTAATTCACGGCCTCCAAAGTGTTTTAATAAATATGTTTGTAATGTCCGACGAACTCGAAGACATGATGGTCACTAAGAACAGATTTACCTGTTTCTATATGTGGTTGAACCCTTACCTATCAGTACCGACCCGTACTGGCATATCGGGACCGAAAAACCTGTATATGTTTGCACCCTATATTATGCTATATTGAAACGTTGAGGAGCTCTTGGCTATATAAGGTGTATCTATTCATACACGAAATATTTTAAGAGATATACCTATAGGTGGTAAGGAAACCATAGCAACAAAAATTAAAAAAATATCTAGGTATATTATTAATAAAATTAAATAATTTAATATTACTTGACACACATAATAAATACTGGTTCTTTCTTATTTTTAAACATCCACTACGCTAGTTTACGCGGGCGGCGGTATTTGAAACGGCGCGCAGCTTTTGTGAATATGATCAAAGAAAAAAACATGCGCGCGCAGCGGGTGGCGGAGGCGCTTGCTACTCTCCCCGGCGCCCGCGTCTCAGTCGCGGCGTCTTGCTAGGCCAGTCGCATTCGTCCCACTCAATCCGCGTGTCGTGTCGCTCTCGCGCGCCTTAGCAGACAGCTGACACGCGTCGGGCTCGCTCGGGGAACATATTAAACAATGCCTAACTACAGGAGTATAAGAACATGGTGGTGTGCTACAATGAGGGTGGAAATATTTTGCTCACAGCACAAGCCCTCTTCTTGAAGCGATTTGGGAGAAGACCATCACTGCAGACCATCCTTGGAGCTGTACAGCGGCATATGGACTACAAGATCTACATGCCACCAGCTGCAGACGGAGGAAGGCAACGAGTGCCAGTAAGAATCGAGGACGACATCGTCGACTTCTTTTTGCAGCTCCCAATGGCCAGCACATCAGACGCCGCTCGTGTTTTTAACGTGAGCAAAATGACCGTTTGGCGCCTTCTGCGGGATGAGGGGAAGCACCCGTTCCACTTCACTAGGGTGGATGAATTAAAGCCGATAGACTTAAATCCACGCGTGGAATTTTGCCATTGGTTACTTGAAGACCCGACGCGGCGCATACTCTGGACGGACGAGTCCACCTTTACGCGCGTTGGGATGTTTACATCCACAACGCACACTGGTGGGCATCAGAAAATCCACATATTGTTAGGCCGACGCGGTTCAGTGTAAATGTGTGGGGTAGGGCTAAAGACCTAACGGTCATACCATATCAAGTGTGGAACAATTAAAAACGCGAATTGTGAACGCTTTCGCAGTGATGGTTAGTGATAGAGACACATAATTAAAAGTGCAAGAACACATATTAAAACGTGCAGTCGTCTGCGTCCAACAACAGGGCGAATATGTACAACAATTGGTTTAAATAAAAACTACGTAGGTACTAGGTATGTACATTTTAAATTATTGTAAATAAGTTGATTCTAATGTTTAGACACGCCAAATTATTGTTACTGTAATTCGTAAAAAGCGTCACAACAACGAATTTCTTGTAAAATAGACAGGTTTCCGACTAACTACACTGCGACATAAAGCCAAAACAATAATAATGTAGAATAATAAGTACCTACACATCTTAATAACCTCACAGAGGTCATTAACATGCGAATTCGAGTTGAACCTATCAGCTGTTTATTGGTATTTACCTAGCTTACAGATGAAATGAAATATTTATTTTGTAAATTGGTTCTAAATAGTACACTTTTACACGTCATTTTTTTGTGTTTTGAGTAAAGCTTGATGAGGCCGGTGTTTCCTGACTACTCTGAAAAGAATCACCGAAACAACGAACTCAGAGGTCAACGTCTCTTAAAGTCCATTCAATTCGTATCATCGTATGTGATGTAGGTAGGATAGATGTAAATGTAGATGGGTAGGTATGGTTAGGATTATAAATGAAAAAATATTTTAATCGCATCTAGGTTCCTTTTCGTAAAACTTTAATGGAGTGAATTTAATAATTTGCCTACTTAGCTTTAAATGGTATTGTAATTTAAATTCACATTTATTATCATTGTAAGCGATACGTTATTAAACTGACACTAGAATGAGATACGAAGTCTAGCTACGTTGGTTTATTTTTAACATCATCACGCCTGATTTCTCGGTAGAGATAGGCAGAAGTGTATTGAGTATTGTGTTGTGTGTGTGTAATGAGGTGGGGGCAGGTGTTTGAGTCCGGCAGAACACAGACTGGAGTGCGGTAACCCAGGACGCGAAATAACAGTGGAGACATGCATCCGAAGCGAATACTCGCACAATCTCACCAACACGCGGCTGCTCGACACAGGCGCGCGGGGGCACGTCACTTCACCGCGGCGCGGGCGGGCGGGTCATTCATAGAATATGGAGTAAAGATTTTATGCAAAACGTCTCAAGCAGTTTTAAAATTATAATAATTACGTAAAATAAAAAAAACATTGATAAACATTTTTTTTGTCGTGTTTATTGTTTCTTTACAAGCTATAGGTATATCTCCTAAAATATTTCGTGTATGAATAGATACACCTTATATAATAACAGCCACAAGGGGTGAACTTCAATGTTAAACAATGCTTACCAAGGCCGGCTTGTGGATGAGTGACCATCATAAACAGATCGAGATTCCGCCGTGACTCGGAAACCACGTTGAGCTGTTGGTCCCAGCTGTAATTTGGACATCTTTGACAGTCGTTACGGGTAGTCAGAAGCCAGAAAATATTACACTGTTTTGGCCAAGGGGTATCATATTACTTAGCTACTGGAGTCATAGTTACACTGTCTGCTCTTACTATCTAATCTATACTTATACTAATATTATAAAGAGGAAAAGTTTGTTTGTTTGTTTGCTTGAACGCGCTAATCTTCGAAAGTACTGGGTGGATTTGGATGCAATTTGGTATGGAAGTAGCTTGAAGCTTGAGGAAGGTTGTAGGCTACTTTTTACGCGACTGCAGAAAAGGAGGGTTATGTTTTTACCGTGATAGAATCCACGCGAGTGAAGCCCCGCGTGAGTACTAGTACTGTTATATAAAAACCCTAGCATTTGCTCGTGAGTTCGTTCGCGTGGGAAGTTTTTCCCGTGTAAATCCCGATCACGTGGGAATTTCGCGAAATCCTGTCTTAGCGAACATCTACGTACTAAAGGACTCTCAAATTTTGCATGAGGGTTCCCATGCAAAATTTGAGAGCCCTATTACTTCTAGTTTCTGAGATTTCATGATTAATCAGTGAGTGGTATTTCGCTATTATTTATATAGATTGTAAAAATCAATAAAGTTTTGAAAAGAGTAAAAAATCAAATCAATAGTCGCTACTGCTTAGGAACATGCACTGTGCAGTTTTTCCCTCGCAAGTCGTGAAAAATTAAAAATGGCGTCGCTCGACCCGCTCAGAAACGCGTGATGACAAACAACCTCTTAAAACTAGCGGACTCTGTGTATTACATACTCTTTGTCTGTTTAAAAGAAATACAGTTTATGAAATGCACTTGCTTTTGAATAATGGAATTTGGAGTTTAGAGATACGGTTTTATTCTGACGTTTAACATAAAGTTGTGAATTTAAACTGTAAAGAGGCAAAATTGTTACCTTCTTTGTAGGAAGTACCTGTACTACTATACTGTGTAATACTGTCTTGTCGTGCTAAGTGCTTCTCCTCCACATTTTTTGTGCCCACAGCCAAGGTGTGGATCTCGCTGCTAGCTTCTGTATTGCCTACCACACATGAACCGTCAGCCTTTAAACAGGCATCTTCTGGGCTCGCTCGTTCCATCGTAGACCTCATCTAACGTTTACCATAAGGTGTGATCGGGGTCAAGGGTGGACTTATCCGTAATTAAAAAAGGAATATAATAATTTAAATATGAATATTATAATAAAAGAAATAAGAGTAGGAAGAATAACAATAATTTTTGTCACACACTCAGGTACAAACATCAGAGCTGCCTTGGCAACAGCGACTTTGATCGCATGATAGGTTTTTCTACGTAAATCCTGTACAAACATTTCAGGAAAAAATCAAAGTCCCATTAACACCTGTTCAGCCTTTTCAGAAATTAGCCGGGAAAAATAGAAAGCACGAACACACAGATATGTTGAAAATTGATATTTTTGTTTTAGTATCGCGTGAATATCTAAAAGCACTTGACAAAACACGGTTAATATGAAATAAAATTTGACTTCAATTTTACTTGTATGTTATTAAGTTAATAAGCCAAATCTATATAATCTCCAGAACTAATGATCCAATTCTAAAAAAGTTTTTCATTGGTAGGAACTCACAGGCGAAGTGTTAGCGTATCTTATACAATCAATTGTAATGCCTATATCTCTGTTCTGATATCGGTCTATACTGAGTATATGCAGTTTGACTAAAGCTACTCTAAACTTAGCAGTTTGGTGTGTAAAATTTCGATTACTTACGATTCAAATCTATTGTTCCGTGCCAGATTTGCTTGATTTGCAAGCCGATAGCCTAGGCCATAGCCGGGCCATTTCCAGCCAGTGATCGATCGCCCTTAATTATGTGCGCCACAATCTAGGTAGGAAACTATTAATCAGTCACACGTTCTGGTCTGGAATAGACTGTATTTATTGTTAATAATGAGCTCAGTGGTTGTTATGAAGACTGTTACAGTTATGGTGTGTAATAACGAGGCGTGATTATAGAAGTTGTTAATAGGGCGTCCAATCCCGGAATACCGAGATCTCGGTATTGCGGGATCCCGCGTCATTTTCCAATCCTGCGTGATGCGGGATTACGGGCGCGGGATCCGCGGGATTTGCGGGATTGAAAAAAAGCATGCATACGACCTCTGGCGAGCACGATCGCTCGGTGACTGGTAGCCGGCAGTGTTGCAAACAACGTGGGGACCGATGTCGCCCGTTTTTCACAGCTTATGTAGCCTAATATAGCCGAATTTCACTCAGTAGTAGCCTAAGTATGTAGCCTAAAATATCAGTAAAGTTTCTTATTCAATATTTGTTACTATTTTTTGTGAAGAAAAAACGGTGCAATTTGATTGATCTCATACTATTAGTAATACTGGAATAAATGTGGAGTTAGTAGATTAATCCATTGTTTTTTTGTGATAAATAAACGGTGTAATTTGATTGATCTCATAGTAATAGTAATACGTAAATAAACGTGGAGTTAGTTGATTAATTAATTGTTTTATTTGCCTTATATAAATGTGAATATTTTCAATATGCGGGATCCCGCAAATACCGAGATCCCGCGGGATTGAAAATTCGTAGTCCCGCAAATACCGAGATTGAATTCAGGCTGCGGGATTGGACGCCCTAGTTGTTAACACATTTTCACAAACACATTTTCATTCAAAAAAGTTATAAGGACCCAATTGAACTTATATGATTATAAAAATAATAATTTGAAAAATCATAAAAACCTAACAGCTCGGCGCGTGGCGGAAACCATCCCTTGTTTATTATAATTATATTATGTTCAACTGCGTCCCGCCTGCTTAATTGTACTTAAGTAGCAGTGTACCTATTGTTTAGCTTTACTAACCTTAATTAAGTAATACTACCGTTGAGGAACTTAATGTTTTGTAATTTGTATGCATGTCAGTTCTGCCACAATATGTGGCTTCTTTTTCTTTCCTACTTTTAAATTAGAATAGATTTTGAAGGCATTTCAATGAAATTGCTTATTAGTCGTTAATTCATTTAGGTGAGTTTCATATTATTAAGGAGACATATTGCTGTGAAACATGTTTTCACTGATTTAAAAGCATACGTGATGATATAAATTGTACAAAGTTATGTACCTGACTTGGTTCAAACCTTGCTCACGTGTTTATTAATTGAAATAAATTATCTGATTTCCTTTTTATACACGATACAACAAATTAAATATATAAATATAATACCATTAAGGGCCGTTAAAAAGGGGCGGGTTTTTTCTGTAAGGAAGTAGTGGCCTATTCCATCTTTTGACTTACTTAGCGACTATCAAAGACGTGAGTACAAATGACGACAGAGACCACCGGCTTCACGGGCGTTCCAAAGGGCGAAGAATAAAGAAGTATAAGATGTTCACCTATTCCTGGGCCGAAAAATAATAATATGAAAAACAGCCATCTATTATCTAAGTTAAAAATAACACCTACATACCACTCAGCTAAATGAAAATCCTGCTGATCCTTTTCCGTAACAAAAACAAAAGCAAAGACTAGCTTAGCATTTCCAGAAAAGACACTTGACAAACATTAGAAAAGAAAACAGCGTTCTTGCCTCCGTACACATCCGTGCAAGCGTGTAGACCCAGCTGTGATCGCACGGAAACACAATGTAACTGGTTTCGAGTAGAAATCTGACAAAGCTTTGCTTGTCTACGCAAATGTAGATATGTATGGAGTCTATTCTGGAATTATAGATGCTGGATATGTTGTTTAACGATATTTTTACTTAATGATTTGGTTTTTAAATATGGGTTTATCTATGTTACAGTGCAGTTTTCTAGTGCAGATGAGCCACTTTTTACGGCCCTGACTTACGAGTTGTGATTTCGAACTCAGGCAGGCAAATTACTCGGTTGGTACACTAATTTGCATCATCACCACTGCTCCCTAACGGTGTCGAAATACATCGTGAGAAAACTGGCATGTCCTAGGACAGGACAGTACTTAATACAAGGTGCCAGATAAACGGGAAATAAAGTACATTGACCTTTTTCTAATATCTCTGCGTAGATACCCGAAAAACAAGCAATTAACTGTTTTTCATTACTATAACATGTAAAGGGTCGCGATAGATGTGGATTCAAGACAGATTTGTCTTTATTTCCGTTTTTTAAATAAATTAGTCAACATAAATGTAGGAGGGTCAATGACTTTTATTCCACGTTTATGTGGCATTTGGTATAGGTGTGGTGATGAATCAAATTAGTGTACAAAGCACATTACTGTGCCTAGGTTTGAACACACATTATCAAATCTTAATTCGTGCCAATAACCACTGGTACGACAGCTTACACACAGTTTACAAAATTAGATACACCGCTACCCAAAGAAGTAGAATTCATAACGGATCGCCAAGTTTACGCCTCAATAACTTCAAAGCCTAGGGCGGATAAGACTTTTCAATAATTGAAATCTAACAGATTCTTTGTTTTCACGTAAACTTCAAGGCTCATCATGTACATCTTTGTTACCGCCACTGCGTAACAAAAGTCTATTTCACGACAAGTAGTTACTATGAGTAGTTGATAGGTACTTGTACCTAATGGTTGTTTACTTACAACTCTGTAGTGTTGTCGCGACTACATAGTACACTTTTGTTTAACTTTTAACAAGCTGCGCCTCTAGGTCTGTCCGTGAAAGATTTTATTGACGAAAAGTGTAATGGAGCTTTGCTTTGAGTTGTAGGTACTTCTCCTAGCGTCGTGTTCCTCATTGCTTTAATATTTAAATTTACTAGCAACTCGCCCATCACTAGGCTGCGTGGATTTTGTAAATACAGGCCATAAGTATTACTCTAAAGGAACGACAGACTAATCTTAACCATCAAATGACTCCTCCCAATCTGAGAGAAGCGGGAGTATCAGACTTCTACCGACTAAGACCTGCCCTGTTCCTTCTGTTAATCTTACGTGCCGGGGCCGTGGTACCTATCACGTAAGACAATTCCTACAATCCCAGCAGGCAATGGCCCCATCTCGTCAATGCTGCTGGGCCCCTGTGCTTTAATAATTTTAACGGCAAAGGATAGAAAAGACCTTAGTCCAAAGGACTGTGTCCTATATTCCCAGCGTATGCTATTCAGTCCATTTCTAGCGCAGAGAACCACATTTCCCATTAAAACGTTTCAGAATAACACAACAATTTGCAAACTGCAATCATTCTATTTACAAATCTAGCCAACGAACAACATAAACAAATAAATAAAAGCGTAAAATTAAACCTGTAACATTTTAAGAGCGTGTCGACCGCGTTACAAAAGGAAAAACTAACAAAAAACCGCAAACGAGTAGAAAAACAGTTGAAAACGCACTTGAAACGCATCAGTGTTTGTGACTAGTGAGCAGTGGGTACCTGTGTAGTCCGGGCGCGAAGTCTGTCTTTACATAGGACTACCGTTGTGACCCAAATTACGAACAGAGCGATTAATTTCGAAAAAAATAACAATCTATTATTTCGTCTCGCACTGCAAGGATACAGCCACATTACTGAGTCGTATCGTGTCGTACACTAATACTTTGCTGTATTAATTGTTACTAGTTTTTATTGGCTTACGTATCGGAACACTTTACCAAACGAAAAATCAATGTCCAATTTTTTTTTTAAAGTTTACTAGCAATGTTACCCACAATGCTAGTAATATTTAAAAAAAAAAATCACATTATAACTAGCAATCTTGTTGACCCCTCCAACTAAGCTAAATATGCTTGTGTCTGGAGTGGGTTCACGGCAATGGTGTAATGGGTGGGGTTCGAACTCGGGACATCTCGATCACAAGTCCGACATCTTATCCATTAGGCTATTGACGCTAATATAATACAATGATAAATAACAAAAAGTTAACCATGACATAAATCAATTAATTATTAATTATCTTTAGTAGTTTTCCACTACATTCTCACATAAGTTGTTGAGTTTTTGAAAATTCTTATCTACACTAATATTATAAAGCGGAAAAGTTTCTTTGTTTGTTTGCTTGAACGCGCTAATCTTCGAAAGTACTGGGTGGATTTGGATGCAATTTGGTATGGAAGTAGCTTGAAGCTTGAGAAAGGTTATAGGCTACTTTTTACCCGACTTCAAAAAGGAGAGTTATGTTTTTACCGTGATAGAATCCACGGGAGCGAAGCCCCGCGTGAGTACTAGTCGCTGATAAAATTCCCGTTGTCTGCAAATTCTCACTGTGTCTGTTCAGTTCAAATCGCTCCCACTCCCGCCTCCACTTTACACTATTTTCTAAACCCAGTCAGACGTTACGAGTGGTGGGCCTGAACTATTCAGTACACTTGTCGTGTAGCTACTGTATTTCTTCCTGTATTTATATTTTTACTAGCTGTGCCCCGCGGTTTCACCCGCGTATAATCCTACTACTATTATTAATGTGTAATTTTATGCGTCAATCTAATTCGCAATGGGTAGAGAATCGCGAAGTAAATATAGTTTAATTTAATAATATTGTCAAGAATACATTTAGAGTATTTTTAAACTGCTGACCCGATTTCGTTCAAACCAATTTTAATTGAAATTTTTATTAAGATCTACAGCATATATTTTGTTTTGGTTTTTGACTCCACTTGACTTTGGTCTGAAAAAAAGTATTTTATTATTATTTATTTCCTTTATTACATTTTATGTACATATTATTTACATTTTTAAATATTTCTATAAAACAAAAAAAAAAAAAAAACATTTAAAAATATAAAAAACAGTAGCCCACCGGTATCGGGAACAGGGTCCAAGCTACCGGTGGTCAGGGCTCTTGAGAGAGAAACCTCCTAACAATTCGCGCCGTGTCCAGAAGTACTGCTTTCTGGATCAAGCCCTTGATCCAGCTGCCCAACGAGAGCCTCCTAAGATGTTTGTCGAGGCTCTTGGCTATTATGCCATTGGCTGAGACGACTATCGGCACAATGATTGCTGTATCCACATCCCACATGTCAACAACCTCGTGAGCCAAGTCAAGATACTTAATTTGCTTATCTTTCTCGGCTTTCACGAGGTTCTCGTCATGAGGGACCGCTATATCAACAATCACTGTGCGACGCTCTAATCGGTCTATTACCACTATATCAGGCTTATTGGCAACAATAGTCCTGTCAGTGATGATAGACCGATCCCAGTACAGTGTAATATTGCCATTTTCGAGAACTGGGTCGGGCACATACCTATAGTACGGTACTTCTGATTCCACGAGATTGTATTTAAGAGCAAGTTGCTGGTGAACAATCCTAGCTACAAGGTTGTGTCTATGCAAATAGTCTCCGTTAGCCAGACGAGAACAACCGGAGATAATGTGACGAATGGATTCTCCCGGTTTGTGACATGCCCGACATATATCTACCGTACCATCCTTCACAATATATTTCCGATACTTATTCGTCATCATAACTTCATCCATAATTGCACAGACAAAACCTTCGGTTTCCCCGAAGAGGTCACCAAAACGTAGCCAGGCTACGGACGCTAACGTATCTACGTCAGACCCATGAAGGGCCCGGTAATAGCGTCCGTGAAGCTCCTTGCTCTGCCATACTTCTCTGCGGTCATTAGTATCTAATACTACAGGTTTGCGCCAATTCTCGGTACCTAAGGAGAGCGGAGTGAGGCCTTTGTCCACCGCTACCACATCTCGATGCATACCCACGTCGGCTTCTAGGAAATATTCCCTAAGGCTGCATATCTCGCGGTTGTGCAGGGTCTTTGCATTTAAAAAGCCACGACCCCCGCACTTCCGCGGGATATACAGCCTCATCACCGATGAACGTGGGTGATGCATTCGATTTGCAGTCAGCGTTGTGCGGACCCGCCTGTCCAAGGCGTCAAGTTCAGTCTGAGTCCATTTGAGTATGCCAAAAGAGTACATCAATACTGGCATGACCCAACCATTGAAGGCACGCACCTTGTTTCCGCCTGATAGAAGACTATTCAGTACTTTATTCAGGCGGCCAAAGAAGCGTTCCTTCAATGACTGTTTAACATAAGCAACATTGATGCCTAGTGCCTCTGACATACCCAAATACTTGTAGGTTTCAGTTGAGCCGAGGGATCTTAGGTGTATGGAATCCGAGAGTTGAGTTCCCACGGATTCCATAATCACTCCT
This sequence comes from Tholera decimalis, assembly GCA_943138885.2. Classification (NCBI taxonomy): domain Eukaryota; kingdom Metazoa; phylum Arthropoda; class Insecta; order Lepidoptera; family Noctuidae; genus Tholera; species Tholera decimalis. The sequence continues at coordinate 20,272,659 of OW964575.2, forward strand.
CGCTTTACATGCATGACCGCACATTTGTCCACCCCAAATTCCATCCTGATGGCGCTACTGAAGGTTTCCGTTACCTTCAGTAGCTCCATGAGTTGCAAGTTGTTGGGGGCAAAAAGTTTCAAATCATCCATGAAAAGCAAGTGTGATATGACCTGACCACCTCTTCTCAACTGGTAGCCTTGCCCCGAACCCTCCAGCAGTGTACTGAGAGGGTTGAGAGCCAGACAAAACCACAGTGGGCTCAGACTGTCGCCCTGAAAAATACCACGCTCAATCCTAATCGGTTCGCTGTTTTCCTGGATCTGTCGACATCCTGGATTAGGTCACAGCCCCCACAATGGGTGTCTGTCTATTACGACTATTACTTCTCCATGCCTCAAAAACGCTAGGCTGTTGGTCTATTTACATATGCTATCTCCTGGTTACTTGGTGTTGGAGGTCAGATGGGCAGTATAAAATACTGGTACTAAGCTGCATCTGGATACCCGAATATAATTGAGGAAAGTTCAGTATCAAATAAAGGGCCTAATAACTTCGCGACCGATGCCAAAAAGTCACTATTGCCCCCTGACAGACATTTCTCATGTTTGGTAACTAATACTATGCCAAAAATCCACATAAAAGAAACTCAACAAATTCTCACAGAAATGTCACATAACAATATCTTAATATTCAATAAACATGTACTTGTATCTAATTCATAATTACTAACGTTATTTGTTCATTATCATTAGGATTTAACTTCAAGTAGAACTCCTTTCTTTGCATTAATCTCGCTCATTAATCCAACAAACAAACAAAAAGTTATTAGGTTAAAAAAAAATATCGGTGACTTAAAGAACAAAGACGGATCCTGGCCTACACAACTTTTAAATTTAAAATGGCTCGGCCATTTATCTTTAATGTATAAGAATCTACACAATAAAATCTAAACTATAAGTTTGTATTTAATTTCTTTCGAGAACTTCTTCATTAGAATTGATTTATTAATAAACAAATAGCTGACCGGAAATTGTCGAAAAAAGGTTGAGTTGTCAATATGCTGCAATTAAACTTATTAATCAGTTTTTATTTCAAATTCTTTATTGTTTTATGTATTCTTTTCTATACTAAAAATAGTAACAATATGTGGTGAACAATAATCTCATTTTATTATATAAAAAATCTGAAATAATATTTTAATTATTGAGAATAAAAACTCTATTCTATTTTTATACATGGCAAGCAAAGGCGATGTTGACTATTCTGCCAAATAAAAACTCGAACAAGTGTCAAAAGTGACACAAAGGGAATTGATTGACATTACTGATTACAAACACAAACAGTTGTGGTAAAACATAGTGTATTACATTCTCTTTGAGTTGTTGTTGTCGGTGATATTGCGAAGTGCATGCGTTTACGTTTCCTCCTCTGTTTTTTGAGACTCTTTTGCTTTTCGAAGTGTTGAAGTACATCCATTATTGTGACCATGTCTAACCAACAACGTTGCACTAATTGTGGATTGAATGTTTTCCGAACTTGGAGGTATTTAGTAGAATGCGAAGAAGTTCGTTCATTGTTACAGCAGTGGACCTCTATTCTCGAAGTAAAGTACTTTTATTTAATTAGACAGAAGTAATTACTTTAGTGCTAAATGTTAGCGTGTACAAACATGTATAGAGATCGTCAAATTGTAATAACCTCAAAATTCCATATTTGTATTTATGCTAATATTTTTTTGTTAGAGATTCTATACAATATTAAATGCTAAGAAACAGTTCTTAGTATTGAACTACACACAATAAAATTATTTTCATCACTGGCCGTGAGAATTTTATATTGAGCCAAAGTTACTATGGACACTCAGCATTACTCTTTCAAACGAATTTGCAAACAAAGTTTAAAACTTTTTATGACAAAGAATTGAATTATAATTTTAAATATGGAATTTTTAATTAATAATAAATGAAAAACTTGTGATGAAAACTAGTAAGTAAGTATCTATGTTTTAATACGTAAAACAAAATCTTAGTACCTAGCACTTTTTACGAATATACGCTGCAAAATTTCATACTCCTCCGGTATGAAATTTGGCACAGTAACAGTTTATATGGAGAAGTGCAGACAGCTAATATTTTTAAGTAATGCATATACGATAATTTAAATTATGGTCTAAGTTTGTGTGCTCAATAGAGGAACAATATAGGCCCTCAAAAAACGCACTTTTTTGCAAACTTTATCGAGTTAGTCGAAAACCTGCAACCATTAAACACCGATGTATATTCGAGTAAATTTAGATTAAGCACTATGATAAATTGCACTTACGATAAAACTGATAGAAATAGTCAATTGACTAAAATAAACCAATAAATTTTCCACACTGTAGAATAAATCTATGGCTGACAGCAATCGAGATTAAAATTTTCAATCGATTTTTTAAATGACAGCACTATATCGTTTTAGTATCGATATGATTACAATCATGATGCTGAAATCGCTAATCGTTTCTTGATATAGAGTACAGAATGATTGCATTGAGTACTATTTGGGCAGAGCAATGTACAAGATCATAAAGCAATCTTTTAGAATTAAAGTGACGGATCTTAAACACTACTCTAATCCACGTAGTAATAAGGACCGAATCTTGAGTAATAAACGTACAGCCTATCCATAGTTAGGTCGCTTTCATTCTAAGAGTGAAGTGGCTATCAAAAACGTAGTCAGAATCATATTAGCCGAAAGTCGTCTTGCTGGATACAGGTCAGGGCATCACGAAGTACCTTTGTGGCGCACAATCCAACTACATCTCAAATCCAATAACGAGGATACCGCAAACTGGGAGAAAGCTATACTACCGGCGCTACACTCCATTAGATCTCTTTTGTGTACAGGAATCAATGCGACCCCGCATGAGCGTATGTTCAACCATCCTCGCCGCTCGATAAATGGCCAATCTTTACCATCCTGGCTACATTCGCCCGGACCTGTCTATATGAAGAAAAACGTTAGGACCTCGAAATACGACCCAGCTGTACAAGAAGTTCAGCTACTAGAAAGCAATCCTGAATACTCCTTTATTCGTTTACCAGATGGGCGTGAAACGACGGTCTCTAATAGGTCTCTGGCACCACTGCCAAGGATCTCAAATGATGATCTGTCGGATGAAGAGGAACCTGAGCAGCCTATTGCAGGTACAGACACGCCGATCACCCAGAAGCGAGTGGTTCTGAAGTGCGCCACTCCGCACGCGAACTTAGACCTCCAAGCTACCTCGAGGATTACATTTCTTCTTAGGGGGGGGGGGATTTTATGATAGATTGTCATATTTTGTTTTTCACTGTCTTGTCACTGTCTGTTATTTTCTCATGTTGTATTTTAATCAGAGATGTGATAAGCGACTTAAAACTTTTAACGAACTTATTCGTTTATTTTTTATAAAAAGTCACTTACGTTAAGTGCTTAATTGCTTATCTGCTTATTTACTTGCTTACATTAAAAATAACGAAATTATGTTTTTTGCTTTTTTAGTTGGTTAAGTTTAAGTTGTACCTATCGGTTTTTAAACGACATCAATGAACTTTCCTTGGTACTTTTCCGATCAGTTTTATTAGTTCACCATTTTGTTTTTATAAAAAAAAAAAACTTGTGTGCAATTCACACGTGGTAGAAGTGAAACCTTCAAAAAAAATCTTCAAATAATTTGTGCCCCCCCTCTTTCCCCTTTACCCTCACCACCCCCCCCCAACTCCCCACGAGACCCTCCCCCCCTCCCCGCCCCCTCTCAGGGCTACTTCACCCCCCCGCGACCTAACTTCGTTCCCGTGGTCGCAAGATAGCCGAGTTTGGGCTCATTCTAAAGGGCATGAAAAGCTCTACCCCTTGACCCCAACAGAATTCCAAAATTCGGCAATTTATGTTTCTCTCTTTTTACTGTCGCTTTTTCGTTTCATTAACTTTCAGATCACAACGATGCTAAAGAAGTTTTCACTTCAAAAGACGCCAAAATGAACACAATTACTTACACTATGAACTATTTACACTATTATTAACACAATTAACTACACCTAAAAACTATATTATATACAAGTCCAAAAGTGTCAGAATTATTTCCTTGGTACCTACGAAACAATTCACCACATGAAAAAATGTTTTACACTATTTATGTTTACGTAAACAAGTCCAAGTCATAACTTCAAAAACAAATTGTTTCGGAAATACACAAAAGATGACGCTTTTAATCGGGCGGAGAAAACGCTATTAAACGTAAAAAGCAAAGTAAGCAATTTAAGCAGTTCACGATAACCCGTTTTAATTAAAATGTCGTTTTTAAAAGTGAACAACGGAATGCAATATTTGCGGTTACATTTTAATTTTAACAAAAAGTAGAATAAGCAGATAACGTTAAATGCTTTTATACACTAATCTGCTTATTCGCTTATTTTAAATAACATGTTATATTATATGCTTTTCGTTTAAACGCCCATCTTTAATTTTAATGCTTTTTTTCGGCTACTGGCAACACTGGTGACAGGTCGTGAAAAAACGATCTCGTAGATATTTTTTTATTAAATATTCATTAATTGTGTATAAATTAGTTTTAAATGTGTTATTTACCTTAGAATCAATGTATAAAGTGACCCAGTCAGTGTTTTTGTTGTAATAACGTCTAAATTCTATAAAACAATAAGTTTTGGACCGGCTGTCAGTTTGGACTGCGGATTTGAAATCACCAAACCCGGGGAGTATATTTTTTCATATTATTGCCTATTACACACTTCAGAACACCTACAAATACTGCTCAGTTTTCTAAGCCACGTCCAGCACACATTGGCACCGTTTATGTCTCCTTTTGCTTGACAAACTGTGGAAGCAAAATCGATGACGAAAACATTCGCCCCAGACAAAAGTTACACTGCATATTTACAATACACATACATTATTACTGTTAAATTCTTCTTAATCATCTATTAACTTCATTTAAACTAGTAGCTAACTGTTTATTGTAAAAGCAAGAAACCCATATCATTTAACATTACATAGGTACTATTTATCAACTAAGCTAGGCTAGAAAAACTTTGAGCAAATGAATTTCTGATATTAGAAAATCAATAAGTATTGTGTTAGATACATGATACACATAAATTAGAAGTTAATAGTAGAATCTTTTTTTTCTTTTTCTGCTACCTACTTTCTTTCTTATTTATTGTAATTTTAAAAATTTTGTCTGTTATTCTTTAATTTTTTCATTTAATTCTAATATTTATATATTTTCCTTCTACCTACTACTGTTCTAAACTTCCTTAGTACTCTTCCCCAAATACTCAGTTGATTCTTGTCATATTCCAGGAGCAGTTTCATCAACTTTTTCAATATGATGACCCGTGGAGCTACTGTACGTGACACGAATATCAAACTGAAGGAGCTTGAGGTCTCAAAGAAGACCTGCAGTGACCTGCTGCGAGAAAGAGAGGAAAGCGAGGTGGAAATCAGGAACTTAGTTGACAAAAACACAGAACTCAAGAGACAGCTTGTGGAACTGCACACCCAGCACATGGACATACTCGACCAGCATCACCATCTCCGCAATCTGGTGTCTGGGTTTCAAGAATGCAGCAACACACATGACCAAGCACTCAAACGTATATCGGGACTGGAAGCGGAATTAAACAAGGCTCATAACACAATCTCTACTATAGAAACCTTGAGAGCCAGTGAACAAGTGGCCAATACAAACAGTCTTTTTGACGAGCTGGTGGGTAGTGGATCCGGACTAGTATGTAAGAAGCCCACCTATACCATAGACTTAACTGGGGACGATACATTAACAAACTGTCCTGTTTTAGGTAGCCACAATAAAATAAAGAAATACATTAAAATTAATAGAAACATTCAAAAGTACAAGAAACTTTTTAAATCAAAAAGTGTTTATAAATATAATACTGAACTTAGAAAGCAACGTGTTATCCTAAATAGCCAATTAAAAGAATGTAATTTAAAGTTAGATAATCAGAGAAAGGTGTATGATTTTGATATACAAAATCTAGAGCAGGAATTATTGAGTAGGGAAAATACACTTAGGGATATGTTTTGTAAGTATGAGTTGAGCCAGAAAATGTTAAGTGAGCGCATGCAGGAGGCCTGTGACTTGGTGGACTTGGTAAAGTTTAATGCGGAGAGGTATGAGTCATTGACAAATGACCTCACCTGTAGTTGTGCTTCAAATCACCCGGCCATCATGTTACCACAGATTACTCCTGCATCCTCACCCATTTTGCCTCATACTTTGGAAACCACAAACCCAGCTCAAAGTAACATTTTAGTGTATTCAGATAGATTAGGCACAGGTTTTGGCTCACTATTAAATAATTATTGTGATCATACCGTAGTAAGTCATTGTTACCATAACCTGCATTTCACTGAGCTCATTCATAAAATCAAACAATCAAAATTGAATGAGCAGACCACAGTCATTCTTTTATTTGGAAACAGCCTTAATGTGACAAAAAAGGACATTGTTAATGGTATTGGCACCCTCCTTAAATTAAAATTAGGCAAATTAATTTTATGTGCATTGCCTTATTCTAATAATTTGACATGTATAGAAAATGAATATATTTATAGACTTAATAATTTGATGCATATGTTAGTATGCCGTCATAGTGACCATTTATTGTATTTTGATACTAACAATTTTGTTAGAGATTTTGTTTTGATTCGGGAATATATGTATCTTCCCAAAAAAAGTCGACATTTATTGGCTACTTTGTTAGCGTACAATATACACTCATTTATTGATAATTTTACTGATCCTAGGTTAAGTGAATATTCAGTATTATCTAGGGTATCTAATAATACTGAAATTAATTATTGCATTGACAGTTTACATAACTCAACCAATTGCTTGGTTGCAAATAATTTTACTACTGAGAATTTAAATTAGAAATTTTGACAACAGAGGGAATCTCTAGCAGTAATGAACTTTTAAACTGCAAAGAGGACACAAATATAGTTTTAAAATCAATAAATACTATTAACCTGGTACATCAAAATATTCAAGGATTTTTAAACAAAGACTTAGAAGTAGAGTTTTTTCTTAATTTTAACAATATTGATATTCTTTGCCTAACTGAACATTGGCTTCAAAGCCATCAATTTATTTTCAATTATAATAATTACCAGGTTGGTAGTTCTTTCAGCAGAGTGAATGCTATACATGGTGGCTCTTTAATTTTAATAAGTAATAATCTTAAATTCAGGAACCGAATGGATATTGTGAGCCTCTCTGTTGAACGATCTATTGAAATAGCGTGTATTGAATTGGAGCAGTTTATTATATTAAGTGTGTACAGACCACCTTCAGGATTGTACGATTGCTTTGAAAAAGTAATGGATGAAGTTTTGCATAAAATCTGTAACTCGAGTAAATATGTCATTGTTTGTGGTGATTTTAATATTAATTTATTAGAAAATTCTGGTTTGAGCACTAACATTATTAGTTTATTCCAATCATACAATCTTGTAAACCTATTTATGGAGCCCACTAGAATAACTCCTACTAGTGCCACTTGTTTAGATAATATTTTTACGGATGTTGTACCGACTCACAAAAAAATAATTAATTTAATAGACTCTGATCATTGTGGGCAATTAATTACTTTACCAAAAAAAGTCAATAAAATGTTAAAAAAGAATATCACTGTAAATCCAAAAACTAAATATCGCCTGGAAGCATTCAAAACTAAACTCTTAAATAAAATGCCCTGTTTGTTAACTAATGAGGACCCTAATAAACATTATAATGATTTTTTCAAAATATATTGCCAACAATTCGATAACACATTTATTCCCAAAATTGCTTCAGTAAATACTAACACTTCTTTCAGTGACTGGGCCACCACTGGTATTTATAAAAGTAGAAATCGGCTTTATGAACTCTATGAGGAGCGGTCTTACACTAACTCGGCAGAATTTCATTTATATGTTAAGAACTATTCTAAATTATTTAAAAAAGTCTGTTATATTGCCAAGTCTCGCTACTTGAGTTCTAAAATTAAAAATAGTAGTAATGTAATTAAAACGACTTGGGATATTATAAAAAGCGAAACGGGAAGGTCTTGCAACCGAAATAGTGATTACACCCTCACTATTGATGATAATATAATAACATTAGATTCACAAGTCGCCACAGAATTTGAAAATTTTTTCACTGACATTCCTGTATCGACAACCAAGTCGCTAAAATCATCTACCATTGCTGCAGAAACACTACTTAAAAAAAATGTTCCAGTTTGTAGTTCAGAGTTTAAATTCCAATATGTTACTCTTAATGACATCATTAAAACTTTTAATTCTTTGAATGTTAAAAAGACTGCAGACCTGTGGGGTAATGGGCATAACTTTGGATGCGAAGCTTCAGTGGGGCCCCCATATAGATAAATTGTCAAAAAAGCTAAGTTCTGCAGCATATGCCGTTAGAAAAATACGTGGATTAACTGATATCGAAACAGCACGTTTAGTCTACTTTAGTTACTTTCACAGTGTGATGTCATACGGCATTTTACTTTGGGGAAATGCCGCCGACATTCACACAATATTTGTATTACAAAAAAGGGCCATTCGTGCAATTTATAAATTAAGTCCTAAGCACTCCTTAAGAGACAAATTTAAGGAGATTAATATTATGACTGTGCCATCTCAGTATATTTATGACAACCTCTTGTATGCACACAAAAATATTAATCTGTTTAAAAAATACAGTGATATTCATAGTGTAAATACAAGGAACAAAGACACATATGTCATTCCTAAAACAAGGTTAAAAAAAATAGGTGGTTCGTTTAGATGCCAATGTATACGTTTTTATAATAAAATTCCTAGCCATATTCAAAAACTAAGTATTAATAAATTCAAATTATTGATAAAACGTAAACTATGTCAGAAAGCTTTTTACAGTGTTAAAGATTATATTGAGGACAAGAAGGCTTGGGAATGAGATGCTCCAGTGATATACGTGTGCCTTTTTTATTTCTTTTTAAAATTATGATTGATGATTTATTTTTGATTAATTAAAATTTTGCTTTCTCAAGTATTGTATATACCTATTAATTTTTGTTTTTGTTTGTTGTTTTTTTTATATATTGTTGTTTTCTTTTTTTTATATTGTTGTTTTTTTTATGTATATAAAATTATTTCATTATTGTAAATGTGAGGACGATGTAGGTTATTCTTTCTTCATTGTTTTTGCTTTCACTATAATTTATTTAATGATGTCAAGCAGTTTGAGTACTTGTGTGGCCTACCCAAAGGTCCTTACTTTGGTATTGTTCGTCAAATTGTTGAGCTCCTTAAGTTCTAAGTTGAGCTACACGATAACTGACAAATGCTTGCACTGTCTGGACAGGTCCGCTCAAATTTGCGTGGTTATTTCCTCAAAAGAATACCACAGACATTAACCTACATGCTTCTCATATACAAATACAAATTGTCTGGACTTTAAAAGAGACTTTGACCTCTGAGTTTGTTTCGGTGTTTCTTCTCAGAGTAGTCAGTTAGGAAATACCGGCCTCATCTAGCTAAACTAAACACGCAAAAAAACATGACGTGTAAAAGTGTTATTTATAACCAATTTACAGAATAAATATTTCATTTCATTTCATTTCATTTCAATGTTGAATAAAACCAATATTCCATAATTGGTTTTGTCTTTTGCATGTATCACGCTGATAATAACCTCTTTGTCTGGAGATTCTCAGTGTGTCTGTACAGTTCAAATCGCTCCCGCTACCGCCTCCACTCTACACCATTTTCTAAACCCAGCCAGACTATACGAGCGGTGTGCATGAACTATTCAGTACACAGTATACGTTTTTCGTTAGTTCCGTACGTTTTTCATTATTTGCATACGTTTTTCGTTAGTTGCGTATGTTTTTCGTTATATGCGTACGTTTTTCGTTAGTTCCGTACGTTTTTCGTAAGGTGCATGCGTTTTTCGTTAGTTGCGTACGCTTTTCGTTAGTTGCGTACGCTTTTCGTTAGTTGCGTACGCTTTTCGTTAGTTGCTTATATTTTTCGTTAGTTGCTTATTTTTATTCATTAGTTGCGTACGTTTTTCGTTAGTTGCTTATATTTATCGTTAGTTGCTTATATTTTCCGTTGGTTGCTTATTTTTTTTCGTTAGTTGCGTACGTTTTTCGTTAGTTGCGCACGTTTTTCGTTAGTTGCGTACGTTTTTAGTTAGTTGCGTACGTTTTTCGTTAGTTCCGTACGTTTTTCGTTACTTGCATACGTTTGTCGTTAGTTACATATATTTTTCGTTAGTTGCTTATATTTTTCGTTAGTTGCGTACGTTTTTCGTTATTTGCGTACGTATTTTGTTAGTTTAACTTTTGTGATCTGTATTTACACGTCCCTAAATCGCCTTTATGTCGACATCATGTAGATATTACAGCCTGCGTGGCTGCCCTTGAGAATGTTGACTTTTCTTCTGTTACGATGCGGAAACTGCTGCTTCCATGATGGTTGATCTTATTTCTTCAGTTGTTAAAGAAAATAGTCGTAATTCTGTTGTCCTCAGCAGAAAACGAATCCTAAAGCCGTGGATCACTCCCGGGCTCCTCAGGTGTATTCAGAACCGAGACAAAATGTATCGCAAAATGAAGACAAATGCTGATAATGAAACTCTGAAAATCACCTACAATCGTTAGAAAACCTTTTGCAATAACTTATTGAAGAAATTAAAACGGGAATATGAACAAAGACAATTTGAAAAACATCGTAAGAATCCGAAAGCGACCTGGAAACTCATTAAAACTATCTCCAATCTCCAAAAAAATTAAGGCTTCTGCCAGCGAGCTGTTGTCCATAACTCCAGACCCAACTCAATCGCTTGATTCTGTGAATGACTACTTCGCAAACGTGGGATCACAACTAGCATCCGAAATCACGAACTCCCAAAATTATATTTCTACAAATACTTCTGACCCTGGCACTTTGGATGCACAGTGCACACCCTAACTCGATGGCTATCTTCTACACGGACAACGAAGAAATTGATTGTCTGATTCGTGGTCTACGACTAGATAGTGCTACGGGTTGGGATGGTATCCCCGCAACTTTGATCCACAGTGCTAGAAGCACTATTGTACCAGTTATTTGTCACGTTTTTATCCTCGCCCTTTCATCTGGATTATTTCCAACAGTGTTCAAAAAGGCCATTGTGCACCCTATTTACAAGAGTGGAGATAGAGACAGTGTCAACAACTACAGACCTATATCTGTGTTATCTATTTTGTCTAAACTCCTCGAAAAAATATTGAATATGAGTTTGCGAGATTACCTTAGCTCACAAAATATACTCGCCAATAACCAGTTTGGGTTTAGATCTGGTAGAAGCACGGAAGATTAGAATTCATAGGCTCAGTAGCTCAAAATCTGAACAACAAAGATAAATCTATAGCTATCTTCCTTGATCTTTCAAAAGCTTTTGACACTGTCTCTGTCCCTCTCCTCCTCACTAAGCTGGAAAATATTGGTGTAAGAGGTCTACCGCTCAACATATTTAAAAGTTACCTTAGTGGGGTAGGCGTTTATTTCTCCCCGAACCGAACTCTCGCCGAGTTCCAGAACTCCCTAACGGAGCTGGTAGACGTCATCGTCGCCCTCGGTTCCCTCCCCGCCCTCGTCCTCGGGGACTTCAATGCCAAAAATCCGGCTTGGGGTTCCCGGTCCATGGACCATGGGCGGAGCAGGATGCTCGAGCACTGGGCCCGTGCGCAGGGCCTGGTGATCGAGAACCGGGGTTCTGTCCCTACGTGCGTGCGGTTTACGGGCGAGTCGGTGGTGGACGTTACGTTCGCCACCCCCAGCTTGTCACCGCGCGTCACCGACTGGCGCGTTGTGGAGGAGGTGGAGACCTATTCCGACCACCGGTATATCCGGTTCGACGTCTCCGCCCAGACCCCAGACGCGCCGGTCCGACGGGACCTGAGTGGTCCACGATGGGCGCTGAAGCAGATGGACCGGGAGCTATTCCTGGAAGCCTCGATCGTGCAGGCCTGGGGGTCACCCCCGGACAGGCCTGCCGACATAAACGACGAGGCGGAGTGGTTCCGGGAGGCCATGTCGGAGATCTGCGACGTGGCCATGCCCCGGGTCCGGCAAGGACGCGCCCGGCGTCAGCTGTACTGGTGGTCGAGTGAGCTAGCAGCGCTGCGCGAAGCGTGCGTTGCGGCGCGACGCCGGTACACCAGGTTCCGCAGGCGCCGCACCCGACCTTCGGATGCGGCGACTGTAGAGGCGGAGCTGTACGAGGGCTACAGGGCAGCGAAGGCCGTCCTCCGAGACGAGATCTGGCGGGCCAAGGAACTGGCCCGGGAGGAGATGCTGGCGACTCTGGACGGGGACCCATGGGGCCGCCCATACAAGTGGGTGCGAGAGAAGCTCCGCCCCTGGGCTCCCCCGTTGACGCAGAGTCTCCAGCCTCAGTTCTTGGAGGACGTGGTGAGCGCCCTGTTCCCATCGCGAGGGGAGCACGCTCCCCCGCCCATGGCTCCGTCTCCGACGGAACCTGAAGCTGGCGCAAACGCGGACCACAGCGACGACGACGTCTACGACGCTCCAGAGGTGACCGAGGTAGACTTGAGAGTGGCGGTACAACGGCTCAAGGCCAAAAATACCGCCCCAGGACCCGACGGCTTGCCAGGGAAAGCGTGGGTCCTGGCCTCGGAGACTCTCGGGCCTCGACTAGGGGGGCTCTTTAGCGCATGCCTGGAGAGGGGCCAGTTTCCGCTTCGCTGGAAGACGGGAAAGCTGGTCCTGATCCAGAAAGCCGGGCGCCCTGCGGACTCTCCGTCCGCATTCCGGCCCATCGTGCTGCTCGACGAGGCGGGCAAGCTCTTGGAAAGAGTAATTGCAGACCGCCTCCTCGGGCACCTGAATCGGGTGGGCCCGGATCTTGCGGAGTGCCAGTTTGGCTTCCGCAAGGGGCGCTCGACGGTGGATGCCGTCATGCGCGTGAGAGCCCTCACGACGGGGGACGCGGTATCCCGGGGCAGGGTCGTCTTGGCGGTGTCTTTGGACATCACCAACGCCTTCAACACCCTGCCCTGGAGTTGCATCAGGGAGGCACTCCGGTATCACCGGGTGCCGACCTACCTCCGTCGCATAGTCGAGGACTACTTGACGGACAGAGCCGTCATCTACCCCGGTCACCGGGGAGATTGGAACCGGCGAGAGATGTCGTGCGGTGTCCCACAGGGATCGGTCTTGGGGCCGCCCCTGTGGAACATCGGATACGACTGGGTGCTGCGCGGCGACCTCCCTGACGGCGTCAGCGTAGTATGTTACGCTGACGACACGCTCGTCCTGGCGCAGGGAGAGTCGCACCAGGCGGCGGCTGACCTGGCGACGCAAGCGGTTGCGACAGTCGTTCATAGGATCCGGCAGTTGGGACTCGACGTGGCGCTGCACAAGACCGAGGCCATGTGCTTTCATGGCGGTCGGAACGCGCCACGGTCCGAGTCCCACATAACGGTGGAGGGGGTTCGCATCGGCGTCGGAAGGACGATGAAGTACCTGGGACTCGTCCTCGATAGCCGGTGGAACTTCAGGGAGCACTTCCTGAGTTTGGCCCCAAAGCTGAACCGGGCAGCAGCCGCCTTCAGGCGACTCCTGCCTAATCTCAGCGGGCCAAACGCCTCCTGCCGAAGGCTGTACGCCGGCGTCGTGCGGTCCATGGCCCTCTACGGGTCCCCAGTGTGGGCCCTGTGCATCCGGACGCGACCACTAAAGTTGGTCGCATGCCAGAGGGTCATGGCTATCCGAATGATCCAGGGATACCGCACGATCGCCGGCGAATCGGCCAACCTCCTTGCCGGATTACTGCCCTGGGATCTGGAGGCGACTGCCCTCCAGCGCGTCTATGAATGGCGCGTGGAGGCGCAGCGCCGGGGCGTATCCCCGCTGCCTCGAGAAGTCGAGGCGCGGCGGGAAGAGCTCCGGCGCGATCTCAGGGCAGTATGGAGGGAACGACTGTCGCAACCGACGGCCGGGCACGCCGCAATTGCGGCGGTAAGACCCCTCTTTGAGGAGTGGCTAGATCGGCGTCACGGCGTCCTGACCTACCGCATGACGCAGGTCCTCACCGGGCACGGAAGTTTCGGGAGGTACCTGTGTCTGATGGGAAAGGAGGAAACGCCTGGGTGTCACCACTGCGAGGGTCGCCCTGAGGACACCGTAGAGCACACGGTGCAAGACTGCCCCGCCTGGGCAGAGCACCGACGTGTCCTCACGGCGGCGATAGGTGGAGACCTCTCGCGCCCGGCATTGGTCGAGGCCATGCTGCGGGGCGAGAGGGAGTGGGAAGCAGTCGCCTCCTTCTGCGAAGCAGTCATGCTTCCGAAGGAGGAGGCAGGCCGCGTGAGGGAGAGGATGGCGTCCTCCCTCCAGCCCAGCCGCAGTGGTAGACGCCCACGGCGTCGGACGTCGGCCGACGATCTCCGGCCACCGTAGGCGCGGGCATGCGGACAGCGAGTAAAGGGCAACTCGCTGTCAGACCATGGACCATGCCCGGGTCGACGGCGCGTCGTGTTCCACGCGCGCCTCATAGAGTGTCAGCAACATGACGAGGCCCCCTCTGCAGAGGGCCGAAGCCTGCCGGGGTCGTGGGACTCATCCCGTTACCGTGGCCCCGGTATGTAAAGGGTTATTGAAGGAACACCGTGGATTTTAGTCAGTAAAAGTCTGACAGTCCCTCCCACCCTGCCCGGAGTGGGAGGACTTATTTGATAATTTTACCATGTTAAAAAAAAAAAAAAAAAAAAAAAAAGTGGTCGTTCACAACTTCACAAGTGACTAAAATAGATAACCATACCAGTAAGGAAGCATTTCTGACCTACGGAGTTCCACAAGGTAGTGTCTTAGGACCTACCCTTTTCTTACTTTACATAAATGATCTTTGTAAACTTCAGTTAGCAAACTCAAAAGTAATTGCATACGCTGATGATACGGTTATCCTGGTTAATGGTAGTGACTGAAACGAAGTTCGCCTTCAGGCAGAGTCAGCCTTACAGCTTACTATGAGATGGGTCACGCAAAATTAGCTCACCCTCAATTTGGATAAAACCAAATTTATTACATTTAGTCCTAGAAAAGGGTCACAACCAGCCTCACCCTTTCGTCTGACAGCTCATGCATGACATACAGCAAGGACTACTACTTGCAGTTGTACCGAAGTTACGCGCACAGACTGTCTATGACATAGATTTTTTATATTAATTTTAGTGTTCTAAGGTGGCAACACTCTTCTTCTGCAATGTGTAAAATACGTGTGACCTATTTTTTATATAATAAATCAAAAGTACAGTGATAATACAGTTTTTCATTGATCAAAGCCCCAAAGGGCGAAAGAAATATTGGTGCCGAAACATTTCAGTGTAAATAACTCTTACAGAGCTATTAAATTCAGTGATTCTTCTTCGTGTTGAGTCTTGGGTATTTTCGCCGGCCGGTAGGACGCCATTTGCATTAGAGGAATTTTTTATTTTTATTTTTTTTTATTAATGGCTTAGCATTAGCATTCAGCCAAAATCAAAGTTTGGGAAACGAGGATTTAAAAAATAGAGGAATTTTATACATACAACGTGCAAGTGCGTTAGGGACGGGCAAATGGAAAAAAAATATCGATATATATCGTATCGATATTTTTAGACAATATCGATATATGCAGAGTAAAAAATTTCGATATTTCGATATTTTTACTCTCAGGAGCTCGATTACCGAAAAAATTGTTAAAATATTCAAATGTGAAAAGACATTTGGTACTTTTATTAGTTTTGTTTATAAATAAAATACATATTTAACTATTATTATTACAATAAACATAAAATTATTCGTCAACTTAAAAGTTTAAACAATTGTTTTTTAGTCAAACCAATATTCATCTGATATAGACATCAGAAGCACTCTTTCCTTGATATGCTCTCCGGTAAGTCTGCTTCTATTATCCGGTATAACTAAGTTGACAGCCGAAGCAAGTCTTTTGTGACATGAGCAATCAACAGTTGTCAAACCAAGTTAATTTTTTTCTGACTTGGGATAATAGTCTTTTTGCCAGTCATTAATTGAAAGTAATTCATTTATTTTTACCCGACTGCAAAGGAAGGGTTATGTTTTTACACTACAATATTTTTACCTCCCTACAAAGAACTTATAAATAAACATTATTGTTAAATTCATTTACTCCTTTTTGTTACAATAACAAACTGAAACTGATTTTATTACAAAAATATTGCACTTACTGTCACTTGGCAGAATAAATACAAAATGGCATCACTAATTGTCAATGAAAAATCAAATAACTTTTCATTTAAAATATTTTTTTATCCGGACTTAACTAGGTAATGTGATACTTTAAAAAAACGTAGAAAAATAATAGAATTGCTTTCGTATATAAGTCACTTTTAGACGCTCAAATTAAAGTCAGCTAAGCTTTCGCCATTGTTCTTTGGCATGTGTGTCATGGAGGAACTTAAAACGTTCTTCACATTACGTCACCTCCGGCCAGCTTAAGTTGACCTCTAAAATTATTTTTCCCATCCCTATCGATTTTAGAGGTCAACTTAAGCTGGTTTTTGTGGCCGCCGGCGGCCTTCCGTGATTTGAGGGGTTAAGATAAAAGGGGGTCTTAGAATTGAACAGAATACTGTAAAGCAGAGACAATATGTGTAAGTTCCGGCGAAGACGTATAGGAAGCCACTTGAGTTTCGTACGAAATTCAGATACGTGATCATATTTGCGCAAACCAAATATAAATCTTAAGCAAAAATTTTGAAGTCGCTCAAGTTTATCAAGTTGTGCCTCTGTGAGATTAAGATAACTGACATCAGCGTAGTCTAGGATGGGATGTAAAAGACTGTGCTAGCGCAATTTTAGTAGCAGTTGGCAGAAAGTTACGTAACTGTCTTAGGGAACTGGCAGAAGCAAATAATTTGCGACTCACCTCTTGTAATTGGGGACCCCACGAAAGATATTTGTCCAACCAGACCCCAAGGTTCTTAACTTTCTCGCTTAGTGGAATAGCTGTGCTGTTGAAAATAACCTGAGGAAGCTGAGACCAGTTTACCTTAGATGCCAACCTAGAGCTGCCGACTACAATGACCTGGGTTTTTAACGGGTTAACCTGCAAACCATGTGCCTCACTCCATTCGCAAACTGAAGCCAAGTCCTGGTTTATCATATTTATTGTAGCATCTAAATCAGTATAAGGCGCTTGTCTGTAAATTTGCAAGTCATCAGCATAAAGGTGGTAAGAGGATTGAAGTTTTTTGGAAATAGAATTTATGAAAATTGCGAAAAGTAAAGGAGATAACACGCCACCCTGAGGAATACCGGCTGCAGTACTATACCAAGAAGAGCAGGACTCATCTATGCAAATACGTTGCCGGCGGCCATACAGGTAACTACGAAACCAGTCAATCGCTGTTGGAGATATGTTAATAGAGCGAAGTATGCTGAGCAGATTTCTCCACTGCAGAACTCC
This sequence comes from Tholera decimalis, assembly GCA_943138885.2. NCBI lineage: Eukaryota > Metazoa > Arthropoda > Insecta > Lepidoptera > Noctuidae > Tholera > Tholera decimalis. Next base: position 20,290,174 of record OW964575.2, read on the forward strand.
TTCGCATTATCAGATCCTATATATTTTATTGCATGACCTGGACTGTTTCTTGTTTCAATAATAAATTCTTTCAAGCAGTTGAAACTTTCCCTTTTATTTTTAAGAAAATATACCTTTCTGTACTTGGTGAAATTCAAAAAATCTGCCAAAGTGTTAGATAGTTTGCTGGACAAATATCTGGCTAAGCATTTAAATATTGATGACAGGCAGTTTGGTTTTAGGAATGGGTTATCAACTGAGACTGCAATTATGACACTAAAGAGCACAGTACATTACTATACTGGGAGAAGGACGCCTGTCTATGCATGCTTTCTGGACTTATCCAGGGCATTCGACCTTGTTTCCTACGACATCCTGTGGAACAAATTGTCGAGTGAAACTAGCCTGCCGCCAGAAATAATTAATGTATTTAAGTTCTGGTATAGTAACCAACATAACACTGTGCGGTGGGCAGATTCCTACTCTGATGTATACAGGCTAGAATGTGGAGTAAGGCAAGGAGGTTTAACCTCGCCCAAGCTATTCAATTTGTATGTGAATAAGCTGATTGAGGAACTCAGCAGCTCTGGAGTTGGATGCATGATGGACGGAGTTTCCTTTAATAACATTAGCTACGCTGATGACATGGTGTTGCTGAGTCCATCAATCAGTGCGCTTAGGAAACTGCTGAACATTTGTGAGTCTTACGCTGGTGCTCATGGACTGAGGTATAATGCTAAGAAAAGTGAGCTGCTTGTTTTCAAAGCACATAATAAAACCTATGAAATAGTACCACAAGTCTCGTTGTGTGGTACGGTGCTAAATAGAGTTAAGCAGTTTAAATACCTCGGTCACTGGGTTACAGAAGCTGGCTCGGATACCTGTGACATGGAGAGAGAGCGTAGGGCATTGGCCGTAAGATGCAACATCCTGGCCCATAGGTTTGCGAGATGCGACAGTAATGTCAAGATTACTCTGTTTAGGGCATATTGCCAATCTTTTTACACCTGCAGCCTATGGACCAGATACACGCTAAAAACGTACAATGCCTTGCGCGTGCAATATAACAATGCATTTAGGATACTGTTGTCACTACCACGTTTTTGTAGCGCGTCAGGGATGTTCGCAGAAGCACGCACTGACGACTTTTTTGCAATAATGCGTAAAAGGTCTGCATCATTGCTGCGTCGTTTGCGTGACAGTGCCAACAGTCTCCTGAATGTGATTGTGAGTAAGACCGAGGGCAACTTGATGGGACACCTGTGCGCAATGCATGTGCTGCAACCGGGTGTTCCCAGAGGATGGTAGATCCTGGTCTTGTTTGTTTAATAGTTTTAATTTTGTCGAGATTTATTATAAGTATATACTAACATAGTTTAAGTCAATACTAACAAATTTATGGGTAATACCGAAATAAAGAATAAATAATAATAATAATAATATATATCCCGCGGAAGTACGGGGGTCGTGGCTTTTTAAATGCAAAGACCCTGCACAACCGCGAGGTATGCAGCCTTAGAGAATATTTCATAAAAGCTGACGTGGGTATGCATCAGGATGTGGCAGCGGTGGACAAAGGCCTCACCCCGCTCTCCTTAGGTAACGAGAATTGGCGCAAACCTGTAGTATTAGATACTAATGACCGCAGAGAAGTATGGCAGAGCAAGGAGCTTCACGGACGCTATTACCGAGCCCTTCATGGGTCTGAAGTAGATTTATTAGCGTCCGTAGCTTGGCTACGTTTTGGTGACCTCTTCGGGGAAACCGAAGGTTTTGTCTGTGCGATTATGGACGAAGTTATGATGACGAATAACTATCGGAAATATATTGTGAAGGATGGTACGGTAGACATATGTCGGGCATGTCACAAACCGGGAGAATCCATTCGTCACATTATCTCCGGTTGTTCTCGTCTAGCTAACGGAGAATATTTGCATAGACACAACCTCGTAGCCAGCATTATTCACCAGCAACTTGCTCTTAAATACAATCTTGTGGAATCAGAAGTACCATACTATAGGTATGTGCCCGACCCAGTTCTCGATAATGGCAATATTACACTGTACTGGGATCGGTCTATCATCACTGACAGGACTATTGTTGCCAATAAGCCTGACATAGTGGTGATAGACCGATTAGAGCGTTGCACAATGATTGTTGATATAGCAGTCCCCCATGACGAGAACCTCGCGAAAGCTGAGATAGATAAAAAAAATAAGTATCTTGACCTGGCACGCGAGGTTGTCGACATGTGGGATGTGGAGACAGCAATCATTGTGCCGATAGTCGTCACAGCCAATGGTATAATAGCCAAGAGCCTCGACCAACATCTAAGGAGGCTCTCGTTGGGCAGCTGGATCAAGGGCTTGATCCAGAAAGCAGTGCTCCTGGAAACGGCGCGTATTGTGAGGAGGTTCCTCTCTATGGAGCCCTGACCACCGGTAGCTTGGACCCTGTTCCCGATACCGGTGGGCTACTATTTTTTATATTTTTAAATGTTTTTATTTTATATTAATATTTAAAAATGTAATTTATATGTACATATATTAAATAAATGGAATAATAATAATAATAAAAGGAAAAATCTTGCTCCTCCTAAAGATTTTTCTTCCACAGGTCCTCGGATATCAATGTGCAACACTTCTCCCGGTACCCCACTTCTATTAGGACTATTTGGAAAAGGCAACCTGTGCTGCTTCCCTTTCACACATGGAACACATGTCACTTCATGTCCGCTATCATAGGAGATTCTGCATTTATTCAGAATTTTCTTCACATGGTTTATATCCTGGTGTGCTAGTTTTACATGCCAGTCTGATATTTCTGTGTTACATTTTCCTATTAGTGCACTCTCTTATCCTTGTTTGACGGTCATAATGTACATATTATTTACTCTTTTTGCCACAGCATATACACTGTTTTCTTTGACAAATCTGCTTTCATCCACTGTAGTTAAAACTTTATAACCTTTATCCAAAACTACACTCATGGAAAACAAGTTCACTTTTAGTTCTGGTACATACAGTACATTATGTATTGTTGTTGGTATCCACTTTTGTCTATCGAAAGCACTTAACTTGACATCACCTTGTCCCTCGGATTTAATTACTGAACCGTCCCCTATAATCACATCTTTAGGCACTTGAAACTGTCTATAATAAAACATAGTGTATTACATACTCTTTGGTCTATAATTAATTAAATTGTCTTTCGAATTTGACATATGCGCTGAAGCGCCACTGTCCAGATACCACTCACAATCACAGCCGAGTCTGCATCTCGAGAGGTGCCCCCTAGTGGGCAAATTGTTGATCATTATGAAAATTGGTTTGAAAAAGATCTCTATCTTTTTCAAACCAATTTTCATAAAGATTAACAATTTTTAGATTTTTTTACTTGCTTATTATAAAAGTTAGAGGAGGAGATACACATTTACCACTTTGGAAGCGTACCTATAGTATATCTTTTAAACGCTTGACTTTACGAAAGTGGTTTTAGAAACCCCAGTGTAATTTTTAAAGACCTGTGTATAAATACCACACACGTATAAGTTTTAATAAAACAATATATCTTTAGTTTCAATTTCTATAATAGTTTCAGAATAAAATGGCTATATATGTCATACGGACAGACAGACATAACGAATCTATAAGGGTTCCGCTTTTTGCCATTCAGGTACGGATACCTTAAAAGTGAGCCAAATAAGATCATCAAATGGCTCGGGCGGCCGTTTTGTCATTATAACTACATGGCAGTCATTTCACATCCTAGTTTGGTTCTTGTCTATGAACATATTTTACAACAGCCAAACATTATAATAAACATTACTTTTTGTCTTATTTCCTGACAAACCAGCATTTTCTTTATGATGGAAATAGGTACATGGCTATTACAGAATCGGTCTAGCGTTCTAACTCATCTTTTTCCCAAGAGAGACACATTCTACTAGATAATTGGTCTCTTTCAGTCGTAATATTAGATTGCATGAAGGTAGCATGCAATGCTTGGAGCACCCCGGTATAAGATCTCTGTCCGTACGTAGCTACAACCAGCTAGCTACCTACAGCTAGCAGCCAGTATCATCACCGCACCCCACTCGACGTGCCCGCACGCATTGGCACAGTTGCGCACGCTGCCTGGTGGACTCTACGCCCGACCACTCGCCCCGCCCACACGCGCACAAGAGGCACCACTGAATATCAACATGTTCCAAACTATAAGGTATGTCCCACCGCCGACGATCAACGAGTCGCGAGTACAGCTAGCATCTGAAAACGAATTGGCGAGTGTGTTGTTCCGATAGTTTAGTCGCATTACGAATTATCTTTGACAGCTCTTGTTATTTGTGAAGCGAGCCTTGGAAGCGAGTAGCCGTCGGCAGTGTGAGCAACTATTAATACACTCTTTTGCAAAAAAAACGGGCACCTAAGGAAATTTACGTTCTAAGGTCGATTTGAGTTAATTAAATGAAATTTATTGCTTTGACGTAGTCTGTATACTTATAATCGAGTAAATTAATGCGCGTGAAGTGAATTCCGGCAATTAAAAGAAAAAAAACGACGGATTCTTTAAAACCGATGTACACGCCCAAACAATAAGAAGTGGACAGCAATAAAGACAAGATTTTTTTTTTAATTAAATAAAGTTACAAATGTAAAATCCTAATAACGAGTGTGACCTCCTCTTGCCAAAATCACAGCTTTAATCCTACTGGGCATGCTTTCCACGATGTTTTTAATAACGTTTTGAGGAATACGTTCCCACTCTTCTGCAATGACTCTTTAGCTCCCTGATGTTTTGTGGAGCAGGTTGAACTGATCTTACCCGTCTCTTTAGAACAGCCCAGACATGCTCAATTGGATTGAGGTCAGAACTTCGAGCTGGCCAATCTAAACGACGGATTCCAACTTCTTGCATGTACGCTTCCACGTCGCCAGAACGGTGCGGGCGAGCATTGTCGTCCATAAAAATGGAATCTTCCCCAAGTGCAGTCAATGTGGGTTGTGCATATGGAATTAGGACTTCCATTATGTACCGGTGTGCATTTAATGTTCCATTTTCTATGAAAACTAACTCCGTACGTTCCGTCGAATTAATTGCTGCCCAAAACATAACGGAGCCTCCGCCATAAGGAGTGATTTCTTCGAAACACACTTCCGCATAGCGTTCCCGTGGTCTTCGCAGCACTCGCCGGCGTCGGTTCTCTCCACACAAAGAGATTCTAGCTTCATCAGAAAACAATACTTTATTCCAGTCCTCCAGAGTCCATGAAGCATAGTTCCGAGCAACCTGAAGTCGAGCAACACGGTGCTCACGGAGTAATTTAGGGCCCCGAGCTGGGCGGTAACTCCTGATATTGGCAGCCAAAAGCCTCCTCCTGACCGTCCACAAGCTAACTTCTACTCCTCTTACTTCTTCAAGGCTCTTCTTCAGGTCCACACTTGACGCTTTACGATTCCGCAACGCCTGACTCACCAAAAAGCGGTCATCTCTTGGTTCTGTGCATCGTTTTCTTCCCGAACCGAGTCTTCTTTTGACCGAACCGGTCTCTTGATACCGTTGCCAAGTCCTCTGGACAGTTGAACGACTCACATTTAGCCGCTGACACACGTAAGTTTGCGAACAACCTTCTTCAAGTAGGGCTATAATTTTACCGGCCCTTATCACTCATATCAAAAAGTGGTATTTAATGTAAAAAGAAAGATTAAATTGTTTAATTTGCAGAAAATATCCAAAAAGTTTTAAAATATCGTAATCAGTTAAAAATCGTTTCACCAATTCGCGCCATTAGTAAAGCAATTTTAGCATAATCCACAATAATCATTATTTTTCTTTTAGTAATTTCAAATTTGGAACGTAAAGAATCATGCCAGGATGCTTCAAATAACATCCCAATACATCGTCAAATTAATAAAACCTATTTCTTGTTCTTCTTCATTGAAGTAGAGAAAAAAATCTAAAGTGCCCGTTTTTTTGCAAGAGTTTATATGCATCTCTTTCGTTTACACGGAATGTATATTTCATTGTGCGTTTCTTGAGCGAGTAAATCGCCGATAGTCGTTTACTCGCCGACAGTCGGACAACTGCCTAAGCCCTATTCAATGATTTAGGAATATCTATGGAAAAACGATGTTAACAATTCAAACGTCCGAACCTCACAGTAACAGAATAATTATTTGCTTTATATAGAATCATGAGATCATTATCTAAAGACTACTTAAAATCTAAAGCTGCTAAAAAAAACTTATTATAGATTTGAAATTAGTACAGCATAATAAATGCAGGAAGCAATAGCTGAATAATATCACTACAAAGTATCGATTAAAGTCGCTCTCCACCTCTATTTTCCCCTATCTGTTAATTTCTCCTAAGCGGAAGCGGTTCTCGCTGTTGGATAGGAAATTTCTTGAAAAAAGTATTCGTCGAAAGTTGTGACATAGCCAACTTAAACGATACATATTTTTACTCGTGCGAAGCCGGGCCAGTTCGCTTGATACATATAAATAAAATTGTGGTGTCTGTTCGTGATTGCAAAATAATAACTGTGTTTTCTCAAGGGCTCATAGTTCTTTACGGCTCCGCACCGCTCGTGTGCCCACTGACACGGTGAAATCTTTGCGGTGCGGCTCCGCAACGCATCGTGTGCCCCCGCCCTTAAACTGGAAGCCGATCGAAAATGCTAAGCATAAGATGAACTATTCTAGATTAATTGTTCTAGATTGCAAATAAATCTGATCTGCCAGAAATAAAAAATACGTCAGAATTATATCTGAAAAGTATGAGCAACTGTAGACCTCAGCGGAATGCAAAAATATATCACCTTTTTTTAATCCGCCGGAAAATGATCTGCTACGGGAAGTAGGCTGTGGGGATCATTTTAACAGATAAACAAACACGGACAATGACCTGCTCAAGGATCTTGACCTGCTAAGTTCACTGACATCCGTGACGTCTGACAGGGGAGAATGGAAGAAGGAAACGTGTTTCGCCGACCCCGAGTAAATGTTACAAGAGCAGAGAGATGATGATATTTCTTGTGCTCAGCACTTGGGGTTGAAAACAGTATTTTCTTAGGATAAATAAAAAAACAGCACAAATTCATCTATGATATAATGTATTTCACTTAAGTTTTACATCATACAACCAACTGAACGTAATCAAATCGACAAAATACTATATATTTAATGTGATACAATTGGAGACTGAATATAAACGTTCCTTTCTCTCTTACACAATACGTCACGTCCTGCTGTAACCATAGACTAGTTAAAATTATAAAAAAAAAACTTCTTAATTTCTTTACCCATATGCTTCATAAGGGTAAATAAAAAAATCGTATATCTGATTAAAATGATGCTCATAATCCCGCGCACTTTGTTGGTATTTTTTTCTTAATTTTAACGCTCTATGGTCACCATAGACAAATCTATGGTCACCATAGACTAATAAGTAAAATAGTTCAAGTACAACAGTATTTATTACAGAGAATTTCATTTCGAATTCCAAAACTGTTGTTCAAATATCAAACCATTTTACTTCTTACTCCATGGGAATTAGGTATATTTTCGCAATATGCCATCATGTCATTATACAACCATACTTTACTGTATGTCATTTTCTGTTAATCCGTACATTGCGATACATTTCGCAGTCTTCATATTATTAGTATAAAAATCGTCAATTATCACCATCGCATGGCTTGGGCGGCCATTTGTCATTATAAGTAACTACATGGCAGTCATTTCACATCCTAGTTTAGTTTTTCAAAGTAATAAACATTACTTTTTGTCTCATTTTCTGACAAACCGTGAATTCCTGACAAACAAACTGTGATTCGTACTGTAATGTACTATTTCTTGCATGCTAATTGGTTGAATGTTATGTGCTCTGTGCTGCCAACAGAATGTGCTACAGTAAAGCCAGCCTTTGGACAATTGGCCATTAAACGAGTGACAGATTGTAATCAATTGGTTTCAGTTCAATAGATTATTATCTAACGGAAAATAATACCGTAAATTGTGAACCGTATTCTACGGATCACAATCACAATTTAACGCATTATTTTTCGATATATTATAATCTATAGAGATTATAATATATCAAAAATAATGCGTTAAATTGTGATTCGTACTGTACGGATCACAATGTATCGACATATTTCAATCTCGCGAGATAGATTATAATCTTACGGTATTTGCAATTTTACGGTGACATGACCACTCGATATTTTAGTTTTACTAGTCTATTCCTATGTGCTCGTTTTCTTTTGGTTAGATTATAATCCACCCACATCGCTAGTTCTCTTTCTAAAATCTATAGAAAATTGTCGCGTCAAATCGCAATCAGTATGTTACGGATCATAATTTTTTGATAGATTACAATCTAACGAGATAGATTATAATGTAACGGTATTTGCAATGTTACGGTGACATGACAACTAGATATTTTTGTATAGTTTTTTTTTAGTTTATATTTTTAAGTCCGTAGTTTATTTCTGGTTGTGCCGCAACGCCGCAGCAATGTCCCTTACGTCCAGTTGAACTTTTGGCTTATGTTGGGGCGGCTCAAAGTAGAAATCGAAACGTTTAAATGATTCGATCTCCCGTTCGGATACTTCTAGCGATGATAAGTTCGTTATAGACGAATCAGGCAGGAACACACTGGACTCTGTAATAAGAATAATAAATGTCATTTAAAAAAAGAGAACTAGAATTATGGATAGAATATACAATATATAGGGTGGCCCAAAAGTGATTAAACCCAACTAGGGGTTAGATTGGGTCATCAGCAACAAAAAGTTGTTCTACGGGAGGTCCTTAAGATCAACCCCTGCAGAGTTATAATTTAGTTTGTGTTTTTATCTGTAAATTGACGTTTTTTAACTAATTCATATTAAAATTCGAAAAAATCTACATCCTGCTGTATCTTTTTTATAATTTTCACTAGATTGGTACTGATGAGTCCTTGTGTTATGCTATTTATGGTTGTTTATTGGGTGTGTTGAAGATAATATTAAGTTTTACGATATTTTTTTTCTCAAATCATAACTTTTATTTACTTCGGACCCCACTGTGAAAAAAAAATACTCTACCGAAAAGTTACAAGTTTTGGCGCATTTAATAGGGATTTACACATGGCTATGCGTGGCTTTGATATCTTTCAAGGACGATTATTCGTAGCAAGGCCAAAGTTAACCCAACCATAAAACTCGGTTAGCCTTATTTAAAAATAAACTGGAACTAATACAATTAATGACAAAGACTCTCTGTCTCTCTTTTACACTAACCATTTAATCCTTTGTCAATAAAAGGCCGGTTCGCCCGTCGGTTCAGGTAGCGATATCTTTTCTAGGAAACAAAGAGCAAATGTTGTGGGTTGTTGTGTATGAACAACTGTTAACCCTCAGTAACAGTGTTGAGGGTTGTTGTGTATAATGAACTGATTATATAGTTACCTCTGTGGTCTGCGCCGCGCTCCCCGACGGGTCCAAAGCGACGCTCGTCAGTAGAGGCTCCAGGCGAACTGCACTCTGTTCATATCAAGTTATGTGAGATTAGTTATATCTACAGGGTGCCAGGGATACAGGGGGACATCGACGCACGATTATGGATCCACCTGCAATGAAATTTTTCGTCGGCTTTTTCTTAATGTTTACATTTTTTTCTGCAATTTTTTTTTTCTGTAAACTGTATCAAATCATGATTTCTATCTAACCCAATGAGATTTTAATGAAAAAATAAAATTCACTTTCGTTTCACTTAAAACAGCAATGTAGATAAAACTCGAAAGGGCTACCTGATCAGCTGTTTTGCTAGAGTTCATTTGCGAGGTCAACACAGCTGATCAGGTTTAAGTGAAACAAGTGAATTTACTAATTTATGTTTTTAAAAATTTTACAAAAATTTCAAAGTCAGCTAAAGTCCAGAATCATGTACTGAATCCATGGTAAGCGGTTGTGCGTCGATGTCCCTGCCACCATGTATACTAATAATATAAAGAGATAAATTTTGTTTTATGTATGTATGTAGGGGGTAATCTCCGGAACTAATAATCCAATTCTAAAAATTGTTTCATTGGTAGTAAGGTGTATTATTGGTGAGTGCTACAGGAATCTATACTAATATTATAAAGAGGTAAAATTTGTAAATTTGTATGTAGGGGGTAATCTCTGAAACTACCGAACCGATTTTGAAAATTCTTTCGCTTACATGTAGCTGCATTATCCCTGAGTGCTATAGGCTATAAATTATCTTTATATCATGCATATTAGCCGAGCTATTATAATCTTTGTCAAGCAAGTCGGGGACGGGATCCCGTGGAATATTTTCAACTTCAACGCGGACGAAGTTGCGCGCAGAAGCTAGCATAATATAAATCCACGAGGAAGAAGTCGTGGGCGAGGTGCTAGTTTATCTGTATTTCACTTCACTATCATTAATGTTATAAAACAAAGTCCCCTGCAGTATATACACAATCTGAAATTAGTTCAGAATAGTTTACAGAAGCGAAATTTTGTCATTGTATATATGAGTAACTATTTATATAATTAAATTACACTATTGCTGTACAGTCAAAACAAACCAAAATGGACCGTAAATCCAAGTAATATTTGTTTAATGTAATTTTATACAAATTCCGTCATTCAATGAAAATTATAGAAAAAAACTTTTTAACAAAAATGTAGAGATTTGTAGTCTTTATTATAAACGACATGAGACATCCAATGATTATTTTTCGATTTTTAGTACAGTTGTGATTTCGTTTGTTTTAAAGAATTAGATAGTATTACCTAATTCTATTTTATTGACTTTGTTAAATCGATATATATAAAATTCTCGTGTCACAGTGTTAGTTGCCGTACTCCTCGGAAATGGCTTGAACGATTTTTAGGAAATGTTATAAGATATTCAGTAGGTCTGAGAATCGGTCGCAATATATTTTTCATAGCCCTAAGTGATCCACCCCAGAGTCCACCCAAATCATTTATTTTTTATTTATTGAGCAATTTTTGTTTTGACGTAGTATTAAAACATACGTGCGGACGCCAGCACATCAAGCTACAACAATCTGTCAAATTTCTTTAATACATTTTCAACTTTAATGTTAAAGAAATTAGGTTCAAGGTTGATTGGGAAAATTTGACAGTTTCGGGTAGCTTCATGTGCTGGCGTCTGTACAACCCTTAATTTTCACCCTTCTATCACTAACCTATATTTTATAATTAATATGGCAAAAACTACGTTTGCTGGGTCAACTAGTAATAACGTCGTGGATAGTGCAATACCGCGTAACTAATATTTTCAATGAGAGCAAATTTTAACTGTATTAAAATGACAAAATATTCCTTACTAGTACTCACGCGGGGCTTCGCTTCCGTGGATTCTATCACGGTAAAAACATAACTCTCCCTTTTTGCAGTCGCGTAAAAAGTAGCCTATAATCTTCCTCAAGCTTCAAGCTACTTCCATACCAAATTGCATCCAAATCCACCCAGTACTTTCGAAGATTAGCGCGTTCAAGCATACAAACAAACTTTTCCGCTTTATAATATTAGTATAGATTGAAAGTAATAGTTACGCGGTATTGAACTATCCCCGACGATATGTAAAGATTGTGTATGATTATAATGATGGTGATGTACTAACCTGGTTTATTGGAGCTGGGTGTTCCATACAACTGGTCAGGCCAGGTGTGGACAGGTGGATGGCTGAACAGAGATTCCTCTCCTTGCAGTCCACACTCCAAGGGAAGACCAGGCTCCTGAAAACATACATTTCAGTATGAACATCTGTACAAAGCGATTCAACTCGTCGTTACGCATTTGTCCGACTGCCGGCGAGTAAACGACTAACTATCGGCGATTTACTCGCTCAAGAAACGCGACAATGATATATACATTCCGTGTAAACGAAAGAGATGCATCATATTAATAGTTGCTCTCTGACTGTTCACACTGCCGGCGACTACTCGCTTCACTAGTTCTGTCTCTGAGCGACAAGAGCTGTCAAAAATAATACTCGCTTCGTTACGCATTTGTCCCACTGCCGGCGAGTAAACGACTAACTATCGGCGATTTACTCGCTCAAGAAACGCGACAATGATATATACATTCCGTGTAAACGAAAGAGATGCATCATATTAATAGTTGCTCTCTGACTGTTCACACTGCCGGCGACTACTCGCTTCACTAGTTTTGTCGCTGAGCGACAAGAGCTGTCAAAGATAATACTCGCTCAGCGATCACTTGGCGGTCAGAACTCACGCTGAGAGACCAACCAGATGATAGCCAAGGGCGGCTTCAGCTTTGGTGCCAGGGGGGGGGGGGGGGTCACAAAATCGTGGTCAAGTCACAAGAAGTTATAATTTGTATTTCCTGGCTCCGCTGCCACTTGGCCATCCACTGCCGATATTCGTTTACAACGACAGAAACTGGAGTATTATCTAGTAACAATGTTTAGAAATTTTAATTAGTGGTCCACCTAGGTCCTAGACCCAGCCCGGGGGGGAGGGGTGTCATGACCCCATGACTCTCCCTGAATCCGCCCTTGATGATAGCTCAGCGACTGAACTAGCGGAACAACACACTCGCCAACTCGTTTTCAGATGCTAGCTGTACTCGCTACTCGTTCATCGTCGGCGGTGGGCTTGCCTTAGACGAGTGGTCGCAAGCACAACAGTGCAAATTGCTTTTGGGTTTTTCTGTAAGGAATTTCTCAGTAGTAGCCCAGAGTAACACCAGTTAACAACAGTTCCGCAACATGATGAACATGATGAAAATGCTATTATACTAAGAATAGGTTACTTTAAGTGTAAGATGAGGTCAACGATCGAAAATTAACAGAAAATGCCTATTCACTCGTGCTTTAAAGGCTGACGGGTCATATGTGGCAGAGAACACAGAAGCCGGCAGAGTTCCACACCTAGACTGTTACTTACTTCTAAAATGTTTCTTAGCTACGATTTATCAAGATCTGTTCAGGTGTTTCAAGGTTGTCGTAACGGTTACGTATAATTTTTAATTCATTAGTTATACAGGGTGGCCCGTTTACAGTGGTCCAAAGGTTTTTTTCAGCTTGAGAGCATCATAAGTGATCATTTAAAACATACTTTAGTTAAGCGAAAACTTATGGTTTCGAAATTATGATTTTGTTTTAATAATCTAGTCTAGTTATTTACACTAGATGAGCCTATAGCGCGATAGGTAGATTATTGCACTATGCTTATACCAAATTTCATTCGATTCGGTCCAGTACTTTCCATAACAGAGTGGTTTTGTGTCAAAAATATTGAAATTTAGAGTAATTGAAAAAAAAAAACATAATTTCTAAACCATATGTTTTCGCTTAACTGAAGTATGTTTTAAATGATCACTTATGATGCTCTCAATCTGAAAAAATCTTTGGACCACTGTAAACAGGCCACCCTGTATATGTCTTAAGGTAGTTTATTGGGAGTGCTATAGGGTATAAATTATTATGAAATCCACGCGAACAAGTTCGCGGGCAGAATCTAGTATCTAATAAGATATTTAATAAAACACTCACCATTCCTTTATAAAATTTCGATTCCGTCACATGATGTATAGTCACTTCACTGTTCAACTTCGAACCGACCCTTAACCTTTGGAAATACGGCAAAGAATCGCCATTAGCGACGTGATTTACACCTGAATCTTCATTCTTCAATCGAGATGATTCATTCTTATCGCTGAAAAGAGCATTTCTGAACACATTGCGATCTTCCTGACCGAAAGGGGTGTATAAACCTGTATAGTCTAGTCTCTCTTCCTGTTTCAAAGGCGTTCCTATAGGCTCCGGCCGTTGAATAGGGTTAGCAAAGAGAGATGAGTCCGATTCGAAAGATCTTGAAGCATCTACGGGTCGGGTGCCTATAGGGTTCGGCGAGACTACTGATTTAGGGCTTTGATTGTCATAGTATTCCGGTGTGAGGAAGCTTCGTTGTTGATTATCTTCTGGAGTTTTAAATAGGGAGTATCCTTCGTCGTTTTTCTGGGTAAATGATGCTAAATTCATTATCCGCGTCTGGAAATCATCTGGTTTAGGAGACGCCCTAGCTTGCTCCATATACTGAGTTGGGGGCACAGGATTGTATGTGTTAGGGTTAACGTAGTTGAACTGTTGTCCGTACATAGAGTTTAATTGGGGACTCTGCGTCCTAACCCCCATAAGACTCTGCTGATGCATCATAGTCATTAATGGGTTTCTTATTGTATACATTCCGTTCGACGTAGGGGTTATAGTCGCTTGGCAAGCGTTCGGAGGCATTGGAATCGGATCTGGGATCCGAATTTGTTCCTGTTTCTTCTGTGTAGGTTGATTCGTGATCTGTACTGGAGGTAAGTTAGGATGGAACATGGGGTTCCGCAAAGTGACAATCTTGGTCCCGTCTGGTTTGGCCTCTTCTGCGGCGGCGGCGGCTTTTTTAGCCTTTTTTTTCGCTTTCTTCGATTTGCCCACTGGGGGCGGCGGGTCGGCTATTATGACTGGTTTTGGTGGTTCTGTGGATATAGAGAAGTAAGTGTTTTAGGTATTTTCCTAGTACTTAAATATAAAAATTTCAGATCAAAGTCAAAAATATTTAATTTCACATAGGCCTTATCAAACGACTCCCTTTGTTGTGGGTGGAGCAACCAGACTTCTATTGACCATAAACCCACCCTGTCCCTTCAGTTGCCCTTGTGGTCCGGGGCCGCGGTATCTCGTTAGAACATTCCCGCAACCCCAGAAGCCAAGCAACACTAGGTTTGACACAAGCAACATAGGAGTAAAATAAGGTAGGTTAAATCATGTACACAGCGTTATGAATTCTTTGAGCATTCTTAAAATGCGTAATAAAAGTAATTTTGTAAATTGCCTCATTCTATTTATGGCTTCATCCAAACATTATAAAACCGTGTTTCATAAGAATTCGGGTGATACGATTCTTCTTTGTTAGGAGATGTATTCTCAACAACAGCCTAGTCTCCAAATAGATTATAAGTTTACTAACATAGGAATAAGTTATCTATTTGTTTTATCTAAATATATATAACTCAAAGGTGACTGACTGACATAGTGATCTATCAACGCACAGCCCAAACCACTGGACGGATCGGGCTGAAATTTGGCATGCAGGTAGATGTTATGACGTAGGCATCCGCTAAGAAAGGATTTTGTGAAATTCCCACGGGATCGGGATTTACACGGGACAAACTTCCCACGCGGGCGAAGCCGCTGGCACAGGCTAGTTAACCCATATGGATGTTGCTTATCCAAATTAAAGATTATTTTATTACTAGCTTCCGCCCGCGACTTCGTCCGCGTGGAAATAAAATCCCCCGATTTTGAAACATTCTTCATTAGTGCTCCGCTCCTATTGGTCTTAGCGTGATGATATATAGCCTATAGCCTTCCTCGATAAATGGGCTATCTAACACTGAAAGAATTTTTCAAATCAGAACCGTAGTTCCTGAGATTAGCGCGTTCAAGCAAACAAACAAACAAACAAACAAACAAACAAACAAACTCTTCAGCTTTATAATATTAGTATAGATTAGCATCTTCGAGTCTAAAATATTAGCCAATACAATTACAAAAAACATACAAACTCCCTTTCCTTACCACCTAGAGCAGGAAAAGGTATTTGACGATAGCCCACGAAAAACAACAATTCTTTTCTAAACAAAATCCAAAATCATTGTACAACTGGTGTTAACGGAATTACTATTTAGATACGGATTTCTGCAAAGTAACGCCGAATTCCATTCTGTATCACTTTCTTTCTACTACAAAAAAAATCTGTGAATCTTTGTTGTTATTAATTGTAATGTTTGTAACTCTATACTGTATGTTGTCTGTGTGTATATTCCAATAAATATATTTCTATTCTATTTTCCATTCTTTCCCTTTGCACATCCATAACTCGTGCATGTGAGATGGTAATGCTTAGAAAAAAATATACTTTTAGGAGTTTAAAAAAAAACTTTTGTGTAAATGTGTGTGTTATTATATGCCAAACTGACACCCAGTGCGATTGCGGCGTTCCTGATCAAACAATGTCCCATCTGCTGGAGTGTCCTAATGGTCCAAGAACATGTACATTAGAAGACCTAATAAACGCCACTGAAAACGCGACCAGCGTGATTACCTACTGCGCCCAATACATATAAAGTACGCGATTTACCATAGGGACCGTTCAAGTATTACGTAAGCACTATAGGGGAGCGTGGGGGTCTTTGCTTTGCTTATTTTTGATGACATGGGGAGTGGGGGGATCTAAATGGTGATTACGTCAGCAGTAATGGGGCGTGCAAGTGAAAGCTAATCGCAGATGGCGCCACCACCGTAAGAACCTTTGTCACTGTCAGTGTTAGTTAGATTGTGAGATATTATATAGTTATCTGTATCATCTATGGTTATCTGTGGTAATATTTTTTATTTTCATTTCATTGATTTCAATTGATTTCTGTACAATTTTCCGATTAAAGAACATAATACATGTTCTTTAATCGAAAAATTCCCAATAACTGTCTCTAATTTAGGAATTCATTACTGTTCCATAGAGAAACTGCTTTGATATTGGTA
This sequence comes from Tholera decimalis, assembly GCA_943138885.2. Lineage (NCBI taxonomy): Eukaryota > Metazoa > Arthropoda > Insecta > Lepidoptera > Noctuidae > Tholera > Tholera decimalis. The sequence goes on from OW964575.2 coordinate 20,306,736, forward strand.
AGTGTGCTACTAGCGCCACTTTGACAGTTGCACGCCCCATTATTTAATTTTTTAAACATAAGTATAGCAACACACATTGTCTATGCTTCAAAACGAAATGCATTGTCGGGGATTCCTACAAATAATGAATTGTTGAATTCCGTGTCAGTAAAGTTTATTTAAATGAATATTATGTGTGTTACAGCTTTCAATTCCAAACCTATTCCTTATTTTAGATTATTTTTAGATTAGATTAGATTAGAATCAATCAATTGTACCAATGTTTACGTAAGCATGAGGGGAGAGGTAAGAGCTTTGCTTACTTTTGCTGACGAGGGGGAGGGGTGGGTTAATAATTGCAAAAAATGTGCTTAGGTAATACTTGAACGGCCCCATAGATACGAAGAAGTGCGTGTTATAATTACCAGGGTGTGCGGTGGTGAACATAACGTTGGCAGGGTCCGCATTGATAACAGGCACAGGCCGAGCCACAGGCGTTGGAGCTGCCGCCAACGCTCCTGCCTTCCACAGCGGCTGTGTGACAAACAAACATATTATTATTATACATATACAACAAAGCACACAGCACTATCAATATATAACGTGTATCTATTCATACACGAAATATTTAAAGGGATATACCTATAGCTGGTAAAGAAACCATAGCAACAAAAAAAAATACCTAGATATATTGTTTAAAAAATTAAATAATTTAATATTTCTTGACACACGTAATAAATACTGGTTCCTTCTTATTTTTTGACATCCAATACGCCAGTTTACACGGGTGGCGGCGGTATTTGAGACGAAACGAATAATTGAGGGGGGTTAAGAAAAAGTAATAGAGCAATCATTGCAGATAAAATGTCTGTCTGTTTCTTCAGGATAATCTCCGGAACTACTAGACAGATTTGAATAAAACATTTTTTTATAACATATCTATTCAATCTGGGCAACATATAGGCTATAATTGATTTTAGAAACTGGAACACCGCCTAAGGGAAATCGTGTTACTCAGCTAGTGAGTTTTAGAGTTCAGGTAGGCAGTTGCTCCTTGTAAAGCCTGCAATACATGTTGGCCGAGCGTTGTCGAGTGAAGGCCAATACCAACATGTAGACGGTATATTTGCCTTGCCTTGCTATCGCTCGGTGTCACTTGCCTAGTTGGCCGAGTGTTGTCCAGCGCCAACGTGTATAGAGCTCATTTGGTGCAACTTGTCTTCGCTCGCCGTTGCTCGTGATCGCTTGCGTACCCATACGAACAAACATTTTGGGAAACTTCCATTGTTCGTACGGCTAAGGAGTGGAATTTCCTGCCGGAGTCTGTGTTTTCTGATAGCTATAACCTGGGGGTGTTTAAGTTAACAGTGAATAGGTTACTTCTAGGTAAGCGTGCTTCATCTTCGACCACATCATCACTTACAATCAGTTATAAAAAATAAAAGTACTGATGCCAAATAAATGTTACTATCTTTCTTTACTCACCACGGACTTGATGGGAGGTGGTTCCTTCTTGTCGTGTGGTTGTACTCGCGTCAGAGTGATGCCCGGCGGGAGTTTTAAGTCAGCCACCTGAAAGAATAGATTTCATGTCACCAAAACCCCTCACACCAAAAATACTAAGTGTACTTATACAATATGTAATTTAAAGGGTATATACATACCAAGTGCACGGCTTCTCTGGATGATAATAAACGATATGGCAAGGGTTTTCTAATCCTATGTGCACATGTGTGGAACTTATTAGAAATTTCAATACATTGATACCAGAGACTGAATTTTTCAAATTAAGAAGAACGAAGAGAATTATCGTTTTATTGGCAAGTGACGTGGAAAGTGATGACCCTCATAGTGATGTGACACGTTTGTTATTATTGGTATTCAAGAAACATACGAAATCAACAATTTGGGGTCAATTCTGTGAGTCACTTATTTCTACCTGAAACTTTGCATAGAGACTACATACCAGATGTTGTATTTAGCTCTTTTTCCGTTAAACCCCATATCTATCCAAAAGGACTGAAGACAAGATCTGGTATGGAGTCTCTATGCACAGTTTCAGTTAAAAATAAGTGACTCAAAGAATTGATACCAAATTATCGGTTTTATAATTATGTTTCTTGAATACCAATCGTAACACAGGTGTCACAGCACTACAAGGGTCAATAATTTTCACGTCACTTGCCAATACCATGATAATTCTGTTTGTTCTTCTTTATTTGTACATTTTGGTCTCTGGTATCAATGTATTGAAATTTGTAATATGCTCCACACATGTAGACATAGGATTACAAAACCCTTGCCATATCGTTTGTTATCATCCAAAGAAGCGATGCACTGGTATGTATATACCCTTTAAATTACACGTTGTATATACATATATTTTAGATAGTTTTCCATTTTGATGAGTATTTGTAGTACACTAATATAGCCCTCCCCATTTTAATTAAAGCTCGTTAACGTCCTTCCAAAGGTTGTCTGGAAGATATCGCTCTCAGCAATAAGACCGCCATTGTAACCAATTTTTTTTACAATATTATTAAGTGTGATTCAATTATTGGTATACAATAAAGTATTTTCTATCCATCTCATCTAAGATTATTTTGCGTACAGCTAAGGAGTCGAATTCCCTGCCGGAGTCTGTGTTTCCTGATAGCTATAATCTTTTTGTCGGTGGGAAAAGCATCGAATGGTTTACAGGTATCAGGAAACACAGACTCCGGCAGGGAATTCCACTCCATTTAATTTTTTTTTCCGGTGGGAAAATCATCGAATGATTTCTACCGCTCTGGGTTGAGAAGGGAGTGTTAGACTTTTACTGAATAAAACCTACCCTGTTCTTTGAACACACGCAACTCCGACAGATGATAACTGTTACCTGAGTCTTTAAATCAAAAGGTAAGTTACTTCTAGGTAAGCGTGCTTCATCTTCGACCACATCATCGCTTACCATCAGATGAGAGACGGAGGTCAAAAGGGAGCTTAATATCTTTTTTTTTTTAATTACTCCTGGGTCCAGTCTGGACGTCGATCTCGCCTGTTGGTAAGTGATAGATGAGGTCTACGATGTGACGAGCGAGTGCAGAAGATGCCTATTTACACTTGCTTATTAAAAAATAAAATGGAAAACTTCCCCGCTGATCCAGTGCATTTTTTTTTCTTGGTGGGAAAATCATCGAATGACTTCACCCGCTCTGGGTGGAGCGGAAGGGAGTGTCAGATTTCTACTGACTAAGACCCATTCTGTTCCTTCAGTTGCCCTTAAGTTCCGGGGCCGCGGTATCTCGTTAGGACATTCCCGCAACCCTGCAAGCAATAGCCCTATGGGGCTCCGTCACTAGTGCTGACGTCTCTTTGAGGCGCGCGTTGAACACCGCCGACCCTGGTGCTGATCCGGTGCCTGGTATTGCGAGAATGTTTTACCGAGATACCGCAGCTAGACCACAAGAGCAGCTGAAGAAACAGTGCGGGTTTTTAGTTAATAGAAACCTGACACTCAGTTCCGCTCCACCCACAGTCTTTTGATAATTTTCCCACCCAGATAAAAACCTGATTCCTCCATCTCTATTTCTCTACCGGTCTACCAGACGCACGGCTGGGTACCACCCTCACTTGATTGATATACCGTCTTGTCGTACCAAGCGCTTCTCCTCAACGTTTATTGTGCGCACAGCCAAGCTGTGGAATTCTCTGCCGGCGTCTGTGTTCCCTGCCACTTATGACCTTTCAGCCTTTAAAGCACGAGTGAATAGGCATCTTCTGTGCTCGCTCGTCACATCGTAGACCTCATCTATCGCTTACCAACAGGCGAGATCGAAGTCAACAGCGGACTCATCCATAATAAAAAAAAAACGGAATTAATCTCTGGAAGTGATGGTCCAATAATTCTAAAGTTGTTCTCATTGGTAGTAGTAAGGCAAAATCATCAAATGACTCTTCGCACTCTGGGTGTAAAGGAAGGAAGTGAAAGACAGATAAAATATACTGTTTTTTCTATTGATAACTAGCTGACCCACCACGACTTCGTTCGTGTGGTCTCCTACCCCTACCGTACCCTACCCCTACCCCTACCTCTACCCTACCCCTACCCTTGAGATCCTTCCTACTTTTTTTTTTCATAAGAGCCTGCTCCTCACAAAACCAAACACAACAAAAATAGAATCAGCCAAATCGGTCCAGCCGTTTTTGTGTTTTGCGCTTAGCAACACATTTAGCGATTCATTTTTATTATATAGAAAACCTCGCGTTTGACCACCATCTCACCTGATGGTAAGCGATGAATATGGAGCAGGCTTGCCTAGAAGTAATCTATTCACTCTTGACTTAAAGACTCTCAGGCTACTTACACTTCATTGAACATCAAAATTTCAATACACCTATTTAACAAAATTGCTTTACAATATTGCATTTGCTTTCTAGTTACAATGGCGGGCTTACTACATACTAAAACCCCACTTTCTTTTCTCAGTTGCCCTTGAGTTCCGTGGCCACGGTATCTAGTCAGAACATTCCCGCACCCCGACAGGGCTATGTTAATCCTGGCACATACCTGCACTCCACAGCTGAGCTGTTCCATGATGCTACAAGACGCTGGCTTTTCAGGCTCGTTCGTACAAGGATTCTGTAATTAAAGACATAACCGTAATTACTTTAGTTTCCATCAAATCATATTTCATTTGTCAAATCTATATACATATATATAACTCAAAGGTGACTGACTGACATAGTGATCTATCAACGCACAGCCCAAACCACTGGACGGATCGGGCTGAAATTCGGCATGCAGGTAGATGTTATGACGTAGGCATCCGCTAAGAAAGGATTTTGCGAAATTCCCACGGGATCGGGATTTACATGGGAAAAACTTCCCACGCGGGCGAAGCCGCTGGCACAAGCTAGTTTAACTATATTAATAGAATTTGGTTGTAAATTTTGTCTGTAGGGGGGTAATCTAAAGAAGAAATCAATCGCATTTATTTCAGGAAAAACTTTGCCCATACAAATAAAATACTTACATAATTTAACAATAAGTATAAATAAACTAATACTATTACTAAACTTATGTTAAACAGAATACACAAAAATAATCTTATGCTATAACTAGCAGTTGCTCGCGACTTCGTTCGCGTGGGAAGTTTTTCCCGTGTAAAGCCTGGGAAATCCGTGGGAATTTCGAAAAAACCCCGTTAGCGAGCACCTGCGTACTAAAAGGAACCCCATGCAAAATTTGAGAGCCCACTTTTTTTTATTGAAAATAGGTTCGCGTTTGACCACCATCTCACCTGATGGTAAGTGATGATGTGGTCGAAGATGGAGCACGCTTACCTAAAAGTAACCTATTCACTGTTGACTTAAAGACCCCTAGGTTATAGCTATCGGGAAACACAGACTCCGGCAGGAAATTCCACTCCTTAGCCGTACGCACAATGAAGGTATTCCCAAAACGTTTCGTGCGTATGGGTGGGATGTCCACCATGTAACGATGACGCATCGCCGTTTGTTAAGATTATCTAAGCAGCGGACGGCGAGCAGGGGTAGCTCACCGTCCGGTAAGGACCAGGCTCGGGTCGTCGGCGTCGAGTGTTCTACGCGCGCCTCAAAGAGTCGTCAGCAATAGTGACGCGGCCTCATAGGGCCATTGCCTGCCGGGAATGTTTTAACGAGATAGCGCGGCCTCGGAACTTAAGGGCAGCTGAAGGAACAGGGTGGGTTTTTAGTCAGTAGAAGTCTGACACACACTTGCGGCTATTATAATTAAGGGCCTATACTACCTCAGCGCTTCTCACTCTTTATCTCGCTCGCACACTACTGGCCGCGGTCACGCGAGCAAGCGAGACAGGGTGGCAGGGAAAAGACTCTAAGACACCGATAATTGAGTTTATTATAGGTAATTTAAAAAAAAATGAATAACATAAGACCTGCTTTATAGTTAGTTCAATTGTTGCAAAGTTTCACTATCTAATTTCAAGTAGTTTTTGAATACCAGCAGTTTATTGTTCGATTTGGAGGTAACTTTGGAATGTTTTTCTATCAAGAAAATTTTATGGAATCGTGTTTTCGTCAAACATAGTACCTGACATTAATCCTCAACTTTACTATATATTTATTTCAAAATTATTGCTGCAGTATTTTAGACATAACGGAGGATCATGCTAAGCCATTTGAGGTAGTATAGGCCCTTAAGGCAACCCCTACATGTTTGCTAAACTGCCTCGATGGCCTAATGGTCCCAAGCACGACTGCTGAGCAACATGTATCGGGTTCGCGGGTCGGTCAAATAGTGCTATTAGGATTTTCTGTTAGATATTTCTCAGTAATAGCCCGGAGTTTGGAAGTTGGTGGATTGATTACCCCCACGCCTCACAAATCACGTTAAACCGTTGTTTCTGTATCAGATTGCCGCCCCATCGGACTATGAGAGTGAAGGAACAGAGAGAGCGCCTGTACTATCGACCAATCTTCCGCATGCTCACCTTTAAGGCTTTAATCGCATAGCACGGCTCACAACTCGATCACCTAATGCATGTATTTTGACCAATAGAATGCATGAAGCGTATTTTAGTAGTATTCGTAATAGTAATGTTACGCCAGTCGCTTAGTGAAGTACGTCGAGAAACTTCGACATAAATCTAGAATGTTCGAGACACTAACGCCATCTAGCGGCGAGTAGCAGTACTGAGTAGCTTCGAGAATATTCTTAGCAGTGTAGGCGGTGAGTCGATTTTATAAGAATGTTCTAGAACTCATAGACCGGGGTATAAATAGATCGCAGAGGGTCAGTCTTATTACCAGGCGAATACGCGATATAATCGAAGCTATACAAGTGAATTTCAGTGCGATTTAAGTGTTAAGTGGCAAGTGTTGTGATGCGAATAATTGTGTTAATTTTTATTTTGTGTTTAATTAATTAAAGTGTTAATTTTGGTTTAATTGGCGTTAATTATTTATATCCCGAACCCCAGCTCGTAACAATAAGTATTAATATAATGTTACACGCCCTGTACTCACAAAATGCATATTGTCTCTTATTGGGCGAAACAAGGAAGAGATGTGTTTTGTCACTAGCTGCGCTTCCACAGAAATATTTTCTTAAGTGAGCCTGTGTATCTTTGGCCGATAGTAATATTTATTTATTTATTATATACTTTATTGTACACCTCACAATATTTCTATGGATACAAAAAATTTAAATTAGTGTACGATGGGCGGTCTTATCAATATCTCCTGCGCAGCTGTCTAGTCGATTATGAAATTACCCGTCATCGCCGAAATCGGTTAGAAGAACTATTATTATTAATGGAAAGGCTAAGTAGATCAAGATATAAAAATATTACCTTTTTACTAACAACTTCGATGGTGGTGTCCGGTGTGATGTTGATCACTTGCGGTTTGTTCTGTTGTTGTTGTTGTTGTTTCTTGCTCTCCTTCTTGCTTGGTTGTTGTTGAGGCTGTGACGATAGCTGTAGTGTCTTCTGTTCGGCTTGTGGTGCTGAAATATTGTGAATAAATGGTTATAGACGTTTTTTTTACTGATAATAGTCTCGCGTTTGACCACCATCTCACCTGATGGTAAGTGATGATGTGGTCGAAGATGGAGCACGCTTACCTAGAAGTAGCCTATTCACTCTTGACTTAAAGACCCCCAGGTTATAGCTATCAGGAAACACAGACTCCGGCAGGGAATTCCACTCCTTAGCCGTACGCACAATGAAGTTCAACTACTCATCTATACTAATATAATAAATAAGTAATGTTCGTCAGTTTATAGGAAGTAATAATGGAAAGTTACATTATTTGTGAGTGATGTAGTTTTATCTGATGTAGGTTAATCTACATAATGGCGGTTGATTAATACGTCACTTATATTATAGGTATCAAAATGATAAGTCGCACGAAACTTACAATTTATTCTCGTCTTCATTATTATTTAAGTGGAAAAAAATGTGTTGATTATGTCTGGTATTTTACTCTCTTAAAGAGAAGGCGTGTGTCCCAACCGTGGTTATGTATGTATGTGTAGTGCCTTATAATCTTTCAAAGGCCTTGATAGATTTTCGAAACAAACTTTTTGGATTCAATACTAGCACCTCACACACGACTTCACCCGGATTTCGAGATAATTTACAGTCGTAAAGCACTCACAAATATTGATTATGAAAATAATTTTAGGATTTGATCATTAGTTTTGGAGATAAACAAGTTTTACCTCTTTATAATATTAGTATACAAAGTGTAACGGAAACCCCATATCTGTATATCCAAAAGGGCTGAAGACAACATCTGGTACGGAGTTTCTATGCACAGTTTCAGCTCAAAATAACTGACTCAAAGAATTGATACCAACTTATTGGTTTCATATATTTCTTGAATACCAATCATAACAAACGTGTCACAGCACTACGAGGGTCAATAACTTTCCACGTCACTTGCCAATAACATGATAATTCTTTACGTTCTTCTTAATTTGAAAAATTCGGTCTCTGGTATCAATGTATTGAAATTTCTAATAAGCTCCACACATGTAGACATAGGATTACAAAACCCTTGCCATATCGTTTGTTATCATCCAAAGAAGCCGTGCACTCGGTATGTATATGCCCTTTAAATTACCCGTCGTATAATACACAGTATGTTAGTTTAAACGATATCACTGTATGGAATTTGTAATAAGTTCTACACACGTAGACTTAGGATTACAAAAACCTTGCCATATCGTTTGTTAACATCTAAAGAAGCCATGCACTTGGTATGTATATACCATTTAAATTACACATTGTAGAACCACTTTTTATATTTCCCATACTTGGACACCCTATAAGCTTTGCTTGGACTTCCACAAATATTAGTCAAATTGGTCCAGTCTTTCTCGGGTTTTAGCGGGACTTACGAATTGCAATTTTTTTTTATAAAATGATACAACTCCAGACAAGCATATTGTAAATAGCGTAGTTGGAGATTTCTTTTTGAAAAATAAATAAATGAAAATAAAACTCAACATTTTAAAATTCACTCACCCTTCTCCGCTTTATTCTCCTTTCCCTTCTTCTCAGTCTTCTTCTCCGCCGCCTTCTCCTTCTTCTTCTCTTCTTTCTTCTCCTTCTTAGTCTTCTCCGGTTCAGGTTGTTTCTTCTCCGTCTTCTTGGCGGGTTCGGTTTTGGTTGCGTCGGTTTTCTTAGTTTCCGTCTTTTTGGTTTTAACTTCTTGCTGTTTCTTTTTCTCTTCTTCTTCGGCCTAGAAAAAGAATGGATTATGTTGATGATTACACTTGTTTTATTTTCAAAGTTAAGCAGTGCTTGTCGATGTCGATAAGTGGATGAGTGACTATCTTAACATTTGAGTTTCATCTGCACCTAAGAAAACACGTAAAGCTGTTGAAGAGGCCAATAATTATCAAAGGGGAATGCCCATCAGCCACACAAAAAAATGCTTGAAATGAACAACAATAAAATATACGCCAAATTGCACTACAAATCACGAACGCATAACAATTTCAATAATTATCAAAAACTAGGTAGAAACCAGTTCCAACCATTTTTCTAAAACATAGGTTAGGTCAAGTTTAAGAATTAATATGCAATAAATAAACAACAAAACAGCATTTAAATGTTTTAATCATCATTAAAAACCACTAATATGTCATCAAGAAACTGTGCAGCAGGATAGATATTGGATTGGTACCGGGCCTATGCTAAGTACCATATTATTGACATAGTATGGGCACAGGTACCAACTGTTCGCCGTCCCACTAGGCAGTTACAATAACGATGCTGAAGAGTTTTACTTCCAGACAAAGAATTGTTAACTATTATGTAAACAAAATATATTTTTTGAGAAATATGTCTACTTTGTATTTTTCCTCGTACAAAAACAATTACCCGGAAGAGCTAAATCCTCAACCAATGAATTATCCATTTCTCTGCTTATCTCAGTCTTATATATACCATTAGCTCGTGTATGCTCGCCATAGTATGAACGAGCCTGTTTTATTTGGTAAGTTCCACATGTCAACAATACCATTTCCGAAAAAGCCGAGTCGTCGTTTAGGCGGGTGCAAAAGTCCGTGTTGAAAAATGGGTAACGTGTGCAGAAGTCAAATCAAAATCCTTAAAAAATGGCCACAGTCGTCGTTAAATATCGTTAAAAGCAATCTGTTTAAAACTCAAGTCGCACACGCAAAACCATAAATCAATCAAGTAATCAATCGAAAAAATTAAATGCAGTAATGTCAAAATGTCAGACGTCAGTAAGGCAAAGGACATAATTATGATTCATACAGCCTACGATACGTTTTCCATTTTGAAAATAATTTGATTATAATTAATATTGATACGCATATATTATTTTAATTACATTTACGGTATAAATAGGTCGAATTATATTAAATTCATGATTACTGTGCAATAACTATAAAATAGTTCGATATTATCTATCTTATTATATTATAATAATCGTTATTATTTGACGATTCTTGTTTGGCTGAATGTCGATTACTCACGTCAAATAAACACAGACCGCCATTAAAAAAATAAGAATTATTAGACGGTTCTCAAGTTAAATATTTTTATGATCGTGATATTTTCTCCCTAGGTTTACAAACTTGAGAATTATTTCATTATTCATATTTTATTCTCAATAGAATTAAGGACTATTAGTCGTTTCTGTCCATTTCAAGCATTTTTTAGGCGTACCCCTTTGTGTTGTGGAGGTCAGACCAGTCACTATGTACAATACTGGTAATCAGCTGCATTCGGTCAGATATCAAGCCGACACCAACTTCATTCATTTTACTGTTATGGTGTACAATAATAGTACATTGTTCGTCGAGGGGAGAAAGTGACCGATTACCAACGAGCACACGAGTTGGGAATCGCACTTTCTTCCGAGTGATACATAGTGCTTTATACTATACCTACGAGGAAAATAAGAGAGAATAATAATAATCTGTCTCTTGTCTTTTGGCATTATAAGTACTTTTAAGTTATCTACTGAATAGGTCTAAACTAAATTAAAAAAACAGCGCGTTAGTAATGGATTTTCATACACTTTTCCCTCCCTCTCCAGTGTCTCCAGCACGTTAGTAATGAATTCCCATACACTTTTGCGACCCGCACATTTGTACTACAGGAAGGCTGCGTTTCCACCAGAGATGTGCGAGGATGCGTAGCGAGGGATATGTTTGTAAAGAACCAATAGAATCGCTTCATTTACCTCGCCTCGGTCAGCACAGCTTTGGTGGAAACGGCTCAGCGGAGCTAGATTTTTGCGCATACAAAACAAGCGAGGGATGTTTGCGAGGAATGTGTGCGAGGGCTGTGTGCGAGGGATGTGTGCGAGGGATGTGTGCGAGGGATGTGTGCGAGGGATGTGTGCGAGGAATGTGTGTTGAGAAGGATGTGTTGCGAGGTTTGCGCATCCTCGCACCACACATTAATGCGCATTTTCACAGCTCCGCTACACATCCTCGTAGGCACATTTTCATCGCACAGCTTTGGTGGAAACCCCCACACACTTTCACAGCATAGCTAGACATCCTCGCACGACACATTTCCATCGCACATCTCTGGTGGAAACGCACCCTAATGACGTCCTTTCTGTCAAACTTTTTAAAAAGTAATAAGGCACTTTCCTAGCAGGTATAGTATAAAGATTATAATTATCTATCTATCTATCTGCTTAGCCTAGTACGACTACTAGTGTTTTACATGTAGCTATTACCAAACTGACCTCAGCGCTCTGTGCTCAGCAGTTGCGCTTGCTTCCACTCGACCACTAAGGCAGTTTATACAACGTGTAACGGAAACCCCATATCTATCCAAAGGGACTGAAGACAACATCTGGTATGGAGTCTCTATGCAAAGTTTCAGCTCAAAATAACTGACTCACAAAATTGACCCCAAATTGTTGGTTTCATATGTTCCTTGAATACCAATAATAACAAACGTGTCACATCACTATGAGGGTCATCACTTTCCACGTCATTTGCCAATAAAACGATAATTCTCTTCGTTCTTCTCATGTTGAAAAATTCGGTCTCTGGTATCAATGTATTGAAATTTCTAATAAGTTCCACACATGTAGACATAGGATTACAAAATCCTTGCTATATCGTTTGTTATCATCCAAAGAAGCCGTGCACTCGGTATGTATATACCCTTTAAATTACACGTCGTATAATATACAGTATGTTAGTTTAAACGAGGGACATATTCAAACCTACAATATTTATTTATTATATACTTTATTGTACACCTTACAATACACTTAAGGATACAAATAATAAAATTAGTGTACAATAGGCGGTCTTATCGCACAGGGCAATCTCTTACAGACTACCTTTGGATGGACAGAAATTAAAGGAGATAGATTAAGGGCTGTCAGTGTACAACATAATACTAATTAAACATAATAATATAAAATATATACCATATATATAATATACTAGCTTCCGCCCACGACTTCGTCCGCGTGGAAAAAATCCCCCGATTTTGAAACATTCTTCATTAGTGCTCCGCTCCTATTGGTCATAGCGTGATGATATATAGCCTATAGCCTTCCTCGATAAATGGGCTATCTAACACTGAAAGAATTTTTCAAATCAGAACCGTAGTTCCTGAGATTAGCGCGTTCAAGCAAACAAACAAACAAACAAACTCTTCAGCTTTATAATATTAGTATAGATAGAGATATAATAAGTATATTAATAGATACTAATACATATCTAAAACATAATAGAGAAAGGAGGGGAAAAAATTATAGTGAGAGGTAATCTTTCACCATTTTTTTAAACGTAGGTAATGTTTGAGCACGCCTCACATCTATGGGCAATGCATTCCATTAACGGGCCGCTTGGATAGTGAAAGATTTATCGAAAAAAGAAGTGGAATGCATACGAATACTTAACTCTAATTTTTTCAAAAATTTGCTTACATGATACTAATAAAAATATAAAGAAAAAAAAAAACACTGATAAATAACAGACAGAACTATACCAGAAGTCCTCGGGGGACTCCCGCGGGGGCGGAGTTTACACACAAGCTTCTTTTTGGCAGGATCGGGCCATGTTTTGCCACGTGATTACTTTAGGTAATGTTTACAAGTTCATTCACCTCTTGCGGCTCATGATAAATGTATTATATTGGACAATTACGTTAAAAATTTAGGTTATAGGATTTTCACATATTTGGGACGAGAATCGAATACTGAATACCCTCCCTCAATAAGTCCCTCGTTTAACCTAACACACTGTATATACATATATATTACTAGCGACCCGCCCCGGCTTCGCACGGGTGCAATGTTTATATTAAATATAGGCAGCGTTCGCGAGAATCGTTAACGTACGGCAGTTTTTTCGACGCCTTACTCCACAATTTTCACTACCAAGAAAAATCCTATCTATTTTCCGGGATAAAATATAGCCTATACGGATTCGGAAGAATCCCTCTAAGTAATGGTAAAAGAAATTTTGAAATCGGTCCAGTAGTTTTTGAGCCTATTCAATACAAACATACAAAAATACAAAGGTTTCCTCTTTATAATATTATAAGTATAGATTACGGATCAGCCCACTCAATGGTAAGCGATAGATGAGGTTTACGATGCAACGAGCGAGCCCAGAAGATTCCTGTTTACTCTTGCTGTAACGCTGAAATGTCGTAAGTGGCAAGAAACACAGAAACCGGCAGTGTTCCACAACTTGGCTGTACGCACGATAAATGTGGAGGAAAAGCGCTTGGTACGACAAGATGGTATATCAACCAACCAGGGTTGGAAAAAAACATGATTAAAGTATGTTTTAAGTATTAAAGTGCAATTTTAAATAAAAACCTAATTAATCAGGATTTTTAATTTTATATTTCAATGTAACTATATTTTTGCGCAAAACGGAACGCAAGGGATTGCGCGGACACAATGCGGGGATTTCCCTTTTGTCTAACATGTGAATGCCAAGCAAAGGGAAAATCTCCGTGTAGTTTTTTGTCCATTTCGCTTGCAATTACGGTCTTAAACCGACTGGGAATTGATAAGGCTGGAAAACTAGTTTTTTTATTCAAACATTATAATAATGATATTGATTTATCAGATTTAAACGACCCTAGTTTGTAACTTAATTATAATTTCTAAATCTGTTTTTTTTTAATGTTGATTTCTGTGAAAGAAAGTGGAATTAAACATTTTTGATTAAATTATTGATTTTATTGAAAACATCATTTGATTTAAATCATGATTTATTCATGCCAGCCCTGCAACCAAGTATTATATTAGTAGCGAGCGCAAGATGAACATAATGTGGTTACCTGTTGCTTAGCGAGCTGTTTCCTCTGTTTTTTGGACAGAGTCTGTGGGTCTGGCAGTGAGTTAGACCTCTGTGGCTCTTTCACCTCTTTTGGTTTCTGTTCCGGCTGTGGTGTCTTCTCTTTAGGCTCTTTGTTTTTCTTCTGAAAGAAGCAATAAATAATAATGTATTTATACTTGAAGCGTCAATCGCCTAAGGTGTTCGTCGGCAATAGTGTTGCTTGGCTTGGCTGGGTTTAGAACTAATGATGCTCCGGATATCGGTATCCGTATCTGTATCCGCGGATATCCGAGGAAAAAGAAAGATCCGTATCCGTATCCGTTACTTTTCTCGCGGATCTTTTACGGATCGTTTACCTTATTATTTTTTAATAAATAGGATGGAAAAACTATATATAGGTGATTAGGTAGAATTAAAATTTTATTTCATAAAATTAAATATTGGCCTTCATATTGCAAACATTTGTCGTAGTAAGTTACTATACCAATCAATAGTATATAATTCAAAGATAATAACTAAATCAACTATCTTTGCCGGTCGTTGCGGCGAGCGTGGTTTCAACTATCGTTTCAAGGTCTCGCGCGCCGACACGGTTTGAGTAAGAAAATAAAGATCCGTATCCGCGGAGTTTGACACCAAATATCCGTATTCGGATCCGTATCCGCGGATATACATTCTTAACGATCCGGCACATCACTAGTTAGAATTCGCCACCTCTAGATCATAAGTCCTATTGACGCTTCCGATTCTGCGTCCGTTGCTACTGCCTCGCACTCTAAACTAACAGAGAGGACACTCGCTTGCGTTTTTTTTTTCCTATTATTAGTTAGAAGTTCCGCTCCACTACACAAGTATTATAGACGTTCTTAAAACCTTACCTTCTGTTTGTTCGCTCCTTTGGCTAGCTGATTGATGTGAGCTAGCGCTTGCTCCCAGGTTTGCTTGCGTCCGTCTGCTGCCTTAGCATTAGATTGCACCGGGGCGGGGTCTTCGCATACGTTTAATACTGAAAATACCAATTTTTTTTTTTTGTAAAACTTCAAATCTAAACCAATTGTATAACATACAAACTAAATAAGAGCCAAAAATGGTCGCGCGTCTTCCGCGGAATCCTCGCGCTTTCTCAAGAATTCTCCTAGCTACTGACGTTTGTATGTTGTACAATTGACATAAAGTTCATTATGCTATGTACAATTTCGTTGTGAAAAGTCGCTTCCATTCCATTCCGCGGCAGTGTAAATTGAGCCTTAGAGGGAATGGGCAGTAATCAGCACTGTGCCTGCGCGCTGGTTACTGTCCATTCCCTCTAAGGCTCAATTCTCAATTCAAAAGGTGGTTGTCGCCAGGCGCGTGCATAGGATTATGACAGGGCATGCAGCGGAGTAAAAACACACAAAACTTCTTCTTTTATAGATTTTTAGCATAACCACAGCCACGCATCGCCACCATGCTACGATGCGTGGCTGTGGCTATGCTAAAAATCTATAAAAGAAGAAGTTTTTGTGTGGTTTTACTCCGCCGCATGCCCTGTCATAATCCTATGCACGCGCCTGAGGAAATGCAAGCCGCTGAGAAGCAAGTGTTGGACTTCTCCCGCCGTTTGCAGAATTGCGAGCGACAACTTGCCGAGTCTAGAGCCGTCCAGGGCAAGCCCGACCGACCGAGCCAGCATGCACAAGTAAGTATTGACATTATAGTCGAGTATCATTTTACAGATATACACATTCACTCACACACCTACACACACATACACTACACTTACATTCCTCGCATACACACACTCATTCATTCCAAAATGTAAAAAACCAACCAGGTCAAATGCGTGTCGGGCCACGCGCAGTGTAGGGTTCCGTAGTTTTTATAACAGCCAAGTGTCGTATTCGCTGACTGATCGTTTCGTACCATGCTCTAACTAAAAGCCAAACATAACTACCTACTATACGGCCGACGGATCTTGGCGAGTGTGAACATAGGCTCTGCGAACTTTAGCGCATGTACACTCGTGAAGAAAACTGTTACTACCATTTTTTTATAAACCTGTCTATACTAATATTATAAAGCGGAAAAGTTCTTTTGTTTGTTTGCTTGAACGCGCTAATCTTCGAAAGTACTAAGTGGATTTGGATGCAATTTGGTATGGAAGTAGCTTGAAGCTTGAGGAAGGTTATAGGCTACTTTTTACGCGACTGCAAAAAAGGAGAGTTATGTTTTTACCGTGATCGAAGCCCCGTGTGAGTACTAGTGTACTAATAAAATTTCCCTAAGTACAAATAAAATAAATATCAAAAAACATCGAGAAAGAAGACTCCAAAATTATTATATAAATTAAAAATTCAATTTCTAAACCTCACCTTTCGATAATGGCAAATTTTAATCACGAACACACACAATATTATTTACACTTACTCCTGCTTCTGACCCAGCGTGTACCATAACTATCCGCTGACCTTTTGATATCGGGCGTTTTAGTTCTTGAGCGGAACCATCTGACCATGCTTTACCTTTTGTATGTGATGAGTGAGCATATGACTCATCAGTGAATACAACTGGTCGCCCTTCATCCCTGTATTTTTTCATTGCTTTCAAGTACAAAATCCTTTGCAGGCGAATGTCGGTCTTCTCTATAAGAACCATTCTATTAGTTTCGATCTTTCGCCACTTGAAACCCAAGTTTTTGACTATTGTCTTTAAGCTCGTTTTACCACCTTGAAAATTTATATCCCGTTTGAGTTTGGCTAGTAATTTGTTTATGGTCGGCATTTCTTTTTCGGTTTTGTGGAAGTTATGTATGCATCTTTTTATTACACCTTGGTCAAAATTATCTATATCAGTAATAGGTTTTGATCTAGGCCTTTTTTACCAGGCGTGCGGAATACCGAAAGTAAACCCGAAACATTACCTTCAGTTGCAATCCGCTGTATTGTGCGTTGGGACACTCCAGTTGCGTTAGCAACTCTTAAATAAACGTTGTCCACATCTTTTACACCCTTTTCTTTTTCTTTTTTCATATACCGCATTAAATCATAAATAAATTTTCTTTGTTGGCGATTTAAAACCCTATTGTGCTTTGGTGGCATATTTAACTAATAATATAAGTGCCAACTGACACTTGCACAAAATAGCACAATAACTTAACAACAATAATAAAAATTAACGAAAGTATCAACATAAAAATAACAATAATAAAAATTAACGAAAGTAACAACGAAAAGTTTTGTAACCAACTGCACACACTGACAGAGATAGCGTCACGAACACGACACCGATGCTAACGTGTGACTGAGACGTATTACCGTGTACCGAATATTGCCGAATAAGCACGAAGCTTTACGAAGTAACAAAAAAGGGATGTCCAATTGGCGTGCCTGAGGGTGTTGTTTAATCGATTGAAATCAAATCGATTGAAATCAAATCACAAAAATATATTTATTTTCAATGTTATATTGAGGTTTAATATTGAAATTTTCTCAAATAGTCGTTAATAGATAATTGATATTCAAGTAAATCACGACTTTCAATTGAGAAAATACTTTCTTTTAGTTTTTTTTTTTATTAATGTCGAAATCTCGTTTATTAACGACAAAATTCACTATGTTTGTAAAACTTATTTCGTTTAATATATTCTATAAACAAAAATTAATAAATTCTAACTAAAACTATCGATTGCGATATTTGATCGATTAAAGGGTCGATTGTATTTACATAAGGTCAATCTCTAGCCTAGATCAGCGCCCCCGCACGTCGCCATTTGGTTCCTAAAAAGAGTTACTGCGCAACCTTCTGCGCGAAGTTCGGACTCGCCAAGAACCGTCGGCCGCACAGTAACTAATTTGACTTCCTATACAAATCCTCACCTGATCCGACAATTTTGCACGGAAAGTTTTAATTTTTTTTAGAGATTTGTTTAAAACTTGTCTTGGCCGGTGTTTTGAATTTAAATACGGACACAGAGCTACACTACTCAATCGTCACAAGAAGCTAGCACGATACAACTGGCGCTTAGCGCCATCTATCGACATTTCTATAGAGTTGTTCGAAATTTTCGAGTCAAATACAATTGGTCGACTATTACTCGTAAACCTGTAAAAGCCCACTCATGTGTGATAGTTTTCCTTTATATTTAGTTATATATAGGTACTACTGCCATGACATTTGAATTTCTAACTACAACCGTTTAGTTGATAGAGGGAGAGGACACTTGACTCTAACGAAAATTGGTACTTTAAAGCTTTATAAGTCACGAACGGTTTACTTAATCAAAAAACGGTCTTACCAAACCCCTAATATTTTTGAAAGACCTATCCAACGATGTCCCACACTATGGGAAGAACGAAAAAAAAAATATCATCCCACTTTACATGTATGGAAGGTACCCTAAATAATTTTTTTTTCAAAATTTTATTTTACCACTTTTTTGGCGTCATTAACGTGTATACTCATGCCAAAGTACAACTTTCTAGTACCAATAGTTTTTGAGCTAAACCGCGGACAAACGGACAGACAGACGGAAATGGCGAATCTATAAGGGTTCCTTGTTGACTACGGAACCCTAAAAAATGTATTTTTGTTACTTTATGTTAATTCATGGAACGCTGTAGTCTCCCCTCTTGGAGGTGGGCGCTAATGGTCGCGACACAGTATTTCAAACTAATGTGATTGTTAACATACACAAACTTTAGTAAACTGTTTTTGTTTCAATAAATATTTGTATTTGTATTTCTACGACTTTCTTTCGACAACGACAAAACTATTGTATTTACTTTAAATTTCATAAAAGTGAACTTAAATTAGCCCACAAGCCACTAGGCCACCACTGCTCTCGCATTACTTTGTTTAATTTTCATCATGACCATTGCTTTTAAAAATGTGAAGGATTTCTGTGGGTGAAAGGTTCATGAGGAAACCGAGACTTGTTCTAGGAACAAAAAATCAAAGATGTGACATTTACCGATCCGCAATAGACTCACGTGGCCTCTCTCTCATAGGAGGAAGAGAGAGTATTTTTCTTTTGACTCTCGGAGAAGTTAGTTTTAAGAACGCGCTAATCTTCGAAAATACTGGGTGGATTTGGATGAAATTTCGTACAGAAGTAGCTTGAAGCTTGGGGAAGGTTATAGTCTACTTTTTACTCGACTGCAGAATAAGGAGGTTATGTTTTTATCGAGATAAAGTACACGGGAGCGAAGCCCCGCGCGACTGTTGTACAGACGCCAGCACATCAAGCTACAACAATCTGTCAAATTTCTTTAATAGATTTTAAACTTTATTGTTAAAGAAATTAGGTTCAAGGTTGATTGGGAAAATTTTACAGTTTCGGGTAGCTTTACGTGCTGGCGTCTGTACATTATACACTAAAACCTTCCTCACGAATCACTCTATCCATTGGTGAAAACCGTATGAAAATCAGTAGCTTTTGAGCAAATCGCGAACAGAAGAACGCAGCAGGAGACTATGTTTAATAGTTTAAATTTTGAAAAGCTCCGATATAACCAGGTATCGGACATTCTGGGATAGAATTTGTGTGAATGGTTTCTACTGTTACCCCTTTTTTTCTTCTTTTTTTTTTAAAGAAATCAATGTTGGTAGAATCACATTACTAGCAATCGTGTTAACCCCTCCAATTAAGCTAAATATGCTTGTGTCTGGAGTGGGTTCACAGGAATAGTGTAATAGTTGGGGTTCGAACCCGCGATCTCTCGATCACGAGTCTGACACCTGGTCCATTAGGCTATTGACGCTTTACCTTACCAGGAATGTATCATATATCAAACCTCCCTGGATAGTATAAATACAACATGTATCGTAATTAACGCACACCCTCAAACACCCCAATTAGAAAATTATGTTATTATCATAATTCATAATACATACTCTAAATTAGTTTTACTTGTTTAAATAGTTTTTTTTTAAGACTTTAACTTCCTTTAAATGAGTTTCATTTTCTGTAATGTGTACTGAATGACGGAATTTATATAAATCTGCATTTAAAAAGGTACTACTTTAATTTACGGTCCATAGTTAGTTTTTTTCTACTATAAAGCGAAAGTGTAATTTGTAATTTACGTATCTTTAATTGCTTTGAGATAAAAATTTCAATATATATTTTTTTTTAAATTACGAATGAAATATATAGTAAACGATTCTGAACAAACTAATTTCAGGATGTGCATTAATCATGCTACACCTTGTATAGTGTGTTAGGTTAAACAAGGGACTTATTGAGGGAGGGTATTCAGTATTCGATTCTCATCCCAAATATGTGAAAAACCTATAACTTAAATTTTTGACGTAATTGTCCGTTTATCATGTACTCTGAGGCGCAAGAGGTGAATGAACTTGTAAACAGTACCTAAAGTAATCACGTGGCAAAACACGGTCATGCGGGAGTCCCCCCGAGGACTTTTGGTATGGTTCTGTCTGTTATTTATCAGTGTTCTTTTTTTGTTCATATTTTTATTAGTATCATGTAAGCATACACTATTGTAGGTTTGAATATGTCCCTCGTTTAAACTAACATACTGTATATAGTAAGGTACGTACCGGTGAGATGCGTGTTATGTTGTAGAACGTGAGGTTGCGCCGGCGCACTAATACTAGCGGCGCCGTCTCCCGCGCAACGTCTCACACACACCATACCACCCTCGCTCTCTGATACATAAAAATAAACAAATTATTTTATTAAAAACTTAAATCTACCATTACAGGTTGCACCCAATGCGATAGATAAGTTAAAATTACACATTATGGTGTGGGGGCGTGTAAATAGCCGACCACACGCGGGGCTCAATTGTGCGAAGTTATGTTTTGATTCCTATGAAACCCAGAACCGAAGAATAAGAAATGGTTTCGACGTCAGCACCGAATACTATTGGTACTACCATCCGCAGCTCACACCGTGAAGCACTTTCACGAAACAGATTATCAGATCACTGCTGGGTATTCATAACAAGTTTCTTGATACTTTCAACTGTCCATCACGTAGAAAAAATAATGAATTTCACCAGACATAAAACACGCGTGCAGCCCCGCTGAGAATCTTTTTGTTTTATTACGTATGACCCCGCTCTGGACCTCGATCTCGCCTGATGGTAAGCGATAGATGAGGTCTACGATGTGACGAGCGAGCACAGAAGATGCCTATTCACTCGTGCTTTAAAGGCTAAAAGGTAATAAGTGGCAGGGAACACAGAAGCCGGCAGAGAATTCCACAGCTTGGCTGTGCGCACAATAAATGTGGAGGAGAAGCGCTTGGTACGACAAGACGGTATATCAACCAAGTGTGGATGGTAGCCAGCCGTGCGTCTGGTAGACCGGTAGTGAAAGGGAGATGGAGGAATCAGGTCATGGAGCTCCTGCGCACACTCCCCGAAGTACAATCTGTAGAAAACCGACAGGCAAGCAACGGTTCGCCGATGATCCAGGCTATGAAGTTTGTCCACCAGCACCCCGTCCCCTACAAGCCTTTTAGCTCTGCTCTCGATCGAGTCCAATGCAGCAAGTTGGTATTTCGCAGAGCCATCCCACAAGTGGCTGCAATACTTCACGCAGGAACGGCCCTGTGCTTTATATAGATTCAGAAGCTGTCCAGGCGTGAAGTACCGCCTCACCCTGTGTAGGATTCCCAGCTTTTTTACTGCAGTTTGAGCTCTGGACTCGATAGTTGAGCCGAAGTTGAGGTCTGACGTCAACTCCATGCCCAAAAGCTCCAGGCGATTGGTAACTGGCACAGATGTACTTCGGAAAGTAGGGAACTTTGTTCTGACTGACACATTGGTCGACGCTCGGTGAGCAGTAACCAAAACTATAGCGCTGTTGTCGCCAGGTTTAAACGAATCCCAACGCGCCATCGTCATGGCGGGCGAACCAAATAGCTTCAGATATCAACTTATAAAAACCATTTGAAATGAATTATTGTTATAGAAATTACCTAATACTTAGGTACAGTAGAAATAAATATTAAAAAAGTTAACCTCTACAGCCCCAGTGGCACAAAAACGTGCCAGTAGACCAGTATTAGTTGAGCCCCGCTGGCACACAAATTTGTTGCCAGCGGGGCTCAACTAATAGTTGACGTAAATAATGGCGGTCCTTGAGAGGTTAATTTGGGTCACTTAAGGTGCCCAACCACATTATATAAACACAATTAAGATCTCTCTACATTCCTTTCTATATTTACAAATCATGGTAACATAACACAAAATATATGGCTTTTGTGAACTCGCTCATCGAACAGGAAAATAACTCGATAAGTGAGGCTACAGTGTTGAGATTAAAAAGATAATTTGATTGATGAGTTTCATTGTGCCTATAGCTAAGGAGTGGAATTCTCTGCCGGAGTGTGTGTTTCCTGATAGCTATAACCTGGGGGTGTTTAAGTCAAGAGTGAATAAGTTACTTCTAGGTAAGCGTGCTTCATCTTCGAACACATCATCACTATCAGGTGAGATGGCGGTCAAGCGCGAGCGTACCAACAAAAAAAGAAAACTAGCTGTGGTTCGCGGTTTCACCCGCATTAATTTGAGGGAAAACGAAAATTCATTAGAATCAATAAAACTATTTACATTTCTCATACAAACTTTCATCCCCTATTTCAAACCTATATACTTAAGGGATTGATTTCTGGGAAAATGTAGCCATGTTTGAACCTGTGTCATATCAACAATTGACGATGCTGTGGTTTAGCCGTGAAAGCGTAACAGACAGAAGACTACGCATTTATAATATTAGTATTGGTATGGATTATTTATTAGATGTTGTATTGGGTATTGTGTGTTCTCACTACATTAATGTAATTAATAATCTATACTAAATACTAATATTTTAAAGCGGAAAAGTTTGTTTATTTTTAGAACTCACTAATAAACGTAGCATTCTGCTTCTGTTTCTCAATCTTTTGTTGTTCCAACTCCAGCATCTGCAACTGCCGTTGTTGCTCCAACTGTTGTTGTTGTTGTAGCTGCTGTTGTTGCTGCAGCTGTTGTTGTATCTGTTGTTGTTGCTGTTGTAGTTTTTGTTGTTGCAGCTGCTGTTGTTGCTGCTGTATCTGTTGTTGTATCGCCTGCTGTTGTTGTATTGCTTGTTGTTTTACTAGTAAAGCTGCTTGCTCGATCTGCGGAAGCAAGAACATTTACTGTAGCAATTGGGTTTATTTGTTACATTAATTCAAAATAGATTTTTTTACTCTTTATATAAAAGAATATTTATTTCAGGCTTACTAAATTTTAGCTAAAAAAGTTATTTCAATTAAAAAAAAAATAGTAAGTTCCATGTATGGGGAGCCAACCTTATTGTTTACCAACCAAGATTCACATGTACATATTGTATGTAATCCTTAAACCTTCGGAATAAAATGGCTGTGACATGCGGACGGACAGACCTGGAGAATCTATAAGCGTTTTGCCATTCGGCTACAGAACCCTTAGAATGATACTCAACTATTTTATTTGACAGGCCTGTTGGTATAGTGGTCAGTGGCCCTGACTGCTATGCGCAAGGTCGTGGGTTCGATTCCCACCACACAAACATTTGTCCATTGGGACAAATGTTTGTGTGATGAGCACGATCATTTGTTCTTTGTCTGAGTGTAATTTATCTATAATATGTATGTATTTAGAAATATATATGTATGTTTATCAGTTGTCTAGTACTCATAGCACAAGCTCTGCTTAGTTTGGGACTAGATGGCGTTGTGTGAAAGTTGTGAAAAAAAAACTGTAATGTCAATACTTACTTGTGCATGCTGGCTCGGTCGGTCGGGCTTGCCCTGGACGGCTCTAGACTCGGCAAGTTGTCGCTCGCAATTCTGCAAACGGCGGGAGAAGTCCAACACTTGCTTCTCAGCGGCTTGCATTTCCTAGATAGCAATAATATTCTCAGGTTAAAACAAACACGGACTCGCGCACGAAGGGTTCCGTGCCATAGTCTATAAAAAAAAAAACAAGAAAATATCACATTTGTTGTATGCGAGACCCCCTTAAATATATATTACTAGCTTTTGCCCGCGACTTCATACGCGTGGGAAGGTTTTCCCGCGCAAATCGCGATCCCGTGGGAATTTTGGGATAAAAAGTAGCCTATGTGTTATTCCAGAATGTCAACTACCTACTCCCCAAATTTCATTCAGATCCGTTCAGTAGTTTTTGCGTGAAAGAGTAACAAACATCCATCCATCCTCACAAACATTCGCATTTATAATATTAGTATATAGCATATAGTATATATAGTATATAGTATATTAGTAAGTAAGTAAGTATTAGTATATAGTATATTAGTAAGAAAGAAGTAAGATAGCAAAATTAGTCAGAAGTAAAATTAGTAAGGTAAGATTACTTCTTTAGTATTTGTTGTTATAGTGGCAACAGAAACACATCATCTGTGAAAATTTCAACTATCTAGCTATCACGGTTCATGAGATACAGCCTGGTGACAGACGGACAGACAGGCAGCGGAGCCTATAGGGTTCGTTGTCTGTCTGTCTGTCGAAACTATGGAACTCATTCAGAGGTTTTTTTCAAAGTTCATACAAGTTGTGTCTGGTCAAATTATATGAGAAACATGTAGATTAATTTCGTGTACTTTTGAGTAAATACTAATTTATTTATCTGGCACACACGAGTTATTGAGGAAAGAGAGATACAAAAAGAAGAAGAATCAAACACTATACAAGAGACTTTGACGGCCCAGGATGTAAACTTAGCAGACTATAATTAAGTGAAATAATAAAATAAATACGGCGGACTGCCCAGCCAGTCCATTAGTCAGTTATCGTGTATCTTAACTTAAAACTTTAAGGAACTCAATTCATTATGGTTGAAGAAATCATTATGGGTGATTGAATCATTCATTAAACACATTTACAACCTACATAAAAGTAGGATTAAAGAATATTATGTTGCACAAATTCTGGCTAGCGTTGTCCTACTTGTCGTATGCTCGAGACCTACAATAATCATTTTATAGATATTGATATTTTATGTGCTCTAAATCTATACTAATATTATAAAGCGGAAAAGTTTGTTTGTTTGTTTGCTTGAACGCGCTAATCTTCGAAAGTACTGGGTGGAATTTGGATGCAATTTGGTATGGAAGTAGCTTGAGGAAGGTTATAGGCTACTTTTTGCGCGACTGCAAAAAAGGAGAGTTATGTTTTTACCATGACAGAATCCACGGGAGCGTAGCCCCGCGTGCGTACTAGTCTAAATTTAAATCCCATGTACTAAATGTTTTAGCTGTGCAATGTATCAGTTAATATTAAAATGATGTTTGTTACATATTATTATAATTCATCTACTCCTATCTGAATTATGTGCGTCTAATAACAATATTAATTTGAGTCCCCTTTTATACACTTATATAATTCATATATGTTTTTGTTTTTAATAAAAAAAAAATGTAATCTATCTTTTCTTTCCAATAATTTTAATTAATAATGATTGAATTTAAATAGTTTGAATTGTTTATTGTACCATAAATAAATGATGTGGGTAGACTGACAACAGCCTTGCATTTTTTTTTATATTTCCACTAGCAGTTGCTCGCGACTTCGTTCGCGTGGCAAGTTTTTCCCGTGTAAATCCCGATCCCGTGGGAATTTCGCAAAATCCTCTCTTAGCGGATGCCTACGTCATAACATCTACCTGCATGCCAAATTTCAGCTCGATCCGTCCAGTGGTATGAGATGTGCGTTGATAGATCACTATGTCAGTCAGTCAGTCACCTTTGAGTTATATATATTTAGATTACATGTGCTATGTTGGTCTATTCTGTCTTCTCATAGGTATAAAATAATAGGTAATAATAGGTATTAAACCTGTATTATGGATCCATTGTAAAAATGAATGATATTTTGGAAAGAGTAACCATGGAGTTTCTTGCTGGTTCTCCTCCATAGAAAACGGCCAATTTCGAACCATGCACTAACTTATAACATTTTTAAATGCTATGTGCCTACATATTATGTGAAATAAATTATTTAAAGTTTCAGTTTGATGATTTTCATATAATCAACTATTGAATAAGGAGACATACCTTAGAAGTGGTATTCATGAGGGTAGTCAGCTCTCCTAGTTGTTCAGCCACTAGCTGTACTTTAGCTTGCTGGGCCGGATTCAATTTCTGCTTTTTACCTGTAATCATAAATATACCATATATTTATTTTACTGTGCGCGTATAAATTAGTCAAATACAATAAAAAAAATGTTGACCTGTGATCAGCTGCTTTCTTTCTTTTTCTTAT
Organism: Tholera decimalis; assembly: GCA_943138885.2. Classification (NCBI taxonomy): domain Eukaryota; kingdom Metazoa; phylum Arthropoda; class Insecta; order Lepidoptera; family Noctuidae; genus Tholera; species Tholera decimalis. The sequence goes on from OW964575.2 coordinate 20,333,246, forward strand.
AGTATACATTTTAATTTTAAATAGTTTTATGTTAGTTAAGTTAATTGATTTTTTTCTCAAAATTATTTTAATTAATATGTAAATGCAACTTATTTTCATGTATAATAATTTTATCTGACATTTAATTCAATTTAATTTACTATTGTTTTTTTTTTTATATTAATTATTGTATTGACATGATTACTTCGACATAATTATTTGGTTTTGCTTATTCTGTTCTTTAATTAATTTTATCTTCACTTTGATTGACTTCACGAATGATGTGCATACCTGTAAGTGATATATTTGCACTGAATCTGAAACCTTAGTCTGCTTGTATTATATTGTATTTGTAAATACATATATCGTTGGTGTGCCTTGCATAAATAAATAAATACTTACTTCTGCATACAGGCAGATATAATTAGGTATTTAAAAACATTTTAATCGTCAATAGGCTAATGGCTAAGGTTTGGGCCTTGTGATCGAGAGGTTGAGAATTCAACCTCCACCTATTACGCTATTGTCGTGAACCCAACCTAGGTACAAGCACATTTAGCTTAGTTGGAGGGGTTAAGAAGATTGCTAGTAATGTGATTCTACCCATATTGCTAGAAAACATAAAATACAAATATCGACGCCTTAGAGTGAAAACCTCGTAAGTGAAAAAGGAGTACTTTTCAGGAGGAAGAAAAATCTGCGTGCTATAAAATTTTTGTACGGTTTCTTTGTTTTTTTTTTTTATTAATTTATATGTAAATTTAACCCGTTTTTATATCGAGAACTGTTCGATATTATGTATAATATGAAAAATATTATACATAATATCGAACAGTTCAGAAATACATAATCCATGACCTGATTACGCTAAACTGACGACGCGATGCGAGTGTTTACGAGGTTCTCACTTACTTTCGTAGATAGTGTTTCGAGTATCGAATGAACATATTAGTGAGATCAGGATGTGCGTTGCTAGGATAGCTTTCTGGAAACGCAATAAAAAAATTTGGACAAAAATAACTCCTGAGGTTTCCACTCTAAGGCGACCACGCCGCAATTGCGGCGGTAAGACCCCTCTTTGAGGAGTGGCTAGATCGGCGTCACGGCGTCCTGACCTACCGCATGACGCAGGTCCTCACCGGACACGGAAGTTTCGGGAGGTACCTGTGTCTGATGAGGAAGGAAGAAACGCCTGGGTGTCACCACTGCGAGGATCGCCCTGAGGACACAGTAGAGCATACGGTGCAAGACTGCCCCGCTTGGGCAGAGCACCGACGTGTCCTCACGGCGGCGATAGGCGGAGACCTCTCACGCCTGGCACTGGTCGAGGCCATGCTGCGGGGCGAGAGAGAGTGGGAAGCGGTCGCCTCCTTCTGCGAAGCAGTCATGCTTCCGAAGGAGGAGGCGGGCCGCGTGAGGGAGAGGATGGCGTCCTCCCTCCAGCCCAGCCGCAGTGGTAGACGCCCACGGCGTCGGACGTCGGCCGACGATCTCCGGCCACCGTAGGCGCGGGCATGCGGACAGCGAGTAAAGGGCAACTCGCTGTCCGACCATGGACCATGCCCGGGTCGACGGCGCAACGTGTTCCACGCGCGCCTCAAAGAGCGTCAGCAACATGACGAGGCCCCCTCTGCAGAGGGCCGAAGCCCGCCGGGGTCGTGGGACTCATCCCGTTACCGTGGCCCCGGTATGTAAAGGGTTATTGAAGGAACACCGTGGATTTTAGTCAGTAAAAGTCTGACAGTCCCTCCCACCCTGCCCGGAGTGGGAGAACTTATTTGATAATTTTACCACGAAAAAAAAAAAAAAAAAAAAAGGCGACGATATGGAGATAGACCTTGCCGCTCTGTTCAGTTGGTTCAGTGACACAGGTGTACACTCTCCTTTCTTCTCGGTGACCTTGCCGCTCGGTTCAGTCGGTTCACTGCCACAGGTCTACACTCACCTTTCTTCTTGGTGACCTTAGTCTGTGCCTGAAGCATGGCGCGCGTGTGCTCCAGGCGTCTTTTGGCGGCCGCGTGAGCCACCTGAAGCGCGTCCATTTCACGCCGCGCTCGGTTCAATTCGTTCACTACCGCGTTCCGTTCTTCCATGAGACGGGACTCCATCTGTTGAGTGAGTTAATTGAGATTTAGATCGCTATTATAAAGAAGCCGTACACTCGGTATGTATATACCCTTTAAATTACACGTTGTATATTTGAATTCCTAATGGGTTCCCCACCCATTAGGAATTCAAATATACAACGTGTAATTTAAAGGGTATATACATACCGAGTGCACGGCTTCTTTGGGTGATAACAAACGATATGGCAAGGGTTTTGTAATCCTATGTCTACATGTGTGGAGCATATTAGAAATTTCAATACATTGATGAATCCAGAGGCTGAATTTTTCAAATTAAGAAGAACGAAGAGAATTATCGTTTTATCGGCAAGTGACGTGGAAAGTGATGACCCTCATAGTGCTGTGACACGTTTGTTATTACTGGTATTCAAGAAACAAAAGAAACCAATAATTTGGGTTCAATTCTGTGAGTCACTTATTTTGAGCTGAAACTTTTCATAGAGACTCCATACCAGATGTTGTATTCAGTTCTTTTGGATAGATATGGGGTTTCCGTTACACGTTGTATAGTTATAATTTGGTCCAGTTAGATGACGCTCTGCTACGATGTACAGAAACCCGTTTTAAGTTCTAATGATATCTATCTAAGATATCGTTAGAATTTAAAACGGGACATTTACCATGTGTAATTATTGTGTATTATCCTGTTTTTAGTTAGTGACCATGTTAGCTTAAAAAGATAGATTATACTCTTTATTGTACACCATGACAGAAACAAATAAGGACTAAACAAAAAAAAACAAAAAAGGGTGATACAATGGGCGGCCTTATCGATAAAAGCGATCTTTCACTGATAACCTTTAGATGGATTTCACGTCACGAATCATGTGTTTTCATATAGAAATAGGTTGGCTGACTTTAGGTCTGGGGGAAATCATCGAATGACTTCTCCCGCTGTGGCTGGAGCGGAAGGGAGTGTCAGACTTCTACTGACTTAAAACCCACCCTGCTCCCTCAGTTGCTCTTTCGTTCCGGGGCCGCGGTATCTCGTTAGAACATTCCCGCAACCCCGACTGACTTTGGGTATGGCAAGTCATGTTTCAATCAGGTCTTTCGATTAACTCAACATATAGATGATGACTACGAACCTAAGAAAATATATTCGTATTTATTGACCTTTCAGCAGCTTTCGACACTGTAAGTATAAAAAAGGTTTCGAAAAATTCAACCGGCTCACTTCAAACAGGGTCTTGTTGAAATATTGAGTGAACTACTTCACAATTCCGCTTCTAGGTGTACTATCAGTCGGTTAAAAGTAAATGGCTACGCCAAAAGAACGGCATTCCTCAAGGCAGTGTATTGGCGCCAACACTGTTTAACATTTTTTTACAATATCCTATTTAATCCACAATCAATATAACAAGTTAGTCAAAGCAGTACACGGCGAGCAAGCTTGCTAGTTTTACCAAAAACAAGAACTAACTATGGCAAAAAATGCTAACTTTTGAAGGAGCACAGCTTTTTAACGAATTACCGTCCTGTATAAGAAAAGTACACTCTTACAATGCATTCAAAACTCAACTTAGCCAGCACATCATTGCGGATCGATCACTTCTGGAGAAATGAATGCATTGGATGGGTAACTACTATATTGTAATACTGATGATGAACATATTGTAATCTACATTTTTAGTATTGTTCTCAAGTAAGTGACTTATGTCTTTATTGGGAATAAATTTTCTTTAAACCGAATCCTAAAATCCTTATCTCAAAAAAAAAAATCTTTCATGACACTCATGTAAAATCTCTGAGATCATCAGAAAACTTAAGGCTTGAGGTACCGAGTCTACTCCACCAATTTATTTGGTAAGTCGTTTGCAGCTCAAGTTGTACGACTGTGGAATGCTCTACCAATGTTAGTAAGATAAGACAAACACAAACCCTCTCTCCTTTAAATAAAAGAAGAAGAGAAGAAGAAGATTAGACTCTCCTCGGTTGAACCTTTGCAGAGTTTTCTTACACCATCTGACGCGGGCCGCCTTGTGATCATCGGAAAGCAGATGCGGTATCCAACGGCAAACTAGCTTTGTCACACCAAGCGCTTCATGCAAGGTCTTCTGAATGGTTATCCCTGAGATGCCAAATGGAGCCTCTATCTCTCGATACGTCACTTTCAAATAAGCCAGTAAGTCAATTAAGCTACTTTTATACTAAATTTCTACCACTTCCACCCAGTACTTTCGAAGATTACACCTCTCGATCCCAAGGCCGACTCCTTAAAATAATATTATATTGCTAGACGCCATGAAAGTTACCTTTTTAGCCTTCTGGCGTTGTTTCTTAGCTCGCTTCTTGCCGCGATCGACGTGTCTCGCGGGCCCCTCTATGTACTGTAACAGAGCGTCTAAATCCCGCGTGTCTTCTGGGCGAGAGCCGCGCCAACATGACCCACTGTAATTATAATATGCTCGAAGTTAGTTACAACTGATTATAAATAATTTATTTATTTTGGCACACACAAGTTATTAGAGAGAGATACAAAAAGAAGAAGAAAGCCAACAGTATACACGAGAAGTAACCTTGGACTTGGATATCTTGGTAGCCTGGATGTTAACTTAGCAATTTAAAATAAATAAAATAAAAAGTCACATGCATTTCATTCGAATAACTTAGACATAACATGTACATAATTAAGAAGCACACATCAAATATTATTTTAAAAGAATAAATTAAATAAAAATGAAAATAATAACAAAAAATTGGCTAAGTGCGAGTTAGAGTCGCCCATGAAGAGTTTCGTAGTAACTACGCCAAATAACTTTGTTTTTCATAGTATTTGTATGAATTACAAAGTTATACTTGCGGTTTTAGAAAATATTCTGTATCTCAAAAACTGCTAACCAGATCTCGTTCAAACCAATTTTTGTTGAAAGTTTACATTAAGATTTATAGCATATATGTATTGTTTAGATTGTTTCCTCCATTATTATAGAAGTTAGAAGGGGGAGGGCACATTTTACCACCTTGGAAGCGTATCTATTTTAAACGATTGACTTTATGAAAAAGTGGTTTCAGAAACCTCAATGTCATTTTTAAAGACCTGTCTATAGATACCACACACGCATAGATTTCATGAAAAATATTTTCAGTTTCAGTTCTATGTATGGGGAGCCTTAATTTTAAATATTTTTTTCAGCGGTTTACAGAAGACATCTACCTACTAAGTTTGACATGTATAGACCTAATAGTTTCGGAATAAAATGGCTGTGACATACGGACGAACGGACGGACAAACAGACAGAAAGACAGACAGACATGACGAAACTATAAGGGTTCCGTTTTTTGCCATTCTGCTACGGAACCCTAAAAAGAACTTAATGACAATAAACAAAATAAAATGAATACAATAAAAATATCATAATAAATTTATCTATGATAAAATCATGCTATAGTTTGATTTGAATGAAATATGTTTTTTTTTTATTATTTTTTTTATAAAATACAGACTGGCAGGGAATTCCACTCCTTAGCCATACATTACACGGTTTCCGTTACACTTTGTATATTAAGATAAGACTTACCCGGAACATCCACTCGAAGTTGAGAACACACTTGTATCTCTGCTAGAAAGCGACACAGTACTCCTCTGTTGTTGAGCTCTACTCTGTCGCTGTTGAGCCTGTTGTTGAGCTTGCTGTTGAGCCTGCTGTTGTGCCTGCTGTTGAGCTTGCTGCTGAGCTTGCTGTTGTGCTTGCTGCTGAACTTGTTGCTGTTGAGCTGCCTGTTGTTGTTGAGCTCTCTGTTCGAGTAGTTGAGCTTTCTTTAGGTGTTGTTGAGCTTGTAGTAGAGCTTGTTGCTGAGTTAAACGCTGTTGTTGTTGTTGCTGCTGCTGTTGATGTTGTTGTTGCTGCTGCTGATGTTGTTGTTGCTGCTGCTGTTGTTGTTGTTGTTGTTGCTGCTGCTGTTGTTGTTGTTGATGATGCTGTTGGTGCTGGAGTTTTTGTTGTAGTAGCTGTAAAAGTATTGAACACAATTTTAATAACTAGACGGAAAAATCATACATCCATGCTTGCTAAATTTCGCATTTATGATAAATATTAGCAGGAAGTAGGAGAGAAAGTTGGAAGTAAGGATAATGTCACATGTATGTATATGTTGATCTACTAAACTATAAAAAAATTGGACTAAGCTGAAGCCAATGCGTGTATCAAACTTTTACTGACCTGTTGTTGTTGTTGTCTAATCTGTTGTTGTTGTTGCGGTGTGAGCGTCGGTTTGTTGTGTATAGGTAAGTCGTAGATAGGCTCCGGCTTCTTTTGTTGTTGCTGCTGAGGCTGCTGTTGCTGAGCTGGTTGTTGTGCCTGCTGTTGTTGCTGTTGTTGTTGTTGTAGCTGTTGCTGGTGTTGTAGCTGTTGCTGGTGTTGTTGCTGATGTTGGTGGGCTTGTGTTTGATGTTGTTGTTTTAATTGCTGCAACAAAGATTAAATAAAGATAAAAAGCGTTTGATTTCTTGTGAATTTAGATAATAACAAACATTGCCGCTTGCGTCATAAGTTTTTACAAAAGCTGTTTAAATTAACTGACTTCTAAAAAAAGGAGCAGGTTGTCAATTGCACGCGTATGTGTATTTTTAGCTCGTTTTCGTATTTTTCTCGTCAACTTCGTCTTTTAATAATTTCGGATTAATCGTGGGCACGTATAGTATATGTGTTTTAATTTAATGCCTCTCACTTTTAGCCGCGTTGTTCAATTTACCTGTAATCTAATTTGTTCCATGGCATTGGGATTGACTTTTCCCTCCGCTTTCAATACAGGAGGCACGTTTATTTGAATAGGCACCGTGCGCTGTAACACCTGAAAATAAAAGAAAAATAATCAAAATCAATTCATTTGAAGCATTATTTAGCTTAGTTGGAGGGGTTGACAAGAATGCCAGTAACGTGAATTCTACCCACATTGATAGTCCTCTTTAAAAAAAAACTAGTTTAAATCATCACTGTTTGAAAACTTTAGGAATTAACATGAAGATAGTTCTCCAAAATGCTCGCCCGTCATCACTTCCTACAGTTTAAGATGGGAATAAGTGACGTAATCAACTCCCCAGCATCCCTATAAAGAGAGCGAGAGAGAGCCTTATAAAGATCTTGAATATCGACAATACGAGTATAATCAAATTAAAATGTCCTATACCTTAGTTTTGTTCGCAATCTGAGCGGCTGTGGGCGGTGGCTTGTCGGACACGGCCATCTACTCCATCTTACCCGCAAACTGTTTCTGTACAATATCGTTTGTCTGTTTGTTAGTTACCTTGTTTGTTCGCAGTCTGAGCGGCTGCGGCCAGAGTTTTGTCCCATAAATCTGTCTGCGTTATCTTACCCGTAAACTGTTTTTCTAATAATGTCGTAGATTGCCTATTGTTACTAGTTACCTTAGGTTTGTTCGTAGTTAGCACACCCGGGGACATCTGCTTGTAGAAAACAGCCACTTGCGCAATCTTACCCACGAACTGTTTCTGTACAATGTCTTAGATTGTCTGTTTGTTAGTTACCTAAGGTTTCTTCGCAGTCTGAGCAGCTGCGGACGGCAGTTTGTCACACACGGCCATTTGCGCCATCTTACCCACGATCTGTTTCTGTTGTTACCTTAGGTTTATTCATAGTTAGAGCTACTGCGGGCGGCGATTTGTCTGACACGGTTATTTGCGCCATTTTAGCCGCAATTGATTATCTATTGTTGCTTGTTACCTTAGGTTTGTTCGCAGTCTAAGCGGCTTCGGGCGGCGGTTCATAACACACGGCCATTTGCGTCATCTTACCCACGAACTGTTTCTGTTGTTACCTTAGGTTTATTCATAGTTAGAGCTATTGCGGGCGGCGATTTGTCTGACACGGTTATTTGCGCCATCCTAGACGCAATTGATTATCTATTGTTATTAGTTACCTTAGGTTTGTTCGCAGTCTGAGCGGCTGAGGGCGGCGGCTTGTCGGACACGGCCATTTGCGCCATCTTATCCGCAAGTTGTTTCTGTTGTACGTCTATGGATTGTCGTTTCTGCTGCACTTGGGCAGGCGTTAAGTTCGGTGGCTGTGTTTTTGGTAACGCCTGTACATGAAAAGGGTTAATTATTACAAGTTGGCCGCCCCAGGTTTGTATTAGTGTCTTCCCGTTCCCTCTCGTGCAGGGAAGTTTAAAAAGGTCTGATAGATAACGTCTGTCGGGTCATCTATACTTATAATAAATCTGTAGAGAGGTCAATTCTGTACATGAAATATATTTCCAAAATAACTATCAGGGGGTGATTAAGGATCGATACTCATGCCAAAAATGCAATCAGTTAAATTTTTGTCTGTCTGTCTGTATAACCGTTATAGAAACAAAAACTACTCGACGGATTTTAACGAAACTTGGTACAATTATTTTTCATACTCCTGAGCGGGTTATAGTATACTTTTCATCACGCTACAATTAATAGGAGGAGAGCAGTGAAGGGAAATGTTGGGAAAACGGGAGAAGTTACTCCATTTTTTAAGCTTCCGTCGCGTGTGCAACCTTAATGGTTAAAGCTACACAAATCATTTCATGACGGAAATGTTCTTCTTAAAATTATATAAAAAATATCCCACGACAGCATATGTCTAACTTTTATGGTTGACTCACAATAACACGTGTAACTCCCGATAGCTTAGCAGTTCGAAGCTTTCTGATTATAATATTTGTCTACTCTTACGTTTATAACACTCTCAGTCACCCCTAATTAAAAAAGTTAACATTATTAACTATTCCATAAAAAAATTGGCCAAGTGCGAGTCAGACTCGCCCATGAAGGGTTCCGTAGTAACTATAATATAATATGCAAATTTATTTGACGAAAAAAAAACCTTACAAATTTCTTGAAACTAGCTTATTTACATTTTTTACAACTGCGCCAAATAAATTTGTTTTGAAAAAAAAAAACCTTACAAATTTCTTAAAACTGGCTTTTTTACATTTTTTACAACTGCGCCGAATAAATTTGTTTTTCATAGTGTTTGTATGAATTACAAAGTTATATTTGCGGTTTTAGAAAATATGCTGTATCTCAAAAACTGCTGAACTGATTTCGTTCAAACTAATTTTGGTTGAAAGTTTATATTAAGATATACAGACATATATTTTTTTAGATTTTTCACTCCATTATTATAGAAGTTAGAGGTTGTGTCCGCCACACACACATTTTACCACTTTGGAAGCTTATATCCTTTAAACGATTGACTTTATGGAAAAGTGGTTTTAGAAACCCCGATGTCGTTTTTAAAGAACTGTCTATAGATACCACACATGCATCGATTTCATGAAAAAAAATATTTTCAGGTTTAGTTCCATGTATGGGGAGCCCCCCTTTATTTTAAATATTTATTAATTTTTTTCTCAAAATCGGAAAGCGGTTTACAGAATACATCTACCTATCAAGTTTCACATGTATAGTCTTAATAGATTCGGAATAAAATTGCTGTGACAGACGGACGGACGGACAGACAGACAGACAGACAGACGGACAGACATGTCGAAACTATAACGATTCCGTTTTTTGCCATTCGGCTACGAAACCGTAAAAAGAATCATATAAATCGGTATAGAAACACCAAAGTTATACATGAAATACGCTTATAATAATAAGCCATCGCGCGTGAATACTGAATCATGCTATAAGGATTATTTTTGAGAATCGGTCGCCGCGCTCGACGCGTCTCGCGGTCGAAGCGTTCTCTAGGTACTTAAGCCTCATGTGAACGTGATCTAAACAATATTACCAATACATTAACTTACGCTGACGGAGTCGCGGGCACAGCTATATTGTATCATTACGCTAAGGCCAATAGGAGCGGAGCGCCAATGAAGAATGCTTCAAAATCGGGGTTAAATTAACATTAGCCCAAAGTAACTATTCCACGCGGACGAAGTCGCGGGCAAAAGCTAGTCTATACTAAGATAACAAAGCGGAAAAGTTTGTTTGTTTAAACGCGCTAATCTGCGAAAGTTTCGAAAGGCATATATGGAAGTAGCTTGAAGGTTATAGGGTTACTTTAACCAACTGCAAAAGAAGTAGGTTCTGTTTTTGTCGTAATGAAGTCTACGGGAGCTAAGCCCCGCGCAACTACTAGCGTATACAAATACTAGCGACCCGGCCCGGCTTCGCTCGGGTAATAAAGTTTATATTTGCTTATATATGATTTTGCTTAATCGATTTCTCGTTCGGTAATTTGCCACACTCATATATCGGTTATAACTCATAAGATATTCATTTTATTGATATAGTGTAAAAAGCAATTTTGATCTGCATTAAATCCTCAACATATCTGACGTATTTAATTGGAGGATTAATACTGTATTGTTAAAAAAAGATTCGGAAATAACCAACCATTTTAATGTAATTTGTAAAATAAAAAAATGGTAATTGTGAGTTATTCTTGGGAGATAGGCATATGCCATCGCGGACTTTTTTGTAGATCTACAAAACAGAAACATTCCCGCCATACATTGTATTTTTATAACTCAAAAGGTTTTGGCAGCGTTTTTAGTTAAAGCTCCCGATAGGCTTAATTCTTTCCGACATGTTGAAGTAATATCGTCGTATTTAATTCAATCTACACAAAACCTTAACTTATTATACACTAAAACCTTCCTCAGGAATCACTCTTTCTATAAAAAAAGCCGCATCAAAATCCGTTGCGGAGTTTTTATGATCTAAGCATACATAGGGACAGATAGACAGGAAAGCGACTCTGTTTCATACTATGTAGTGATAAAAACAGTCAATAACCCCTTTGTTCAGGTGGAAAATAATCATGATTCCTCTGGCTCTGGGTGGGAAACAAGCGAAAGGGAGTGTCACTCTTCAAAAGTAGTAGCTATAGGCTTTTTACCCGACTGTAAAAAAGGAGGTTCTGTTCTGTGATAAAGTCTGCTGCGACTGCTAGTCTAGTAATATAAAACTAATACAACTAACTGGTTGTACCGGTGGTTTGGGTGCGATGGTTGGGGGTTTGGTCGGCTTAGGTTGCGCAGGCGGCTCGATGGGCGGAGTTTGCATACCCGGCGTAACACGGGTCGCGGGCGTCTCCTGTTCACCCTGGAATATGTTAATAACAATTATACAGCTATATTATGATTATAAGGTGCAACGGACAAGTTGAGCGAGTATACAACGTGTAACGGAAAGGGTATATACATACCATGGGCACGGCTTCTTTGGGTGATATCAAACGATATTGGAAGGGTTTTTTAATCCTATCTCCTTTCTCGCGCCGATAAAAGAACACCGTCTTTACGCTAGGCTACTACAGTACTAGGCGCACAGAATTACGGAAGAGATTTATCGTGATATTTGCAAGTAATGTGGAAAGTTATTGACCTACCGACGTAGTGCGGTGACACGATTGTTATGATTTCAATTTAAGAATCTTACGAAACCGAAAATTTGTTATCAATATTTAGAGTATTTTATTTTGAGTTGAAACCCTTCCAATATCGTTTGATATCATCCAAAGAAGCCGTGCCCTTGGTATGTATATACCCTTTCCGTTACACGTTGTATACGTGTAACTGGAAGGGTATATACCTACATACCAAGTGGACGGCTTCTTTGGATGATAACAAACGATATGGCAAGGCTTTTGTAATCCCATGTCTACATGTGTTATCTTATAACTTTTATAAATTACAATACATTGATGCCAGAGACCGACGTTTTCAAATTAAGAAGAACGAAGAGAATTATTATCATGTTATTGGCAAGTGACGTGGAAAGTTATTGGCCCTTGTAGTGCTGTGACACATTTGTAATGATTGGTATACAAGAAACATTTGAGTCATTTATTTTGAGCTGACACTATGCATAGAGAGTCCATACCAGATGTTGTTTTCAGCCCTTTTGGGTAGATATGGGGTTTCCGTTAAACGTTGTATAGTGCGATTTTTGATAACTAGTGGTTGCCCATTGGTCAAAATTCGACCATTATTTAAATGATTTCGAATGCATTTTGTAAAACAAAAACAGCTTTCTTCGCTCCTTTTACATATAGAATTTAACTGCGTCAAAATAATATACATCTCCATCAGCGCAATATTCGTAAAAAGGAGTACAGAGTTGTTGCTTAATGTATTGGTATCAACGAATTAGGTATGATATAGAACACGAACTCCACTCAAAAATGGTTCCACGCAAAATACAATCAAGAAGGCGGGGTGAAAAAAATACAATCAAAGCGCCTCTCAGTCTGACGTGCGCTCAGTGACAGACGCCAGAATCGTGTTGATTAGTGAAAAATCCAACAAAAAGCTCGTTTCTGAGGGATAAAAATTACCTCCTCCGTAGTAAGGTGGTGTAAAAGACGAAAGAAGTAAGTAAAAAAACTAACTGGGGTAGCTTATCACTCGTAAGTAAAATAATTTCGTGTTTTATTTTCGTATAGACAACCACGAATTGTCAGTATTATGCAACAGGTAGCCAGCCAGTTTTTTTATACGTAACTATTATATATTTTCAACCAACGACAAAAAGAGGAGGTTATCAATTCGAATCGTATATATTTTTTTTTTATGTATGATCATCGATTACTCGAAGACGGCTCAACCGATTTGGAAAATTCTTTTTTTGATTGAAAGGGTATACTTCGAAATTGGTCCCATTTTCATAAACGTCAGGATCTGATGATGGGATCCTGGAGAAATCGAGGGAACTCTTCAAATGTTATAGGCACACCTTTGACGTTTTGGGTATTTATTATAGTAACTTGTGCAGTTGCTCTCAAAAAGTACCATTTGAGGAAGTGGAACTGATGAATACCACAGATGGCCGCCGAAACTACTCAATAATAAGTACTTATTGAGTGGATTGCGATTCGATTACTTGAATATGGATGTTAAGCACTTTATGTTCGTCACAATGCATATGGTGATGTAGAGCTGATGGTGAAGTACCAGGAGAACTCCTCAACAATTGACGGCCCAGCATTGGGAAAAGAATATTTTGTAAAAGGTTATAAGTAGTTGACATTTAGGCTCTTGTAACTAGGTAAATTAAAAATAGACCAACTAAAAAGAGTGAAATAAAAACTTTTTACCAAAAAATTAAACCGACTCCCAAGAAACACTGCAAAGTGAAAAATAACTTTAATTTCGGAAGTCGGTGCCAAAAACGAAAATACAAAACTAAAGACACCGACTACCGAAATTAAAGTTATTTTTCACTTTGCAGGGTTTTTTGGGAGTCGGTTTAATTTTTTGGTAAAAAGTTTTATATTAAGTACAGAGTTTTATAAATTGGATGAATTGGTTTGCCTGTGTGTTTCTTATTTTAGTTTCCCCAAAAAAGAGATTCGATGACTACAGTGGATTGCAGCAGTCCGCTTAGAAAAAAGAGGGGATGGCTGGTTACCAACTAATGACAGTAGGGTTTGCTCCATACATTTTGGTAACGAAGACATTATATTCGTCACGCACTCGCTATCGTATGCTAAAAAAATCAGCTGTACCTATTTGTACAGTTAGTACTGTTGCACAGCATTTTGTGAAAAATTCGGGTAAATCCTAATAACTTAATTTAAGGATTGCTTAAGAAAACAAATTTTAAATCACGTCTAATGTGTTTTATGTTATCAGTAGGTATTTCGGGTAAATCCTAATAACTTAATTTAAGGATTGCTTAAGAAAACAAATTTTAAATCACGTCTAATGTGTTTTATGTTATCAGTAGGTATTACACCACGTTGAAACAATGCAGGTCATTAAATCGGCACTCCGTATATGAGCTGATAAATAGAGCGAGCCAATATTTAGGAGATGTTTCTGTCCATTTTACTAAACAACAAAGTTTTGTTTTGAGTACCTCGAGTACCCTTAATTTTTGGCTCGTACTTTTTAAAAACCAACTTGTATATTAAATTTACTCTACTCACACATTATATATATATATATATATATATAAATCTAGTTTCACAGCTTGTAAGCCTAACGCTCTTCTGATGGGTGGTTAGCAAATGAATTCTTACCTTATTTATGTACTTTAATGCTTGAAATGGATAGAAACTGCGAATAGTAGTCCTTAATTCTTTTTAAAATAAAATATGTATAATGAAATAATTTTCAAGTTTGTTTAAGTAGGATATAAAAATATGGAAATCATTAAAATATTTAACCTGATATCCGTTTAATTCATTCTTATTTTTTTGGAGGCCAGTGTTTATTTGACACTAGTAAGTGGCATTCAGCCAAACAGGAATCGTAAAATAATGCCTAACGAATTAGTTTGCAGATTTAGTGCACAGTAATTATTAATTTAATATAATTCGACCTATGTGTACCATAAATCTAAAAAAATAATATATGCATGTCAATATTAATTAAAATCAGATATTTTTTGAATAGAAAACGTATCGTAGGCTGTATGAATCACATATCCTTTGCCTTCCCTACTGACAGACTGACAGTTTGACATTACTGCATTTTCGATTGTTTGTTTACTTGATTCTACAATAGCGCTCGTACGGATTGCTTTTTTATGGTATAGCAACGACTATGGTAATTTTTCGAAGATTTTGATTTTAGTTGTGCACCCGATACCCATTTTTAAACACGGACTTAGGTTGGACCCGCCTAAACGACGACTTGGCATCCTTAACCCTAGACTTATTACGACCAATATTTCAGAAAAAGGTTTGTAACGCACTTCTACCTAGTTTTTTTTGATAATTATTGAAATTGTTATGGGTTACCTACGATTTGTAGTAACATTTGGCGTATATTTCACTCTTGTTCATTTCAGGATTTTTTTTATATGGCCGACGGGCATTCCCTTTTATGAAGCTTTACACTTTTTGTAAACTTAATGTAAAGAGGTTTAATATTAATTTATAATATTTCAGTTCATAATAAATGACTGACTCCTACTGCATACTACCATCCTCGCCGCTCGATGTCACAAAACAATCCATCTCGTTCGCACTAGCTTGATTCGATATTTCAGTTTCACTCTAACATTATCTTACTAAATAAAATAGCGCTCCAAATGAATGAATTGACGGATCCATGCGCAGAAAATAAATTTAGCAAAGTATTTTGTTTTGTTTGTGCGCGTGTTGCATTCGTATTATCAGTTTAGTGGTATGAGTTTGGAACCATGTTTTAGCGGGCTTCGTTAGAGAGTTATATTTCTATATCATTCCTAATTCGTTGATTGGTATATATTTAGATACTAGTGATCGGACCTGGCTTCGCACGGTCTCATTCTGCTGATTCACACAAAAACCAGATGATGTTTTCAGCCCTTTTGGGTAGATATGGGGTTTCCGTTAAACGTTGTATAGTGCGATTTTTGATAACTAGTGGTTGCCCATTGGTCAAAATTCGACCATTATTTAAATGATTTCGAATGCATTTTGTAAAACAAAAACAGCTTTCTCCGCTCCTTTTACATATAGAATTTAACTGCGTCAAAATAATATACATCTCCGTCAGCGCAATATTCGTAAAAAGGAGTACAGAGTTGTTGCTTCATGTATTGGTATATATTTAGATACTAGTGATCCGACCTGGCTTCGCACTGTCTCATTCTGCTAATTCACACAAAACCTGTATGTGTAATTCTAACAAAAATATGTATATACTAAAACATGTCTCATGAATTTCACGATTCATTTAACAAAACCGCATAAAAATACTCTTGATAACTGGATTCTGTTTTTTAGAGAGCAATACGTGTCTAGCAATGTGGGTAGAATCACCCCTCCAACTAGTGTGTTCACAGGAATAGTTAATGGTGGGGGGAGGGGGGGATCCGCAACCTATCGATCACAAGGCCGTCACCTTAGCTATTACCATTATCCAAAGGTTGTCTGTAAAAGATCGCTGTTAGCGATAAGCGCGCCCATTGTATCACCCTTTTTTAGTTGTTAAGTCCTTATTTGTAAGCACTAGTGACGGGAGCCATAGGGCCATTGCTCGCCGGGGTCGCGGGAATGATTTAACGAGATACATCGGCCACGGAAGTTAAGGGCAACTGAAGGGACAAGGTGGGTTTTTAGTCAGTAGAAGTCTGCAACTCTCTTCCGCTCCACCTAGAGTGGTAAAGTCTTTCGATGATTTTCCCACCCGGAAAAACAAAAGTCCTTATTTGTTTTCTGTTATGGTGTACAAGGGTATATCTAAAGTCTGGCTAACGAAAGCGTGACCTGGAGTTTTCTTAAAAGTTTAATATGGCAACATTATTAAGCTGTCAAAGTCTGTGATTACAATTGTCAGTAATTTGTAAACACAATTAATATTCAACAATAATCGCTATAATATGGGTAAAACAATAAAAAGTAACATGCGAAAGCTGCTACATACTATGATCAGTAAGTATAAATAAAAACACGAAGAGAAAGAAATTGTTTTTCAAGAAAAACAACAATGTTTAGATGCGATCTCGGATTTTTAGGTTAGTAACGACATTGTAATGTTGATCATTGGTGGCTGATTATTAGATATACCTATTTACGATATTATGATACTTTTTCTTATCTTTATAGATAATATTGGAGATATTCAAAGAATCTGCGACTTGTTGAAACGTTAAAAAATTTGGAGAAAAAATCTTTAATAGAAACTCAGACTAAGTTCTTAGAAGAAATATCTTCATTAACTGGTACATATGTTACGGTTAAGAATGTTTTGTTGATGAGTTGTGTTATTTGACATTATCAAATTGTTATGGTACCTTAATTTTTTAATATGCATTTTATAATTCGTTTTGCAGAGGTTAGTGTCACAACACTAAAAAAAAGGAAGGATCTGTGAATGAATGGATGTGGAGCACTCCAGGAAAAAAAATGCCCAAACAAAAGCTCAGTGTTGGATTTAGACAGTTTTGATATTGATGCAATAAGAAATAAAATTAATGAATTTTATATTGTGAGACAGGAGGTCCCAACATTGCGAACATTGCTAAAAAAATTACATTCTAGCATTGGCTTTAGTGGATGTAGAGAAACTGCGTGAAATATGAATTGCTAATGGGTATGAGTTCAAGAAAAATAAAAATGAACGAACGGTTCTTGTCGAACGTTTTGATATTGCTGCTTGGAGACATCTTTATCTATAAGAAATTGCTGCTGAATGGAAGGAAAACGAATCATCTATTTAGATGAAACATATGTACACAAAAATTATAAGCCTAAAATATCATGGCAAGATCTAACAACGAGTGGTGCCCCTAAAACAAAATAAAACACTGATAAAAACCTCATTTGGCTGAATAGCTGCAGAAGATTGAAAGAAAAATGACAAATCATGTAATAAATGTGGAAAATAAAATAATACAAACAAAGAGATCACATAACAGAAAAAGTATTGGAAAAAATCATAATAAGTGTAGGTGATGACGACTTCACTGATACAGAAGAATCCTTGGAGGTTGAATATTTGGACTCGGATTTTGAGTATGATGATTAAATAATTATCATACTCAAAACGCCTGTAGTTGATTAAAAAAATTGTTGAAGAAATTTAATAAACTACATGTTAAGTAGGTTAATATTATGTATACAACGTGTAACGGAAACCCCATATCTATCCAAAAGGACTGAAGACAACATCTGGTATGGAGTCTCTATGCAAAGTTTCAGCTCAAAATAACTGACTCACAGAATTGACCCCAAATGATTGGTTTCATGTTTCTTGAATACCAGTAATAACAAACGTGTCACAGCACTATGAGGATCATCACTTTTCACGTCACTTGCCAATAAATCGATAATTCTCTTTGTTCTTCTTAATTTGAAAAATTCAGCCTCTGGTATCAATGTATTGAAATTTTTAATATGCTCCACACATGTAGACATAGGATTAGAAAACCCTTGCTATATCGTTTGTTATCATCCAAAGATGCCGTGCACTCGGTCGTACCCTTTAAATTACACGTTGTATACTAATAAATAAATCTACACATTCGTTTTTTTAATCAATCCATGACAGTCAAGGCTCCGAGACACCAAACGGAGTCTATCCCTAAATTAGAAATTAGTTCGTAAACAACTATTATATAAATTGATTGTCGTAAATACATAAAATTTCCAAGTATCAAAACAGTTTTCTCCTACTATAGTCAGTAATACCACATAAAGATTTTTTGAATTTGCCGCGCTTTCTCAGGTCACGCTTTCGTTGGCCAGACTCTATCTATCTATCTATTGCCGCTTTAAATTGGTAATTAATTTATACTTACATTAGCACTCTTACACTGCTGTTTCTTCTTGTTCAGTATAGATCTTAGACGCTCTCTCGTCTCATTGAAGTTTCTAGGAACGGGTGTCGTCAGGGGAGGCTGTAACAATCAGTGATTAATTAAGTAAATTTGGTTTTCTTTTTGTACAAGTTTTCGTGGTTTTACGTGAAATATAGAATC
The DNA here is from genome assembly GCA_943138885.2 of Tholera decimalis. Classification (NCBI taxonomy): domain Eukaryota; kingdom Metazoa; phylum Arthropoda; class Insecta; order Lepidoptera; family Noctuidae; genus Tholera; species Tholera decimalis. Next base: position 20,351,711 of record OW964575.2, read on the forward strand.
TATACAACGTGTAACGGAAACTCCATATATCCAAAAGGACTGGACAACATCTGGTATGGAGTCTCTATGCAAAGTTACAGCTCAAAATAAGTAACTCACAGAATTTACCCCAAATTATTGGTTCATATGTTTCTTGAATACTAGTAATAACAAACGTGTCACAGCACTATGAGGGTCATCACTTTCCACGTCACTTGCCAATAAAACGATAATTCTCTTCGTTCTTCTTAATTTGAAAAATTCGGCCTCTGGTATCAATGTATTGAAATTTCTAATATGCTCCACACATGTAGACATAGGATTAGAAAACCTTTGCCATATCGTTAGTTATCATCCAAAGAAGCCGTGCACTCGGTATGTATATACCCTTTAAATTACACGTTGTATATCGATTCCGGGGTCGGGCAGAAAGTGCTTTTGGGTTTGTCTGTAAAGCTTTGGTTTCCTAGGATAGCGGTGCCGTCAAATAGCGGCCGTAATACAGCGGTGAATGACGTCACTAGAACGTTGTCTATGTAAACAAAATGGCGCGGTTTCCTAGAGAGCGGTAACTGACACCGTAACGTCAAAAAGCAGTGCCGCCATTTGCATGACGGCCGTCTTGTCGGTGACAGATGGTTTCGTGAACGTTTCCAAAGATAATGTAATACTACACTAGATAGCGATGAAGCAGACAGTGTGTTAAAACGGCCGTGGAACTTTCCACATGTCGTCACCGTAAAGACGGCCGCCTTTTTGCGTCCGTAATATTACGGCCGCTATATGACGGCACCGCTTTCCTAGGAAAACAAAGCTTAAGGGATTTCTCAGTAGTAGCCCGGAGTTTGGAAGTTAGTGTTGTGATACCATCGGAAAGCATGGAAAGCCGTTGGCTCGCGGCTGTTATTTGGGCATCTTTGAGAGTTGTTAGGGAGTCAGAAGCCAGTAAATCTGGTGTAATCTGGTATAGCCAAGGGGTATTGTCTTACCCAGCTACTGGTTGTGGAGGTCAGATTCAGATACTCAACTGCATGGTAGACTGGAAGCCAAGCCCAATATAATTGAGAAAAGGCTAAGCATATTTATCGGTATCTCTTCACCATTCACGGTTAACTGGTAGCGGATGTCTACGATAATAAGTCCGCCTTTTTACAGTGCTTTTCAAATAAGAATAGGATCAAGAATGTATTAAACTAATTATTTACGTATATTGAGCGAAAAAAATTAGTAACCTGTCCTTATTTTGGAGGCCAAACGCAGCCTATCATTCAAAAAAATAAAAATAAATCTTTAATAATCTTGCCATGGCTTCTAGGCCTTTGCGCGATGCGTCCTCTTTATTTACAGGCGAATGAGTGCCAACAATGAAAATGACAGAGAGAAAAGTATGGACAGTGAGAAGTACAGAGGGAAAATGTAAATACGACTTGAAATAATTAAAATATTACATTTTAATTTGATGTGACACTAAGTTAAACAAAGTAAAATTCGCAAATAAGTTTCCTTTACAAAACGTACTTTGTCCTGGTCATTGTTCCTATTCTTATTAGAATCGCATAGTACCTCCTCCCCCCCATTGCAGGCTGCAACCGCACCTGAGTACCTATGTGCATGAAGTGTAAATAAATAAATTAGTATTTTTATAAAATGATTAACTCACCGCATGTCCGAAAACGGTACAATAGCAACAAGTACAAGGCTGCTCCGTGCCTTCGCCCGCGCAAGTCCCGACGCCATGACCCACTGTAGAATACACGCATTATTATTGCAATTCAATATATTCAGTAAAGCATATTTCTTTGCTTTTCTTCACCCGAGCAGCTTCTGGTTATTTGATAATAAGGTTTAGCATCCTGTAGTCCAAAGTTGAGCTTACAGACTAACTGAGAAAGGCTTGCACTGACAGGACGGGTCTACTCAAATCTGTGTGGTTCTTTCCTCAAAAGGACATATCAGACTAATCTACGTAATCTTCATAAACGATTGTGAATATGCGAACTATGTAGGTTATTTTATTCAAGTTAAACATGATTGTCGACAGTTTGAGTACTTTCCGCGGCCTACCCAAACATCCTTACCTTGGTATTGTTCGTCAAATCGTTAAGCTCCTTGTCCTAAGTTGAGCTATACGTCATCTGATAAATGCTTGCACTGTATGGACAGGCCCACTCAAATCTGTGAGCATCTTTCCTCAAAAGATCGCCTCAGACTGAAACCTACAAGGTTCCCATATAATTAAACCAGTGTAGATTGTATGGACTTTAAGAGACGGACAAACTAAGGGCGAGTTTGTTTCGGTGTTTCTTCTCAGGGTAGTCAGTTAACAGTCAGGAAACACCGGCTTCACGAAAATAAATATTAATATAAAATAAAGATTATTTATTATTTACCCGAGCAGCTCGTGGCTAAATAATAACAAGGTTAAGCATCGATAGCTGAGGTCGCCCTGTGGAAGGGTGAAAATTTCAACACATCGAGATTACATCGTGACTCAGAAAACGCTAAGCCGTTGATCCCGGCTGATGTTTGTACATCTTTGACGTCATCATTTCCAAGTTTTTGATTTATGTATTTATATATTGTAGACTTGTTTCTGCCCGCGACTTAAAATCCCGATTCCGTGGGAATCGTTCAGTAAAAAAACAATCGGTTGTCTGTAAAGTCGGTTTACTGACGATAGTTGAACGTGACAACGTCATAAGAAAATACTGATGGAATGGTTGTATTTTTCAAAAGAAAATTTTAATTTTACATCACTATTACTGCACTTCTCATGACAATGGAAGAATCCCTACACAGTGACGTCATCTCTTAGCGTTTTATGATAGCCTAGTACTTGACTCTTTGAGTCATACATAAATGTCAAAGAATCCCTACACAGTGACGTCATCTCTTACCGTTTTATGATAGCCTAGTACTTGACTCGTTGAGTCATACATAAAATATGTCAACTTGTAGATCCAATTTGATTTGCTTTGGAACGCCTCAGAGCGAGGTAACGCCGCATGAGTCATGTATTTTCGTGCGTGCAGCCAGCTTCATCGAATTATAAGACGTTGTCACGTCAAAAGTTTTATTCCTGATGTCACATCTCTACTGACCAAAACTCATTCAGATCCGTTCAATAGTTTTGCAGTATGGTATGTATGGATCACTATTTATCGATAGATTAAAATTTCGCTAGATACATTATAAGCTAACGGTTTGTGCAATTTTACGGTGATATAAATACAACATTGGTTTTTGTTTGTGCGACACCTGAATATAGATTGTTCAGAATAAGTTACTGAATTGATTCCAATCATTTATACACCATGTTACATTTTGTGACAAAAAATCAATGGAATACGGTCAAATTATCAATGAAGATGATGCGCGGCCGCCGTTTGGTGATTGGTGAATATGTTTGTGTATTGACATGGATAACAAGCTTTTAACTTGGTGATTTTTTTTAGGTACAGTTTTGAAATTTTGTACATAGATTCTTTGCATGAAAATAGAGACCCGCGCTTCGCGTTTCGCATAAATAAAAACTAATGTTGTAGATTGATTAGAAAGTTTAATAAAAATACTAGGACCAACCTTTACAAACATGCTGCTGATGATTCACGTTCTCGCAAGCTTTCGCGACTGGTTTCGGCTTTGCCACCGGCTTTTTGACTTCTTTCTTTTTCTCAACCTTCTTATCACCATCATAACACTGTTTCACTATATCTCCTAAACACACACTATCACTGTCTTTACAAGAATTGCACACACAATCATTGGTCCACTTACAATCCGTCTTCGGAGTATCACATACATCGCTTTCAGACTTAGACTGACCGTTCCTAAGGCTTATACGTTGAAATGCTACTGCGTTAAGAGTTTGTTTAGCGTTTCGTAGCGCTTGAGCGGAATATTTCGCTAGTTCCTCATTGTTCTGAGGTGATACCGGCTTCTCTTTTTCCTCGTCTTCTTTGTCCGACTTCAGACTTTCTTCTAGATCTTCGTCTAGAAGTTTAGCGTCTATAGAAGAGCATATTGATATGACATGCTTCTTATAGGTCTCTGGAACTGGAAGTCCTTGAGTGATATAAGATTTGATTGTATAAAAGCTGTCTAGTAATGATTTCTCGCCTTTAGATGTTAGTATAGCCTCACATTTGGCTAGTAACGCATCATTTTTGCACTTTTTATCGTCTTCTTCAAGTTTCTCTTTCGGTTTTTCTTCTTTTTTCTTCGGTGGGTCTTTTTTGACTACGCGGAAACTGGCTTTGCCTATAATCTTGCTTAGTCCTTTAGCTGCCAAGATTTCAGCCTCGCTTGCGTTTTGAGTCGTCCTCACGGATTGTGGGGTAACCTTGTTGAAGTTTACTTTTAATTTCTCTTCGAATTGTTCTAGCTTGTATAGCAAGACTAACCATTCGTCGCCGGATAGGTTTTTCTTAGGTAAAGTCTCCATATATTGTTTGTTAACATCTCTAAGTCTCCCTATGAAATAATCACGTTTTTTCTCACTGGACATTGCTGAGAAATCTGGAACGTTTTCAGGCTTTTTTATTTGGAAATCCATGAGATCTTGTATTACGTTGACGGCCGTTTCAGGTTCAGTCAGTATCCAATTGGCTAAAGGTTGGGATTCGCAACATCGTCGCAAAACATTCATATATTTGAACTTCAAGCCTTTTACCATGACCTTTTTCTCATGATTTAGCTTTGGGAATTTCATTATAAGTAAATCTAGGGTATTTCCGACTGATGTCGTTAAAAGAATCTGCCTAACCGATTCCCTAGAGTCACTATCGGAGTCTCTATGCGTTTCGTGATGTCTTTTAAGCTCATCCAGCTTAGCGGCCATCTTGTCTGTATCTGGTACGTAATTCTTCCCAGCTAAATCTTGTATATAGCTATAAAACTTATCTAACATGGCTTCGATTTCATTTTCTAATATCTCGACGGGAATACCTTTAAATTTTGATGCTACATAATGTTTCCAAGAATTGAAACGTGATTTGACTAAATCTCGGAGTTCGTCCATGCTTTGAACGTCTTTTACTGAATTGTCGAATAGGGTAGACGCTTTGGAGTACATTTCCGAGCTAAGGCTGTTTTTCGGTAATGAGAACAGATCTTTGTCTTCTTCTAAACACTTTGCTAGAACTGGACTTTTATTCTGTTTCAAATACTCGAACACTTTATTAATAACAACTTGAGCGGAGATCGAAAAGAGTAAATCTTTGAAGTCTTCTCTATTCTTATTCTTCATTAACGCTTGTAAATCCTTTTCGTCTTTTAGTAACTCTACAATATGATTATTATCTAACTCAAAAGTCATTGTACCTATAATATCATTAGTCTCAATATTATTCTTAATTCTACGTTGAGTTTTACGTTTTGCCGTGTTTTTAGTTACTTTCACACTATCCCTATTTTTATTTAGTTTCAATTCACGAATTTGTTTAAGAGTTTCTGGTGTTAGTTGTGTTTCGTTATTGACTTCGGGCAGACTGTTCATTATAGACGCGAATTCTGGTAGTTCAAATGAGGCATTTGCGAATTCTGATAGCGTTGAAGCTATCTCTGGCATATTGGCTAGTATTTGAGGCATATTTTCTACCAGTTCAGCTAATTTTGTGTTAGCAGTGTTTATGTCTATAGAGTCTTCCGTGTCAATTTTGTCTAGGAATTCTGCTGAATTTTTATCCAAAGACATCATAACCTCGCATATCTGCTGTAGAGATAGTTGTCCATCATCTTCTTTCTTCCCGTCTTTAATACTGTTATAAGAATTAATAATATTCTGACATTCCTCCATAGCTTTTTTGATTTCAAGACCGAAAGACATATACTTGTATATATTCGGATCTTTCTCTTCTAGTTCTGTTACGGTTTCCTTTTCATCTTTAACGAGTAGAGAAGTCCTTCTCGCGTTTAATGGTATGTTCATAATTTCGGGTGTAATTTGTTGGCTAAAATCTCCTTTGTCATCTTTATTTAAGAATTTTGTTACGGAGAGTAATCTTTGATTTGGTTTAGAAGAGTAAACAGGCATGGGTTCAGGTGTCGTTGGCGACATTTCCTGTAATGGCGGACTAACAGATTCGGGATACTTCCCTTCAACTTGAACGCGAATATCTAGAGGCAAACTGTGTAAGCCAAAATTTGAGAACTTCGCAAGGCATTCTTTCATTTCTTTACACATGTCTACTGTCTCTTTCTCTCCTACGATAGTTTCTGCGTCACTTATATTGTCTTCTCTTTCTAGAGGGAACGCTTCGGGTGGATCCGCTTCAGATTTAACCTCTTTAATGTCGTCTGCGAGTAGTGCTACTGTTTGGGAAGGCGCCTTATATTTGAGCATTTGTAGTATTTTGTGGGGTTTGCTAATGAGTGACGGGGAAGTTGGTTTTAGTTTGCGTTTAGGTGCTGTAGTTAGACGCGGGACTTTAGGGGAGGCTGTCCGTCTTTTACGTCGTGGGAGATCCTCTATAAGTGTTACGTTGCTTTCTGGTAGACTGTTGGGAACAAAAAAATATATATAAATGATTTTTCTTTAAGTGAACTAGTAATGTAGGTAGAATTCACTTTACTGACAATCTTGTTAACCCCTCCAACTAAGATAAATATGCTTGTGTCTGGATTCGGTTCAAGGTGTAATGGGTGGGGTTTGAACCGGCGACCTCTAGATCTACAGGCCAACACCTTAGCCATTAGGCTAAAGACGCTTAAATATAGTTAAGCACCACCCCGCACTAGGCCCGTGTGCTGGATTACAGCCCATTCACTCTCATAGAGACGAGTCCTGTGTAACAGTGGAAACGTTATATGCTGAATTAAAAGTAGAGCTCACCTCTCCCTTTCTTGTCTAAGTTGGTCCTCTAGCCACATCCGAAGTCTATGGTAGTACAGCTGCTGGTCACGCATATGCATCACCTTTCGTCGCACCTAAAAACGGACAACATTACATTATCAATCGCGTTGATCTAGTGTTCGCAAGCGCGGCTATTTTTCATCAATTCGCTGATTACTCGAAGACGGTTGAACCGATTAGGAAAATTCTTTTTTTTTTGGATAGGTTATACTTTACAGTTGGTCCCATTATCACGAAGTCAAGATCTGAGGGTGTAATCCTGGAGAAATCGAAGGAACTCTTCAAATATTAAAGGCACACATATAACAATTTCGGTATTTCGTGAAGTGAAACTGATGATGAAGACCACTGATGAGCATCGGAACAACTCAATAATAAGTATTACATAGGTTCCAATTCGATTACTTGAATATAAAGAACTTTATGCTCTTCAAAATTCATATGGTGAAGTACCAGGAGAACTCCTCCAAAATTAACGGCCCAGCATCGCAAAAAGAAATATTTTGCAAAGGATGATAAGAAGTTGACACTTATGCTTTTGTTACGATGTAAATTACAAACCGATCGACTAAACAGCCAGCCGGTGTAAAAAAACCATTATTGACTCTTAAAGTATAGAAAGGCTTAGGTCTGTTTTTACGTACAGACGCCAGCACATCAAGCTACAACAATCTGTGAAATTTCTTTAATACATTTTCAACTTTATTGTTAAAGAAATTAGGTTCAAGGTTGATTGGAAAAATTTGACAGTTCCGGGTAGCTTCATGTGCTGGCGTCTGTACTTAGATAGATAGATAGATATACTTTTTATTGTACACCATAACAGAATTAAATAAGGACTTAAAAAACTACAATGGATGTTACAATGGGCGGTCTTATCGCTAAAAGCGATTTTTTACAGACGACCTTTGGATGGATTTGACACAGCAGGAGAAAATAAATACGCGGGTAGTATATGGTGTACTACTCACTTATATACAATAAATAAGTAATAACCTACATACTCAATACACATATACATAAAAAGAACAAAGCTGAGTTTTATAAAAATTGTAACAAATTATAGAGATCTTTTATCATATTTTTGAAAGAAGGAAGGGTTTATAAAGTGAATAAATGGTAGGTGTACCTCCTTGAACCGCTGCAGGTGGTACTCGGGGCAGAGGGGGCGGCAGGGCGCGTGCGGCGCGGCGGGCGGGGGGGAGCCCGGGGGCGGAGGCGCCGGCGCTCGCCCGCCCACCAACTGCATGCAAACCTGCCCCACATACACTCCACATACAGACTTCATACCACAGAGGGGCTTTCCTTTAAGAGGAGGCTTCCGAAATCTATACTAATATTATAAAACGGAAAAGTTTGTGTTCGGTCCGACGTGTTTCCGAACGTACCTTTTTTGACATAAAGAAATTTGATCTTGACATTACTGACTTGACATATAGACTTTGCTTCGGTTGTTGGAAAATGTCCGCCCTTGGGACTTTGAGTTAATTGTAATTGGGAAAATATCGTATGGAATCGCCGGTTGCAACCGATAATTGGGTCGCGATTAACTATTGTTTGAAGTTGTAATCCCGAATGGACGTAAAACCTGGGATATTTTGGGATTTATCGCCGGTTGGTTGCCACCGCATGGCACGCGGAGTTGTTGAAAATAAGTTGTGCTGTGATGCTGATCTGGACCGCGCCATCTGGAGACTGGCGCCTTGTGAACGTTCTAGAACACTTGACTTGCATCACACCTTTCAATTACTCACCTCATATTTACATACATACCACACTTGGGCGTGACCTAGGAAGGTCGAAGCTTGGCGAACCCAGCACAGAAGGTTAGTGGTAATATTAGGTATTGATAAAGCCTCAGAGGCTATAGATTGTTGTCGGCCGGAGAGCCTGTAGTTTTGTTTATTGAAAGCAACGATAGGGCTCCACGAACCGTGGACAGTTTCGGACACCCCAGTTATCGTTGGCTGGCTATATTGTAGTCCTGAACAGTTTGTTTGGGAACTGTATAGGGTTCTTTCTATCTCAGATTTTTGAACAGTTGCTCGGTAGCGCGATATAATAGAATTCCACGTGGGCGAAAAGCTAGTTCTCAATATATATCTGAGGACCTTATATTGAGCGCGCTAATTTCTATAATAAAACCTTCCTTATGCGGGCTAAATGCAAAATTGGTTTTGTTAAGCAGACTTTATTGCGTTGAATTATAAACTTTCAAAGTGGTTAAGACCCGTGATACAAATACAATTATTGCAGATACAGAATTAATAACAGAATCACCAGCTGGCAATTCTTCGAAGGCTTGGCCTTGATAGACAGTGGTATAGACGTCAAAATAAACGTGCATTAATTGGTAATCTACGTTTATTCGACACTTGTACGGTCAGAACCAGTAGACTAAAAATAAAATGATGCAATCTATACTAATATTATAAAGCGGAAAAGTTTGTTTGTTTGCTTGAACGCGCTAATCTTCAAAAGTACTGGGTGGATTTGGATGCAATTTGGTATGGAAGTAGCTTGAAGCTTGAGGAAGGTAGGTATGTATACCTATATAGGCTACTTTTTACGCGACTGCAAAAAGGAGAGTTATGTTTTTACCGTGATAGAATCCACGGGAGCGAAGCCCCGCGTGAGTACTAGTTGTATGTAATTTGGTATTAATATTTTGAAACAATCACGCATACAATCAAAATGGAACTTTAGTATATGATTTATTGGATCTTTTTCTTTTCATGTCTAGACCAGTTTCGTAATTGGAAAATTTTCGCTCGATTTATTCTTTAATCGAAAACATGTCTTTTTTAAAGATTATTCAACATTTAATCAAGATTACTCGGCTTTTATGTCTAAAATTACTATTGACAGTAAGAAAATATAGTTTATTATCCAAATATAGGACATTTTTTCTCTAGATCAATTATTACTTTAGTTATAAACGAAATAAGAATTGAGACTTACGACATTTAGTTTTGAACCCGAATATGGTAAAAGAGCGCACGCGATATTCAACTTTATTACTTCTGTGTTAGCGTTTAGTATACAACGGCCTGACTGGGGTGGATAGGGGTGGAGCTTGCGTGAAAATTATTTTGCACTGCCTGGTCTTAATCTGCCTATAGTAGGTACAATTTTCAAGCTATGTACCAAACATTAATTAAATAGAAGCAGTAGTTTAGTCACAAATTATTTTTTAAGTTTTTGTCCCGTTTGAATACGATGTATTTTTCTTAAGAGCATCTTAAAACGATTAATCTGGGTATAATCTACGATACGTTGTTGCCGCTTTGACTCTACCTAACATAAAAGACCCGCGCCCGCCTCGACAAGAGATAACACACGCTCCGGCGATTCTGATTTGTAAGCTATTTAGTTTGTTTTAAAAAAAATAAAAATTCTCATTTTTGGCGCTTTTTATTTTTATATCGTATCGAATTAATACTAAACACGTATAGTATACGTAGTGTAATTTATTGCCCCTTTGTCGTATAAACTCCGTATATAAACATACTTCCCTTTCTCATCTTAATACTTAATAAGACTGGTCGAGACAAAGCTCCAGAGCCTTGAACATCGGCGACGTTTTGCAAGCCTATCGGTTTTCTATCGGTTACATTTCAGGGAGTGTGCGATGGAATTGCACAATCTAATTCCACCAATCCCATTCCATTATCGAAGTATAAGACGAACGGCGATGCTCCATCGTTACATGGTGGACATCCCACCCATACGCACGAAATCTTTTGGGAATACCTTCATTTTGCGTACAGCTAAAGGAGTGGAATTCCCAGCCGGAGTCTGTGTTTCCTGATAGCTATAACCTGGGAGTCTTTAAGTCAAGATTGAATAGGTTACTTCTAGGTAAGCGTACTTCTTCGACCCACATCTATCAATAAAAAAAATATATCATAAAGAGGTAAAACTTGTTTATAGGAGATTATCTCAGAAACTAATGATCCCATTCTATTTTTATTTATAAATTCTTTCCAAATCCATGTAAGGTTCTAGTTCCAAATATAGACAAAATCCATATACAATAATTAAACAATTATGATTATTTTATGAAAAAAAAATTAAAACTATATAAGGTGTTTAGGTGTTTGGTATTACGGTGTTTCCTGACTACTGTGAAGAAACACTGAAACAAACTCAGATGTCAACGCCTCTTTTGGAGTCAGTTAGTATATACTCTCCGAAATGTAACTGATAGAAAACCGATAGACTTACAATACATTGCCGATGTTGGAGGCTAAATAGAAATAAATTCCAAGGCTTGTAACAACTTACCGTAGACAATTTCTTCTGTTTCCTATAGACTTGTAGCTGCCTGCGATGCACTTCTGGCAATCGTCGGTACATCGCCATCAGCTTCCGGTCAACCTCTGATAGTCCCATGTCAACTCGTTTCCTATAAAAAAGCAATAGTTTTTATATAAAATGGTAGTATCTGGTCTTTCTTGTGTTTTGTCGTAAGTAATTGTAAGTTCTCGTGCAATATGTCTCAAGTTATTGCTAGTGCCTGATCTAGATGTCTTTAATAAATCTATACTAATATTATAAGGCGGAAAAGTTTGTTTGCTTGAACGTGCTAATCTTCGAAAGTACTGGGTGGATTTGGATGCAATTTGTTATGGAAGTAGCTTGAAGCTTGAGGAAAGTTATAGGCTACTTTTTACGCGACTGCAAAAAAGGAGAGTTATGTTTTTATCGTGATAGAATCCACGGGAGCGAAGCCCCGCGTGAGTATTAGTAATAAATAATACTTCAAGTGCAAAAATAACAACTAATTAACAGTTATACCTAGAATTAGCGGAGAATATACTTATAGAGCAATAAAAAGTGTTTTTAGTAAAACAAAAAATTGTAAGCCATATAAACTAGTGTGAGTGGAGTAGTGTGAGACGGGCAGTGTGAGTGAGCTAGTGTTAGTGGGGTAGTGCAAGTAGGGCAGTATCAGAGTGGGGTAGTGAGAGAGGGGCTGTGTGACAGGGGTAGTGAGAGTGGGGCAGTTCGAGTGGAGTAGTAAGAGTGGGGCATTGTGACAGGGGCAGTGTGAGTGGGGTAGTGAGAGTGGGGCAGTGTGACAAGGGTAGTGAGAGTGGGGCAATACGACTGGAGCAGTTCGAGTGGAGTAGTATGAGTGGGGCATTGTGACAGGGGCAGTGTGAGTGGGGTAGTGAGAGTGGGGCAGTGTGACAAGGGTAGTGAGAGTGGGGCAATACGAAAGGAGCAGTTCGAGTGGAGTAGTATGAGTGGGGCATTGTGACAGGGGCAGTGTGAGTGGGGTAGTGAGAGTGGGGCAGTGTGACAAAGGTAGTGAGAGTGGGGCAATACGACTGGAGCAGTTCGAGTGGAGTAGTATGAGTGGGGCATTGTGACAGGGGCAGTGTGAGTGGAGTAATGAGAGTGGGGCAGTGTGACAAGGGTAGTGAGAGTGGGGCAATACGAAAGGAGCAGTTCGAGTGGAGTAGTATGAGTGGGGCATTGTGACAGGGGCCGTGTGAGTGGGGTAATGAGAGTGGGGCAGTGTGACAAGGGTAGTGAGAGTGGGGCAATACGAAAGGAGCAGTTCGAGTGGAGTAGTATGAGTGGGGCATTGTGACAGGGGCAGTGTGAGTGGGGTAGTGAGAGTGGGGCAGTGTGACAAAGGTAGTGAGAGTGGGGCAATACGACTGGAGCAGTTCGAGTGGAGTAGTATGAGTGGGGCAGTGTGAGTGGGGTAGTGTGAGTGGGGTAGTGAGAGTGGGGCAGTGTGACAAGGGTAGTGAGAGTGGGGCAATACGACTGGAGCAGTTCGAGTGGGGCAATACGAAAGGAGCAGTTCGAGTGGAGTAGTATGAGTGGGGCATTGTGACAGGGGCAGTGTGAGTGGAGTAATGAGAGTGGGGCAGTGTGACAAGGGTAGTGAGAGTGGGGCAATACGAAAGGAGCAGTTCGAGTGGAGTAGTATGAGTGGGGCATTGTGACAGGGGCCGTGTGAGTGGGGTAATGAGAGTGGGGCAGTGTGACAAGGGTAGTGAGAGTGGGGCAATACGAAAGGAGCAGTTCGAGTGGAGTAGTATGAGTGGGGCATTGTGACAGGGGCAGTGTGAGTGGGGTAGTGAGAGTGGGGCAGTGTGACAAAGGTAGTGAGAGTGGGGCAATACGACTGGAGCAGTTCGAGTGGAGTAGTATGAGTGGGGCAGTGTGAGTGGGGTAGTGTGAGTGGGGCAGTGTGACAAGGGTAGTGAGAGTGGGGCAATACGACTGGAGCAGTTCGAGTGGGGCAATACGAAAGGAGCAGTTAGAGTGGAGTAGTATGAGTGGGGCATTGTGACAGGGGCAGTGTGAGTGGGGTAGTGAGAGTGGGGCAGTGTGACAAGGGTAGTGAGAGTGGGGCAATACGACTGGAGCAGTTCGAGTGGAGTAGTATGAGTGGGGCATTGTGACAGGGGCAGTGTGAGTGGGGTAGTGAGAGTGGGGCAATGCGGCTGAGGCTGTTTGAACGGGTAGTGAGAGTGGGACAATGTGACAGGGGTGTGTTTGGGGGGTTGTATGATAGGGTCGGTGTGAGTGTGGTACCTGGCGTCATGGTCGGTGCGAGCAGGCGGCGCGGGCCAGTCGTCACAGTGGCGAAGCACTCGGTCCATGAGCCGCTCGATGGACGCTATAGAGCGCATGAGGTGGCGCACAGTGCGGCACAGCTGCGCAGGCGCATGCGGCTCATCGCCCGAGTCCACAGCGGCTGCCGCCGCGAGTAAGAGCTCTGAAGCCGAGTCTAGCGATGAGCTAGACAGCCCTAGCGACCCGCTACCCGATTGCCCTGACTGACCTTCCGACTCCGACACTACAACCCGAAACAAATACATACTTAATAATCTACAAAAATATTACGAATTTTTAAAAGTCATAGAACAAAAGTTGTTGATTATGATGTTAGCAACATAGTCCTGAGAGGTTTCCGGTGTTTTACAATTAACCCTGTATAACTAGTCGTATATAGTTCAACGTGTTCTCTCACGGATCAATCTTTTTTACTTTCCGCGCTCTCTTTTTCTCACGTACAATTTTCATTCATGCGCGTACGCAGCCACTAGTCTTTAGGCTACTACTACTTTTATGAATGGGCTATAAGATGGATACGTTTCATGACTTCACAACCTCAGTGGTACTAAGCAAATTATTCTCGTGTATGGCTTCTGTTTCGCTTACACAATACACCATATTATTTTCGAGACGGTACAAAATTTCATCCGGTATAGTCAGACTCACAGTCATCCAGGTCACAGGTGGTATTGGAATCGCTGTCCTTGATGACGACGACCGCGGGCTGTCCCTCCGCCCCGTCAGCGCCTTCGGCACTCGACCCACTTTCACCTATAACTGACGACAGTCACGTTAAAACAAATCGTACGTTAAGTTTTTGTTGTTAGCCTTCCCTTTGGGACCGTTCAAGTATTACGTAAGCACATGTTTTGCAATTTTTAACCCACCCCTCCCCCTCGTCAGCAAAAGTAAGCAAAGCTCTTACCCCTCCCCCCATGCTTACGTAAACATTGGTACATTGATTCATGAGCAGCAGTTATAAATCTAGAAATAAGGAATAGGTTTGGAATAGAAGTCATAACATTCATTTAAATAAACTTTACTGACACGGAATTCAACAATTCATTATTTCTAAAAATCCCCGAAAATGCATTTCATTTTGAAGCATAGACAATGTGTGTTGCTACATGTGTAAAAAATTAAATAATGATTGCTGACGTAATCACCATCTAGATCTCCCCACCCCCCATGTCATCAAAAATAAGCAAAGCAAGTCTTTGCTTCCCCACACCCCCCTATAGTGCTTAAGTAAATGTCCGTAAGGATTGAGGAGCCACATCAGATTTTTTAAATATGATCTCACCATTATTTAGCAGCAATGTAGCTTATTTTGCAGGCCGAATTCTAGATTTAGCAGCAAAATATATCACTAGTTATTTTAATGCAAAAGTGGCTCCTCAATCTAAATGTCTGAATTGAGGAGCCACCTGGAACTCGTTAAGTAATAGATGAATATTTATGAAAATTTTGTATCATTTAGTAGTAATTTTGCATATTACCGTCTAAAAATTTGGCTTCTGTAGCGCTAAAATGAAAGAAATTACAATACTTTTAATATGGCTCCTCAATCTAAACTCAAGAGGTGAATTTCTATCGGATGTGAGCGATCAATTAATATATTCGACATAATGATCATTTAGCAGGTGTCGTGTTTGTTTTTGCAGTATAGGAATAAAATAGTAAAACAGAGTAAATTTTGTATATGAACGCATTTTCTTTGGCTCCTCAATCCTGACGTTCTAATTATATATGTTTGACTGTAGCCACCTGAGATCTCAACGGAATATAAAGCCAGAGATACTAACATTTAGCAGAAATGTCTGCTAAATATATCTGCACAGTTCAGCAATGTATATATTTTGGATTCTGAAAAAACAATACTTAACTATTTTCTTGTAAATTCAGTGTGTAGGGTGACCATATTATACTCGTATTAATGAAACCAAGATAAGTAATTTATTAAATTTATATGTTCATAACAGATTATATGTGTGCGTGTGGATTGAGTACTTCTTTTTAAAAGTTAAATTATATATTTTTACGAAATCAAGAAAGAATTTAAGAAATAATTGTGAAAACTTCATGGTGAAGATAAAAAAATTGTGAAACCTATGGTGAGAAAGTCATGGTCAATTATCTAGAACACTCAATCTGCTAGTTTGAGAAAATACTGTAACTTATGTTTCAACATATATAGTAGATATATGGTTAACATTTTTATGTGGAATAATTGTATTGAATTTTTTAAAACTATTCACAAATATTCAATTTATTTTAGCTATTTATTTGGATTTGATGTAGGTTTATTTAGAACACTCAATCCTCCTATGGTGCAGACGGAGTGTTCCAAAACTCTCCAACTTTGGCTTAAAAAATGATTAATATTCTTACTCTATTTAACGATTATAATTCAGACTCAGTTTGTGCAACAAAAACCTTGACGTAAAACATAATAGTTCGCATAGCACAACCATTCAGTTCATATGAAACTATGTTTGATAGACTATATTAACACACAGTTTGATTGTTTTGTTGTTGTTAATTTTATTTTTCAGTTAATTATTTATTTCGTACATGAACATTATTCATGTACAAACGAGAATACTTCACCGCTGATTAATGTTTTGTTACTAAATCTATATTATTGTGGGTACGTAAGTGAAATATTAATTTGTTGGTACCCCCAAAATGTGGTCACCCTACACACTGAATTTACAAGAAAATAGTTAAGTATTGTTTTTTTAGAATCCAAAATATATACATTGCTGAACTGTGCAGATATATTTAGCAGACATTTCTGATAAATGTTAGTATCTCTGGCTTTATATTCCGTTGAGATCTCAGGTGGCTACAGTCAAACATATATAATTAGAACGTCAGGATTGAGGAGCCAAAGAAAATGCGTTCATATACAAAATTTACTCTGTTTTACTATTTTATTCCTATACTGCAAAAACAAACACAACACCTGCTAAATGATCATTATGTCGAATATATTAATTGATCGCTCACATCCAATAGAAATTACCCTCTTGAGTTTAGATTGAGGAGCCATATTAAAAGTATTGTAATTTCTTTCATTTTAGCGCTACAGAAGCTAAATTTTTAGACGGTAATATGCAAAATTACTACTAAATGGTACAAAATTTTCATAAATATTCATCTATTACTTAACGAGTTCCAGGTGGCTCCTCAATTCAGACGTTTAGATTGAGGAGCCACTTTTGCATTAAAATAACTAGTGATATATTTTGCTGCTAAATCTAGAATTCGGCCTGCAAAATAAGCTACATTGCTGCTAAATAATGGTGAGATCAGATTTAAGAAATTCTGATGTGGCTCCTCTATCCTTACGGACATCTTAAGAGGGTGTCGAGCGTACGAGACGCGCGGAAAATAGGTATTTACTGCAGCGGGCTAGTCGTGTGCGTTGTCACACACACAATGACAAGTTCGCTCGAGGCCCGCTTGCCGTTGCACGACGAAGTTTGCTAACTTTGCATTTTTACAATTTTTGTCGTTATGTTGAATAAACTTGAAAAACGAATATTAATTATTTAGATGGTTTTATTTATCACACTAATATTATAAAGGCGAAAGTTTGTGAATGAATGTGCCTGTTTGCATATTTGTTACTTCTTCACGCTCAAACGGCTGGATTATAGTTGCAAAACTTCTGAATAATTACGAATAATTCCGGAATACTTCGGGGAAAGTTTCTTTAAATGGGAATTATTCAAAATGATAAATTCATTTTGAATCATTCTGATTTAAAGAAACTTTTAATTATTTATTAAAATTTCAACTTTTTTTGCTGAAAAATCGTATTTTGCATCGATCGTCGATCTCTGTGCGCCGGCCGCTGCCGCCGCGCTGGCACCGCGACGCGCGCCCCCGTCTGCCACCGGCCACGAGTCGTGCGTGCAGGCGATGGCGGTGCGGGGTGCGGTAAGAGGGAGGGGATGCTGCTCCCCGGAGAAGTTTTCACCCGCGCGAGAAAGATTCGTACCCCGCAATCGAATGTTTCCGAATATTTCGCCCGAATAATTCAATGGGAATAAATGTGTTTGCTTGTTGTGTGGTGGGTGAGTTAATTATTGTTCACTGCGAGAGTACGTATGTACGCTACGAGAGTAAAATATAAATGTTTATTTTATTATAAATGGGATTGATTAAGTTTGTTGATATTTTTATAGGTAGATTTATTAGCCTGCGATTAACAGGATTTTTATTCTTTTGTTTTTAGGTAGGTACTATCGGCCAAAGATACGCATACTCACTTAAGAAAATATTTCTGCGGAAGCGCAGCTAGTGACAAACCACATCCCTTCCTGTTTTCGCCCAATTAGAAATAATATGCATTTTGTGAGTACAGGGCGTGTAACATTATATTAATACTTACTATTACGAACACTACTAAAATACGCTTCGTGCATCCTATTGGTCAAAATACATGCATTAGGCGATCGAGTTGTAAGTCGTGCTATGCGATTATAGCCTTAAATGTCAGTTGTGAAATAAAAAAACCAGGCCAAGCATATTTGATTTGCTATTTGAAAAAGGGTTACCTATGTTTTTGGTTAGTTTGTATGTAGCTCTGTACGCATCGCGAGTATTCGCGAGTCGCATAGGTAGGTATTAATCATTACCTACCTACTTAACGCGTATTATAGCCCAGTCAATAAAAGCAAATAAAGGCAAACCTTGCAAGCAAACACGTTTTGATGCCGTTTTCAGAAAAGTATTTGTTCTTACCTACTTAGGAGCAGGTTTTGGTATATTAACAGACTTCAAAGGTCAATTTTCCTGTTTTTTTTTTGACAGTTGAAATATTCCCAAAGTTTCGGAATATTTCAGAATACTTCCGAAGTATTCGACGGGAATGATTCGGAATGTTTCCCGCCAGCATCTATAGGCTGGATGGATCTAAATGAAGCAAGTAGGTACATAAATCACAAAAATAAATTTAATAAATTATACCTATTATATAAAAATTAACGTTTGTTTTTACTGTAGTAATACATTATCCGTTCCCTCACTATTCATCCTATTGCAATAAAACTTTGATTTTATATATTAAACTCCTCAGATGTTTTTTTAAGGAATACTAGCAATGTGGGTACATTTAACATTACTAGCAATATTGTTAACCCCTCCAACTAAGCTAAATATGCTTGTGTCTGGAGTGGGTTCACGGCAATAGTGCAATGGGTGGGGTTCGAACCCGTGACCTCTCGATCACAAGTCCGACACCTTATCCATTAGGCTATTGACGCTTCGAAACTGGGTAAGTAGGAAGTTAGGGTAGATGGGTATGCAGTACTTATTTGAATAATAAAACCAGTATGAAATAAAGTAAATATAATTATGTAATGTCACAATAAAACCAGACTGAAATAAGTTTTGTTTATTAACATTTCATTTAGTGCTCGTTTAAATTCTGATGTACTGTCATATTTTTAATAACATTCGGTACTTTATTATATATACGTGGGGCCATACCAAAAAAACATTTTTTCATTAATGCTGTCTAGCGAACTTACTTCGCAGAAAATATAAGCGTAATTTATTTCATAACAATATATGTATCAAGTGTAACTTAATTTAAAAGAAAAAAAAATAAAAGAAATCTATAAATCTAATGTTATATTGCTTATTATAACATTTTACAAAAATTGGCCAAGTGCGAGTCAGACTCGCCCATGAAGGTTCCGTAGTAACTATTATAATATAATGTAATATGTATATTTACTTGACAAAAAACTAAAACTTACAAATTTCTTAAAACTAGCTTATTTACATTTTTTGCAACTACGCCTAATAACTTTGTTTTTCATAGTATTTGTATAAATTACAAAGTTATATTTGCGGTTTTAGAAAATATGCTGTATCTCAAAAACTGCTGACTCGATCTCTTTAAAACCAATTTTGATTGAAAGTTTACATTAAGACAAACGATATGGCAAGGGTTTTGTAATCCTAAGTCTACATGTGTAGAACTTATTACAAATTCCAGTACACTGATACCAGAGACCGAATTTTTCAAATTAAGAAGAACGAAGAGAATTATCGTGTTATTGGCAAGTGACGTGGAAAGTTATTGACCCTCGTAGTGCTGTGACACGTTTGTTATGATTGGTATTCAAAAAATATGTGAAACCAATAATTTGGTATCAATTCTTTAAGTCAGTTATTTTGTGCAGAAACTGTGCATAGAGACTCCATACCAAATGTTGTCTTCAGCCCTTTTGGTTAGATATGGGGTTTCCGTTACACGTTGTATATATATATATATATATGTATATATATTTATATTTTACACTCCATTATTATAGATATTAGAGGGGGGCACACATTGTACCACTTTGGAAGCGTATATCTTTTAAACGATTAATTTTATGAAAAAGTGGTTTTAGAAACCTCAATCTCATTTTAAAGACCTGTATATAGATACCACACATGTATAGGTTTCATGAAAAAAAAATATTTTCAGTTTTAGTTCCATGTATGGGGGGGGGGGGGGGGGCTCCCCATACATGGAACTAAAACTGAAAATATTTTTTAATTTAATTTAAATATATTTTAATTTTTTCTTAAAATCGGAAAGCGGTTCACAGAATACATCAATCTACCAAGTTTTATATGTATAATCCTAATAGTTTCGGAATAAAATGGCTGTAACATACGGACGGACGGATGGACAGACAGACAGACTAGTAGTTGTAGTAGTTATACATATTATATTATTATAGTTACTACGGAACCCTTCATGGGCAAGTCTGACTCGCACTTGGCCAATTTTTCTTTGGCTAATTCCGTGTCGTAGTAGACAGACCTTGTTATGGCACTTGGCGTATAATTTGTCGGACATAGAGGGAATGTCAAAGGAAGCTGAAACTTGTTCTAAACCAGAAAACCCGGCTCCTATCGACATAAAACTGCTTACAGAATTATCGTTCAGATTGAGGTCTGTAGGGCTATCTATCTGGTATTTTACAATTTATTAATTCTATTTTTTTCAACACATTTGACAACTAAAATAGAATTTCGATAGAAATCCTTTCTTAGTTGCAACTAGAGAATACAATCCCGAGCATGTTTTTCAATCCCGGGATTACGTGATTCTTGTTGCTGAATCCTGGGACCCTGGGGCTATCTCCGGATTAGACTATGTGGTTTCTAATTGGTCTCAAATGTAAAAAATTGGCCAAGTGCGAGTCAGACTCGCGCATGAAGGGTTCCGTGTGTAACTATAATAATATAATATAATATGTATATTTATTTGACGAAAAAAACCTTACAAATTTCTTAAAACTAGCTTATTTACATTTTTTTAAACTATGCTAGATAACTTTGTTTTTCATAGTGTTTGTATGAATTACAAAGTAATATTTGCGGTTTTAGAAAATATGCCGTATCTCAAAAACTGTTAACTCGATATCATTGAAATCAATTTTGGTTGAAAGTTTACATTAAGATCTACAGATACATATTTTTTTAGATTTTTCACTCCACTATTATAGAAGTTAGAGGGAGGGATACACATTTGACCACTTTGGAAGCTTATATCTTTTAAACGATTGACTTTATGAAAAAGTGGTTTCAGAAACCCCCATGTCATTTTTTAAGACCTGTCTATAAATACCACACACGCATAGGTTTCATGAAAAAAAAAATATATTTTCAGTTTTAGTTCCATGTATGGGGTAGTAGTATGTTCCTTTATTTTAAATGATTTTTAATTTTTTTCTCAATATCGGAAAGCGTTTCATAGAATACATCTACTTACCAAGTTTCACATGTATAGTCTTAATAGTTTTGGAATAAAATAGCTGTGACATACGGACGGACGGACAGACAGACAGACAGACAGACGGACAGACATGACGAAACTATAAGGGTTCCGTTTTTTGCCATTCGGCAACTGAACTCTAAAAAACGAGTAATTTCTTAAAATATATATTTTTAATTTTGGTACACTACACATATCACAGTATAGTAAGAAAAGAAAAAATGACAAAAAGATACTATACTTTGTAAGAAATAAAAAGACAATAAAACTTATTTTGAATTTTGAAAATACAATCGTAGAAATATCAATGCATCCAAGGTTTGACTTCCAAGCCTGCTTCGTTTATTACCAACATAAGCAGCAGCTGAAAACGCTCGTTTAGGTTTTACACTGGTTGGAGGAATAGACAATAGATACTTATATGCTGTTTCTAAGTGATATCCACTAATTCCTCCATTTTCAAACAGGCTTATTTCACGTCTAATACTATATTTTGCCAACCCCGATTAATTTTGTATTTGTACTTCACGATCTGGGGATTTCATACTCTTATCAATTTCCAGCTATAACTTTTCCTTTAGTGTCAATTGGGGTTGGGATTGGGAGGTTTGTGGCCTTAACTCATCTTCTGTTTGTGATCCTGATCTTCCTTCTTCTTCTTCCGTGTCATCTCGACTTTTAAGTTTTTTAACAATACACTTTATTTGCTTCCAAACTAAAGCCTGTGTAGAAACTGGAAATAAGTCATGCCATTCCAAATCCGATAATAACTGATTTTCATCATCTTTTCATGGATTTTGTAATTAATTCAACACAGCAGTCAAATCATCACTTCGTCGTTGCTTCATACGTTCCACTAAGGATGTTTTCATATTTTGGCAAGTGTCAGCACTTGCCAAAAAATGATTCTGCTAGATTGTTTTATAAGAAATTTCAAAGCGGAATCAGCTATGCATAAATTAGCATCTCGCCGACAGATTGTTGCTTCTACTGTCAATTTAATTGGGGTCAGCACATCAACAATTTTATTTACCAATTCAAAATCAACTTCTTCCAAACGAATTGGATGATTGAGATCTATAAGAGCTTTTTGAATGAAGGTTTTTAAAAGATAAAATCTTTCCAGCATTGTTAAAAGACTATTCCACCTGGTTTTACAGTCCAAAAGAAGTGACAGCTCTTTTCCATGTTCAATTTTCATTTATTTTTGAAGTACTGTTTAATTTTTCAATGGTGATCTTTTGAAATACACTCTACAACTTTGCGGATTTTCTTTATCAGCTCATTAATGTTTTCATCTTGTGTTAACTCTGGTATGTGTTATAGCGCAAGGTCATTTTGTGACATTAAGATTAAGTCTGATTCTGGACTGTCTAAGTCTTCTAAATGTTCATCATCATGGATGTCGTCCATATGATCAACAGCCACAGGTGGTTCATTTATAGTATCATCTGAGGTAGAGCTGTCTTGCAAATAATTATGTTTTTCATAAAGCCAGTATCCAGGGAAATATCAAATATACTTAGAAGCTCTTTCAATATACGAAGACAATTTTCAGCCATACTTTCATACTTCCATAAATAGGAACAAGTCCTACATTCCAAATTTTTTTTATATGTTTGAACGTTGACAGCCATGTATGGTTTATTGGATGTTGAAGTCCACTTGTCGAAAGAAAGACTAAATCTTTCACCTGCACTTTTCTAATGTTTCAATTCTGCAGTTACTTGCTTTCTGATTTTTTCACTGTAATTCATGACACGTTTTTGATGGGTGACGGCTGACTTTGGTAAATCCGTGTATTTTGCAAAGACAAATTTTCTCGAATCATCTGAAGTTATGAATATACTGAATGGAAATCCATCTAATGCAATCATTCTTGCCAAAACATCATCGAGGCTATCGTCGGCACTTTTAGTAAAATAATCATTTAACTTTCGCTTGGCTGGCGGCGGTGCTGTATTCAGATTATCAGAATCTAGACTTGTTGAAGCTGATATAAGCTTGACGTAATATTTTGATGACAAATGTGTATGTAATCCCTTAGTCGATCCATCCAAAGTCTTGAGAATGGCTGAGCATCGGTTACATTTGGCACTATTCCTATCCTTCGCAACTAAAAAATAGCTCCACATTGACGTCGTATCACTGTGTTTTTTATGTTTAACAAAGTCTCCCGCCATTTGAAATACTTAATTTCAGATAATTGACTTTTAAATTTAAATGACGTAGGTCGTGGGTTTAAATTTAGAAAATATCTTGTAATGACCAAAGTTTTCAATATAATTAAGCATATCTTAAAACTGGAAACATATCTTACAACTATACAATAATATAGGTTATCCATCAGAATTCAGACAGGCTTTAATGTCCTCTCATACCTAATTAACCTGTATTATAGATACATTGTAAGAATGATATTTTAAAAGAGTAACTGTGGAGTTTCTTGCCGGATCTTCTCCATAGAAAACGACCAATTTCGAACCGTGCCCTGCGCCAAACTGCTGACGTTTTATAAGTGCCCATGTAAAAAAAAATCACAAGAAACAGTAGTAGGTATCTCTACTACTATTTTTTAAGAGATAACATAGACCAATCATGCCAGTAGCGTGCAACCAGCGCACCACGCACCATGAGACCATAAGTCTAACGGGAACCCGTGTGAAATTAGTACTTCCCACAATATGATTATAAATTAAAGCCTGTCTGAATTCTGATGGATAACCTATATTATTATATAGTTGTAAGATATGTTTCCAGTTCTAAGATATGCTTAATTATATTTAAAACTTTGGTCTATACTGTCGTATAGACCAATTAATACAGCACAATGGAATTACAAATAAAAAATATCCGATAAGTTGGTCATCATGTATGTCATTGATATACACTATAAAAAGGAAAGGGCCAAGAATTGAACCTTGCGGAGCACTCATCTTTGCTAGGGATCCTGCAGATGTCGCTCCATTAACAATAACTTTTTGTTGCCTGTTTGATAAATATGAAAGAACAAGGTCAGCAGAACACGAATCCACGAACTCCGTAATGGTGTAATTTACAGATCAGTGTTTTGTGGTCAACGCAATCAAAAGCTTTGGAGAGGTCACAAAATATGCCAATTGCATCCTGAGATTTCTCCAAAGATTCCAGAATGTGACGGATGAGCGCTACTCCTGCGTCTGTTGTTGACCTACCTTTCGTGAAACCAAACTGCCGACTATGCAGAATTCCATTGGAGTTAAAATATGATAGCATCTGGTCCAGCATGATTTTTTCGTATATTTTGCTTAATGCTGGATGCACATATATCGGTCTATAGTTAGAGGGATCACTCTTACAACCCGACTTAAAAATTAGTACTACTTTACTATGTTTCATTAAATCGGGAAAATTACCGCTGTCTATACATTAATTAAATATGCCTGTTAGGATAGCAGCAATTGAGTCAATAATATTACCAAGAACCCTAACAGATGCACTCCATAAGTCATCAGTGTTTGTTATGTTAAGACTTTGGAATGCTTTTTAATTACATCAATAGAAATGGGCTTAAATGAAAATGTTGGTATATCCTTATTGAAGTTTTCCTTTAAAAAAGATTCTGCCAATAATGGCGAAGAATGTAGAGATTTAGTAACCTCTACTGGAATATTGGTAAAGTAATTTTCCAACTTCTCAGCCACTTTTGACTTATCTGAGATGACCTGATCATCGATGTTCAAAGTCAAATCATTCTAACCCTGATGGTTTGTGTTTCCAGTTTCTTTGTTTATCACCTTCAACACAGTTTTTATTTTATTGTTAGAAATGCTAATTTTATTACTTTCTGATTTAGATTTAGCTTAGGGCGCATACTCTTTTAAATATCTTTGAGTAGTTTCTTACATAATTATGGAAGGCTTCATCGGAAGTCAATGATTTTTCATGGTATAAATTGTCTCAGCTTATTCTTATTCCAGCAGTGGCCCATTCATTAAATTTAGATTTATTACTCATTTGAAATTTTTTAACTGGACATGCCTTACTAAATTCGTGGCATAGTGAAGAAAATAATATCCTGTAATTTTCATTGGGGTCATGGGAGTCAAAATTGGCCATTGAAAGATTACTTAACATGTTATCATTAAAAACATTAATTTCTTTTTAGTTAGTGGCCTAAACTTAATAGTCTTATTTAATTGCCGCTTTTTAACCAACTCAAAGGATACTAGTTGACCTGTATGGTCAGACCTAACTCCACTAATTTGAGACGAGTATTTTATGGCACAATTAGTATAAATATTATCTATGCATTGAGCTGATGTTGCTGTTATTCTTGTTGCTTCCTTTTATGTGCATTTTAAGTTAAATGAACCAAACAATGAAGTAAGCTTGCAGTGTTCAGGTGAATTTACTAACAAATCAATATTTAGGTGACCACAAACGAAAACTAATTTATTATCTCTTATAAGCTTAGGTACTTAAAATTTCTCCCATTATCATTAAGAATGATGACAAGTTTGATGCTGGTGGTCTATAAACACTTAAGAAAGTTTGGCCTTCAACTTCTGTATATGCTACCTCACACAAGCAATCAACAGAGCAAGCGGTGATATATTTTTGTTCCTTATATCTAAGAGAATTACTACGTAATATTAAAGTACCACCTCCTACTGAGGACCTGTTCTATCTGGTTTTAGCCAGGTTTCACAAAAACATAAGATATCTATATCATATTTATCTATTAACATTTCCTCATCTAATATTTTGCCGGAGAAACGATTTATATTCTGATGATATAGTAAAATTGTGTTATTATAACTCTCCTTTGTCACATCTAAGGGTTTAAACAATTAATTTCAGTATTATTAGATACCCTAGATAATACTGAATAGTCACTTAACCTAGGATCAGTTAAATTGTCAATAACCCAGTGTAAATTGTAAGCTAACAAAGTAGCCAATGAACTTTCATCGTAAATTCTAAAATGAATGTCAGGATTGCAATCGGTATGCCCAAAAACCTATTACACGATGTTTGATGCAATATTTTGCAATCGACCGCGTTTGCTGAGCAAGTGATATAATGCGGTCGCACTAAGTTCGCCGCGAGCTTAGTGTATTTCGAACAGCAACCATTTTCATCATTTAGCGATAATTTTAGCCCTTACGTAGCTTTGTTAATTATACTTAGCAATAAACCCTTGAAGGTTATCAGTGTATTTAACTTAGTAGACACACACGATATCCATAATGAATGAAAAAAGTTGCATATCGTGTGTGTTTTAAATTGGATTTCAAAATGAAAGCCAGATTTGCAATCACCACCCCCAAAAACCCATTACACGATACCCATATCGAATGTTTGAGAAAAACTTGCATCCGCCATCTTGGATTTTAAAATGAATGCCAGATTTGCAATCACCACACCCAAAAACCCATTACACGATACCTATATCGAATGTTTGAGAAAAAGTTGCATCCGCCATCTTGGATTTTAAAATGAATGCCAGATTTGCAATCACCACCCCCAAAAACCCATTATACGGTACCCATATCGAATGTGTGAGAAAAAGTTGCATCCGCCATCTTGAATTTAAAAATAAATGCCAGATTTGCAATCACCACCCCCAAAAACCCATTACACGATACCCATATCGAATGTTTGAAAAAAAGTTGCATCCGCCATCATGGATTTTAAAATAAATGCCAGATTTGCAATCACCACCCCCAAAAACCCATTACACGATACCCATATCGAATGTTTGAGAAAAAGTTGCATCCGCCATCTTGGATTTTAAAATGAATGCCAGATTTGCAATCACCACCCCCAAAAACCCATTACACGATACCTATATCGAATGTTTGAGAAAAAGTTGCATCCGCCATCTTGGATTTTAAAATGAATGCCAGATTGGCAATCACCACCCCCAAAAACCCATTACACGATACCCATATCGAATGTTTGAGAAAAAGTTGCATCCGCCATCTTGGATTTTAAAATGAATGTCAGATTTGCAATCACCACCCCCAAAAACCCATTACACGGTACCCATATCGAATTTGTGAGATAAAGTTGCATACGCCATCTTGAATTTAAAAATAAATTCCAGATTTGCAATCACCACCCCCAAAAACCCATTACACGATACCCATATCGAATGTTTGAAAAAAGTCTTCATCATCACTTTCACTTCCTCAAATGGTGCTTTTCGGGAGCAACTGCACAAGGTACTATTAGAAATACCCAAAACGCTATAGGTGTGCCTATAATATTTAAAGAGTTCACTCGCTTTCTCCAGGATCCCATCATCAGATCCTGATTTCATAACAATGGAACCAACTAGAAAGTATACCCTTTCAAACGAAAAAAAAATTCCAAATCGGTCCAGCCGTCTTCGAATTTGAGGTTACATACATAAAAAAAAGTTTAAGACGAACTGAGAACCTTCTCCTTTTTTTTGAAGTCGGTTAAAAAGCAATAATAACATCACAAAATAGAAATACGTACTTTTTATGAGAATGGCTTTTTTTTTCGAAAATTTGCGCCAACTTTCTTCTAATAATATTTTTTTTTACATTTTCCCATAATAAAACAAATATCGAAAAAAAAATGTTAATGAAATATATATTGAACAATAAAAAGTAATTGTTGGGTATGCATAATAAATCGTACTCAAAAAAACAAAAAATATGACTTATGTTATTCAACGGATTGCTGCAATACATACGTACACAATAGATCGCGAATTATCGTTACCCGCGAAACGCTCCACGATGAGACGTGACCCCTCTCTGAGCTCCCGTGGACGACTGAATTTTCGACCGGTGTACGTTGCGTATGGTTCAAAATAGCGCGCAAATTAGAAGAAAAAATTAAAATTAAAACAACCAAGCGACATTTTTGAAATGTTAATAACGTAAATTGTAGTATGATAATTAGAGAATAATATGAATTGAAGTTTAAGAAAAAATTCAACAGTTTACTATCAAAATTCAGCGACGCACGAGCATGTTTTGTAAGGATTTTTGTCCAACTTTATGTATTTTTGTTTAATAAACTATAAAATATTTTTAAATTTTGCCAACTATGTTTGCTAACACATTTATTCTAGTGTTCATTACATATTTTTGTATGGTAATTAAAGTACTATTATAAGTTATATTCCTTTAGTTGTGAAGACCGTTTTGAGTTATTTTACTCGGCGCAGGCTTAAGTAATACTTGAATGGTCCCTTTCTCAACTGTCATTAATCATCATCAGATGAGTATATGGGACGACTGGCTATCTGACCTCCTCAACCCAGTCTTTAGATAGACCAGATTTGCTGGCTTCTGACTACCTACAAGTATCGTGTTACCCAGTTACTGGCTCATAGTCAGATAAAAAACAATCGCTCCATGTAAAACACTAATATTTATTTGGTCTAGGTGGTTAATAGTTGGTCTAGTGGTCAGTGGCCCTGACTGCTATGCGCAAGGTCGTGGGTTCGATTCCCACCCAGGACAAATGTTGGTGTGATGAGCACGATCATTTGTTCTTTGTCTGGGTGTAATTTATCTATAATATGTGTGTATTTAGAAATATATATCGATGCCTCCCACATACGTTGTTGTAACCCATAAATTGCAATATTACAGGAGAGCGTTTCAAAGATACTAATAGCAATGAAAACTGCATTTTCAATTAATCTTTATACAATTCAGTATTACTAACTATATTCACATATTGAATTGTATAAATATTAATTGAAAAATGCAGTTTTTATTGCTAATAGTATCTTTGAAACACTCCTGTAAAATTGCTATTTGTGGTTTACAACAACTTACGTGGGAGGCATCGATATGTATGTTTATCAGTTGTCTAGTACTCATAGCACAAGCTCTGCTTAGTTTGGGACTAGATGGCGTTGTGTGAAAGTTGTGGAATATTATATTATATATATTATATTATATAATTATCCGCTGCATTTGGATAGACTGAAAATCAACTCCAACATAGTTGGGAACAGGGTAAGCGGATAAAAACCACAGAGATTTTAATTAAAACAGATGAAGCATAGTATTGCAATTAGAAGTCATATACGTACCACTGTCAGCCGTCTCCGCACTGCCGCCGCTGTCAGCACTGACGCGACTGCCGCGGCTCTCAGCGCTGCCCATACTCTCGACACTGTCAGGCCCGTCCTCCGGGGGTCTGAAAACGTATAGTTTTAAAATTAACACTCATACATTTGTTGTATGTTTAAAAACGCGCTCTCCTTATCTTCTGGCAAGCCCGATATAAAATTTGTAGAAGTATGAATTAATAATCTATACTAATATTATAAAGCGGAAAAGTTTGTTTGTTTGCTTGAACGCGCTAATCTTCGAAAGTACTGGGTGGATTTGGATGCAGTTTGGTATGGAAGTAGCTTGAAGCTTGAGGAAGGTTATAGGCTACTTTTTTACGCGACTGCAAAAAAGGAGAGTTATGTTTTTACCATGATAGAATCCACGGGAGCGAAGCCCCGCGTGAGTACTAGTAATAAATAAAGTTAAAGAAGAATTTTAAACAACTCAATTAACAGAAGTAAAATTAAAAAATATTAAGTATGGGAGTAAATTAGAAAAAAAATAAGCTCACAGTTTCATGTAGCATCATAATAAAAGAGTTATTGAATGCGGCTAGATGTTGCCCAGCAACCACCTCTATCATCATTCAGACGTTACGTATGACGTAGACAAATTAGCCCAGACCAACAGAATGACAGACCGATAGGCAAACAAAATTTCTTAACAGGTGTATTTGTGTGTTGTTATAGTGTACTAAAAGCACTTGAGAAAAACGACAAAAGTTTAAAATCACAGACAGACAGTTCAATGTTATTTATATGTATAGATATAAACTTACTTGGCACCCGTTCCATCTCCTTGCTGCAACTCTCTGCCCGTCGTTTCTTGTACCGTCTCGTTAGGAGGCTGAGAAAGCAAACATTATGATATTAGTTCACCACATTAGTAGGAAGAGTTGCAGATAATGATACAATGCAACATACGAGCACTTTATTAAGTACTAGCTGACCCGCCACGACTTCGTTCGCGTGGTATCCTACCCCTTCCCAACCGATACCACTACCCCTATCCTACCCCTACCCTACCCAAACCCTAAACTACCCCTGCCCTACCCAAACCCTACACTACCCTATCCTACCCTACCGATACCCTACCCTACACCTACCCTACCCCTACCCCTACTCTACCCCTACCCTACACCAACCCTGCCCCTACCCTACTCTCCATTTTATTTAGAAAACGTTTATATAAGAAATAGAAAAGGGCTGTTTTGACGGTTTTCCCGTTTTTTTTTTTAATTTTTCTCAACTTTTAAACCTTCCCTAGACCTCCACGAACATTTCAAAACCAAGATAAGATAAATCCGTTCAGCCGTTCTCGAGTTTTAGCGAGACTAACGAACAGCAATTCATTTTTATATATATAGATTGGATATAGGTTTATTAACCTATATACCATACCACAATAGAGTCCCGCATATTAATTTTCTCCTTCTGTGTAAAATCTACCCAAAGGTTGTCTGTAAAAAATCGCTTTTAGCGATAAGACCGCCAATTGTAACACCCTTTGTAGTTGTTAAATCCTTATTTGTTTTCCGTTATGGTGTACAGCAAAGAATATATCAATCTACGAGCAAACTATACTCGATACGGGTTTCGCCCCTTCACAGCGCAGCGGTTGGCGAGTCTCCTCTTAGGATGCTCCGTGGAAGGGCGAAACGCGTGAAAGAGCGTGAAAGGGCGAGAAATGTTTTGAGTATAGTACGAATATAACTTGTTTTTGGCAAAATAAAAAACTGTGTAAATATCATTTGCGATTCGTTAGTCTTTCGCTAATACTCGAGAACGGCTAGACCCGATTTGGCTAATTTTGGTTTAGAAAGTTTGCGAAAGTCCCTAGAAATTTAAATGGTGAAAAAATATGGATAATAAAATATAAAAAGCCACCCATTACACTATTGCTGTGAACCCAACCCATCACCCAAACATATTTAATTAAGTTGGAGGGATTAACAAAATTGCTAGTAATGTGAGTTTTACCCCTTACCACATTTCTCTTTATAAATACAACTTTACTAAGTAAAGTTCCCTAAAGAAGTAGAAATAATGGAGATTACCTTATCGCCGTCTGCACTGGAGTCAGGCTTAGCACCGTTGAATTCATTCACAGCTTCCATCATACCGAAGAACGAGATGCTGCAACATACAAGTAACATAACAGAGTCTGTTTCCTGATAGCTACAACCTGGGCGTCTTTAAGTCAACAGTGAATAGGTTACTTCTAGGTAAGCGTGCTTCATCTTCGACCACATTATCGCTTACCATCAGGTGAGTAGGTGGTCAAACGCGAGCATATCTATACTAATATTATAAAGCGGAAAAGTTTGTTTGTTTGCTTGAACGCGCTAATCTTCGAAAGTATAGGGTGGATTTGGATGAAACTTGGTATGGAAGTAGCTTGAAGCTTGAGGAAGGTTATAGGATACTTTTTACCCGACTACAAAAAAGGAGAGTTACGTTTTTATCGTGATAGAATCTACGGGAGCGAAGCTCCGCGTGAGTACTAGTCATCAATAAAAAATAACATGATCAGCCTATTACAGTAGTACCCAACTGATATGGCTTACCGATGTACCTGCGCAGAACATGAATTTCCGTACCGCGCTTCGTTTCCTTTACCGCTATTGGTCGGCAGCTGCCAGCTGAGTGAGACGGTACTAACAGCTGCAGTGTATTATGAACCTTATAGTAGTGATCTAAGGTTGACTGTAAGTTTTAAGCGTTCTTTCGTTATTCTTCGGGGCCATACTTTCTTTTCTGTGCGACCGAAGAGTCACGACGCACCTTATCAGTTGGGTACTACTGTACGTTTCCACTGTACGGGACACAGACCTCTGCTTTCCACAGGTACAGTGTGGCTTGGTTTTTTCGATCCTCGGACATACCGGTTTCCTCAAGATGTTTTCCTTTCACCGTTTTGGCAACACTGGTGATATGACGAAAATTACACAAAGTAATTTGCCTGCCTGCATTTGAACCCATGAAATGCTGGTCTTTATTTTGCAAATAGGTTATAAATAACACTTTCACACGTTTTTTTTTTTTAGTTATTGTAAACTAGATGAGGCCAGTGTTTCCTAACTAACTACTCTGAGAAGAAACACCGAAACAAACTCAGAGGTCAACGTCTCTTTTGAAGTCCATACAATCCGTACGTTGTTTATCGAGGGGAGAAAGTGACCGATTACCAACGAGGGTATAGTTTGCCTTAATACACACGAGTTGGGAATCGCACTTTCTTCCGAGTATATATATATATATACATAGTGCTTTATACTATACCTACGAGGAAAATAAGAGAGAATAATAATAATAATGTCCTTTGTCTTTTGGCATTATAAGTACTCTTAAGTTAGCTACTGAATTGGTGTAAATTAAAAAAAACAGCGCGTTAGTAATGGATTTTGACACACGTTTCCCTCCCCCTCCAGTGTCTCTAGCACGTTAGTAATGAATTCTCATACACTTTTGCGACCTGCACATTTGTAAGTACTACAGTAATGGCATCCTGTCAAACTTTTTAAAAAGTAATAAGGCACTTTCCGAGCAGGTATAGTATAAATGAATATTCTATTCTATTATTGGTACACGGGAAATGTCAACCAGCCGTTACGAAACAATAAACTGAGAATTTACCATGTCGGACAAAATAGATGGTCCTTTTCTAGGGTACTGGGTGGGTGTACATGTGAGAGCGGGAATTCATGTGCCTTAATAGTGTGATATGTTTTTTTTCTGTTATTTATTTCGTATTTCCGCTAACATAGGTTTTAAGGTTTTTTCTTTGTTGTTGATGATAGGCTTGCGTTTGACCACAATCTCACCTGATGTTAAGCGATGATGTGATCGAAGATGAAGCACGCTTGCCTAGCCACTCGCTTGCTTTTGGAAACGTTTGTTTTCAAAATTGAACACCCGTTGATTGCTTCTGGCAACAATCGTTTCCAACAATCTGTTTTTACTAAACCACTTTAAACTTTATTTTGTAGTCCATAAAGTCCTCGTGAAACGTTTTTAAACTATAGACTGATATATTAACCGACCTTTAAATACAAGTTGACAATATTATAAATCTAATTCTTATTACACGATACGAAATAAAGTTTGACATCGCCATTTTGTTTTTTCTACGCTAGAATTCCTTAATGTTTTAAATATTTTATTCCACGTAAATATATCCATGTGTGATTAAATGTGTCTAGTAATTAATCTAGTTTATGAATAAAATAAGAAACAATGCTCTTGTCGATCTTAGTTTTTAGTAAAACGCATTTTTCCATACAAGTAGCTAATATTTTGGGTAGTTAAAGTTTCAAGGTACATTGAAAAATACGGAAATAAGATCTATTAAAAAAACAGACACAGTGTTTAAGAGCGCGTATAAAGCAAAATTACCAATTTTCTATTTGATTTTACATGAAAAATTCCAGACCAAATCTTAAAATAAAAATATATGAATAACTACATCATATTTTCAAGGGCTCTCTCTGATCAAAAACATAAAATAATAACATTTCCTTGGTAGAAAAAAATCACGAAATAACCTCTAATTCTCATGTTTTTCCGTTTTGTACTCGATATGGTAATGCCTATTGCGACAAAAATTTGATAAATAATTATATTTAAACAAGAGTAAAGGCTTTGCTTAGGCATTTTATGTAATTCCTTTTAGTTTTGGATTTATTACGATAAAACACTTTTGGCGCATACTACGTTTTTATTCCGCGCAAGAAGTCATCTTCCGTCGCTCGTTGCGGGAGCTTCAAGCATATTTCTATTTCACACATCAGTCGCTACCGCTCTGTTGAGACGAGAGGACTACGCTCAAGTGTTTTAGCTGCGCCGAGTTATAATCATTTCAATCGTAATTGTTGTTGTTGTTCGAACTAAATAGTGAAATG
Source organism: Tholera decimalis (assembly GCA_943138885.2). Taxonomy (NCBI): domain Eukaryota; kingdom Metazoa; phylum Arthropoda; class Insecta; order Lepidoptera; family Noctuidae; genus Tholera; species Tholera decimalis. The sequence continues at coordinate 20,385,913 of OW964575.2, forward strand.
GGAAACAAAAAAAAACATTGAAAGAGAACTAAAAAAGTTACAAATTGACAGGATGGCTAATTGTCGAAGGTAAGTTTGTGAGTTACTTGTTTGTTATATACTGAAAAAATAAAAATACATTTTATACTTTCGAGAAAGTTTATGCAGGTGATTTTAGATTTTATTTTGAGAGACACAAGATCTAAATTCGTTTACCTACGCACTTTCGTGGGCCGAGTAGGTAACTAGACATAATAATATGTGGGGACATTTCACACACGGCTGTCTGACCCCAAACTAGGAAGACCCTGTACTATGGGTGTCAGACAAAATATAGACAAGAGAAATATATTTTTAAATACATACATATATAGATAAACAACACCCAGACACGACGATATCAAAAATTCGTGGTAGGTACTTTATTAGATTATTAGGATAATAGGTAGTAAATTACATTCATAATAGGTAGCTATTTACTTTAGCTATTTTGTTATGTTATCCTTCACGATACAATTTTATGATCATTTTCCCATAATGTAGGTAGTTATGAGATCTTCTAAAAATCTAGATACACGGATGGACAACAATAATGATCTTGCGAGTATCCTATATAAAAAAAAAAATATCTACCTATACCACTTCTTATTTAATATTTCTATGGTCACTCGTAGTCGTAGGTAACGCGGGCAGAATAGTATATGCAAAATAAACACAAGCTTTTAGTTGGTATCCGTGTTTGTTCGATGAAATATATTTATATCGATTACGAACCTATTTAAGTATGCCCATTAGGTATTTAAACCCTATTTTTGTAGATCAATTTATTGTGGACGTGATTGTATAACAAGGAATTTGTTTTGAAATAATATTTTATTTTCAGAATGTGGCCACCTCGCTCGCCAGATTTAAACCCATTGGACTTTTTTACTGGGGCTGTTTAAAGGAGGTAGTTTATAAAGAAGAAATCACTTCAGTTGAACAGCTGCGACAACGCATACGTTCGGCTGCTGACGAAATATCGTCGGCAGGATTTGCGCGCCGATTGAGACGGTCCTTCATAAGAAGGTGTAGAGCGTGTATAGCAGCTGAAGGAGCCCACTTCGAACATCTTGTATATTTTCTTTTTCAATAAATTTGTTTAATTACTAATGTCTTTTATGGTGTCAACAAACCCATAGTGATCAAATTTTAAAGAAATTCTCATTCTCTTTGAGTCTAAAATTAGTTACAGCAGTGTTAAAGTAATTTAATTTTGAAATCAAATTTGTATAAAAATTCTCCTTTAAGATTCGAACAGCAATAACTTTGTACTTTATCAAGATACTGGTTATTATTATACCATTTTAGAATTTGCATTAAATAGGCAATTATCTATACTTATGATAAATCTGTAGAGAGGTCAATTATGTACATGAAATATATTTTTCAACAGTATTATAGATTGACATATTATATTTCCCTACTAAATTACGAAAGTTAATCTGTGTGTTACATCTAAATTACTGAACCGTGAGGAAGGACATAGGCTACTTTTTTTTACGAAAAACGACGGAAACGTGGACGAAGTCGCGGGCAACAGCTATCTATGCTAATATATAAGGCTGAAGAGTTTGTTTGTTTGTTTGAACGTGATAATCTCAGGAACTCCTGGTTCGAATTGAAAAAAATATTTTTAATTAAATACTCAATTTATAGAGAAAGGCTATAGGCTATATATATCATTACGCTAAGGCCAATAGGAGCGGAGCACCAATGAAGAATGCTTCAAAATCGGGCTTAAATTTAACGTTAGCCCAAAGTAACTATTCCACGCGGACGAAGTCGCGGGCAAAAGCTAGTCTAAAATAATGAGCCACCGCAGTGTAGTACATTTTTTTTCGATATAGTCTGGCGGGAATAATTCCGAATCATTCCCGTCGTATACTTCGGAAGTATTCCGAAATATTCCGAAACTTTGGGAATATTTCAACTGCCAAAAGAAACCAGGAAAATCGACCTTTGAAGTCGGTTAATATACCAAAACCTGCTCCTACCTAAGTATAACAAATACTTTTCTGAAAACCGCATCAAAACGTGTTTGCTTGCAAGGTTTGCCTTTAATTGTTTTTATTGGCTGGGCTATTAAACGCGTTAAGTAGGTAGGTAATGATTAATACCTACCTATGCGACTCGCGAATACTCGCGATGCGTACAGAGCTACATACAAACTAACCAAAAACATAGGTAACCCTTTTTCAAAAAACAAATAAAATATGCTAGGCCTGGTTTTTTATTCAACTACTGACATTTATAAAAATAGCATTCAATTTCGAAATAAGTAGAGTACCTACCTAGAAACAAAAGAATAAAAATCCTGTTAATCGCAGGCTAACATATCTACCTATAAAAATATCAACATATACTTAATCAATCCCATTTATAATAAAACTAGTACTCACGCGGGGCTTCGCTCCCGTGGATTCTATCACGGTAAAAACATAACTCTCCTTTTTTGCAGTCGCGTAAAAAGTAGCCTATAACCTTCCTCAAGCTTCAAGCTATTTCCATACCAAATTTCATCCAAATCCACCCAGTACTTTCGAACATTAGCGCGTTCAAGCAAACAAACAAACAAACTTTTCCGCTTTATAATATTAGTATAGATAAACATTTATATTTTACTCTTGTATCGTACGTAGTCTCGCACTGAACAATAATTAACCCACCCACCACACAACAAACAAACACGTTAATTTCGATTGAATTATTCGGGCGAAATATTCGGAAACATTCGATTGCGGGGTACGAATCTTTCTCGCGGGGGGAAAACTTCTCCGGGGAGCATCTCCCCTCTTACCGCACCCCGCACCGCCATCGCAGCGCGGCGGCAGCGGCCGGCGCACATAGGGCTTTATTTAAATTCATTTTGAATAATTCTGATTTAAAGAAACTTTCCCAGAAGTATTCCGGAATTATTCCGAATTTTTCAGAAGTTTTGCAACTATAGATACAGGGGCCCAAAATTGCGTAATTCCGTAGAAATAAATGTTAAAATTTAAGAATAACTATTTTTTGCAATATTGATTTAGAATGTAATAAAAAATCTTGATACTGATCTGATAATACAAATATTCAGGACTGATATAACAAAAAAACAAAATGAAAAAAATATCACCAATTTTAGAAATGGTACCTAATTTTGTAAGAGTAAGTACGATTTTTATTTAAAATATTAAAAATATCAATAATTTGGTCATCCATGGGCATATGACGATATAAGTGGGGTAAATGATAGATATTATCTGGCCAATCGACAGTTTCAGAGTTATCCATTATTTACGCCACACCAAAATCACGCGCCAAAATAATATTATATTATACATAATATAATATTACCTTTTGGTATTGATTTTATATTGATTCGTGTTCAGTATCAGTGGTATAGTCACCTCCTACTAACTTACTATTTACGTATTATTCGCGTACACATAATAACATTTCGTAATATTGTATAACGCAGTCATACTTTGAATACAGTTGTTTCATCTGAATATTATACGTATACTTACTACAGAAGATACGCGTCGAGTGAGCGCGTAGGTACACGCGCGATCGTATTCGATGTGAGGAGCGGGTAGGACAGTGCGGGTGAATTCTAAAATTTTGCTGGCTTTAGGCGCGCTCTTAAGCTTGTTTTAATGGCTACTCAGAACAGTTAAAATATTTGAAGTGCGCTTCTGGAGCGAGTCACAATCAAAGTTTTTATTACTGCGCGTCGTACGCTCAGATGCGGTCAAAAGTCACTGGCAAGCGACGCTCTTTTTATTTTTGCGCCGAGCGGCTAGAAGTACTCTATTCACTCTTGACTTAAAGACTCCCAGGTTATAGCTATCAGGAAACACATTTAATTGTTAGTTTGTACTAACAATTAAATACGGATCTTTGGTCTGAAGTAAATATTGTTATTATTACAAATGTCGTGGTATACTCACATTGCGGCGCGCAGATGTCCGCTACTAAACATTGGTCGACCCCAAAGCCCGCTACAACAAAACATACAATGTGTAAGCTGTAATCAAGCACAAACAATAATCTCCATGAAAAAGGAAAAAACGACTACAAAGTTAAAAAACAAAAATTTATATTAACCTCTAGAGCCCCAGCGGCACAAAAACGTGCCAGTAAACAAGTATTAGATAGATAGATAGAATAGATAGAATATACTTTATTGTACACCAATAATTGAATCACACTTAAATAACAATATTGTAAAAAACTTTGGTTACAATGGCGGTCTTATCGCTGAGAGCGATATCTTCCAGACAACCTTTGGAAGGACTTTATGAGCTTTAATTAAAATGGGGAGGGCTATATTAGTGTACTACTGTACAAATAATCATTAATAACGGAAAAACAAATTAAAATAAAATAAATAAATATATTATGTGTTCTTTAACATCGTGTGGAGAAAGCAAAGGAATAATCATAAGTTTGAAATAAAATGATTGACAACCGAGCTTTTAAAAACAGCAAGTGACTGAGCTTGTCTTACTGACACCGGCAATCCATTCCACAACCGAATGGCCTGCACCGTAAATGACTGGTCGTAAAATTTTGTGGAATGCGTAGGCATCAAAAGTCTCAAATTCTCTGATGATCTCAAATCTCTAACATGTGTGTCATGAAGGAACTTAAAACGTTCTTTGAGGTAAAAGGGAGTCGTTGGATTGAAAAGAATACTGTAGAGTAATGATAAAATATGTGCATTCCGGCGAAGGCGAATAGGCAGCCACTTGAGTTTAGTGCGAAACTCAGAAACATGATCATATTTGCGCAATCCAAATATGAATCTGATACAAAAATTTTGGAGTCGCTCAAGCTTATCTAGCTGCACTTCAGTTAGATACAAATTTGTGCCACCAAACCCCGACCAATTTAAAACTGTATTTGTAGTAAAGATAAGTCTTAAAATCGTTTGTGACCGGGGTCAGATTACGCTTACGATAAGAGCCCGCCCGCGGTGCTTGACGGATGGTTGACGTAAATAATGGCGATCCTTGAGAGGTTAATAGTATCAATTTAAATATTTTTATTTTTGTATGAAAATCTGGTGAACTAAAATATGACGAATTTTGAAAAGTCATAGAACAAAAGTTTTTGGTTATGATGTTAGTAACATAGTCCCAAGAGGTTTTCGGTGTTTTACAATTAACCTTGTATATCTTTTTGCAAAAAACTTTGAAGTTCAGATATCGTTGTCAAATTAACGAAGGAAAACAATTCCGTAAATAGAATCCTTAGATTTTTTAATTGGAACAGATCATCGTAAAATTATAATGATCTATCCATAAATTGTGATCTGTACCATACTGCTTGCAATTTAACATATTATTTTTCGATAGATTATAATCTATCGAACTGTAACCGTGAAATTGTGAAATGCTAAACAACGGAACGCATCTCGTGCGCTGAATGTTTGAACGATTCGTAACTCTATGGTCATAAAAAACCGACCGAGATCTCGCCCGCGCAAGAACTGGAATTTGGGCCAGATCGTCGTCTGATCGTAGTCTGATATCGGGCGGGTCGTTTACTCTATCTTTGTTAATCTTAAGTTCTAAGTTGAGCTACATGATAACTGACAAATGCTTGCACTGTCGTGGACAGGTCCGCTCAAATTTGCGTGGTTATTTCCTCAAAAAAATACCACAGACATGAACCTACATGCTTCTCATATACAAATACAAATTGTCTGGACTTTAAAAGAGACTTTGACCTCTGAGTTTGTTTCGGTGTTTCTTCTCAGAGTAGTCAGTTAGGAAATACCGGCCTCATCTTGCTAAACTTAACACGCAAAAAAAAACATGACGTGTAAAAGTTTTATTTATAACCAATTTACAAAATAAATATTTCATTTCATTTTGAAATTATCTGTGTTTGCCTAAGATAGAAAACAAATATAACACTAGTTTACACGGTTTTTGTCCTTGAAATTAAAAGTGTTTTTTTTTTATCACTTGAGATATGCTGAGTTTTAAAAAAAATATGAAAAAAATCCAACACGTCACATTTCCTAAATATTTATAATTTTTGACTTACAAAAAAAGGCCTACAAAAATATAAAAAAAAATTAAAAATGAATTGCCTTAGCTTTTCTCTTGTATCTATTTGTGTCTGTTTCTCTTATAACAGACCAGCAATAATCACCTAACATGGCTTGGTCCCAGTATCCTTGATAATTTTGTTCGAAAAATTTCAAATCCTGATGAAAACGCTCTCCGTGTTCGTCGCTGACTTCTCCGAGATTTTCAGGGAAAAAATCGAGGTGCGAATGAAGGAAATGAATTTTCAGAGACATGCTGACACCCATTAGTAACCGAAGGAACATCTGCATATATAATTTTATCTTTGTTCTTCCGATTAAAACCAAATGTCTTAGTGAGACAGAAGTAACAGTCATTTTCGTGGTTGGATGGTTTCCTCCATATCATTGGCATATTAAAATTCAAAAATCTTTTTGCACCTGCAGCCCAGGAGCTTAGTGTTTTCCTACATCTTTCACAAAAAACGTGAGGAACCTATTTTTTGTCCTGGTGAGAGACCGAAATTTTGAAATAACAAAAATATGCTTCTTTAAGAGATTCCGTTATAGGATATCCTTTGTTAGATATAATAAGTTCACCACAAACGTAACAAAAACGGTCAGGATGTGCTTTACACGACCTTATTGACATTTTAAATACAAATATTTATTTAACTGAACACTACAATGCAGCAAAACTTTAGAATGATTTCAGAACCAACTTGTGGGTAGTCTTAAAATAAAATGTGTTGATAACTTCATTCTTTGACGTAATAAAAATAAAACAAATATATGTTTGCATTTAGTTTCTGTCACTAAATAAAACGATGGGAAATTCACTGGAAGGACATGAAATTTATTTTAATTTGTAAACTAGTGTTATTATTATCTGCTTATCCTTTCCCAACTATGTTGCGGTGTGTTTCTAGTCTAAGATACAGTTGAGTATTAGTGTTGTACATGGTGCGACTGCCTATAGAGGCCGTTCAAGTGTTACGTAAGCACATTTATTTGGAAACATAGACATTTGATTACATTACAAAGAAAACGATGATAGCTACAAAAGTTTAGAACTGTGTCGCAGCTATCAGCGCCCATACAAAAAAAAAGAGGACAATTTTCCAGACTAAAACTACAAGTAATTAAAATAAAAATACAATAAATTAAAAATAAAATAAAATTAAAAATGACCGTATGTGTCTGTGTGAAGATGAGTATGAGGGAGTGGAGTGTGAGTATGTTTGGTCATTGTATGAATCATCATCTCTGCTTTATTGAAGGTATCAGCCCAGTCCTTGCCATGAATTATAAGCGTTGTGTCGTCGGCATATGTGATAATTTTACAGTTTAGAGGAGATAGGTTGCAGAGTTCATTTATATAAATGAGGAAGAGAGTCGGTCCAAGGACACTGCCTTGGGGTACACCAAATGTAACTATCTCCTTTTTGCTGGTGAAATTTTCAATTTTTACTACCTGCTGGCGGTCTGTCAAGTAGCTGCGAAAAATATCGTTAACAATACCACGAATTCCAATGTTATTAAGCTTACCAAGTAATAAGGGAACAGAAACGGATTTTTTGCAATTTTTAACCCACCCCTCCCCCTCGTCAGCAAAAGTAAGCAAAGCTCTTACCCCTCCCCTCCATGCTTACGTAAACATTGGTACATACAATTGATTGATTCATGAGCAGCAGTTATAAATCTAAGGAATAGGTTTGGAAAGAAGTCTGTAACGTACATAATATTCATTTAAATAAACTTTACTGACACGGAATTTAACAATTCATTATTTGTAGGAATCCCCGAAAATGCATTTCATTTTGAAGCATAGACAATGTGTGTAAAAAATTAAATAATTACTGTTGACGTAATCACCATCTAGATCCCCCCACCCCCATGTCATCAAAAATAAGCAAAGCAAAGACCCTCACGCCCCCTATAGTGCTTACGTAATTCTTGAACGGTCCCATATGACTACTACAAACGAGTATCTGGGAAACACGATATCCTTTGTCTAAAGCAGTGTCAGATTTACTGGCTTCTGACTGCCTGTAACGATTGTCAAAATTGGACCGATTTAAGCAAAAATGATCCAACTCACAACCTCGACAATTTCGAGTTTGTGACCTATGTACTCCAAAATAAGGTATATTTTAACATGGTTGTGTGGTTTGGATCATTTTTGCTTAAATCGGTCAAATTGTCCAAACTACAGCCGAAACCAACGGCTTAACGTGCTTTGCGAGGCACAGGAGTATCAGACTGCCAACTTCCAAACTCCGGACTACTACAGAAAAACCCAATAACATTATTTGACCGACCCGGGAATCAAACCCGACATCGTGTTCAGCAGTCGCCTTTGCGACCACTCGACCAACTAAGCTGTTAAATAGAAAAAAAAATCGGTTGTCTGTAAAGTCGGTTTACTGACGATAGTTGAACATGACAACGTCATAAGAAAATACTGATGGAATGGTTGCATTTTTCAAAAGAAAATTTTAATTTTACATCACTATTACTGCACTTCTCATGACAATGGAAGAATCCCTACACAGTGACGTCATCTCTTAGCGTTTTATGATAGCCTAGTACTCGACTCGTTGAGTCATACATAAATGTCAAAGAATCCCTACACAGTGACGTCATCTCTTACCGTTTTATGATAGCCTAGTACTTGACTCGTTGAGTCATACATAAATGTCAAAGAATCCCTACACAGTGACGTCATCTCTTAGCGTTTTATGATAGCCTAGTACTTGACTCGTTGAGTCATACATAAATGTCAAAGAATCCCTACACAGTGACGTCATCTCTTACCGTTTTATGATAGCCTAGTACTTGACTCGTTGAGTCATACATAAATGTCAAAGAATCCCTACACAGTGACGTCATCTCTTACCGTTTTATGATAGCCTAGTACTTGACTCGTTGAGTCATACACAAATGTCAACTTGTAGATCCAATTTGATTTTCTTTGGAATGCCTCAGAGCGATGGAACGCCTCAGAGCGAGGTAACGCCGCATGAGTCATGTATTTTCGTGCGTGCAGCCAGCTTCATCGAATTATAAGATGTCACGTCAAAAATGTAACCACTAATTGAATTGAAAATTTCCACTTTAAAATGTACATGGATTGATTCGCCTTTAGTGGGTTGATTGTCAGACTTCTACTAAAACCCCTGCTGTTTTTTCAGTTGCCATTGCGTTCCGAGACCTGGGGGTATCGGGAGTTGTATTCTGATTGGAGTTCTCTTGTAATCTTACCTAAGCAGCTGTTTCCTCTGCTGAGCACACAGCGTCCTCGGCGTGAGGCAGTCACAACGATGCTTGTATCCGGACCATGCGCTCACTGGTAAACAAACACAAAAATAATATCAATTTTTTTTATAGACTTAATATATGTACAAAACATTTCTTCTTCCTGCCTTCGAACTAAAACAATAATTATTCATTGAAAATATTGAAATAATTGATGTAGAAAACATCATCATCTCCACGCCCGCCGGTATCATTTCCAAGCCCACCGGTATCATCTCCACGCCCACCGGTATCATCTCCAAGCCCACCGGTATCATCTCCACGCCTACCGGCATCATCTCCCCGCCCACCGGTATCATCTCCACGCCCACCGGCATCATCTCCCCGCCCACCGGTATCATCTCCAAGCCCACCGGTATCATCTCCACGCCCACCGGTATCATCTCCACTAGTACTTACAGTCGTGCGGCGTGCTACGCGCTGCCATATCAGCGAGACGAGCCCGGGTTGAGGCTTTTTGATGCGGCCGCAGATAACGTTGGAGACGCGCTCTCGCCGCGCCCACCCATCCCCAACGTGATGGATCCGCTACATAGCCCACGCCCACCGGTATCATTTCCACCTTAAGATATTAGACAAATTATTAAAACGAAAAAATAAAAATAAAACAATTAATTTAAATAATCTAAACAACCCGACTGATTTTCACAACACCATTTTTCATTATAAGCAAACATTTAGGATTATTATTCCGAAACAGTAAAACTGAAAAATTATGAAAGAAACCTAAAAATCATTTTTAAAGACCAATACGAAAAAATCAAACAAGTAATTTAACCTCTAGAGCCCCAGCGGCACAAACACGTGCCAGTAAACAAGTATTAGTTGAGCCCCAGTGGCACAAAATGTGTGTGCCAGAGGGGCTCAACTAATAGTTGACGTAAATAATGGCGGTCCTTGAGAGGTTAAAAAATCTAAAAAACCTGACTGTTCAACTGAAATGCCAAAAAAGTGACAAGCCCATTTTCACAACACCATATTAAGCAACCGTTTAGTATATCATCCTAAATGATTCCTTTAAATGAAAAATGATGAAAGAAATATAAAAATATTTTCAAAGACTTATTTAACGATACCCCACATGACATAGTTTGTCCATTTTCTATATTTTAATTTTGAGAATATAATATCCGGTTGTCGTGATGAAATTTGATAACTGTCATGTCTTTAGTGACGCACGCAAAGTTAAGATGAATCGATTGACGTAGAATTATTAAAACCAGCCCGCGCCAGTGGCCTCTACAAAACGACATAGGTACAAACATACATACATAGACTGATAAAGACATTACATTCCTTCGCATCGCGCAGTCGGGTAAAACACTACAAACTACGATAAAATATATTTTCTAAAAATCAACTTACCTTAAATGTAATAGTAGAGGCAGCTTTGAAGTTTTCCAATATTTTGCAAAACCTCTCCACCGCATACCTGTTAAAAACATAAAAAATATTAATGTACCTGTTTTGTGGGGAGCAGTTTTAGTTGTTGTTTTTTTTTGTCTTAAAAAGAGAATTAGCGTTGTGGGTAGAATTCACATTACTAGCAATATTGTTAACCCCTCCAACTAAGCTAAATTATATGCTTGTGTCTGGAGTGGATTCACGGCAATAGTGTAAAGCCTGCAATACATGTTGGCCGAGCGTAGGCCAACACGAGTATTGGCAAATAGGTACAAGGCAAGAAGTAATGTCCACACGTTCGACAAGTTCATCGAACGCCAATGTAGACGACCAATGTAGAAGAGGGCCTGTAGAGCTGCCCACACGTTGGCCGAGCGCACACGAGCGCCTTTGATTTGTGAACAAAACCCGACACCGATCCGAAGTGAGGCGAGTGATCACGAGCAACGGCGAGCGAAGACAAGTTGCACCAAATGAGCTCTATACACGTTGGCGATGGCCTCCACTCGGCCAACTAGGCAAGTGACACCGAGCGATAGCAAGACAAGGCAAATATACCGTCTACATGTTGGTATTGGCCTTCACTCGACAACGCTCGGCCAACATGTATTGCAGGCTTAACCACCTTATCCACTAGGCTATTGACGCTTCAAACCAGACACATTCAATACTGAAATAATGAATACGTACTCTTTCTCCAGCGGTCTGTCGAACTGTCGGCAAAGGCATACGTCATTAACTATTTGCCGCGTCGTATCGCTTTGTCCGGCAAGCTTGCATAGTTGCTCGTGTATTATCGAAGCAGCTGTGAAACAAAAACATCTTTAATTAATAGTAGCACTTCGTCTGCATCGATTATGAAACAATTTAAGTTGAAACGGCAGCTGAATTTGTAAAAATGGGTACAGTATTTTCGGAAATAAATAATGATAATAACTTTGTAATGCATGACCACCTGAGTTCGAAAAAATCTGGCCCACCGGCAGTTACAGGGTTATCCATAATTTCCGCCACACCCTGTGTTGTACATAATTAAATACTTGTGATAAAACTTTAATTTTAATATATGATCAACTTAGATATCTATCTAAGTTGTTCATATATTAAGCCTGCGCCGAGTAAAATAACTCAAAACGGTCTTCACAACTAAAGGAATATAACCTATAATAGTACTTTAATTACGATACAAAAATATGTAATGAACACTAGAATAAATGTGTTAGCAAACATAGTTGGCAAAAATTAAAAATATTTTATAGTTTATTAACAAAAATACATAAAGCTGGACAAAAATCCTTACAAAACATGCTCGTGCGTCGCTGAATTTTGATAGTAAACTGTTGAATTTTTTCATAAACTTCAATTCATATTATTCTCTAATTATCATACTATCATTTACAGCTTTAACATTTCAAAAATGTCGCTTGGTTGTTTTAATTTTAATTTTTTCTTCTAATTTGCGCGCTATTTTGAACCATACGCAACGTACACCGGTCGAAAATTCAGTCGTCCACGGGAGCTCAGAGAGGGGTCACGTCTCATCGTGGAGCGTTTCGCCGGTAACGATAATTCGCGATCTATTGTGTACGTATGTATTGCAGCAATCCGTTGAATAACATAAGTCATATTTTTTGTTTTTTTGAGTACGATTTATTATGCATACCCAACAATTACTTTTTATTGTTTAATATATATTTCTTTAACATTGTTTTTTCAATATTTGTTTTATTATGGGAAAATGTAAAAAAAAATATTTGTAGAAAGTTGGCGCAACTTTTCGAAAAAAAAAAGCCATTCTCATAAAAAGTACGTATTTCTATTTTGTGATGTTATTATTGCTTTTTAACGGAATTCAAAAAAAGGAGAAGGTTCTCAGTTCGTCTTAAACTTTTTTTTATGTATGTAACCTCAAACTCGAAGACGGCTGGACCGATTTGGAATTTTTTTTTCGTTTGAAAGGGTATACTTTCTAGTTGGTTCCATTGTTATGAAATCAGGATCTGATGATGGGATGGGAGAAAGCGAGGGAACTCTTTAAATATTATAGGCACACCTATAGCGTTTTGGGTATTTCTAATAGTACCTTGTGCAGTTGCTCCCGAAAAGCACCATTTGAGGAAGTGAAAGTGATGATGAAGACTTTTTTCAAACATTCGATATGGGTATCGTGTAATGGGTTTTTGGGGGTGGTGATTGCAAATCTGGAATTTATTTTTAAATTCAAGATGGCGTATGTAACTTTTTCTCACAAATTCGATATGGGTACCGTGTAATGGGTTTTTGGGGGTGGTGATTGCAAATCTGACATTCATTTTAAAATCCAAGATGGCGGATGCAACTTTTTCTCAAACATTCGATATGGGTATCGTGTAATGGGTTTTTGGGGGTGGTGATTGCAAATCTGGCATTCATTTTAAAATCCAAGATGGTGGATGCAAATTTTTCTCAAACATTCGATATGGGTATCGTGTAATGGGTTTTTGGGGGTGGTGATTGCAAATCGGGCATTCATTTTAAAATCCAAGATGGCGGATGCAACTTTTTCTCAAAAATTTGATATGGGCACCGTGTAATGGGTTTTTGGGGGTGATGATTGCAAATCTGGCATTCATTTTAAAATCCAAGATGGCGGATGCAACTTTTTCTCACACATTCGATATGGGTATCGTGTAATGGGTTTTCGGGGGTGGTGATTGCAAATCTGGCTTTCATTTTGAAATCCAATTTAAAACACATACGATATCCATATTGAATGTTGGAGAAAAAGTTGCATCCTTGGTGGATGCAACTTTTTCTCCAACCTTCAATATGGATATCGTGTGTGTCTACTAAGTTAAATACACTGATAACCTTCAAGGGTTTATTGCTAAGTATAATTAACAAAGTAACGTAAGGGCTAAAATTATCGCTAAATGATGAAAATGAGTGCACCCGGTTGCTGTTCGAAATACACTAAGCTCGCGGCGAACTTAGTGCGACCGCATTATATCGCTTGCTCACCAAACGTGGTCGATTGCAAAATATTGCATCAAACATCGTGTAATAGGTTTTTGGGCATACCGATTGCAATCCTGACATTCATTTTAGAATTCACGACGAAAGTTCATTGGCTTCTTTGTTAGCTTACAATTTACACTGGGTTATTGACAATTTAACTGATCCTAGGTTAAGTGACTATTCAGTATTATGTAGGGTATCTAATAATACTGAAATTAATTGTTTAAACCCTTAGATGTGACAAAGGAGAGTTATAATAACACAATTTTACTATATCATCAGAATATAAATCGTTTCTCCGGCAAAATATTAGATGAGGAAATGTTAATAGATAAATATGATATAGATATCTTATGTTTTTGTGAAACCTGGCTAAAACCAGATAGAATGTTGTTTAAAATTAATATTTTTCTGTTACTAGTGCATACAACAGGTCCTCAGTAGGAGGTGGTACTTTAATATTACGTAGTAATTCTCTTAGATATAAGGAACAAAAATATATCACCGCTTGCTCTGTTGATTGCTTGTGTGAGGTAGCATGTACAGAAGTTGAAGGCCAAACTTTCTTAAGTGTTTATAGACCACCAGCATCAAACTTGTCATCATTCTTAATGATAATGGGAGAAATTTTAAGTACCTAAGCTTATAAGAGATAATAAATTAGTTTTCGTTTGTGGTCACCTAAATATTGATTTGTTAGTAAATTCCCCTGAACACTGCAAGCTTACTTCATTGTTTGGTTTATTTAACTTAAAATGCACATACAAGGAAGCAACAAGAATAACAGCAACATCAGCTCAATGCATAGATAATATTTATACTAATTGTGCCATAAAATACTCGTCTCAAATTAGTGGAGTTAGCTCTGACCATACAGGTCAACTAGTATCCTTTCAGTTGGTTAAAAAGCGGCAATTAAATTAGACTATTAAATTTAGGCCACTAACTAAAAAGAAATTAATGTTTTTAACGATAACATGTTAAGTAATCTTTCAATGGCCAATTTTGACTCCCATGACCCCAATGAAAATTACAGGATATTATTTTCTTCACTATGCCACGAATTTAGTAAGGCATGTCCAGTTAACAAATTTCAAATGAGTAATAAATCTAAATTTAATGAATGGGCCACTGCTGGAATAAGAATAAGCAGAGACAATTTATCCAACTTATACCATAAAAAATCATTGACTTCCGATGAAGCCTTCCATAATTATGTAAGAAACTACTCAATGATATTTAAAAGAGTATGCGCCCTAAGCTAAATCTAAATCAGAAAGTAATAAAATTAGCATTTCTAACAATAAAATAAAAACTGTGTTGAAGGTGATAAACAAAGAAACTGGAAACACAAACCAACAGGGTTAGAATGATTTGACTTTGAACATCGATGATTAGGTCATCTCAGATAAGTCAAAAGTGGCTGAGAAGTTGGAAAATTACTTTACCAATATTCCAGTAGAGGTTACTAAATCTCTACATTCTTCGCCATTATTAGCAGAATCTTTTTTAAAGCAAAACTTCAATAAGGATATACCAACATTTTCATTTAAGCCCATTTCTATTGATGTAATTAAAAAGCATTCCAAAGTCTTAACATAACAAACACTGATGACTTATGGAGTGCATCTGTTAGGGTTCTTGGTAATATTATTGACTCAATTGCTGCTATCCTAACAGGCACATTTAATTAATGTATAGACAGCAGTAATTTTCCCGATTTAATGAAACATAGTAA
This sequence comes from Tholera decimalis, assembly GCA_943138885.2. Taxonomy (NCBI): domain Eukaryota; kingdom Metazoa; phylum Arthropoda; class Insecta; order Lepidoptera; family Noctuidae; genus Tholera; species Tholera decimalis. The sequence continues at coordinate 20,401,413 of OW964575.2, forward strand.
AGTAGTACTAATTTTTAAGTCGGGTTGTAAGAGTGATCCCTCTAACTATAGACCGATATATGTGCTTCCAGCATTAAGCAAAATATACGAAAAAATCATGCTGGACCAGATGCTATCATATTTTAACTCCAATGGAATTCTGCATAGTCGGCAGTTTGGTTTCACGAAAGGTAGGTCAACAACAGACGCAGGAGTAGCGCTCATCCGTCACATTCTGGAATCTTGGGAGAAATCTCAGGATGCAATTGGCATATTTTGTGACCTCTCCAAAGCTTTTGATTGCGTTGACCACAAAACACTGATCTGTAAATTACACCATTACGGAGTTCGTGGATTCGTGTTCTGCTGACCTTGTTCTTTCATATTTATCAAACAGGCAACAAAAAGTTATTGTTAATGGAGCGACATCTGCAGGATCCCTAGCCAAGATGAGTGCTCCGCAAGGTTCAATTCTTGGCCCTTTCCTTTTTATAGTCTATATCAATGACATACATGATGACCAACTTATCGGTTTTTTTTTTATTTGTAATTCCATTGTGCTGTATTAATTGGTCTATACGACAGTATAGACCAAAGTTTTAAATATAATTAAGCATATCTTAGAACTGGAAACATATCTTACAACTATATAATAATATAGGTTATCCATCAGAATTCAATGTCGACGTCAATGTGGACCTATTTTTTAGTTGCGAAGGATAGGAATAGTGCCAAATGTAACCGATGCTCAGCCATTCTCAAGACTTTGGATGGATCGACTAAGGGATTACATACACATTTGTCATCAAAACATAACATCAAGCTTATATCAGCTTCAACAAGTCTAGATTCTGATAATCTGAACACAGCACCGCCGCCAGCCAAGCGAAAGTTAAATGATTATTTTACTAAAAGTGCCGACGATAGCCTCGATGATGTTTTGGCAAGAATGATTGCATTAGATGGATTTCCATTCAGTATATTCATAACTTCAGATGATTCGAGAAAATTTGTCTTTGCAAAATACACGGATTTACCAAAGTCAGCCGTCACCATTCAAAAACGTGTCATGAATTACAGTGAAAAATCAGAAAGCAAGTAACTGCAGAATTGAAACATTTGAAAAGTGCAGGTGAAAGATTTAGTATTTCTTTCGACAAGTGGACTTCAACATCCAATAAACCATACATGGCTATCAACGTTCATTCATATAAAAAAAAATTGGAATTTAGGACTTGTTCCTATTTATGGAAGTATGAAAGTATGGCTGAAAATTGTCTTCGTATATTGAAAGAGCGTCTAAGTATATTTGATATTTCCCTGGATACTAGCTTTATGAAAAATATAATTATTTGCAAGACAGCTCTACCTCAGATGATACTATAAATGAACCACCTGTGGCTGTTGATCATATGGACGACATCCATGATGATGAACATTTAGAAGACTTAGACAGTCCAGAATCAGACTTAATCTTAATGTCACAAAATGACCTTGCGCTATAACACATACCAGAGTTAACACAAGATGAAAACATTAATGAGCTGATAAAGAAAATCCGCAAAGTTGTAGAGTGTATTTCAAAAGATCACCATTGAAAAATGAAACAGTACTTCAAAAATAAATGAAAATTGAACATGGAAAAGAGCTGTCACTTCTTTTGGACTGTAAAACCAGGTGGAATAGTCTTTTAACAATGCTGGAGCGATTTTATCTTTTAAAAACCTTCATTCAAAAAGCTCTTATAGATCTCAATCATCCAATTCGTTTGGAAGAAGTTGATTTTGAATTGGTAAATAAAATTGTTGATGTGCTGACCCCAATTAAATTGACAGTAGAAGCAATCTGTCGGCGAGATGCTAATTTATGCACAGCTGATTCCGCTTTGAAATTTCTTATAAAACAGCTATCTAGCATAATCATTTTTTGGTAAGTGTTGACACTTGCCAAAAAATGAAAACATCCTTAGTGGAACGTATGAAGCAACGACGAAGTGATGATTTGACTGGTGTGTTGAATTAATTACAAAATCCATGAAAAGATGATGAAAATCAGTTATTATCGGATTTGGAATGGCATGACTTATTTCCAGTTTCTACACAGGCTTTAGTTTGGAAGCAAATAAAGTGTATTGTTAAAAAACTTAAAAGTCGAGATGACACGGAAGAAGAAGAAAGAAGATCAGGATCACAAACAGATGATGAGTTAAGGCCACAAACCTCCCAATCCCAACCCCAATTGACACTAAAGGAAAAGTTATAGCTGGAAATTGATAAGAGTATGAAATCCCCAGATCGTGAAGTACAAATACAAAATTAATCGGGGTTGGCAAAATATAGTATTAGACGTGAAATAAGCCTGTTTGAAAATGGAGGAATTAGTGGATATCACTTAGAAACAGCATATAAGTATCTATTGTCTATTCCTCCAACCAGTGTAAAACCTAAACGAGCGTTTTCAGCTGCTGCTTATGTTGGTAATAAACGAAGCAGGCTTGGAAGTCAAACCTTGGATGCATTGATATTTCTACGATTGTATTTTCAAAATTCGAAATAAGTTTTATTGTCTTTTTATTTCTTACAAAGTATAGTATCTTTTTGTCATTTTTTCTTTTCTTACTATACTGTGATATGTGTAGTGTACCAAAATTAAAAATATATATTTTAAGAAATTACTCGTTTTTTAGAGTTCAGTTGCCGAATGGCAAAAAACGGAACCCTTATAGTTTCGTCATGTCTGTCCGTCTGTCTGTCTGTCTGTCTGTCTGTCTGTCCGTCCGTCCGTATGTCACAGCTATTTTATTCCAAAACTATTAAGACTATACATGTGAAACTTGGTAAGTAGATGTATTCTATGAAACGCTTTCCGATATTGAGAAAAAAAATTAAATCATTTAAAATAAAGGAACATACTACTAACCCCATACATGGAACTAAAACTGAATTTTTTTTTTTTTTTTTCATGAAACCTATGCGTGTGTGGTATTTATAGACAGGTCTTTAAAAATGACATGGGGGTTTCTGAAACCACTTTTTCATAAAGTCAATCGTTTAAAAGATATAAGCTTCCAAAGTGGTCAAATGAGTATCCCTCCCTCTAACTTCTATAATAGTAGAGTGAAAAATCTAAAAAAATATGTGTCTGTAGATCTTAATGTAAACTTTCAACCAAAATTGGTTTGAACGAAATCGGGTCAGTAGTTTTTGAGATACGGCATATTTTCTAAAACCGCAAATATAACTTTGTAATTCATACAAACACTATGAAAAACAAAGTTATCTAGCGTAGTTGTAAAAAATGTAAATAAGCTAGTTTTAAGAAATTTGTAAGGTTTTTTTCGTCAAATAAATATACATATTATATTATATTATTATAGTCACACACGGAACCCATTATGCGCGAGTCTGACTCGCACTTGGCCAATTTTTTACATATGAGACCAATTAGAAACCACATAGTCTAATCCGGGGATAGCCCCAGGGTCCCAGGATTCAGCATCAAGAATCACGTAATCCCGGGATTGAAAAACATGCTCGGGATTGTATTCTCTAGTTGCAACTAAGAAAGGATTTCTATCGAATTCTATTTAAGTTGCCAAATGTGTCGAAAAAAATAGAATTAATAAATTGTAAAGAACCAGATAAATAGCCCTACAGACCTCAATCTGAACGATAATTCTGTAAGCAGTTTTATGTCGATAGGAGCCGGGTTTTCTGGTTTAGAACAAGTTTCAGCTTCCTTTGACATTCCCTCTATGTCCGACAAATTATACGCCAAGTGCCATAACAAGGTCTGTCTACTACGGGAATTAGCCAAAGAAAAATTGGCCAAGTGCGAGTCAGACTTGCCCATGAAGGGTTCCGTAGTAACTATAATAATATAATATGTATAACTACTACAACTACTAGTCTGTCTGTCTGTCCATCCGTCCGTCCGTATGTTACAGCCATTTTATTCTGAAACTATTAGGACTATACATATAAAACTTGGTAGATTGATGTATTCTGTGAACCGCTTTCCGATTTTAAGAAAAAATTAAAATATATTTCAATTAAATTAAAAAATATTTTCAGTTTTAGTTCCATGTATGGGGAGCCCCCCCCCCCATAACAGGAACTATAACTGAAAATATTTTTTTTTCATGAAACCTATGCATGTGTGGTATCTATATACAGGTCTTTAAAATGAGATTGAGGTTTCTAAAACCACTTTTTCATAAAATTAATCGTTTAAAAGATATACGCTTCCAAAGTGGTAAAATGTGTGCCCCCCTCTAATTCCTATAATAATGGAGTGAAAAATATAAATATATATATACAATGTGTAACGGAAACCCCATATCTAACCAAAAGGGCTGAAGACAACATTTGGTATGGAGTCTCTATGCACAGTTTCAGCAGAAAATAACTGACTTAAAGAATTGATACCAAATTATTGGTTTCACATATTTTTTGAATACCAATCATAACAAACGTGTCACAGCACTACGAGGGTCAATAACTTTCCACGTCACTTGCCAATAACACGATAATTCTTTTCGTTCTTCTTAATTTGAAAAATTCGGTCTCTGGTATCAGTGTACTGGAATTTGTAATAAGTTCTACACATGTAGACTTAGGATTACAAAACCCTTGCCATATCGTTTGTAATCATCCAAAGAAGCCATGCACTTGGTATGTATATACCCTTTAAATTACACGTAGTATATATATATATATATACATATATATATATATATATATATATATATAGATCTTAATGTAAACTTTCAATCAAAATTGGTTTTAAAGAGATCGAGTCAGCAGTTTTTGTGATACAGCATATTTTCTAAAACCGCAAATATAACTTTTATAATTCATACAAATACTATGAAAAACAAAGTTATTTGGCGTAGTTGCAAAAAATGTAAATAAGCTAGTTTTAAGAAATTTGTAAGTTTTAGTTTTTTGTCAAGTAAATATACATATTATATTATATTATTATAGTTACTACGGAACCCTTCATGGGCGAGTCTGACTTGCACTTGGCCAATTTTTGTAAAATGTTATAATAAGCAATATAACATTAGATTTATAGATTTCTTTTATTTTTTTTTCCTTTAAATTAAGTTACACTTGATACATATATTGTTATGAAATAAATTACGCTTATATTTTCTGCGAAGTAAGTTCGCTAGACAGCATTAATGAAAAAATGTTTTTTTGGTATGGCCCCACGTATATATAATAAAGTACCGAATGTTATTAAAAATATGACAGTACATGAGAATTTAAACGAGCACTAAATGAAATTTTAATAAACAAAACTTATTTCAGTCTGGTTTTATTATGACATTACATAATTATATTTTTTTATTTCATACTGGTTTTATTATTCAAATAAGTACTGCATACCCATCTACCCTAACTTGCTACTTACCCAGTTTCGAAGCGTCAATAGCCTAATGAATAAGGTGTCGGACTTGTGATCGAGAGGTCGCAGGTTCGAACCCCACCCATTACACTATTGACGTGAACCCACTCCAGACACAAGCATATTTAGCTTAGTTGGAGGGGTTAACAAGATTGCTAGTAATGTGAAATGTACCCACATTGCCAGTATTCTTTAAAAAAAATCTGAGGAGTTTAATATATAAAATCAAAGTTTTATTGCAATAGGATGAATAGTGAGGGAACGGATAAAGTATTACTACAGTAAAAACAAACGTTAATTTTTATATAATAGGTATAATTTATTAAATTTATTTTTGTGATTTATTTACGTACCTACTTGCTTCATTTAGATCCATCCAGCCGTTTGAGCGTAAAGAAGTAACAAACATGCAAACAGACACATTCATTCACAAACTTTCGCCTTTATAATATTAGTGTGATAAATAAAACCATCTAAATAGTTAATATTCGTTTTTCAAGTTTATTCAACATAACGACAAAAAATTAAAAAATGCAAAGTTAGCAAACTTCGTCGTGCAACGGCAAGCGGGCCTCGAGCGAACTTGTCATTGTGTGTGTGACAACGCACACGACTAGCCCGCTGCAGTAAATACCTATTTTCCGCGCGTCTCGTAGGCTCGACACCCTCTTAATATTAAAGTGCAAGATAAGACCGCCCATTGGTTACAATGGGTGGTGTGTATATCTAGATAGATATACTCTTTACTGCACACCGTAACAGAATTAAACAAGGACTTAAAAACTACAAAGGGTCACACCACTCATTGTAACCAATGGGCGGTGGGCGGTTTATCGTTAAAAGCGATCTTTTACAGACAACCTTTGGGTGGATTTAGTTTTTTTTTTTGCACCTGCCATGGGGGCGGGGGGACACGACAAATGGGATTTGGCCGTTGACTTCGATGTATTAACTAGTTAAAGTGCATAGAGTATGTTCAACAGCCGGTTACATAAAATCTAACTATATTAATAAAGAAATCGCAGTAAAGATCCTTAGACTTGGCTTCGCTTTGCTTAGAGATTTCATTACTTTTTATAGAGAAACAAGCAGCTTAGGCGAGACTTGGCTAATTTTTTACAGGATGTTTTTGGTGGGATGTATCTCTTCACCGCCCATGGTTGGCTATAAAAAACTAAGACATTAAGTCTGCCATAGTACATTGTTGCATAAAGTTTTAATAAATAAATGATACTGTTAGTGACTATGTTAGCTTAAAAACATAAAAAAATGATGTCAAATCCACGGCACTTACGAATCTGCAGTTTTAGTAAAATCGATATTTAGCCGAAAAACTTAACTGAACCGAACGTCCGAACGGTTCCAACCGAAAGATATTTCTTTGCCACATTACCTACTCACAGTAGTTTTTCATTCAAAACTGCAGATTCGTATGTATGCCGTGGATGTGAGCATGTCTTACCTTGCGGAGCGGCTATAGCGCGGCGTAGCATACCCAGGTCCCAGTGATCAGGATCGTAATGGCCGTTAGGTCGTAACGCACGTACTACTCGTGCCACCACGCCTACCGTACTGCCACCTAAACAAACAATATATAACAATCAGCCTAGGTGCCTTAGAGTGAAAACCTCGTAAGTGAAAAAGGAGTAACTTTTCAGGAGGAAGAAAAATCTGCGTGCTATAAAATTTTTGTACGGTTTCTTATGTTTTTTTTTATTAGTTTATATGTAAATTTAACCCGTGTTTATATCCAGAACTGTTCGATATTATGTATAATATGAAAAATACTATACATAACATCGAACAGATCAGTGTGCTTAGTATGAGTTTGAAATACTTTTGTCGTTTTCGAAAACTATCGCTTTGTCTCTTTCACACGTACCAGATTAGTGTGAAAGAGACAAAGCTATAGTTTTCGAACACGATAATAGTATCGCAAACTCATACTAAGGCCGCTGAAATGCGTAATCCATGACCGGATTACGCTAAACTGACGACGCGATGCGAGTGTTTACGAGGTTCTCACTTACTTTCATAGATAGCGTTTCGAGTATCGAATTAACATATAGTGAGATCAGGATGTGCGTTGCTAGGTTTGCTTTGTCGGGCACGCCGCAGTTGCGGCGGTAAGACCCCTCTTTGAGGAGTGGCTAGATCGGCGTCACGGCGTCCTGACCTACCGCATGACGCAGGTCCTCACCGGACACGGAAGTTTCGGGAGGTACCTGTGTCTGATGGGAAAGGAGGAAACGCCTGGGTGTCACCACTGCGAGGGTCGCCCTGAGGACACAGTCGAGCACGCGGTGCAAGACTGCCCCGCCTGGGCAGAGCACCGACGTGTCCTCACGGCGGCGATAGGCGGAGACCTCTCGCGCCTGGCACTGGTCGAGGCCATGCTGCGGGGCGAGAGAGAGTGGGAAGTGGTCGCCTCCTTCTGCGAAGCAGTCATGCTTCCTAAGGAGGAGGCGGGCCGCGTGAGGGAGAGGATGGCGTCCTCCCTCCAGCCCAGCCGCAGTGGTAGACGCCCACGGCGTCGGACGTCGGCCGACGATCTCCGGCCACCGTAGGCGCGGGCATGCGGACAGCGAGTAAAGGGCAACTCGCTGTCCGACCATGGACCATGCCCGGGTCGACGGCGCAACGTGTTCCACGCGCGCCTCAAAGAGCGTCAGCAACATGACGAGGCCCCCCCCTGTAGAGGGCCGAAGCCTGCCGGGGTCGTGGGACTTATCCCATTACCGTGACCCCGGTACGTAAAGGGTTATTGAAGGAGCACCGTGGATTTTAGTCAGTAAAAGTCTGACAATCCCTCCCACCCTGCCCGGGGTGGGAGGACTTATTTGATAATTTTACCACGCTAAAAAAAAAAAGATTGCTTTGTACTCCCGAGGTTTTCACTCTAAGGCGACGCTATGTGGAATTCACATTACTAGCAATCTTGTTAACCCCTCCAACTAAGCCAAATGCTTGTCTGGAGTGGGTTCACGGTAATAGTGTAATGTGGGTGATGGCCAAACCATGTTTGAGGGTGTGCGTTTATCACAATACATATTGTATTTGTTGAGGAGAAATAAAGAGATTAATAATATAGTTTCCCCACCAATCCAGACACAAGCATATTTAGCTTAGTTAGAGGGGTTAACAACATTTCTAGTAATGTGATGCCTACCCATGTCTACCCGCAAAAAAAAATTAAACCTAAATAGGTACCCTATTTACAGCCTATCATCAATAAAAAATAACATGATCAGCCTATTACAGTAGTACCCAACTGATATGGCTTACCGATGTTCCTGCGCAGAACATGAATTTTCGCACCGCGCTTCGTTTCCTTTACCTCTATTGGTCGGTAGCTGCCGCCATGTTAGAACGCGTCGCATGAGTGAGACGAAACTAACAGCTGCAGTGTATTATGAACCTTATAGTAGTGATCTAAGGTTAATTGTAAGTTTGAAGCATTCTTTCGTTAATCTTCGGGACCATACTTTCTTTTCTGTGCGAACGTGTGACATGTACAATTTGACTTCATTTTATTTTTTACGTTTGACATATGATATTGTTTTTTACTTTTGTTTTGTTTTGTTGTATATAATTTGACATGTAATATTTTTATTTTTATGATGTATAGTTTGGAAATTTATTTTTTTAATTATTGCTAATCTCTATAAATTTATATTATTGCGTTTAAATTAAAATTTTCAAATTAAATATTTAAAACATTTGCACGCCATCATATAGGCAAACATGTCAGAACTTTATTTTCATTTTTATGTTATGTCACATGCGTTTTTATTCTGTATGTGTACAAGTGTTTGGATCAAATAAAGAAATCTTATCATATCTTAACGAAGATTCACGACGCGCCTTATCAGTTGAGTACTACTGTAAAGTGAAGTATTACTCACAGTGTGCTAAAGCCCAGACCACGTCGCGTAGGAACACGTACAGAGCGTCCGCGTTGTTGGCGAGGCACAGGCACAGCCGGCAATGGCAGCCAAAACGAGCACGGTACACCCATTCCTCTGTAACCATCTCTAAACTCCTGGGCAAAAAACAAACACATACATTAATATTATACACACGATATAGAACAAACGATGAGGCTAAAATGTAGCACAAAATGCTTAGAAATATTAGATCTGATTTACGATTAGAGAGAAAGACATCCTCCGGTTTTATGTTTGTCATTTTAATTTTGTTGTAATGCAATCCAGATAGAAACATCACTATTTTATCATTTTGTTTTAGGTTTTGTGCTAATAGGTTGAATATTGAAGCGTCAATAGCCTAATCAATGGCTAGGCTAAGGTATATGGGTAAAATAAACTAAACGCGCTTGAGTCGATCGAGAAGCAGACCAAGAGACTCATTGGCAACAATACATTGGTGGAGTCAAAGCTCCAGAGCCTTGAACTTCGGTGACGAGTTGCAAGTCTATCGGTTTTCTATCGGTTACATTTCGGGAAGTGTGCGGTGGAATTGTACAATCTAATTCCACCAAGTTCGATCATCGGATTACAAGACAAACGGCGATACGCCATCGTTACATGGTGGACATCCCACCCATACGCACAAAACGTTTTGGGCATAATTTCATTGTGCGTACGGCTAAGGAGTGGAATTCCCTGCCAGATACTGTGATTTCTGATAGCTATAACCTCAATTCAAGAGTGAACAGGTTACTTCTAGGTAAGCGTGCTCCATCTTCAACCACATCACTTAACATCAGGTGAGATATAGAGGTATTTTTCAATTGACATTTGACAGATAGTGGTCATTGACGTTCCTATTCTTATTAGAATCGCATAGTATACTCACATGTTAGTCCCTCGCAGAGTGAACATGAGCGCCGAGATCTCGCACCACGAATGGAATACACCGAGCAACCACTCTTGGACTGGAGTGAATAACGCACACGACTCGTTGGCACGCTCTGCCTCTGTACAAACAAATATTAACATTACTCACACACTTATACACTAACAACTTAAGATAAATAGTAATGTGGGTAGAATTCACATTACTAGCAATCTCGTTAACCCTTCCAACTAAGCTATACTGCATAAAAGATAGCTTGATCTCTGCGACATATGTCAAACTGACATTCCTAGGTTTGTCAGGATATAAAATATTGTCGATTGAAATTATCGACGTTTCTTATTATTATCGATGCTAATGTAACATGTACTTGGGTTTAATTTAATTACAAACGTTACTAAATTAAACGAATATTTTAATATAAAATGCATTTATTCTCTTAAAGGAATACACCTTAAATCCATATCTGAATCAGTTTCTAAATCGCTAAAAATTGTATTTTATTTACTCACTATTATTTTAGATCAAGTATGTACAACTGTAAATAATTTTATCATATTAAAATATACAATAAAATTAAAACATAAATTAATTGTAACTTAAGTTTTATTTAAAACTAGTACTCACGCGGGACTTCGCTCCCGTGGATTCTATCACGGTAAAAACATAACTCTCCTTTTTTGCAGTCGCGTAAAAAGTAGCCTATAACCTTCCTCAAGCTACTTCCATACCAAATTGCATCCAAATCCACCCAGTACTTTCGAAGATTAGCGCGTTCAAGCAAACAAACAAACTTTTCCGCTTTATAATATTAGTATCTCAGACCAAATAAATAAGAAGACAGAACTCTGCGAACAGCAAAGTGAGGCCGGCCAAATTACGTCTTGCCGTGTACATACACAACCACACGCACACACGTACAACGAAATTACGTCTTGACTTGTCAGTCTAGCTATCGCAGCTCGTGGGTGTTTATCACTGAAAAATGCCGAATTGTGTAGTGAAAGGGTGTACGAATCACTCCGCAAAAGATAAAAAGCTGGATGGAATCACATATCACACGTAAGTTATTTTGGAAACCCATATTTTCAATAAATCAAAATAAAACTTTGAGGTTATTGCTTAAGACAAGTGTTGTCAGTATAAAATGTTTTCGTTTACCCTATTATTGAGTAATAATGTAAGACGTAACGTAATGTTACTCGTTTCTTATAGGATAGTTATCAGTGTACATATTTTAACTGACTACACAAAACGAGGAGGTCCTCTGTTCGACTGTATTTTTTTGATGTTTATAACTACGCGATATCTTCGCTGTTTGTGAACCGATTTTTATGATTATTTTTTCTTTAAATAGGTCATATATGAAAAAAAAATTATGGTGCCATACCACCATAAAATTTTTCCATATTAATAAGAGGTTTAAGAAATCTTTATTTCACTTAATATGAGAAATGTTAAACTATTGAATACAAAAACGCAAAATGTAAACATACACGGAACGCGCGCTACTAGATGTGGTAAATATTGTACTAAGGTGCGCTCACTTTATTTTTATTGTAGGTATGTAATTTTAGGTGTTTCTTTAATATTGTCATAGATTTTGCATTTTTTATGTTAATTGGCAGTTTATTTATAAGATTGTATTAATTATATTGTAAAGGCGTTTGTTACCCTTTCATGCTTAATAGTACCTATAGCCAGTAATAATTACCGCTTTACATTATTTTTTTAGATTTCCAGATCGAGATCAAAAAATTAAAGAGAAATGGATAGCCGTGATAAGTCAAAGTCGGAATGAACTATCATGGAAACCAACTTCCCGCAGCGTAGTTTGTTCAGCACATTTTAAAACCGAAGATTTTTACTACACAAAGAAAGGTTACCGTCGTGTGGTAAAAAACGGATATCCACAGGTTATTTTCTAGTAATTAACATTAATGATAATTGTATGAGACATATTGATGACATTAATACAATACTGACTTTCATTGTTCACCAGATTTTACCAAATATAATAGAGGGATTAAATAATGAAGACCTAAGTTCTGCACTACATCTATCAAATGATTTAAACCTAAGCCAGCCTTCAACTTTATGTGCTGTAAGTAATATAGTTACATACTTTCCGCGATGTTCTCATACAAATACCTATACGTGTAGTTTTATAGTTATGTCTTCCTTCTTTTTGATGAAGAATTTTAATATTGTTTTGTTTCCTTCAAGGTTCAAACTGACACCGCATCGGACCTGTCAGTTCTGGACTTAAACCAGCCTTCAAATTCATGTGCTGTAAGTGAAATAGTTACACACAAACACGCCGCCGCACCACACCAGGCAGTTCTGGACTTAAACCAGCCTTCTACTTCGTGTGCTGTAAGCGAAATAATCACATACAAATACGTCTATTTTAAAAATCTCCTTGTAAAATTATTCTATTTCTTCAAGATTCAAACTGCCGCCGCACCAGATCTGTCAGTTCTGCACTTAAACCAGCCTTCAACTTCATGTGATGTAAGCGAAATAGTTACACAAAAATACGCCACCGCACCGGAACAATCAGTTCTGGACTTAAATCAGCCTTCTACTTCGTGTGCTGTAAGTGAAATAATCACATACAAACACGTCTATTTTAAATATCTCCTTGTAAAATTATTCTATTTCTTCAAGATTCAAACTGCCGCCGCACCAGACCTGTCAGTTCTGCACTTAAACCAGCCTTCAACTTCTTGTGATGTAAGCGAAATAGTTACACACAAATACGCCACCGCACCGGAACAATCAGTTCTGGACTTAAATCAGCCTTCTACTTCGTGTGCTGTAAGTGAAATAATCACATACAAATACGTATATTTTAAATATCTCCTTGTAAAATTGTTTTGTTTCTTCAAGATTCAAACTGCCGCCGCACCGGACCTGTCAGTTCTGGACTTAAACCAGCCTTCAACTTCATGTGCTGTAAGTGTAATAGTTACACACAAATAAGTCTATTTTTAATACTTCCATGTAATATTTTAGGGATTCCCTATATGAGTCCTGCTTCGTCTGGTGGGCGATTCGGGTTGATTGAAAGTCGGTGTTATATAGACCGAATATATTTCACGCGAAACCCTTAGAGAACCGTTCGTACTGGCCAGTGCGCAGTAACTGGTCGTCCTATTCATACATCGCGCTCGCATACATTTTGCTGACCTTGCACTCTACCATACATACTTACATGTGTCCCTACAATATTGTTCTGTTTTCTTTTAGGTGCAACTAGTACAGTCAGATTCGTCAATTTTCGAGACCCCCAGGAAGCAAAGGCTACGAAAAAGGGTCTTATTCTTAGAAACAAAACTAGGAGAAAACAAAAGGAAAATAAAAACCTTAAACCAAAAAGTTAGGCGTCTACACGAGAGAAATAAATCGTTAAAAGAAATACTGCATAATCTTAAAAAGCAAAATTACATAGATACGGATTTGTTTAATTCATTAAATGGCAATATTGTTGTCGTTGACATGTTTAACACATTAAACAGAAAAAAGTTAAAAAAAAAAATCAAATATACCCCGGCCATGAAAAAATTCTGTCTCACTCTAAACTATCACTCACCTAAAGCTTATGAGTATGTTAGGGCTACTTTCAATACGTGCCTTCCGCACCCCAAAACGTTAGCCAAATGGTATGGACACATAAAAGGAGAACCCGGATTCACGGAAGAATCTTTCCAAGCATTGAAGGCTAAATCTGAAATCAGTGAACATAAACCAATATGCAACTTGGTCTTTGACGAGGTAGCTATCCGACCTCAAAAATTGTGGGATAGACAGAAATACATTGGTTTTGTCGATATGGGAACTGGTACAGAAGAAACTGCTCCTTTGGCCTCTCAGGCATTAGTGTTTTTATTAGTAGGGATTAATCACCGTTTTAAAATACCATTGGGGTACTTTCTAATTAACGGTATAACTGGGGAACAAAAATCAAATCTTATCAGAATGTGTCTGATCAAGTGTTTTGATGCCGGTGTTGATGTTGCTTCGTTAACGTTCGATGGGCACTCGACAAATTTTACCGCAGTCGAATTACTTGGTTGCAAAGTCAACGATGCAAGGCAATTAAAAACTACTTTTAGACATCCTCACCCAAATGCTCAATACGAAATAACTTGCATCGTGGATCCGAGTCACGTTATTAAACTTGTAAGAAACCAGTTCGAAGCAAAAAAAGAATTTCTTGATGAAAATGATCAATTGATCCAATGGCAGTTTTTAGAACAGTTAAATATTTTGCAAAACGAGGAGGGAATCCATCTAGCTAATAAACTTTCAAAGAGACACATTCATTTTAAAAATCAGATCATGAAAGTGAAACTAGCCACTCAACTCCTAAGTACTAGTGTCGCAAACGCTTTGAAAATATGTAGACAAGACTTAAATCTTCCTTTTTTTCAGAAATCCGAAGCTACCGAAATATTTATTCAACGGTTTAATGATATGTTCGATATATTCAACACGAGAACAATGGAGCAATTTGATTACAAAAAACCTCTATGTGAGGCCAATAAAGATAAAATATTAAATTTTTTAAATATTTTGAAGAAGTATATTTTAGAATTAAAAGTTAAATTTGTAACCAAAAAGAAAGTTATACGGGATGGGCGACCTGTTTTTGTCATCACGCGTTTTTATAAACCAGTTGTGGAAGCCAAATGTAAATCAGGATTTATAGGTACATTAATTAATATTGAAAGTTTGAAAGTACTTTATACCAAGTACATAGAAACTGAAAAAAGGCTGATTTTCTTACCTACATACAAATTAAGTCAGGATCATTTGGAAATATTGTTCACGTCTATTAGGATGTATGGAGGGTTTAATGATAACCCTAACGTAAGACAATTTAAAGGAAGCTACAGAAAAATACTGACGCATTTAGAATTGAAATGTCTTACAAGAGGTAATTGCGTTCCTTTAGAAAATATAGCAATACTTAATTGTACTTCAACAACTCAAATTATAAATAGCACTTCATCATTATATAGACACGAAGAAGAGAGCCATGAAAATTATTCGCTTCAACTTCTTTGTGAAATTGTTAATGCAACGGTTGATTTAGCCAGTCGCTTACATGACAATGCATATAATGATTACAGAAAAATTATAATTGGATACATATCTGGTAGTACAGTGAACTATCTGGTTAAAACCATTAAATGCACTAAATGTTTAGATTCCTTGCAGACTGATGAGAGACTTTATTTTCATAAGCTCATTAATTTGAAAAATAAGGGTGGTCTTTGCTTTCCACCTAAGGATGTTTTTGAGATTTGTATGACTTGTGAAGCAGTGGTTCGAAAATTATTAATTGAAAATATCACTGTAACCGCAGAATATCAACACCGCACTATTGTTATGAATATCTTGAAGAGATTCATTGGAAACAACCACGTTTTTATAAATTTAGAGACTAAGCATGATTTTGCTGGGCAGGAACATAAACTTAATTTAATACGGTGTGTAATCGAGAAATACTTAAGCATTAGGTTCCACCATATTGCTAAGTTAGAAACTATTTCTAAATCAGTCTACAGTAAAAGGCAATCATACAAGAAATTAATTCAGCATAAAGTAAATCGTTTTTTTTTTTCTCAATGTAAAGTTTTTTATCTCAATCTCAAAGATTCGTTATTATATAGTATTGTGTTTTATTTGTCTTGGTTGAATGAAATGAAAGATTAATGAGAATTTGATGAATTAAGTTTAATGAGAATAATTTATTTTAAGATCAATACTTAAATAATTTTACAAAACACACCAAACTTACTTATATCAGAATAACACTAATGCCCCTAACAATATGTTGTGTCAGTTTTTATATGTCTGGCGTTTTGAGTTACAACTTATAAGTAAAGTTTCTTGTTTTGCAATATGGTGGAATCTTATATTTATGTATTTATTCATTACAGATCTAATTAAATTTGTTTGGTGCTCTACGCCATACACGTTATGTTCATCTCCTATTTTTACCAATAAATCGTTTAAGAATTTGTGACAGTACATAATTGTGCTGGTTTATTGAAGTAATGGATATTCCTTCTTTAACAATTTTCCTTACCACCAATTCACTCGTACAACATATATTATATGTATCTAAAGAAGGAAAACTTAAGCCACCTTTGTCTATCAAAGTTATTAATTTATGGAAATCATGTCTTTCTGAAGACAGAAGCCGGGATATACACAGATCACATTTGTTTTTTTTTTTTGATAGATAATGAGCAACCCCACCAGCTATATAACCGATTACATATTTCCTAAAATCATTTATATCCGGTACATCTAAGTAGCTGGCTAAATTTTCAACGTCGTTTTCAATTGGTTTAAGGAAATTGAGAGTGCTGTCTTCATAACCCTCTTCATGACGGTAATATGCTGAAGTGACATTGATAATTTGTATGGCGTAAGATCTATTCAGTATAGCTATATTCTCCAGTCGCACACAATTACCAGTTAAGCACTTTAATTTAATGTGTGTCAATAATTTCCTGTAAATACCCTTGAACTGTCTGACATTAGGGTTGTCATTGTGGCCCCATGCATCCTGACTGAATCAAAGAAAATTTCGAAAGACTCATTTTATAAGTGGGTAAAAAAATCAGTCGATTTTCATTTTCAATCAAATGCTGAACTAAATGTTTCATACTTTCAATGTTTATTAGTATACCCAAAAATCCGTATGTGCATTTTGTTTCAATTACCGGCTTGTAAAATCGAGTAAATTAGGCCGTTTTTTTACCATCTTTCATGACGCTTCGTTTTGTACATATTTTCAATTTAAGATTGATAATATATTTTTTTAAGTCATCGAGGAAAGTGATTATACTATCTTTATTTCTGATATTAATTGGCTTCTTGTATCCAAATTCTCTCATGCCTCTGGAGTTGAAAATATCAAAGTAATCATTCATTAGTTGTATAAAATGTTCGGTAGGCTTAGATTGCTTAAATTGATTGAGATTCAGGTCTTCTCTGCATATTTTCAAAGCTGTTGAAACACTTCTGCTCAGTAATTGTGTGGCTAACTTGACTTTCATTATTTGGTTTTTGTATTCAATATGTTTCTTTGATAATTTGTTGGCCAAATGAAACCCTTCGCTGTTTTGCAGTTTATTGAGTTCAGTCAAGTAATCCCATTTTATAATTTCACCGTTTATGTCCAAGAACTCTTTATTGGATTGCAATAGGTTTCTTACCAATTTCATGACATGACACGGATCTAAGAAACACGCTACTTCCGTATCATTTGATGGACGTTTAAATGTTGTCTATGAAGACAACATTAAAGATTTATCATTAAAGATAATGATAAATCTTTAATATTACAATTAAGTAATTCCATAGCTGCAAAATTTATTGCATGTCCGTCAAAAGTTATAGACACTACATAAACTCCTACTTCAAAACATTTAATAAGACACATTTTAATTAAGTTTGCTTTGTGTATTCCGGTGAGACAATTAGTTAAAAAATAACCTAATGGGATTTTCCAACGTTGATTTATGGCTACCAGTAGGAAAACAAAAGCTTGAGATGCTAATGACACAGAATCTGAAGTTGAAGCAATCCCCATGTCTACAAGCCCATGATATTTTTTTCCTTCCCATATCTTTTGCTACCTTAGAGTCATCTCATCAAATACAAAAGCACACATAGGACGGTATTCTGATGCTTCAACCTTTTTTCTTACAGCTGAAAAAGCTTCTTCTGTAAAACCAGGTCCACCGTTAATATGAGCGTACCATTTTGATAACTTTTAGAGCGTAGTAGACATGTTCGGAAGGTTTGTCGCACGTATTCATAGGCTTTGGGTGAATAAAAGTAAAGCGTGAGACAAACCTTTTTAATTGCTGAAGAATATTTGATTTTTTCTTTCCTATATTCTTTTTGTTTATGTTTTGACATATTTCTGCTGCAACAATGTTTTCACCGAGCATATTGATTACGTCAGTGTCTATATAATTTTTTTTTAATCTTTTAGAACAGTTTTTAGTGACGCGTTTTTCTTTTAAAGGCGTCTAACTTTTTGATTAAATGTTTTGATTTTGCGTGCATGAAATTTATAACGTAATTTTTAATTTCTAGCTTGATATCTAAGTGTATTTTTTCTTGGAGTGTCAAATATTGACTCTAATGCGGAATCATGTATTTCACGTACACAGTTTGAGATATCTTTCGTAAGTTGATCTGATATATCGCCAAAAATCCCAGCCGTGTCAACATTCTCCTCAGTGCTACGGGAAAAAAAGTTATTTTCATTTCATATAAGTACTTATATTTAAGGTAAAATCACACATACTAATATTCAGGTACACAACCTCTGTATTAAGTCCCAGTGTTGAAGATTTAGGACCAGTGGAACTAGCAGACTACTTCAACTTATTGGCACTTTAAATTTGTAGGTAAATATACGTAGTATATATTTGATTATAATCCAATAAACAAACAAACAAAATATGATTTAAATAAAATAAATTTGATAAATCAAAACAAGTTTTATTTCTGAAATATTTTTCCATTTCCTTTCTCCTACCGTCACTACTTTTTACCAACAACTCACCAGGGCGCCGGCAGTCTCGACATAGATATCGACGATGACGCAAATTTTTAATCGCAAATTACTAACGATAAAATCGGTTGCATCCAGGATGTGTTTCTCGCGAGCATCGTTATTGCAACCGAATTTTCGCAAGATCGATCGAGAATGATTGAAAGTTGGCGACAGCGTCGTTATCTATGTCGAGACTGCTGGCCCAGTACACTTCTTACATCATGTTATAACGTTTTTAATTTACTAACTAATAACGTTAAAATAACGTTATTAATTAGTAACGTTATTTTGGGGTAATTTGAATTATCATGGCAACACCGGCCCACGCACCACATGTTTAGAAAACCGGCCTCACTTTTATGTTCACAGAGTTCCGTCTTCTTATTTATTTGGTCTGAGATTAGTATAGATATCGATAGTTTATAGTCTATGGTCGCGATGAATCATCGCCCATCACTTATTAGGTCGACATGTCCATAAAGTATGATATTGATTTAGAATTTTACAATAGTATAGACTGGTACAGACAGTCTGTACCAGTCTATACTATTGTAAAGTTCAGGACTTCATAGGCGTGATTCTACTGACAGCTGTCGGAGAGATCAAGCTATGTTTTATGAAGTATAAATATGCTTGTCTGGAGTGGGAGATAGTTGACATTCTGGACTAAAACATAGGCTACTTTTTATCCCGCAATTCCCACGGGATCGGGAGTTACACGAGAAAACCATGCCACGCGAAAGAAATCCGGGCAGAAGTTAGTACTTATTATAAATGCAAAAGTCTGTCTGTCTGTCTGTGGGTCAGACCTAAAATGTTGAAATAGGTGAGAAAGTTTGTATGAAAAATCTAAACTGCTTAAATGTATTTAATGAATTACGTTTTTCCCTCAAATCAACGCGAATCAAATTTTTTTCGAGGACGCGTTTATTTTGACAAGTCACTGCTTTTGGAACAGACAATTAAACTTAATATCATATTTTAAAAAGGTAAGAAATCTGGTGACTTAGTGTTTGGAAGTGTCCTCCGAGTCCTTCCCCGGTCGTTAATAGGATATTATTGTGATCCGTGGATATTCATTGCAGGACTCCACGTTTTAAAAGGATTCACCGAGTCTCGGTCGCGCACACTTTCTTCACCTGTAGGAGCCTCCCGCAATGTGTCGTCACCCTTGACAAACCGTGAGTGTTACTGTACGTTACTCCATGGGTAATCTTATTTCTAGTTGTTTGTCCACGTGTGGTTAGGCAAGCTGAGGTTATGTCTCGTTATATTGTCTTTGCGAAGGCCGAAGGTTTAAACCTTTAGTTTTCTTAGCTCGATCAGACGGTCACCTCACTCCCTTCTTGGGGGAAAATTACATAAGTTTAACATTATATAATAGGGTCTCCGTATTGCCAATTCCAGATGAGGCGGCCCGAGAGATTCGTCTCGCCGCCAGGATCTAGAGGCATCTCTGGAGCCTGGACGCGAGACCCGTTCCTCGAGCCCTTCCAAAAGCCTCGTGCGGAGAAGGCTGAGTGGAGACAGAGTCCGCCTAGAGTCCAGTCCAGGCGGGACGGTTTTTCTGATTTTTTCTAATTTTTATAATTTACCTTAATTTTATTATTTTAACTTTTATCCAACTCTCTTTATAAATTTTTATAAGGATAGATTTACAACGCATACATATTCTACCGGTTCATGAAGTAACCTGCTTATCACAGTCTGGTTTTCAAATAAGGAAGCCGGTCTACGTTAAATTTAATTGAAGGACCCTCGGGTCGACACCTCGGCTTAACTGGAAGATTATTGAAGATCTTCGTCGGCTCAGGGGTCTGGCACTATTGTGGTCCCTGGCGCCCATTTATTAATAATTTAATTTCACTAAAAATGGAAGGTTGTACTTGTAAATTTAATTCAATTAGATACTTACTTATTTTGTAATTTATGACAAACTTTAACTTGAACTTTGAAAGATTAGAACAGTACTGGTATTATCCCAATCACCCACCCCCGTAAGATCTACCTACTGAAGTTTAAACTGGCTGGCAATAACCGTTGTTTGGGTATTTAATTTAACCTAGTTTGAATAAGGAATTAACAAGTTTTTATATATTTAACTTTACCTTGTGTTAATAAATTAATATTGTTTGAAACCGTGTATTATTTTAATACCAACCACCTTGCATCTGGGATTGAGTTCCATTACCTCTGGAGGGACAAAATCTCAAATGTAACAATGTACAGTACCCGGCGATAAACATTGCACATCGACCTTTGGAAAGAGACAATCGGCTAATTTTGTCTTCGTAGAGCGTTATCTCTGTTGTACACTACCTATGTGACGTTTTGTCAGTCGTTGTTCAAGTGCGATAGAGTGCAGTCGCGTCCAGTTCAAAATATATATTTAGAGTTGTTAACACCCCCACAAAATAATTTAAAGTTGTACTATGGCATCTTTAGGAAAAAGAGGGAAACCTTTACGAGGTCAGTCACGCGAAATTATCTGAATATAGAAGCATTCAACACGGTTTAAACAATTACACTGATAGACTAGTGATAAATACGGCTGACAGTGATATTGACCTCTTTGAGAGCACAGATAGTGAAATGGAAGTAATTGAGAATTAGAATTATTATTATTTTTATGACAATGTCTCATTTTAACAATAGGTATAACCATCGGCACGAAACTTTAGCGGTGACCGTTATTGCGCAGAAGTAAAAATTAAGGTACCAGTGGGGGGCTAGCGGAATGAAGGGCGGGCGTGCGTAGCGCCGATTGGCTCTCCAGCCGCATTATGTTCCCCGCGCCGATACGACGCTCCGCGCACATCCCGTGTACAGTCGCGTCATTAATTGTATTGTTATTGCTGTTAATTTTTGTTGTTGTATTTTTTTGTAAGGTTGAATTTGTTTGTTAAATTTAGTTTTTAGTTCGTTTGTGACTTTAAAGTGAATACACCTAGAAGAAATACTGTTTTGAAAAGACAGGCAAGGAAAATGGTTTATGTCGTGAATTGCTTTTTAAAAAGGGAATCTAACGAATGAATTGATTCTTTGAAACAAATTAAAAGTGAGATTGACGAAGCTACAAATACTTTACTCAGTGATTCGGACAGCATCACTGTAAATTTGAGAATTCTCTGTAGATTCAGATTCACTGTAGATTCTCTGATTCAGATTAGACTTAAATCTAACATAAAAAAATTTTAAATTAACAAATAATGTTTTTATTTTTATACTCCCCACAAAACTTGTTAAAAATTATATCTTAGGTACCTACTATAAATCCTTGGACATTGACATTGGAGATAAACTATTTATTAAAGTATAGGTAATATTATTTGCATGCGCGACAGTACTCATGCGCAGCTATCCTCTACATTTCGTTCAGCGCTAGACCTACTATTTGACATTACATTAAAATAATGTCATTAACGTTATTTAGCTACTTAGTAGCGGCACGTAAGTCTAGCGCTGAACGATACGTGGAGGGGATTGCTGCGCATGGGTACTGTCGCGCACGCAATACAATTGTTAGCTAAATAACGTTAATGACATTATTTTAATGTAATGTCAAATAGTAGGTCTAGCGCTGAACGAAATGTAGAGGATAGCTACGCATGAGTACTGTCGCGCATGCAAATAATATTACCTATACTTTAATAAATAGTTTATCTCCAAAGCCAATGTCCAAGGATTTATAGTAGGTACCTAAGATGTAATTTTTAACAAGTTTTGTGGGGAGTATAAAAATAAAAACATTATTTGTTAATTAAAATAAAAATATTTTAGATTTAAGTCTAATCTGAATCAGAGAATCTACAGTGAATCTGAATCTACAGAGAACCATTCTCAAATTTACAGTGATGCTGTCCGAATGACTGAGTAAAGTATTTGTAGCTTCGTCAATCTCACTTTTAATTTGTTTCACAGAATCAATTAATTCGTTAGATTCCCTTTTTAAAAAGCAATTCACGACATAAACCATTTTCCTTGCCTGTCTTTTCAAAACAGTATTTCTTCTAGGTGTATTCACTTTAAAGTCACAAACGAACTAAAAACTAAATTTAACAAACAAATTCAACCTTACAAAAAAAAAACAACAACAAAAATTAACAGCAATAACAATACAATTAATGACGCGACTGTACACGGGATGTGCGCGGAGCGTCGTATCGGCGCGGGGAACATAATGCGGCTGGAGAACCAATCGGCGCTACGCACGCCCGCCCTTCATTCCGCTAGCCCCCCTCAGGTACCTTAATTTTTACTTCTGCGCAATAACGGTCACCGCTAAAGTTTCGTGCCGATGGTTATATAATGGTGTTTATTATGTACACTACAGCTGTAATATTCCAAAATAATTAAATACGTAAACATAATGTGAACATGTTTTTTTTATTTTGTTTTACCCCAACCTTATAGAAAAATTGATGTATTTTATACAAAAAATATATAAATTATCAAAAGAAGCAAATCATAATTGTTTTAACAGCTCCTAATAGATACCGGACTGTTGGTATTTCGTGCGACAGAGATAACGCTCTACGAAACCGAAATTAGCCGATTGCCTCTTTCCAAAGGTCGATTTGCAATATTTATCGCCGGGTACTGTATGTATGTAGTTTAGGGTTTTTATTTATACAATGTGTAACTTAAAGGGTATATACATATCAAGTGCACAGCTTCTTTGGATGATAACAAATTATATGGCAAGGGTTTTGTAATCCTATGTCTACACATGTGGAACTTATTAGAAATTTAAATACATTGATACCAGAGACCGAATCTTTCAAATTAAGAAGAACGAAGAGAATTATCGTGTTATTGCCAAGTCACGTGGAAAGTTATTAACCCTCGTAGTGCTGTGACAGGTTTGTTATGATTGGCATTCAAGAAACATATGAAACCGATAATTTGGTATCAATTTTTTGAGTCATTTATTTTGAGCTGAAACTGTGCATAGTCTCCATACCAGATATTGTCTTCAGCCCTTGTGGATAGATATAGGGTTTCCGTTACACGTTGCACAGACAGGTATTTGACCCTAAAAGTCGGACAAAAATATTTTTTGCGTTTTATAGTATTATTAAAGTATTTCGTTCTATTTTGAGGCATAATAGAGTAAAAAAAGGCATACATTATTCTTAAATTTCTAATTAACATCATCTTCAGAGTCATTTTCAATACTAATATTGCAAATATCATTTTCCTCCAAAAGATTCATGGTATCCGCTGAAAGAGGACTCTTTCATTTATGTTTAGCGTTCCTCATTCCCGTCAGCAAGGGGTCTGATGTCAAGAGCAACCTATTTAAAACGTCTGTGTTGCAGGCTACTCTCGAAAATTTTCGGGCGTAGTTTAGCCGAAACGCTCGGATGTGCTTATTGCGGATTTCTGCAGCTTCTTCAGATAGTTGCTCGATTGGCAGAATCGCCTCGTTTATCACGGCTGCCCCATGACTCAACACCTTATGTAATGTCAGCGACATTGGATGAAACTTGTACAAAGAAACGTACAATTCAGCAGTTTCTTTGCAGTAAATTACGAATTTTTGGATGTTAATTTTTATCCCGCAGCACAAGGTGTCTAGGATGACTTAATCGGTAGATTAAATTCTGGTCAAGCCCAGTTATTTCTGGAGCTGTCTCGTATTCATCAAAAAATCGCCTGCTGGTATTCCCATCATTCGTGTTTCCAAAGTTAGCCTTTGGAATATCTACTAATAATCCTAGCTTTTCATGAAACTTGGTTTGGATTTCTTTTTTTCGTGTCTCCACTAGTTTCTTCTCTTCGGCAGTCAGGCGAGCCCTCCACTTCATCACTTGTAATTTATAAGCTACATGCAGTATGCTCTCCAAAAATTTTATTCGAGCGTGCAGCAAAGATAGACCAAATCGCATGTTTTCCGTATTGCAGGGCCTTTCTATTGAAAAATGTTGGCGTCGGAATCAGTCTCATTTGCAAATTTCATTTTATATTGAATCTGCTGAGATCCGTCACAGCCCCATTTGCTGATGAGCAGAAAGGACTGCTTTTCAGATTTAGTCAGTTGCTTCAAGACCTCCTCACCAAGATGCAATAATAATCGCTTGATGGCGTGATCCATTAAGCTTTGTACCCTTACTTCAGCACAGGTCTCGGTTATGCTGTGGATTTCGGGGTAACATTCTTTCTTCAACTTCTTTAGAATCGAATAGCATGGATTCGTGTCTCGAACCACTTCGTATTGGGCCTGGGTAAGCCCAGCTTCAACAAACATAAACAGGGAACGAAGGTGTGCCAATTTCGTTGAAACTTCTTTTTCTTGTTTAGCTGCTTGTTCTTTTATCGCTGCTGCTGCATATTTTTTTGCTCTTCGGGGGCTTCTGGCAAGGACCTTTACGATTTTTGATGCTTCAACTTCGCCAGTTTCTCGCAATTTCATTTGTGTTGCGTATGCCAGCACATCTAAGTCAGATGTTCGAAGATTTTCAGTTTTTCGCCTTTTATTCCTTTCACATAAGTCTGAAAACGACTTTTGAGGTCTACCTGAACTTAATCCTATAACAAAAGATAAACCTTTAGTCACTGATAAAATTCCATGAAATATAATAATGTTCGAAACAAAAGAATTATTAACGTAAATAGGTACCTGCTTTTGGTAGCGATATGGTCCCCTTGATCCACTCTTTGTTCGCTTCTAGGAATCTGGCTTAGGTATTGCGGGCAGCTGACCATTTTTGCTTGAATTGGTGACGTATAATTGACAACTTGTGCTTGACATCGGCAATGTTTGGGTCATCTTCAGAGTATTGACGGAGAAGTTCCAACTCCATAAATTCCAACTTTCCATTGAAAGTTGAAGCATTGGAGCGTTCCATGATAGTTAGTAAATCGTTTCTAGTTAATACCCGCATCCCAGAAGAGCCTGGAAACAAAATAAACTAATTTTCATAAGAAAAAAAACAAAACGTGGTTTTTTGAGTCCATGCAAATAAAAATTGCCAAAAATGGAGGGGTGCGTTAGGGTGGCTGTTTTACGTATTTTAGAATAGTATAGAGTCTATTCTAAAACAAACCATATAAATTTTTACTTAGAAATGCTCAGAAATACTTTAAAACGCTTAAAGATTTATTGAAATGCGTATTTTATAGGACTTTTTAAGAATTAGTTACTAATGGAGCTAAAGGTACGAAAACTCCCTCTTTTCATAACAAAATTAAATAAAATAATAAGTACATACCTGGTTGTGTAAGATCCATAGTAGAAATTCAAAAGAAATTGCCTTTTTCACCATAAATTTAATATTTGAAAACAATGAAATTTGAGCGTATCGAATAATTACACGACCACGGCAAGCGAACGGTAATTTCCGACTGAGCGCATGGAGCGGAGGAAAGGCTCTAGCCCGTCGGGTTCACGCTATTGGTAGGAGGAGATACCATTGTATTTAGAGGAATAATAAAAAACGGCGTCTAACTGAAACAAAAAAAATGGATTTCGCCCGACTTTTAGGGCCAAATACCTCTCTGTGCGTTGTATGTATATTCAATATAAGTAAAATAAATTGTACACAGCTAGTAATAAAGGTAATAACAGACCTATTCCGCATACATAATGGAGCAGGGCAGCCTCTTCCTCTGCTGTTACTGCCGCGTCTTCAAAGTCGAGCATTTCACTGCCAGACAGTCTGAAAAAAAAAAGGATTATGATTAATTAGATTCTGCTTAGTAGCAATGATATGATGGCCAAGAGCTAAGTGATAAATGATCTTTATTTTGCAAATTGGTTACCGTCATATTTTTCGTAAATTTAAACTAGATCAGGCTGGTGTTCCCTAACTGACTACCCTGAGAAGAAACACAGAATCAAACTCAGGAGTCCGTCTCTATTGAAGTCCATGCAATCTATACTGGTTAAATTATATGGGAACCTTGTAGGTAATATTTCTCTATTAATGTTTCTTTATAAACGTTTCTCTATAAATGTTTCTCTATAAATATTTATCTATAAATACAGGGTGTCTCAAAACAATCCAACTATTTCCAGCGTGAGCGAGAAGCAAACAAGACGCGTGGAGGGGTGGCGCGGGCATCGTTTACCAGAGCCTTTTAATTTTTAGTTGCCATTTTTAGTTTTGCGTGCGCGCGTATTTCGAGAACAATCGATCACTCATTCGAGTTCGACGGATGTATCAGTTACATAATCGACTGCGCAACATTGTGTAAACTCCAAGCAATGCAACAATTTTAGCTTGGATCCAGACAATCAATACTAGTGGAAACACTATTGGCGAAATCCATCATGGCCGTCCAAGGACAGTAAGAACACCTGGAAACATTCAGTCAGTTGCAGATTCTGTAAGCCGACAGCCTCGACACAGCGTTAGAAAGCGTGAGTCTTAGCTGGGATTATCAAGAGCGACAATTCACCGCATAATGCGATCTGATTTACACCTAAAGGCCTATAAAATTCAGATTGTGCAAGCTCTTCATGAAAATGATTACGTTACAAGATTGAATTTTGTGAATGTAATGTTAGAGAGATTTAACAATTTCAACAACATGTTCTTTAGCGACGAGGCACATTTTCATTACAGGACAGATACGTCAATCGTCAAAATTGTCGTTTTTGGGGAGAAACGAATCCACAGACATTACATAAACACCCGTTGCATAGCCCCAAAGTGACCGTGTGGGTCGCTATGTCGGCGAACTGCATTATTGGGCCGTACTTTTATGAAGATAACAAAGGACATGCAGTGACTAACTTCTGCACGCTATGTCAACATGATGCGCAATTTTTTCGGGCCTCAACTGCAACAATGTGAGCATTATAACCGGCTGACATGGTTTCAACAGGATGAGGCCACATCGCACACTACTAACAACTCTTTAGCTGCATTGCACGAGTTGTTCCGAGAAAAGGTGATTTCACAAAGAGGTGATATTGATAGGCCACCTCGGAGCCCTGAGTTGACCCCACCTGATTTTTTCTTATGGGGTTATCTTAAGAGTGTAGTCTACAAGAATAATCCACGAAATTTGACAGATTTAAGAAACAATATTGAAAAAAAATCGGGAGTATTCCTCGACCGTACGTGTACGCAAACGGTTTGAGGAGTGCCGTCAACGTGATGGCCGTCATTTAAATAACGTCGTGTTTAAAATGTAAAATTTTGTTCCATATCTTTTAATTCATACCAATAAATGCATACAAAAATAAGTTTAATGTATTTTTTTTTCAACTGAAATAGTTAGGTCGTTATGAGACACCCTGTATTTCTCTATAAATGTTTCTCTCTCTCGGTATGTTTCTAAACCGGATTTAAAAACAAACAAATTTATCTCACATATCCGCTGTTGGTTCCAGAGGTGACTCTTCGTCCAGAGGCAAGTCATCCCGAACGCTCTCCTCGGCAGAAGCAAGAAGCTAAATGAAAAATACATATTTTAATAATCTACACATAGACAAATCATATGGAAGATTACACGAGTTTTGAAATATAGCTGGGTTTTCGGGAATGTTCTAATGAAATACCACGGCCCCAGAATGAAATTGGCAAGTAAAGGTACAAGGTATGTTTTTAATCAATAAGAATCTGACTCTCCCTTCCGCTCCACCAAGAGGAGGAGGGATTAATAATTGGGATAAAGGAGGGATAAAACAGGAGAAGTAATTTTCGATAGATTACAAGCTATCGAAAAATAATGCGTTAAATTGCAAGCAGTTTGGTACGGATCACAATTTATCTATAGATTGCAATCTTCCGAGATTGCGCGTGAGCTATTTTTGCAATCTTGCGAGATTGCGAGTGAGCTATTTTTGCAATATTACGGTAACATATACACACACATTGCCAGTTTACTTTTAGTACTTTCTGATGACAAAAAAAAATTATTTAGATGAAAACTAGGCGTCTACACACTAAGGGCACTCCCTGTAGGGTACGGCTCTCGGCTTAGGGCGTCGCGGGGGGAGGACAGGATGGATCACTGTGTTAATTAGTATATACTGTCCTCTCATACCTATTAAACCTGTATTATGGATACATTATGAAAATGAATGATGTTTTGAAAAAAGTAACCATAGAGAATCGTTCTGGTTCTTCTCTTCACTAGCTTCTGATGTTTTATAAGAGCCCAATGTAGGCATATCTATACTATACTAATATTATAAATGCGAAAGTAACTCTGTCTGTCTATTACCTTTTCACGCCTAAGCTGCTGCACCGATTTAGATGAAATTTGGCATGGGAGTAGTTTAGGACCCTGGGAAGAACATAGGATAGTTTTTATCCCAGAATTCCCACGGGATCGGGAATTACGCAGGAGCAACCTCCCACGTGAACGAAGTTGAGAGCAAAAGCTAGTGTGAAATAAAATATTTCGAATTTGAACTTGATCGGACAAGATCAAGTAAGTTTAGTTAGCTTACCTGTAATATATCCTCGTGTCTTATGAGAAAGTGTTCGGGATGGGGCGCTGGGGTGTCCGTACTTAGCAATGGAAGCAGGAACTGCCCCATCGCAGGGGCCTCTGCCTGAAAATACAACCATTATAACATTTACTACAAGCATTCAAATCAAATCTGACGAACAAAAATATGATAAATTATTATAAGAAATAGAACAAAAGTTAGAACTTAAAACGGGATTTTACCAAGTCTGTATATTGTTTCGAGTTTCCGATATTTCGGCACTGTTGCAAGCGCCATGATCACGGATGAACTGAAGTAACAGTGCTTGCAACAGTGCCGAAATATCGGAAACTCAAAACAAAAGATATGCATGGTATCACGTTTTAAGTTCTAATGATACTGTCAGTTACCATGTTAGCTTAAAAACTTATACAACGTGTAACGGAAACCACATATCTATCCAAAAGGGCTGAACACAACATCTGGTATGGAGTCTCTATGCACAGTTTCAGCACAAAGTAACTGACTCAAAGAATTGATACCAAATTATTGGTTTCATATATTTCTTGAATACCAATCATAACAAACGTGTCACAGTACTACGAGGGTCAATAACTTTCCACGTCACTTGCCAATAACACGATAATTCTTTTCGTTCTTCTTAATTTGAAAACTTCGGTCTCTGGTATCAGTGTATTGGAATTTGTAATAAGTTCTACACACGTAGACTTAAGATTACAAAACCCTTGCCATATCGTTTGTTATCATCTAAAGAAGCCATGCACTTGGTATGTATATACCCTTTAAATTACATGTTGTAGAACAAAACTCCTCGTTTATGATGTTACTAACTAACACAGTCCTGAGAGGTAATTAAGTTAGTAGTTGTAATAATTTATATATTATTTAATTTAATTTATTATGTTTTAACAATATTTTTTTTCTATTCGATATATTTTTATTATTATTGAATTATATTGTTAAGAATTAATGTAAATATTATTAGCTTTTATATGGGCCTGCGTGCCTGTAATAAATGTTTTTTATTTTATTTATTTAATACTACCGTGCTGTAACGGCCAGGGTTGATCAGTAGTAAAAATGAAGATGTGTAAGTGGCAATAGCTTAAGGGCCTATACTACCACAAATGGCTTAGCATGATCCTCCCAACGAATTAGGAATGATATAGAAACATACCTCTCTAACGAAGCCCGCTAAAACATGGTTCCAGACTCATACCACTAAACTGATAATACGAATGCAACACGCACACAAACAAAACAAAATACTCGAAAACATAAACAAATCCGTCAGTTCATTCATTTGGGGCGCTATTTTATTTAGTAAGATAATGTTAGAGTGAAACTGAAATATCGAATCAAGCGAGTGCGAACGAGATGAATTGTTCTGTGACATCGAGCGGCGAGGATGGTGTTATGCAGTATGCAGTAGGAGTCAGTCATTTATTATGATCTCAAATATTATAAATTAATATTAAACCTCTTTTTATAAACATTAAGTTTACAAAAAGTGTAAAGCTTCATAAAATGGTATGCTCGTCGGCCAAGTCGTCGTTTAGGCGGGTCCAACCTAAGTCCGTGTTTAAAAATGGGTATCGTGTGCACAACTAAAATCAGAATCTTCCAAAAATGACCATAGTCGTTGCTATACCATAAAAAAGCAATCCGTACGTAACTCAATTCGCAAGCGCTATTGTAGAATCAAGTAAACAAACAATCGATAAAGCAGTAATGTCAAACTGTCAGTCTGTCGGTAGATAAGGCAAAGGAGATATGATTCATACAGCCTACGGTACGTTTTCTATTCAAAAAATATTTTATTTTAATTAATATTGACATGCATATATTATTTTTTTAGATTTATGGTACACATAGGACGAATTATATTAAATTAATAATTACTGTGCACTAAATCTGCAAACTAATTCGTTAGGAATTATTTTACGATTCCTGTTTGGCTGAATGCCACTTACTAATGTCAAATAAACACTGACCTCCAATAAAAATAAGAATGAATTAAACGGATATCTGGTTTAATATTTTAATGATTTCCATATTTTTATATCCTACTTAAACAAACTTGAAAATTATTTCATTATACATATTTTATTTTAAAAAGAATTAAGGACTAGTCGCAGTTTCTGTCCATTTCAAGCATTTGAACAACACCCTTTGGAAACGAAACAGTTATTTTATTACTTACCTAATACCTATTTTAAATGGAAATCATTATTTCCTCAGGATCTACCGAATTTCATATTTATTAATTTCTTAAAGTACATAAATAAGGCAAGAATTCATTAGCTAACCCCCCATCAGAAGAGCGTTAGGCTTATAAGCTGTGAAACTAGATTTATATATATATATATAATGTGTGAGTAGAGTAAATTTAATATACAAGGTGGTTTTTAAAAAGTACGAGCCAAAATTTAAGGGTACTCGAGGTACTCAAAACAAAACTTTGTTGTTTAGTAAAATGGACAGAAACATCTCCTAAATATTGGCTCGCTCTATTTATCAGCTCATATACGGAGTGCCGAGTTAATGACCTGCATTGTTTCAACGTGGTGTAATACCTACTGATAACATAAAACATTAGACGTGATTTAAAATTTGTATTCTTAAACAATCCTTAAATTAAGTTACTAGGATTTATCCGAATTTTTCACGAAATGCTGTGCAACAGTACTAACCGTACAAATAGGTACAGCTGATTTTTTTAGCATACGATAGTCAGTGCGTGACGAATATAATTATGTCTTCGTTACCAACATGTATTGAGCAAACCCTACTGGCATTAGTTGGGAACCAGTCATCCTCTCTTTTTTCTAAGCGGACTGCTGCAATCCACTGTAGTCGTCGAATCTCTTTTTTGGGGAAACTAAAATAAGAAACACATAGGCAAACCAATCCATCCAATTTATAAAACTCTGTACTCAATATAAAATATATAATAGTTAGGTATTAAAAACTGGCTGGCTACCTGTTGCATAATACTGACAACTTGTGGTTGTCTATACGAAAATAAAACACGAAATTATTTTACTTACGAATGATAAGCTATCCCAGCTAGTTTTTTACTTCCTTCTTTCCGTCTTTTACACCACCTTACTACGCAGGAGGTCATTTTTATCCCTCAGAAACGAGCTTTTTCTTGGATTTTTCACTAATCAACACGATTCTGGCGTCTGTCACTGAGCGCACGTCAGACTAAGAGGCGCTTTGATTGTATTTTTTTCACCCCGCCTACTTGATTGTGTTTTGCGTGGAACCATTTTTGAGCGGAGTTCGTGTTCTATATCATTCCTAATTCGTTGGATCCTCCGTTATGTCGAAAATACTGCAGCAATAATTTTGAAATTAATATATGCTAAAGTTGATTAATGTTAGCTATGTTTGATGAAAACACAATTCCAGAAAAATTATTTGATGGAAAAAAAATCCATAGTTACCTCCAAACCGAACAATAAACCGCTGGTATTCAAAAATAACTTCAAATCAGATAATGAAACTTTGCATATTAATTGAACTAACTATAAAGCAGGTCTTGTTATTTACTTTTTTAAATTACCATTATTTTCACCGTAAAAAGAAATAAACTAAATTATCAGTGTCTTGGAGTCTTTTCCGTGCCACCCTGTCTCGCTTGCTCGCGTGACCGCGGCCAGTAGTGTGCGAGCGAGATAAAGAGTGAGAAGCGCTGAGGTAGTATAGGCCCTTAATGGCGACGGTGTTGGCTTTGAGGTCACGGATTCAAACCCCAGCCGGACTTAATGCCGTAAGCAGTCTCCACCAGTCAACCATGAGTGGTGAAGAGATAGTGTAGGAGGTTAAGTAACGCTTTCCGAGGTTCGCCCCGTGGATGTATGATGGACCATCTTAACATTCCGAAATACCTGCGTGCCTCGGAAACCAAGTTAAGCCGTGTGTCCCGGCTGTAATTTGTACATCTTTGACAGACGTTACGCGTAACCAGAAGATAGAAAAGCTTACACTGGCCGAGCCAAGATTTATCGTGTTACCCAGCTAATGGGGTTGTGGAGGTCAGACCATCAGTCGCTCTATATAATATAATCTAAATATATAAAATTCTCGTGTCACAATGTTAGTTACCTTACTCCTCCGAAACGGCTTTACTGTTTTTTAACAAATTTTATATGCATACTAGTACTCACGCGGGGCTTCGCTCCCGTGGATTCTATCACGGTAAAAACATAACTCTCCTTTTTTGCAATCGCGTAAAAAGTAGCCTATAACCTCCCTCAAGCTTCAAGATACTTCCATACCAAATTTCATCCAAATCCACCCTGTACTTTCGAAGATTAGCGCGTTCAAGCAAACAAACAAACAAACTTTTCCGCTTTATAATATTAGTATAGATTCAGTAGGTCTGAGAATCGGCTACTACCTACTTTTTATCCCGGAATTCCCACGGCATCGGGATTTACGCGGGAAATCGTCCCACGCGAACGAAGTTGCGGGCAGCAGCTAGTAATAATATAATATTCCACAACTTTCACACAACGCCATCTAGTCCCAAACTAAGCAGAGCTTGTGCTATGAGTACTAGACAACTGATAAACATACATATATATTTCTAAATACATACATATTATAGATAAATGACACCCAGACAAAGAACAAATGATCGTGCTCATAACACAAACATTTGTCCTGGGTGGGAATCGAACCCACGACATTGCGCATAGCAATCAGGGCCACTGACCACTAGACCAACAGGCCTGTATGTAAAACACTAGTACCCCGCTGCATCCAATTAGACTGAACGGAGGAGCGAGGAACGGGAAGCGGCAACAATAGGCGAGATGCAAATTGGCACTGGCCTAATGTTTGTTGTCGTTTTTAGTCACACATTCTATACTCACACAAATGCATATTGTCTCTAATTGGGCGAAACCAGGAAGGGGTGTGGTTTGTCAGTAGCTGCGCTTCCGCAGAAATATTTTCCTAAGTGAGCCTGCGTATGTTTGGCCAATAGTACCGTGTCAGTTTAAAATGATTATTTTTTCTTAGATTACTACCAATGTGGATAAAATTCACATTATTAGCAGTCCTGTTAACCCCTCTAACTAAGCTATACAGAGTTGATACGACAGAGGAGCATTAAATTACACTACGTATACTATACGTGTTTAGTGTTAATTTGATACAGTTAAAAAAAAAGAGCCAAAAAAAATTTTTTTTATCAAACACACTACATAGCTTGCAAATCAGAGTAAAACGCAACCACCCTTTGTAAATAAATGTGACTGACCTTAAATACCTAAGTAACAAAGTGGCAACGTAGCGCGGCGAGTGTTATCTCTTGTCTTGGTCAGATTTATCGCTTTAAGGTGCATCGCATCAAAATCATTTGCGACTAAACTACTTCTCCTATTTAATTGATTTTTGGTACAAAGCCTGAAAATGGTACCTAGTATATGCAGTTTAAAGGAAAGCCCCTCGGTCGTATCAACTTTGTATATGCTTGTGTCTGAAGTGGGTTCACGGCAATAATGTGAACCCCACCTGTTAGAACCTGCGACCTCTCGATCACAAGTCCGACACCTTATCTATTGGGCTATTGACGCTTCAATGATTATAATTGTGATTGAAAATGATTATGATTATAATGATTAATACTAGCTTGTACAAATAATACTAACCGATGCCTTGTGTTGGTAACTGTTGCAGTCAACGTCGATAGCGGCTTGTTCCTTCAGAGAAGAACTGTCCGATGAGCCAGCTGTAAAACAAACAAACAGACACACATTATTATATACGTACTAATATTATACACGCGAAAGTTTATCAGATTAGCTTCTATTTTTGAGAGCCCTGACATCCATAACAGAAGTCAATCTTAGCTTTGGTGTCAGTGGTCTATAACTCAGTGTAAAGCTATTATAAGATGACATGTTTGCTATTAGTGAGTAATGACTAACTATATTATGTAAATTATAAACTGGAAATAAAGATTATATTATTATAGAAAGTGGAGAAGACAATACGATCATAAATTTGCCATAGCCTAAATCACGGAATAGATGAATAAGGTTGGAATGGTAATGTGGGCGTGGCGAGCGCGCCACATTTATGATACGACAATCATAGCGCGACCGATTAATTCAATCACCGCGTTTAGTGCGCTTCGGATTACTTCGGAACACAGAGCTCTGCTTTAAAATGCCGTGTTGTGCAATTATAACCGGTAAAACAAAAAGTCAGACCGCAAGTATAGAGCGAGGAGGTATATCTTTCCATCGGTAAGTCGAAAATAACATTTAATTACAATTTTATTTGTAAAAAACATAAAAATATTCTGATCACTATGAAATTCCGAACATTAACGAACATTATTGCAACAAGTTACAAAAAGTATACATTGCCCGATGTGTACTCGCTTTATCAACGCAATGACCAAGTCCGTTTACAATGTACTGCATGCGCCACACTTCAACCATTGACCTTTTGTCCTTTGCCCTGATTGGCCGTGATGCACGGCGCATGTTTATCGACAGTGTGTTACAATCAGTAGCAAGCTCTCAATTTAAGTGTGTGTAATTCATTTGTGTGCGTAATTCATTTGTGTGCGTAATTCACATACGTAACGGACCTCTTGCTTGTAGTGGAGCTAAAGAGTGGGGAGACAAGCGGCGACACGCGTTCTCATACAAATCAGGAACTATTTCCTTTCTAACCTCTTATTATCTGTTCTGTGGCCTAAATGATGATCTCCTTAGTCCATACAAAAAAAAATCAGGATATAGGATACCCCACCTTGTATATTATTGCTTGAGGCTACAAGGGCGTAAACAGAGTTTTTAAACGAAGAGATCTCTGTACCACATCAAAATAGATTGAAGTGTAACCAATAGTTATTTTAGTATACTAGCACTATTATTTCGCAAAATCCCGTCTTAGCGAGCATCTACGTACTAAAAGGAACCCCCATGCAAAATTTGAGAGCCCTACTACATGTAGTTTCTGAGATTTCGTGATTAATCAGTGAGTGGTATTTCGCTTATATATATATATATATATATATATATACATCCTAGAATCTTTTTGGCGTCATGCACGTGGTGCAACCTTACGACGTCCCCCAGTTCCCCTTATATTTTTTAACAAGTCTAAATGAATATTGCTTAGTTTGTCGATTTCCAGCAACGTGGGGTACGTTATTTTCCGATAATTTAATTTTTCACGATATTCTTCTTGCAGTCATGCCCCAACATTTTTGAACCCCGAACCATGGTAATACATTTTAGGCGTCCTGGATATATTGATTGCGATTTACCTATGGCATTGACTACTTAACGTCCCCGCAGGTATTTGGGAGTGCGACGTTGCCAGCTTTCGATTTATCTACTCATCTCTTTCTTTTATTATCGCTTGACAGTGGTCCACAGTTTGAACATTACACTTATCACAATATTCGTAAGATATGCTAATATACGGATGGCCGATATTGATATCTATGAATATCGCATATTATGCTATTAATATTATTAAAAAGTTTGTTGTGTTGTTAGAAGCGTAAATAAAAGGATTGAATAGTAAACGTATGGCTTCTCTTTCATACAAAACTTAACGAATGGATTTTAATCACAAATTAGGGACTGAAATACCTAGTTAATAATAAGATGAACAAAAATTGAGGTTTCAGTTAGATTTTTATATGAGAAGTAGCGGTACATATCTAGAATGACATACTATTGTAAATATTAGTCTATTTTTTTACAAATTTAAACAATGTGCGCAGTAAGTTCATTGGCGAGTCAGAGTTTAGTATGATAGAACTAGCTTAGCTAAGCTTAGTATCTCTATGCAAAACATCACGAAGACGTTGGCATGTCTCTCTTTTCCTCGTGGGGTCGGATTACAGAGAGAAAGAGAGAGAGAGATAGAGTTAAGTACTTTTGGTCATCAGATCCTCAGATAATGGGTCACGTAGGTGATGAAGGCCTAGTGTCTCCGTCGCCGGGTAAAGGCCGGTTTCCAGCAAGTACATGGTGGGATCTTATGAAGTTAGTAAAAATTAGTCAAGTTACAAACTGAGCTTCCCTGAACACGAAAGTGCAACCGAAAGTACTGTGGGCTTTCTCGTTCAAATCTGGTACAGACCGATTGGGTATATAGTACATTAATCTTACAGTAGTTTGTAGCCAAATAGCATTCCTGCAATTAAGGTCACCAGGCTATTGAACGTCCGTATATAGCTATTGACGTCCATATATACCTATTGCACGTCCGTATATACTGTGGTTATTGATGATAGGCTCGATTTTGACAACTATCTCACCTGATGGTAAGCTGCATTTATTGTGTGCACGGCCAAGGTGTACAACTGTCTGCCGGCTCCTGTATTCCCTACCATATATGACCCGTCTGCCTTCAAAGTAAGAGTGAATAGACACTTCTGGGCTCGCTTATTCCGTCTTAGACCTCATCTTTATTAATAACTAGCTTTCGCCCGCGACTTCGTCCGCGTGGAAAAAAAATCCCCCAATTTCGAAACATTCTTCATTAGTGCTCCGCTCCTATTGGTTTTAGCGTGATGATATATAGCTTATAGCCTTCCTCGATAAATGGGCTATCTAACACTGAAAGAATTTTGCAAATCAGAACCGTAGTTCCTGAGATTAGCGCGTTCAAGCAAACAAACAAACAAACTCTTCAGCTTTATAATATTAGTATAGATATGCTCACATTTGACCACCATCTCACCTGATGGTGAAGCGATGATGTGGTTGAAGATTAAGCAC
Organism: Tholera decimalis; assembly: GCA_943138885.2. Lineage (NCBI taxonomy): Eukaryota > Metazoa > Arthropoda > Insecta > Lepidoptera > Noctuidae > Tholera > Tholera decimalis. Next base: position 20,439,394 of record OW964575.2, read on the forward strand.
GCTTACCTAAAATAAACCCATTGACTCAATTCAAAGAGCCCCAGTATAGCAATTTAATACAGTTCCACTCCATAGCTATAAAATGAAATTTCTCAAAACGTTTTGCACGTATGGGTGGGATGTCCACCATGTAACAATGGCTCATCGCCGTTCGTCTTGTGGTTCGATAATAGAACGGGCTTGGTGGAATTAGATTGTGCGAGTCCATGGCACACTCCCTAAAATTTAACCGATAGAATTGCATCGTGTCGCCGATGTTCAAGGCTCTAAAACTTTGACTCGACCAGTCCATCGTTGCTAATGAGTCGTTTGGTCGTTTCTCGAATGAGTCAAGTGCATCAAGATATTCCGATTCCGATATGAAATCCTTGCTTGCTAGGATTCCCAATTATTGGCAACCAGTTGAGTCTTAGCCGCAACGAACAGACCAAAAGTAAGGGTCAACGTTACCCCAAGAAGCTCTCTATGATCGTTTAGCGGCTCGTTTTCACCACGGAATGATGGAGCCGGTCGGAAACGCCTGGGTCCAAGCGGCATTAAACTTAACCAAGTTAGCATCATCCCATTCGGGACAACCTTTAAGGACATATTAAGCGGCCCATCATGACTTCACGTAGACCGAATCTGAAACCCACTAGCATGGGCGCAGGATATATATCCTTCAACAACTGTGCTGTCGACTGCATAACCTTAAGTACCTATATAGCTATTGAACGTCCATATATAGCTATGGAACGTCCGTATATGGCTATTGAACGTCCATATATAGCTATCGAACGTCCGTATATAGCTATTGAACTTCCGTATTTCGGGCACTCTAATAGATATGACATGATTTTACAAGGCAAGAGTTGCGACATTCGCAGTCGAGACTCGAGCACACATGCTGATGGCGCTTTACCGTGGGGAAATGTGAGCCCATGGACATAGCTCTATTCTCGCAAATGGTTGACATAAAATTTCCGAAACCTAGGAAGACTTTGGGAAGTGTGTATTTTTGTGTCGGAATGAGCATAAAAAAAACGTATTGAATGGTAAACGTTTGTTTCTCTGTCACACAAAACATATTTTTCTGGTGTCTTTTCTCTCTCTATAAAGTTAGTTAGTAGTCAAGTTCTTCTGGTCATCCATCCATCGTTATGAAGGCCTAGTCTCTCCCTCAGAGAAAGGTCGGTGTCTCGGCGAGTACATGGTGGGAACATGTAAAGACAGTAAAACTGGTCGAATCGCAAACTGGACTTCCCTTAAGACAAATGCGCGAGCACTGTGTGATTTTTCTTTCAAATCTGGCGTAGCTGGACTGGGTACAGTGCTTTCATCTTACAGTGATTTGCATCCAAATAGGATTACCTTAAATAGTATCGTATTCCTGCAATTAAAGCCGCCAGGCTATTGAACGTCCGTATAAAGCTATAAGACGTCCGTATATAGCTATTAATAAAATAAAATAAGGTTTGGATCTTGCGCACGTACCGATTGCGCTTTGTCGTGCGAAAATGTGAGATAGATGTACAAGTACATACCTACCTCTATTCTTTTAAAATTGCATTTATCGACGCGAAAGTAAATGTCCGAAACTTATGAGGATTATAGATGCATTATAGGAAGAAGTCTCATTGAAGAATCTCACAAGTGGTTTGGAAAGTGGGGAAGTCTGAGTAACTATGTGTTACTAATAATATCAAAAATTTTAACTGCTTTTCAGAGTTAGAGTTAGTGGTCATTAAAGGAAGGAAGCTGCAATAATGTTTATTTATAATAATTATAAATAAATATAAAAGCTGGTTTTATGTTCCTTCTTTTAATATTGCAGATTGAAAATGTATCACACATAAATCCAATATATTAAAATACAAATCAGAAACTTTTTTCAAGCATGAGGTGAGCGAGCTGGCAACGTCGCAAGTGCGGACGCCAAATGCGCAGATTCGCAGTCAGGAAGTCCCCGAGATATACGGCTGTGAATATACGCGCTACAGCAGCGCCTCACCTGCGCCGAGATTTATTCGGGAACTTTTTATTATATTTTTGCAACCATTTATCAATTTTTTTGGCTTCTATCGAATTTTGTCCTACGGCTTACCAGGACCAATAGGACCTAAGTGCCACTGACCAAAAAAGTGGCGTCCGGTATGCGGACGCCATATGCCGGTGGACGCCAGTTTAAATGTACTTTTTTCTTCAGAGGACGGCTATTTGTCTGCAGGATAAATATATATATATATAAGAGTATCTATCCCTACTATATATATATATATATATATATATATATATAGTAGGGATAGATACTCTTTAATGTACACCATAATAGGATTAAATAAAGACTAAACAAATGAGACGGTGAATAGGCGGTCTTATCATCTAAAGTGGACTGTTGAATTTCACTTAAAAACCTCGAGTTGATTTTGATACAATTTAAAATGGGAGATTCTTCATAAATCACTCCCCTATTAATGAAAGTTGTTATTTGTGGTATTACTCACAAAAGCAATACGTCGTTGCGCGTGCAAAAGTCGCTGTGTTATTTAGTCATTTTCGTTTTTATAAGCAGATCCAATCGTTAGTTTAATACACACATGCTGTAAAAAGAGCTATCTGATAAACGTAATATTAGTTCAGAAGCTATGTAGTATCTAGTATCAGATACCTTTTTTACAGCATGTGTGTATTAAAATAACGATTGGAATTGCATAAAAGAAACGAAAATGACTAAATAACACTAACACATAGCACTAACATTATAAGATCTAAGGCTTGAAATTGCGTTAAGCGAGCGACTGACTATCGGGGTAGTAAATCTGCCGGGGGTAGTAAATCTGCCGGGGGTAGTAAATCTGCCGGGGGTTGCAGAAACGTTCTTACGATACCGCAGCCCAGGATTGCATGGGCAACTAAAGGAACAGGGTGGGTGTTTAGTTAGTAGAAGTCTGACACTCCCTTCCGCTCCACCCACAGCGGGAGAAGTCATTCGATGATTTTCCACCTGGAAAAAAACCCACAATGTTCCTTTAGCTGCCATTGCGTTCTGGTGAGGCGGTACCTATCAGCGGTTAGAACATTCCCGCAAGTTGGCTGTTAACACGTAATATATTGTATCAGTTTTATGACATTACGGAATATATAACTCTGTCTCCTTCACACTTACTTGCGTCATCTAGCTCAGTCCACTGGTCGTCGGAATCCGAGTCGGCGCCGACGTCCGACGCGTCCGACACGACCTCGACGCGTCGCACGCGCATACACACAGCACGACGCGCCGCGGCACTGCGTCGCCTGGACATCTGCAATGAAACATTTATAATTAGTTATAGTAATATTAGTCCACCTGAAAGGAAGCCTTCCTTAAGAGGAGGCTCCCTAAATTGTATGTAATTTTGTATTAATATTCTGAAACAATCACGCATACAATCAAAATGGAACTTTAGTATAATGATTTATTGGATCTTTTTATTTCCATGTCTAGACCAGTTTCGTAATTGGAACATTTTCACTAGATTCATTTTTTAATCGAAAATCATGTCTTTTTTTAAAGATTATTCAAAATTTAATCAAGATTACTTGGCTTTTATGTCTAAAATTAGTATTGACAGTAAGAAAATATAGTTTATTATCCAAATATAGGACATTTTTTCTCAAGATCAATTATCACTTTAGTTATAAACGAAATAAGAATTGAGACTTACGACATTTAGTTTCGAACCCAAATATGGTAAAAGAGCGCACGCGATATTCAACTTTATTACTGCTGCGTTAGCGTTTAGTATACAACGGCCTAACCGGGGTGGATGAGGGCGGAGCTTGCGTGAAAATTATTTTGCACTGTCTGGTCTTAAGGGCCTGTGCACACCGGCGTCGACGGCGCGCTTTTATCCTGCAGAGCAGTTTGTTGTCGTTTGTATCGATTCAAACGCGTATTTGAATTTATACAGGTGTGCAAAGGTCTACAGGCTGCGTCTGACTTGCGTGCATATCGCGTCGCGTAAACGCGGTGTGCATAGGCCCTAAGACTTTACGGCATTACGACAATAGTCTAATAGCTAAGATTTTCTTGGTAAAATATGGCCACTGAAAACATGCGTAGTCTAATCTTGTTTACCCTACAATAGTTGATGAAGAAAAACACTAAGAATCTAAAATAAATTTTATATTTTCTAAGAAAATAAGAAGCATCAATAACCTAATGGCTAAGATGTTGGACTTGTGATTGAAAGGTTGCAGTTTTGAAACCAACCCTTTACCATATTGTCGTGAACCCACTCCAGACAAGCATATTATCTAGCTCAGTTGGAGGGGTTAACAAGAATGATAGTAATGTAAATATACCCACATTGCTTCATGTTTAATAAACAGCACAGTGTGCGCAGGAGCTCCATGACCTGATCCCTCCATCTCCCTTTCACTACCGGTCTACCAGACGCACGGCTGGGTACCACCCTCACTTGGTTGATATACCGTCTTGTCGTACCAAGCGCTTCTCCTCAACGTTTATTGTGCGCACAGCCAAGCTGTGGAATTCTCTGCCGGCTTCTGTGTTCCCTGCCACTTATGACCTGTTAGCCTTTAAAGCACGAGTAAATAGGCATCTTCTGGGCTCGCTCGTCCCATCTTAGACCTCATCTATCGATTACCATCAGACGAGATCGAAGTCAAGAACTCAAGAGTGGGAAAAAAAACGTGTGTGTCTTGCTTTTTTTCCTTTCTTTCGCGTTCTTTCGTACTAGTGCGTATGTTGCGAGGTAGATGTCGCTACAATGCCTACCTCCTTCCCCTTCGCAATGGGCCTTCGCCTCGGAGCCCGCTGGGGCCTCGAGTGACGCCGCTGCCGGCGTCCGCGGCCTCCAGACCACGAGGACGATGAAGATCCACTGCCGGATCCCCGATGGCCCATCTGTGAAGAAGGCAACAGAGTTTTTAGAAGATCATCTTTTTCGTACACCACATTTGTATGGGTAAGGATTGGAATTCCCTGTCGGAGTCTGTGTTTCCTGATAGCTATAACCTGCGCAAAATACTGGAGTTTTACGGTCATATAGCCAGGAAAGAAGGCCACAATCTTGAACAACTCATAATTATGGCAAGGTTGATGGCAAGGTTGATGGCAAGGTTGATGGCAAACTAGAGGCCGTAGTCTAACAAGGTGGATTAATCTGGTCCTTTCTACCTTGGACGTCCAACTACACGATGCCAAGAACAGGCATGGATGACGGAACACCATCAGGGAAAAGCTATTTCCACGGGAGCTTCACGACCCTCAGCATTACTCAAGCTGAGGTACTCGAGTCGAGTCAAGAGTGAATAGGTTACTTCTAGGTAAACATGCTCCATCTTTGACCACATCATCACTTACCATCACGTGAGATGCGAGGTGCAAACGTGAGCCTATTATCAATATAAAAACGAAAAAAAAAAAACTTGTTCTCTTTCTTAAACACAGGTTGTATCGCAGCTTACCTATGAGAGCCACACCCACAGATTTATAAAAAGTGATACTATTAGTCCACATTTTGGATTAAGTACCCATTAATGTATTACAAATATCTTTTTGAAAAAAATAATCCCATAAAAAAATAATACTTTAAAAAAACAACACACTATTTTAGGACTAATGTAATGAGCAGAAATTAGAAATGTTTATTAGTAGGCAGTCCAAGGTTCCATCACGCACCTTCCAATTCCATCGTCAGACCAGCTGGTACCATAATATTCTATTGTCGTCTAATCTACATATATTTGCCAAGTTTCATGATGATACTACAATTAGAAGTACGTTTAATTCAGATTCTATTTAGTTCGTTACAGATCGACCTAATAATAAATCTATGGATTATGCGGTATTTCAAAAAGGTTAAGAAAACCGATAACAGATTTTCTTTAGGATTGTTATAACCTTGAAACCTGATCGTGTTCAAAGTCCATTACGTGGCCTTTCTCACAAGTGCAAACTCGACTATGATACGATATTCCATCATGGAATGCCAGTGCCTATCTTCCGGCTTCATCATCAGACCTTGAAACCTAATCGTGATCAAAGTTCATTACAAGACCTTTCTAAGAAATCCAAAACAGCTATGATACGATTTTCCATCATGAAGTTCCAGTTCATATCTTCCGGCTCCATCATCAGATTAGTTCGACAGTACCATATTATTGTATTGTCATCAGAACTACATACAGCTGCCAATTTTCATTACGCTACGACCCTTGGAAGATGGTTAAATTAGTTACCTTAAATTTCATTACATAGTTACATACAGGTCTACCTAATAAAAGCGTGATAAAAACAATGCTTGTCAAAAACACCAAGTCTCGCAACTCAATTCTTCTACCCTAAAAAGTTGTGAGATCCATGTAATACCAAGTCAGTTATTAATTTATTAAGTCCCTACTTAAGGGTCCTTCTGTCTTAAGTTGTTACGTAATTATCTAACCTAACAACATCTTATAGTGACCATATCAAATATTAAAAATCTTTAACGTTTTAAATAAATAGATTGACCTTGCAATCGCACTAAACAATCTAATTTATATATGTACTAGCAGTTGCTCGCGACTTACTAAAAGGAACTCCCATGCCAAATTTCAGCCCGATCCGTCCAGTGATTTGGGCTGTACGTTGATAGATCACTATGTCAGTCAGTCAGTCACCTTTGAGTTATATATATTTAAGACTAGCTTTTGCCCGCGACTTCGTACGCGTGGGAAGGTTTTCCCGCGCAAATCCCGATCCCGTGGGAATTTCGGAATAAAAAGTAACCTATTCCCGATCCCGTGGGAATTTCGGAATAAAAAGTAACCTATATGTTATTCCAGAATGTCAACTATCTACTTACCAAATTTCATTCGGATCCTTTCAGTAGTTTTTGCGTGAAAGAGTATCAAACATCCATCCATCCTCACAAACTTTCGCATTTATAATATTAGTTAAGATAGGATAGTAGGAAGTAGGATAGGATTACTTGTGAGATATATTGTGTTTTCATGTGATGGCCGAGTCAATCTATTTATTTAAAACGTTAAAGATTTTTAATATTGATATGGTCACTATAAGATGTTGTTAGGTTAGATAATTACGTAACAACTTAAGACAGAAGGACCCTTAAGTAGGGACTGAATAAATTAATAACTGACTTGGTATTACATGGATCTCACAACTTTTTATGGTAGAAGAATTGAGTTGCGAGACTTGGTTTTTTTGACAAGCATTGTTTTTTATGGGATCTCATTTCTTTTTGTAGATAGTTCTGCTGCTAGGCAAGCGTGCTCCGTCTTCTACCACATCATCACTTACCATCAGGTGAGATGGTGGTCAAACGCGAGCCTATTATCATCATTAAAAAAAGGAAATTGAAAAATATTTTAAGTTTTTCCTAGATTCATACACTAAACATTAATTGTATTCTAAATTTGAAGCTTCTATGTCTGCTAGAAGTGCCTTAGACTTTTGATGATCGGTCAGTCAGTCAGTCAGTGAGTGAGTGACAAAATTAAGAAACTTTGACTCGTTATAATTCTTAAACTACTGGTTCAAATTGAATGAAATTTGAAATATACCGTGTTTATGCAATGCCTGCTTGGTTACTGAAAATTCAGGCTTCTAGTTTTATCCACAACGAAGTTATAGGGGGTCAAAAATGGCCTGAACTGCTTCGAGAAAAAGATGGTACGGCCGTGCCACTTTTTTGCTCGACTTGGCGGGGGCACTGCCGTACCCCCAGATTACTAGCAATCGCGCGGAGCTTCGCTCCCGTGGCCCTCATCACGATAAAGATCGATACGATCGTTCGATCGTAGACCTCATCTTACACTTATCATCAGGTGTGATCGAGGTCAAGAGCGGTCTCATTCGTAATAAATAAAAAAAACTTTTTTGCAAAAAATAAATCCGACTTCCATATCAAAACACTACAAAGCCAAAAATAACTTTAATTTCGGTAGTCGGTGTTATTTGGTTTTGTATTTTTTTTTTCACACCGCCTTCCCAAATTAAAGTTATTTTTGGCTTTGTAGTGTTTTGATATGGAAGTCGGTTTAACTTTTTGCAAAAAAAAAATTTTTCACGCTTTTTATCGGGTCGGTTTGTAATTTATCTAGTTACAAAAGCCAAAATGTCAACTACTTATCACCTTTTACAAAATATTGCTTTTCCCGATGCGGAGCCGTTAATTTTTGAGTTCTCCTGGTACTTCACCATCAGCTCTACTTCACCATATGCATTGTGACGAGCATAAAGTGCTTAGCATCCATATTCACGTAATCGAATCGCAATCCACGAAATACTTATTACTGAGTAGTTTCGGTGGCCACCTGTGGTCTTCATCATCAACAACTGCACAAGTTACTATAAGAAATACCCAAAACACTATAGGTGTGCCTATAATATTTGAAGAGTTCCTTCGATTTCTCCATGATTCCATCATCAGATCCAAACGTGATGATAATGGGACCAACTAGAAAGTATAACCCTTCAAACTGTCAGTTAGGAAACACCGGCCTCATCTAGTTAATATTTACGAAAAAAAATGGCGTGTAAAAGTGTTATTTAATATACAATTTATAAACAAAAAAAAAAAGAATTTCCCTAATTGGTCCAGCCGCCTTCGAGATATGAGGTAACATAGTACGTTACCTCATATCTCTTTTATTTATTTTTTATGTATGTCAAACATACATAAAAAAATAAAAGAAAAAGTTCAAGACGAAATAAGAACCTCCTCCTTTTTTTGAAGTCGGTTAATAAAACAATAACCCTTCTTTTTCGTAGTCGGATAAACAGTAGCCTATTAACTTCCTCAAGCTACTTCCATACCAAATGTCATCCAAATCTACCCAGTACTTTCGAAGATTAGCGAGTTCAAACAAACAAACTTTTCTGCTTTATAATATTAGTATAGATTTATTTTTATGATATAACATAATAATCTGTTACTAAGCATTTAATCTAATCTCGGGTTTTTTTTAATAATACTTATAAGGCTTTTAAGTCCTGAATGTTTATAAACAATACTGTTAGTATTTATAAATTTTATACGAATTTTACAGTAGAGGGAAAAATTGTCAAAGATCATTACAATGACAATAGATAGGGAACTATATCAAAATCCATTATATGATTTGAACTGGCCCGTTGGTCTTTTTTTTTTTAATGTGGTAGAATCATCAGATGAGTCCTCCCACCCCGGGCAGGGCCGGAGGGACTGTCTTGTACTGACTAAAATCCACGGTATTCCTTCACTGCGGCTGGGCTGGAGGGAGGACGCTATCCTCTCCCTCACGCGGCCCGCCTCCTCCTTCGATAGCATGACTGCTTTGCAGAAGGAGGCGACCGCTTCCCACTCCGTCTCGGCCCGTTGGTCTAGAGATCGTAATCGCGACTGCTGAGCAAAAGGTCTCTGATTCGATTCTCAGGTCGAGCAAAAAGAGCAATTGGGTTTTTCAATTCCAAATTTGCAGTAGAATTTAGTAACTTAAAACCACCACAACACACCTGATGGTAAGTGATGATGTGGTTGAAGATGAAGCACTCTTACCTAGAAGTAACCTATTCACTATTGACTTAAAGACTCCCAGGTTATAGCTATCAGGAGTTTAGTACTGATAGTTTAGTAGATTGAGATAGTAAATTGAAAAGAAGTCACCTATCTTGGTTTGGACATGTGATGAGGATGGATGACATGCATGTAACTAAAAGAATGATGGGTTTGAATGTTGATGGATGGAGAGGTAAAGGCCAAAGAAATGGATGGATGGATGCTGTGACATCTGAATGATTTGCAAGAAGAAAACATGTTGAACTGACCCCAAGTAACCGGGATAAGGGCAGGAAGACAATGATGAGTATTGATAGCATTTTACCAACAGGTAAGACTCATAATAAAAAATGCACACCATTTTTTTTTATTTGTGATAGGTTCGTGTTTGACCACATCCCACCTGATGGTAAGCGATGATGTGATTGAAGACAAAGCACACTTGCCTAGAAGTGACCTATTCATGTTACTTAAAGACCCCCAGGTTATAGCTATCAGGAAATACCATGTCTTTAAAATCAAAACTAACAACAATTTTCTTAGAAAATACAAAATTTCTGTTAGATTCTTAGTGTTATTCTTCATCAATGCTATTTTGGGGTAAACAAGACTGGACTATGCAATTTTTCAATGACATTATTTTACACCTTCAGTGAATCACAACCCATATGTTAAGAACCAATGATTTAAACTAAAAATGTGCTTGAATAAATGCATCTTTGTCTAAACAAAGAAATTGTCAAGTTTGTTTATATAAAAACTAGCAGACATGCAAGGCTCTGCTCCTATGGGCTTTATAATGATAAAAACATAACCCTCCTTTTTTCAGTTGGATAAAAAGCCTTCAGGCTACTTCCACACCAAATCCATCCAGTACTTTCGAAGATTAGTGTGTTCAAACAAACAAAATTTTCCACTTTATTATATTAGTATAGATGTTTGCAGAAAACTGGATTCAATTACTTTCAAACAGTAATGCAGCCCTGGTATGCAGGATGTATGGCAGCACCAACATTTTATAGACCAATAAATCATTTATACTCACTTCACAAAGTTGCCTTATACATAGTTAATCTACATACAATTTCTTAAGCTGTAATCTCTGTGAGAGACTGGTTCCTAAAATAGGCTTTTGGTAAAAAAACCTGTGTTACAGGTCACCAGGCCCCTTCACGGCTAGAATTAACTTTTAATTAGATGCCATGTAAGGAAGAGGGAGTTAACAATATTAAAAAGATGATCGACATTGTAACACCCTTTGTAGTTTTTAAGTCCTTATTTAATTCTGTTATGATGTAAAATTTATAAAGAGTCTATCTAGTATCTATAACAATGTGCTATTATGTGATTGTGATTTGTGATGTGAGAGATTTCATTTATTACTATCATGTATCTTTAATAAATATATATTACATACTATCAATTTTATAATTCTTCAATTATCAGAAAAAGAAAAGAATAATTATAAAAATAACTAGCTGTACCCAAGATACATTGCAATGCCACTATAAATTCAAATTCTTTATTGCAATCAAGGTTTATTATTTCCATGCTTTATGAATTATACACAAAAGAAATCATGAAAATCAGTCGAACCATTTCGGAGGAGTGCAACCACAAGCGCTAAGATTGAGAAAGTATTTTTTTTAAGACTAAAACTTGACATGAAATTCAAATGACTTCAAATGATTGTGATTGTTTGTTTTGTTATGTTCTTTATAATTGTCTATGTGCCAAATTGTTTCTTACTAACATAGTTTTTAATAAATTTGTTAGACTAACACTGTGGGCTTTAGGAACCTGAAAATAGAACATATGCACTGATTGTTGAAAGTCCTGGGTGGATTAAGATGAAATTTGGTATGGAAGTAGGTAGCTTGAAACTTGAGGAAGGAAGAAAATTTTTACTCAATTTCAAAATAAGGTTATGTTTTTATTGTGATGCAAGTCCGCAGGAGTCAAGCCCCGCATGACTGCTAGTTTATAATAATCTATGTATCTTGCATATTTTTTTAATATGCACAAGCATGCTGCTTTATAAGCCCTAATAAGAAAATAAATAGATAATCAGCAAGAAGTTTTTTATATAAATATGTATCTACAAATGAAAATGAAATGATAAAACTACTTTTGCTCTCATTGTTGTCATTTTATAACTAATATTACATATTACATTAAATCTATGCAAGGACTATATTTGAGGCAGATAGGGTACTGATCTTACTGATATTTTCATTATATATGTGTTTGTTTGTTTTTCATATGTACTCTGTTAGTTCTGTATGGATCATTTGTCTGAAATAAATATATAAGTATATATATAAAAATTGTTCACAAATCTCAACAGTCAGATCAAATCTGAGAAGACCGAAAAAATATACATTTCTCTTAATAATAAGTAATTGCATTGAATTAAAAATCAAGTACCAGGCAAACAGGTTTTGCAAGACCTATTAGCTACCAATCAATAACTAACAAAGATATATCTACATAATTGAGCATCACAAAATGTACACAAAACATACGATATAGGTGTGTACTGGCGAATTGGAGTTCATTGACACTTGGCTATAGCAAGGGCTCAAACCAAACGCCAATTGTCAAGTTACAACCTAAAATGAGAGATTTGGCCAGTCAGCCATGTTGGCACTCACGGCTATTTCGAAGAGTGATGGAAAGTCCTGCTGTGGCTCGCCATCCGTCAGGCCAGCGAGCAACCCAAGTTCCGCGCTCAAATCGGCTAGTTCAGCACCGATGCGATCTGCACGATCCGCGTCACCCAACTCATCTTTCAGGATGTCTCCGATCTCGTCGGACACCGCAGCCACAGCTGAAGCGACCTCGTCTGTAGGCGCTGCCTCTTTGCCCAACTCCTCACCACCACCGGCAAAGAGTTCAGCTTCTTCTGCAGTTCCATTACCACTAAGGCCTAAACATTTCTCCATAGAAAACATCATTTAAGAACCGAATAACACAACTCATACGATAAACGTAACATCTAAAGTCACCTCTGGTCCTTTTAGATCACTCGAAAACAGATAACTCGGTAATTAAAAGACTTGAAACCATTTTTTCATCGGCACCGATATATCCCGAAGTTTTTGACAATACCAATATGGCGACGATATTTTTAGGTATTTTGTGACCAGTTGCAAGCGGATAACGTGACAATATTGCATATGGCAATTTTCAATAGTGGGACTTATTTTTACATTCTCATTTCAAGCAAAGCTGATGCTGAAGCAGAATGATTATTTTGATATTGGACGACCTTTTCTTGACATCTTTGAGATAGATGTGAGATTTGTTTTAGTACAAACAAGCAAAAAAAAATTTAAAATAATAATAAACTTGTTGTAATGTTAATGATAATGAATAAAAGATGTTATTCTAACTCTAATCATAAAAATTTACTTTTGAAAGTATAAGTAGTCATTGTCCTTAAATTATAAACTGCATGAAATGACAAAGAACCAAAACCTAGAGACGTCCTTAATCTGCATTCCTGCCTGAACTCAAAGATCAAGGCTATAACCACGCGGTGAATGTGGTCATAATGTTAGGTATGTAGTACATACCTACTACGCGTCAAAGTTCATGTCTGTTTTCAATAATATAACACCTGTTTTTTTTTAACAAAAGTATAGGCAGACTTATAAAAGTCCCAGTTATTTTCACTCCAGAACTTCATGTCCCGTTGTGTTTGAAATCACTAGATCAACAGTTAGTACGGTAGCTACCTATCAATAAATTAAGTTATTATTGAATATTGTAAAATCATTGAAATGGTATATTGCCCTCAATCAATAAGAATTCACAGTTTTATTAAGTTTCCCCAAACTTCAAAGCATTTCTTTTCCCCGTTAGATGACGGTAAAATCTAGTGTTGATTAATAGCATAACATAACTAGAAAATATCGCATTTCTTTTTTTTTTTGGCAACACTCACTGGAAAAATTTAAACGTCAAATTCTTGACAGCACAGCAGAGACTTGACTGGACTTGACATATTTCGTTTGACAGCAGAAGTAGATTCTGCGCTGTTCTGCGCACAGAGTACATTCATAAATATAGTAAATTCTGCGCGAAACACTTGCTAAGTTAATTTTAAAGATATTTATAAATTGTATATGAATAACTACAATGCAGGTAAAATGCCGCATTGCGATGCACACTACAACAAACACGCGGTAATTTTAATACAAATTGGCCTGTTAGTTAATTAAATTACGCTCATGATCAGTAAAAATATCGACTGCATTTTTATATTTTTTAAATCTTTAAATAGTGTGTAATTAGGTCAAAAGTGATAACCGGAAATAGTGTTTGTACTTATATAGTTCTCTATTCAAGTGATGGCGGTACAAAATAAAGTTTTGTATGCCTTTCGAGGTTGGATAGCTTTCGTAGCATTTATGGACTTGGGTACCACAGGACGGTCTTACATTGAAAGGAGGTCGTTTCTAAGCAACGCCGGCGACGAACACCTAGATGGTAAGTCGATTACATTCTTGGCCAACTAAAGAGGCTTATTAATTAGTTTTACTAACTTATTAATTTTATAAATGCGGAAGATTGTGAGGAAGGAGGTTTAGATATATGTATCTTTGTTACTCTTTCACGCAAAAACTAGTGAACTAATCTGAATGCAATTTTATATGTAGATAGTTGACATCCTGAAATAAAATATAGGGTAATTTTATCCTGAAACTCCCATGCGATCTGGATTTATTTATTTATTATAGGACAGCCAACAAAGCATACACCAATAAACATGTTAAATTTACAATAAGTTTATTTGCCACTAACAGAATTACAAGAGATTCAGAGATTCAAACAGAGCACGTAAAAACATTTAACAAGAAGAACTCCCATGCTTGGGAAATCCTGTGTTTTGGGGACATTGCATTGCTCCAATTAGCATTGCCAGGTGTCTGGATAAAGCCAGATATAGTTAGGATTTTTGAATGTGTGTCCAGCCCAAATAAATGGCATCTGGCTTTTTTAGGCTTTTTACATTTGACCAATCACCATAAGAAGATTTTTATTATTATAAATCTATTAATTTCAGATTATATTTCCATGCAAATAAAATAAGATATTAACAATTCAAATAAATAAATAAGTAATGTTAGTAACAATCTTATTTACTTATTAAGTATGTTAGTTTATGGTAAATAATGGCCATTTCGCACAAATGTCCGGTCAAACTGGCTGGTCTGTCTGACTAATACGTTGGATGATGTTACAACACAACCTCTAAATGAATTGATCTTAGATCAAAGATGTGTCATAAATTTATTTATTTAGGTTTCCCAACAAAGAATACACTTACATGCTAAAATATCTTATACAACTATATCACCTTGTGTTTCTCCAATTATAGGGGAACACATCATGCATGAGTATATAAATTACAAGAAACAAAATTAAATATATGAAAAATCATTTAATACACAAGAAAACATCACTAAATATAAAAAAATACATATATAATACTACTATATAATACTTTATAATAATGTTTTAAAAGTAAGTTACACATTTTCTATGTTAATAACAATTTTTTTGACTCAAAAAGCTTTCTTTTATATTCAAATACATATATGGCTACAAAATTTCGCGTATTTCAAGTATCACAGGGGAAATGACCCCCCCCCCCCCCCCCAAACGTTTTATAATGTGTGCAATAAAATTGTGTATTATTAAAAATTATCCATGTAAAATTAATAGAATACCAATGACATTCAAGCTAACACAAATTACACATAATGCCCATGCCATGTACACGGGGGCATGTAGGGCCTGCCAGTGCCGCAATAATGGCCCGTCCAACCTGTCAGCAACAACGGTAAGGAGACCAATGCGGCTGTCCCATACTCTACCCGTTATCGAGCTCGCCCTGTTCCGCATAATTGTATATAAACAGTTCATGCGCACCTTGGTGACATTTCAGACGTGCTGCAGAAGCGAAGCAGACACAACAGTACCCTCAACAAATTATTGTACTGAACGCGGAGAGCGCTATACGATTTTTGCGAGTATGACACACATAGGCTTTCCGTGTAAAATTAACTATGTGCAGTAGGCTCGAAACAAGGTGAATTTGACTTCCTTGGAGCAACGAGCAAACCTACGGGCTATCATATTCGCCCGCACCAACAGCGACCTTCTTTCTCGCTCAATATCAGCGTTGTCCTTCAAATCAGACGTCACAATATGGCCCAAGTATTTGAAAGTTGGTACCTCCAAGGGCACGCCGCATAACTTGACTGGTGGTACACTTGGTTCCAGCTCTGAAGACCATAAGCTTGCTCTTTTTTACATTATATTTAAGTCCATGCGAGAGGGCGTATGTTTCGCAAACGCTTATGAGCTCCATGAGTCCACCTATTGACGCGCTCAGCAGGACCATATCATCAGCATAGCTGATTTTGTTAAAACAAACACCATCAACGTTGCATCCTACGTGGCGACTGCTGAGCGCGTTGGTGAACTCAACCCGCCCCCCCCCCCCCCTGCCTCACCACGCACTCTAATCTGTACGAGTCCGACAGAGCTCCTGACCATTTAACATTGTTGACCTGATTTCCTAACCAGTGCTGGAAGATGATGACATTTTTTGGCGCCAGTTTTACATCGTACAGCTTTTTCCACAGCATCTTGTACGAAACCAGGTCAAAAGTTCTCAACAAATCGAGAAAGCTCGCATATACAGCCTTGGCCAAAAGTATTGAGCACCCATGACATCTTTCAGTTTTATGAGGAGTATCAAATAGAAATAAAACAAAACGTTTTATATAGGTTTATTTTACTATTTATTAATTGAAAATTAATATTTTTGGGTCCACTCTTTGCCTTAATTACGGCAGGTATTTAGTATTTTAAATTAATTATTTAGAGATAAAAATGGTTTCTGTGAGTCAACCATATGAGATAGATATATGCTATCGCGGACTTTTTTGTAGGCCTTTTTATGATATATACATTTCCGTATACATTATTTTAACGTAGGTATCTATTGACGTAGTACTTGCAATGTAAGCGCTTTAAAATCGTTTTTTATTGGCGGCATCATCACTAAATATTGAATTTTCTCCATAATACATATTTTAATACTATTATTAATAAAAAAAAATTAATTAGAATGTTTAAATTAACGTTGTATATGAAAAAATAACCACAAAGAATAGAATCATACAATGGTGTGTGTAACGTAATAAATGCGGTATCTAGGTAATTTATTTTGCTAAGTTCTATTTTAGTTTTAACAGTAACTTTGATCAATACAGTGTGAAATTTGTATAAAAATCTGTATCGAGTTCTAATCTGTATCACACATCAAAAATATGTATAAATACAAAGAAATCTGTATGTATGGCAACATTATCAGACAAAACGTGCGTTTTTTTCACCGCAGTGCGCGTTACTACATACATTCCTATGCGATACAAAATATTTGCGGTAGAC